>CM066325.1:39496120-40126954 GCA_033807775.1 Saussurea involucrata
ACGTTTTGAGGGATTTTTAAAGTTTTTTTTAGTTTTTTTGGAGTATATAATATTTATATACGGCAAATGGAACAAATAATAATAAGATTGAACAACCCTTAGTTCTAACGGAGAAAGCTAATGCAATTAAGAAAAAGTTAAGGGAGTTAGTGATTGGGGACTTTTTCAGAGCAAAATGAGAACCACGAGAACAATTTCTAAACTTACTAAACTAAAAGGACCACTTTTAAAGATTTTTATAAACCACATGGACCAAAATTAAAGTTTACACTTAATAAATAGTTGTTAACCTAGGAAAACTTCGTTTCTTTTTTTTTTATGTAGACGGTCTACAGTAGACCCTTACCTCACCAGATCCGTCACTACACACGATCCATTGTATAACTAATATAAATAAATTATGAGTTATTTTATTAAATTTGTTATAGATATGTATATTAATTATTGTTCTAAAAACTCGTCGCACTGCTGCCAATCTTCCATGACGTGGCATGGTACTAAGGCTTGTGTCTCACGCCACGTTTAGCCCGTGACATGTCATGCCCTAATCTGCATTTTTTATAATGTGATATTTGATTTTTCTTTACGTTTTAATGTTTTATTTGCAAGTTTTTAATACATAGTTTAATTTAACTTGCTTATCACTATTGACTAACACTACAAAACATATGTTTTTATATATAATATTATATATGACTTATAAATTTGACGTCATAAGTCACGCCTTGAAAACGCCATGACTTCGGCGTGACTTCTAAAGCTTGAGGTTTGGTCTTGCCGCCATATCACGTCACGCCTCACGCCATTTAGAACTTTGATATTAATATGGCAGCACAATAACCAACGCTTGTCTAGAAGACCACGCATTTGGTTGGTTAGCATCAAAAGCCGACTGACAACAAATTACAAGGTTTTCCTAATTTTTATCTTTTATTATTAAACCAAATTCCGTAAAGAGTATTAACATATATATATATATATATATATATATATATATATATGGTCGGGTTTAAATGAGGAGCGCATCAAAACGTGAGAACGTGAGGAGCACCGTCCATGTACAAAATCACATGTGATTCACAACACAAACCGCGGGACAAGCCGCGCGCTTTTGCAAACCGCGTAACAAACCGCGCGTGTCCAAAATGTTAATCACATATGATTTTTAGTCCTTGTGTTGTGAATCACATGTGATTTTGTACATGGACGGTGCTCCTCACGTTCTCACGTTTTGATGCGCTCCTCACATGAACCCTCCTCTCTCTCTCTCTCTCTCTATATATATATATATATATATAGGACGATAATCAAATGAGAACCACAAATATGTTACAAACCCGTGAGAACCAATGTAAAAAATTTTGTTAACATGATTTTTTTTCATCAAAACCTATGATTTAAGATATTGTTACATATATGTTCGTGTTCACCATATGATAAGTTTACATGTGAAAAACAAATTTTGTTTCACCTAGTGAATTGAAAAATACTCGTAAAAAATATTCATATGGTGAAACAAATCCATGTGAATCTATCATATTATGAAA
The DNA here is from genome assembly GCA_033807775.1 of Saussurea involucrata. NCBI lineage: Eukaryota > Viridiplantae > Streptophyta > Magnoliopsida > Asterales > Asteraceae > Saussurea > Saussurea involucrata. The sequence goes on from CM066325.1 coordinate 39,497,668, forward strand.
CACATATATTTGAAGTAAAATATAATAAATCCTTGCATTGATGAAAAAATTTCATGTAAAAAAATATTTTTTATATCGGTTCTCACGGTTTATAACATATTTGTGGTTCTCACATGATTATATATATATATATATAGGGTCTCTTTCTTTTGTTAACTTTTTCATGTATTGCATATATGCACATCGGGCATTGCATATATGCACATATTACAATTGCCTGATGTGCATATATGCACTGGTTAACAAAAGAAGGAAACTCTATATATATATATATACACACGTTATAGCTTGTTATTACAAAATACTTTTCAAAATATTTCCATGTAAAGCAAGACGTTTGTAAAAAATAATAAATAAAACTTCTAGAAGATACAACATTCAAATCATCATACGGTTTAGCAAAGAACCATAAAACCTACAACTACCAATACCCAAAACATGTTACGAGTAGACTGCATTTTTAGTTATTGTGATTTATGAAAATTGTTTTTTTTTTTTGTTTTGAAATTATAGTTTCCTTTCATGTAGGTTCCAATTGGATGTCTATTTTGTCTTTGCGGTAGGTAATTTATTATTGTTTGCCTCTCCAATACTTATATTAAACATTAGTTATTGAGATTGATGACGTTAGGTTTTCTATAATATAATATGTCTATTCCTCGAAAAATCTAAATTTTCATTCCTGATTAAACTGTGGGGAATGAAACTTCATTCCCATTTTCATCCCTCTATTTGAACCAAACAACTTGTTTACCCGTTAAAATCATGATTCCGAAATCACAAGAATGAAAGTTGCAAATTTTAACGAATAATAGGAACAAAACTCGTAATTTGCACAAAAATGTTTTTTTTTGTCTTCTTTTAGGTTCTAATTGTTTAATGATTGGTTTATTTTTTTATCTAGTTACCAATACTTGTATTCTAGTTCTCTGGTATCACATCGTTAATTCGGTAAAAGATTCCTCATATATATATATACCTATAGATGTCAACTTGTTTTTATTTTTTAGCATATATTATATACATGTTTTTGAACTAGAATTAATATCGTAGTTGAGTATTACCGAATTAAATTTTTGATCTGTGATTCGTTTAGTTGGCTTTGGTCCGTATTAGGCAAACGCTTACCCTTAGGCCTTAATGTAACAACCCAAAATCCATAAAACATAATTCATAACATATCAACCAAAATCGGTCCCAAAGTATACAAAATACATTGATCTCAACTCTAGGTACGCAACGGATAAACACCTTCACAACTGAGATGCTATAGAAAGCCCGATGGTGCACTACAAACCTCCACTAGACTAAACCTCTTCTACAACGTCCCCTCCTTCCATATTCTATAGATGAAACCCCAACAAAAATTCTTACGTGAAAATGTTTTTAATTTTTGAAAAGCGAGGGTTAGACCATGAGGTCTAGTGAATGACATATCGAAAACAGTTTAACCAACCACATATAATCATATGCAAACCGCCATAAAGGCCCATCAAAATCATTTCAACCAATCAACATCACACTTGGGTACATTAACAAACAGTTCTACATCATGTAAAAACAAAGGTTTTCATAGTGTTTAATCATGCCATCATGCTCAATACCAAATTCAGTTATGAAAACTTTAGCAAAACATTTCATTTGCACCAAAGAGTTAAGGGAACCCACCTTAGCTTTTGCAAAACGGCAAACGCTCCGAAATTCACTTTAGCTAAAACAGAACACCTGAATTTGGACGTCATAAGAATTGTGTTAAACCAGATAATTATGCTCCAAAATCATCCCCGGCTACCTCTAAGACAATCCTCCAATCGACGCCTCGGTCCTAGACACATACGACAAACGAAACATAACGGAAGGCGCCCAGGCAGAGCCTGTGTGACCTCCTGCGCGGCCCAACCTGCGTCATAATCCGCGTGAGGCTTTGGTCTGCAGTGCACGACATTTTCAGCTAAAACCCTCACTCCTCTCAATCCAAAACTTTCCAAAGTCGATTATAAACATCCAAAATGATATAATCAAAGTCCCAAACTATTTCCAATGATAACCGAGCATTAAAATATCAATTTACCGATTAAGTACATCCATTGAAAGCCATAAATTTTCCCAAAAATCAGAGAAATGAAAAACCCTTGAAGGATAACTCCATTAATGGTGATTCCTTGACCAAAACTTTAAAAAATCAACAATCATTCCATAAAACCCATAACTCTTTAGAGTTCTAGCTACAAACACTTCAATAATGAAAACCCCCTAAAGAATTCAACCTTATAATCCCACCAACACCATAGAAATCAAAGGTGGGGATGCTTACCTTGAAGAAGATGAAGAGCATTTCACCAACATCAGCTTCCTTCTTCAATTTTTTCATGGAAGCTCCCAAATCCTCTCTAGTCTCCTCTCTTAGCCTCCAATACGTTTCATATGAGAAAATGGAGAAGGGTTTAGGGTTTTTACCCCTTTACTAAATTTTCAGATTTGCTACTTAGTCCTGTAAATTGCACACTTCACACTTTAGCCCCACAATTTCCAAAAGATTCAGATTTTATGGACCCGAGGTGTTACACTTAACATAGCTGCTACAATGCGAAACTCAATCAAATTCTCTGGCATGTTTAGGCATGATGCTTGTTATGAACTACTACGTAGTTAAAATCGTAACATTTCTTTATATGAAATGAAAGTTAATGTTCATTTTTTTAATTGCGGTTGAAGGTTTGTTTATTAAACAGTTATTGTTATTGGATTAGCGCTTACCTAACTTGTGTTGGTAGATGCCCCATTTATTTTTTAGTAAAAACATTTAGCGGGACCTAAAATATGCATTACTACTACCATTAATGTGGATTCGAAGTGTTAACATGGAAAAATATTCAAATGGAAAACAAATCCAATTAAAGTGCTAAAACTACGTAAAAAAACAACAATATCCAGGTTTTGGTGACGAGCAATGGAGGGATGAAGACGTCCACAAGATGATCGGTGACATTGAGGCAACAATCATGACGATAAGGTAGAAATGAAAAAGATGAGTGGTAGGAAACCACAATGTAATAGAGGTGAAGAGATTTTTATGATAGTATTAACCATTAAACTTGTCGGTCCGAAAAAATATATTTTCCCGACTTATTAAAATAGCCATCTTCATAGATGTATAGACAAACCATTTAATTTGTCATCACTAGAGCTCTTGTGTTCCTCGTAAGCTTTGGTTCTCATTCACATCGTTAACTTACTTTCTTGAAATTAACACCAATCATCTGTAACTAATTATCAATGTTGTTAAATGATATTACTTAATTATAACTCAAGGTGTTTGATACATGAAATAAAATAAGAATGAAAATACAAATAAAACCAGGGAATTTAATTAAAATACCTAAAGTTTGACTTTGACTTACCAAAATACTTATTTCTCTCCTGAATTTGCCAAAATACCCATTTTTTCCGCAAAGGGGTCCGCGATCGCGAACAAGGACCACTTTTGAAAAATTGGATCCCGCGATCGCGAAGAGTGTCCCGCGACCCACACAAAAATTGTGATTTTCAATTCAATGTTACACTTTCAACCCTATAATTATTTACTTACTTTATACCTTTTACTTTCATAATTTTAATTTTACATTTAACACATATAATCGTTTATTAACTAAAATACGTTAAAAAAATACGTTTTAATTTTAACAAGTTACACCATTATAATCGTCTCTTCGATACGTTCGAAATGAGCCCAATATTGAATATTTTTGGATTTATTTATTTTAATATATATCATACTAGTCTTTGGCTCGCCCGTTGCGCGACGATTAAATTTGTGTTTTAAGTTAATTATTTGATGTTTATTAGTTGTTGAATAATTTTGTGACACATACAATAATTGATAAAAAAGAAAACAAAAATTCCACAAATAGGGAATATTATCTTAAAGATAAAAATATGTATATTAAGTTTGATACCTATTATAAATGTCGTTACTAAATGAATTTATCAAACAAATACACAATAATTGCATATTTATATTTTTGAAAAATGTTCGAACTCATAATCCAAAAGTCAGTTGATAAGTGATATTTTTTTTCAAGTAATTAAATCTCTTATGATAATTCTAAGGGTGTTTCGTTGACAGAATGGAATTTGATAGAATTGTAATACGTCGAAATAATTCGACTTTGAAGTAAAAATTGATATGAAATTGCAAAAAGAAAATCATGACAATTTAATGATTATTTGTATCAAATCTCATACTAATTTCAACAAATCTCATACTAATCACGACACATTAATTCGTATATATTTATGATATTTAATAATATAATTAAATCCAAAAATATTCAATATTGGGCTCATTTCGAAGGTATTGACAAAACGATTACAATTAGGGCTGTAAACGAACCGAACGAACACGAACATAGGCTTGTTCATGTTCGTTCGTTTAAGTTAAACGAACAAACGAACGCACACGAACAATAAACGAACCAAAATTTTTATGTTCGTGTTCGTTCGTTTAGAAAAAAGATATGTTCGTGTTCGTTTACGTTCGTTCGTTTAAACGTTCGTTTAACGTTCACACAAACACAAAAAAAATCGCAAAATAAACTAAAGGTGCACCGAATTTAAAAGGGTGCTCCAATCAAATTTTTAACTCAGTTCAAGCCAACCAGCTCAAGCCAATTGATTCACTCAAACAAAGGAGGATGGCAATTCAAAATGTGAAAGGGATGAGGGGTATTTATAGTTGAGAGTAAGGGATGTGGTTTGAAATTTGGGCGATGTGAAATGAAATCTCATGAGAAAAATGGGTTGGTTCACTTGAGGCATCCCACATCGGAAGTTTTATAGCAAAATTAATCTTGGAACCATGTATATAAGTGAAGCCAAACTGGTGCCTCTGGTTTGTTTTATTTTTCCATAAACCAATTACTTTTAATTATAATTATAATTATATAATTATAATTATTATTTTTTCTTAAACATATATTTAATTTTTAACTTATTTTTTTAGTAAACAAACATAAACAAACATAAACGAACGTAAACGAACGTAAACGAACGTAAACGAACAAATATAAACGAACATAAACGAACAAATATAAACGAACGTTCACGAACATAAATGAACGAACGAGACCTTTGTTCATGTTCGTTCGTTTAACTAAACGAACAAAAAAAACTTGTTCGTGTTCGTTCGTTTATTAAATAAACTAACATGAACGAACTTTCCGCCGAACGATTCACGAACGGTTCGCTGAACGTTCGGTTCGTTTACAGCCCTAATTACAATGGTATAATGTGTAAAAATAGAAATGTTTTTTAATGCATTTTAGTTTATATACATTATTTATGTTTACATGATAAGAGTCTAAAATGAAAAATAAAACAATAAGAGATTAAAAGTAAACTACATACCTAATTATAAGGGTAGTAAATGTAACATACAAATTAAAAAAATTGAATTAAGGAGGAGTGAATGTGGGTGTGTTAGTTGAACTTATAATGTAAACCGTGTCCAAATACATGTTTAGGCGGAAAATACTGAAGTCGGCTCATCAGAAGACGACACGTGGCATGCTAGTTACTCATTTATTATATGTATAGATTTGAACACATATTGAATAATAATTGATTGGCTTGTTCTCTTTGGCCTATTTTCTTTTTAGTTAATTATTTAAATTTTATTTATTTAAATCATACGAAAAGGTGATGTATTACAAATCTAATCTACGTTTGTAAATAAGCTCAATATTGAATATTTTTTGATATAATTATTTTATTATATGTCATATATACTACATAAAAATATTTTTAATATTTACAATTCATACCCTTAATTATTTAATTTATGGTACATCTCTTATTTTTTTTCAATTTTGTTTTACACTCCTATCGTATTAACATAATAATCATATATTAACTAATTTATTAAATCGTTTTAAATTATTATTATTTGTATGTGTTTATAGATATCGTGAATGGCAATAGGACAAAGTTTCACGAGAAGAATATGAAATGGGGTTTTGACAAGTTGGTATCACTGGACTCATTTAAGAATTGTGAAAATGGGTATTTGGCGAATGATAATTCATGTGTGTTTGGATCTGAAGTATTTGCAGTTACAAAGTATGCACAATAGGATCGATGTCTGTCCATCACAAAGCATCCGTCAATTTTTAATACTTACACTTGGACCATCGATAATAAAATAAATAAAACGTATTTTAACTATAAGAGTACCATAAATTAAATAATTAATTATAAGAATATGAATTTTAAATATAAAAAATATTTTTATGTAGTATATATGATACATATTAAAATAAATAAATACAAAAATATTCAATATTGGGCTAATTTCGAACGTATCGAAGAGATGATTATAATGGTGTAACTTGTTAAAATTAAAACGTATTTTTTTAACGTATTTTAGTTAATAAACAATTATATGTGTTAAATGTAAAATTAAAATTATGAAAGTAAAAGGTATAAAGTAAAGTAACTAAATAAGTATAGGGGTTGAAAGTGTAACATTGAATTGAAAATCACAATTGGGTGGGTCACGGGACACTCTTAGCAATCGCGGGATCCAATTTTTTAAAATTGGTCCATGTCCACGATCGCGGACCCTTTCGCGGAAAAATGAGTATTTTGATAAATTCAGGAGATAAATGGGTATTTTGGTAAGTCAAAGTTAAACATTGAGTATTTTAATTAAATTCCCATAAAACTAATATAAAATGAAAATGACTCTTGATTTCCAATAGTTTAATCTAAATTGAAAATTATGGCTTTAATAGAAATGAAGTTATTATATTATATAAAAACAAATAATTTCCATAATTTCATTGTCATTAATTACTACTTACTACTTTTAATCGAAACAACCCCTCATTAATAGTAATTAAAAATAAATTTAAACATAGGCCTTGTACATCCTCCCCACAATCTTTATATAAAATTATATTATTGTGAAATTATAAAAATAGATTAAAACAAAAATATGGTACATATCATTTTTAGAAAATTAAATAAACTAAATTATGTATGACGATAAAATAAAAGGTTACGTGGTATTTAATTATTGATGAATTCAAGGGAAGTCGAGCAGTTTAACATAATCTTTTAACGGTGTTAAAGCTCAGGGACTTAAAGTGTGTGAAAATGTGAACCACAGGATTGTTTTCCGTAATTATTTCGTTTTAGGTCACTTTTTGTACTGTAGTTATCTAGACTCCAAAGGATAAGATACTTGTGTTGCCGCTGAACAAATCTGCTGTCCTACACTTCCCTATCCCAACCATGTCCCACCAATTACATAATGACACCTCATTATTTTATTTAAATAATTAATTAAAAATCAACCCACCATCCATTCCGTTAACCCTCCACTCTCACATTCATTTAACCCTTACCACCTAATTAATTCTAAAATTTTCTCATTCACATTAATTTGATATTCTCTTTAATTATTTAATCCCGATTTTCTTTTTTTCTTCCGATTTTTATTTTTTCCTTTTATTTTCTTCCAAACCAATTTAAGCTAGTTTTAAGTTTTAATTCATAACTATTTTTAGATATAATCGAAGAACAAGTTAGATTGAATTAATTATATTTTTTTATTGATAATTATAATGGTAACTATAAGTTAAAATATATTTTTATAATCTAATGTGGAATAAAATCTATCTTTAATTTTAAAGTCTAATTATTTAACTATTTCTCTCTTGATTATTTAACAGCCATCGTCTCTCTTAAATAATTTTAGTTTTCCTCTCTCACACATTAAATAAAACATACACTTTTTTTGTAATTTTTATGAACAATTGATTTTTTATATAACCTTTTTAAAAGTTTCACTTTAAAAACCACAAGGTTTGTGGCGTACTGATTAAGGTCTTGGGGGAATGTGGCTCAGAAACCCATCTAACTCGGGTTCGAATCCATGCGTTGGCAACTTGTGGCCACTGAGGAATTATCTCAGGCTGCATGCTTAGCAGTAGGGCTGTAAACGAACCGAACGAACACGAACGGAGACTTGTTCATGTTCGTTCGTTTAACTTAACCGAACAAACGAACGAACACGAACATAAACGAACGAACATTAACGAACATAAATGAATGAACGTTCACGAACATAAATGAACGAACAAGACTATTGTTCATGTTCGTTCATTTAACTAAACGAACAAAAAAACGTGTTCATGTTCGTTCATTTATTAAATAAACGAACATAAACGAACTTCCCGCCGAATAGTTCACGAACGGTTCGCTGAACGTTCGGTTCGTTTACAGCCCTACTTAGCAGTCAATCAGTGCCAGTGATTAGTCTAGGCAAAGCCTAGGATACCCTTTCAAAAAAAAGTTTCACTTTAAAAGCATCATATTCTAAAATTAAAGATTTGTTGGACATTGGATTATAAAAAATATATAGAAATTTTTAATTCAAACTAGTTCTGTTTCGATTATTATTTAATGAGAATTATGAATTAAAACTTAAAATTAGCTAAACTTAATTTAGAAGAAAATAAAAGAAAAAAAATTCGAAAAAAGGGAAATCTGGATTAAAAATTTAGAGAATATTAATTAATATTATGCGAATGAGGATATTAGAATTAAATAGGAGGTAAGGATTCAGGTAGATATAGAATGGATGGTGGGTTGAATTTTAATTAGTTATTTAAATATAAATAATGAGGTGTCATTATGTGATTGGTGGAACATGGTTGGAAATTGGGATAGGGAAGAGTTGGACAGCAGATTTTTTCCCCTTAAAGACACCCATGCCTTTATTTTTTGTCAAACTTAGCACCCAATTCCAATCATATTTCTCTGTTACTTATTGCACTAATGTTTGACTTTGTCGCCGTCGCCGTATCGGACGCCTGGTCACGGTGGTTCGCAACCGGAGACGTAGTAACCACCGTTCTTGTCATTGCGCCTGTACTTTCTATATTATGGTTTGTATGGATGCTGACGACATCAAAAGGTTCCCACCCGCCACTGCCGCCGGGTCCACCATCTCTGCCACTCGTCGGAAACCTCCTCTCTCTTGATCCGGAGCTCCATTCCTACTTCGCAACCCTGGCCAAAACCTACGGTCCGATTACGAGGCTCTGGCTCGGTAAAAAATTGGGTATCCTCATCACCTCTCCGGCGTTGGCCCGTGAGGTGCTAAAACTCAACGACACCACCTTCGCCAACCGAGACGTTCCGGTTGCCGGCGAGGAGGCCACATACGGTGGAAACGACATCGTTTGGTCTCCGTACGGCGATCAATGGCGGATGTTGAGAAAGATTTGTGTTCGTGAAATGCTTTGTAACCAAACTTTGGATTCTGTTTACTCTCTCCGTCGGAAAGAGATACGGAACACCGTGAACTACCTGTACAACCACGCCGGGTTGTCGTTGAACGTGGGTGAGCAAATATTTTTGACGGTGTTGAATGTGATTACCGGCATGATGTGGGGTGGTACTGTGAAGGCGGAGGATAGAGCAAGGTTAGGAGCAGAATTCCGGCAAGTTATCAATGAGATGACCGGATTATTGGGGATGCCCAATTTGTCGGACTTTTATCCGGGTTTGGCCCGGTTTGATCTGCAAGGAATCAAGAAGAAGATGATTGTGTTGGCAAAGAGATTCGATGGGATCTTTGAGACGATGATTGATCAAAGGAGGAAGATGGGTGGTGACGAAAACAAAGACTTTTTACAGTTTTTGTTGCAGCTTAAAGTTGGTGGAGATTCCAAAACACCATTCACCATGACCCACCTCAAATCCTTGCTCATGGTAAATCGAATTTATATATATATATATATATATATATATATATATATTTATTTTTTTAAGGTTGTCTTAGGTTATGATTAGACTAATACATTGACAAATTATTACTATAAATTGACAAATTATTACCGTAATACATCAGTCTTGATTAAACCTCGGTGGTCACAATTGTTGTGTACGCCTGGATTCGAACCCCGTGCAGATGGGATATTCCACCACATCCCGAGGGCCTTAATAACTACGCCACAACGCTAGCGGTTGTAAATCGATATCAAGTCAAATAAATTTAAACGTCTTATAAATCTTATTTATTGTAGTGATTCTTGTTATGTATATATGTTGCAGGATATGGTGGTTGGAGGGACGGATACGACTTCAAATGCTATCGAGTTTGCCCTAGCCGAGATGATGAACCAACCACAAATCCTAAAAAAGGCGCAACAAGAACTAGAGACGGTGGTTGGAAAACACAACATAGTCGAAGAATTCCACATCAACAAATTACCCTACCTATACGCGATCATGAAAGAATCTCTTCGGTTGCACCCGACACTTCCGCTGATGGTTCCACATTGCCCGAGCGAGTCGTGTGTGATTGGTGGGTACACGGTCCCAAAAGGTGCTCGGGTTTTCGTGAACGCGTGGGCAATCCATAGAGACCCTGAGATTTGGGAAAAGCCATTGGAGTTTTGGCCCGAAAGGTTCATTGATAACAAGTGTGATTATAGTGGGAATGACTTCAATTATTTCCCCTTTGGTTCGGGTCGGAGGATATGTGCGGGGACCGCAATGGCGGAACGGATGTTTATGTTTTTGCTTGCATCCCTTATTCATTCTTTCGATTGGGAATTGGGTGAGGGACAGAAACTCGATTTGTCTGAAAAGTTTGGGATAGTGTTGAAGAAGAAAGTTGCTCTCGTTGCAATTCCGACACCAAGATTGTCAACCACATCAATGTACGACTAATAATAAGTTTTAATCCACGGATAAGGTTTTGGATACAAGCTACGATTGGCAAGTGATGTAAGAGAAATTCGATGTAACTTGTATCATTCCATTAAATGATACACAAGAAAACGTAAATTTGCATCTGAAAAGTTAACTGCGTAAGAGTTATCACCCTTTCTATCTTAACAAATAAGATTCTCTATTAATATGTGTTTTTTACTGATAAATGTTAACAGGTAAGAGTCACCTATTTTAATTACGATATAAAATTTGCGGTTCTTTCCGTTCCTACAGGGTATGGATGCATAATTATGTGTCCATTTCTATTGGCTTCTTGTAATAATTGTAATGAGACTTCCATATGATGAGTTATATATATATAGATGGACCAACTGTATTATATGTTCTAAAATAATGTAACTCACATGCCTTGACTATTTTTAGAAAACAGAAATCAATATATAAAAGATTTAATCAAATTCTTTAAGTTTCTGAATATAAAAATGGAAAAATGAACGAAACACAATTATTTAACCATTAAAAAATATTAAGATAAATACTACTACTCATGTATCATTACTTGTAATCTTGAATTTAAAGTAATATGCTATTTTTCTCCAACAACATTGCTATCTTGTTTGTTAAATAGATATTTTTTAATATAGAGAACTCTCTATAATTTTCTAAGTATAAGAGAGAAATAATTATTTATTCAATCCCACCAATAACATAAATCTTTTATCATTTTATATTAAGTTTTTTGTTTAAAGTGTATTGGAAATATAAATTCGAGAATATTATATTAATATAGTTTGTGTTAAAATATCTAAAATAGTAAATCTGTTGGAGATGAATGTAACATTTTTTAAAGATTTTAACATTTGATTCTTCATTTTAGAAAAGTTACAGAAAACATGTTGGAGATGCTGTTATGACAAGCGGTTTAATCCAAAATCCATCCGGCTTCGAAGATATTTCGTGATGTGTCGTTTTTACGGTTTTAATTTTTATTTTGCTAGCCTTTAATTTCAAGATTTCTGCAACCTGAAAATAGATCCAACTTCTAACAAACCGAATTTTGTAATTTATAACATATTGAATAATATTATCATTCTTTCGAAACGTAAATAAACATTATATCTGTGATTATCCATCCGTTCTACGTAATGGGTTTGGCCTGACCCATTTCCAACCTGTGAAGGTTTGGGCCTGACCCATTCCATTTTCAACAGTCTTTTAGTTGTCAACATGGTAAGGCATCACAGTTAAGATGCACCACTTTGGACTTCAATGGGCAGCAAACCACTTTTGACTTGTAATGCAACCAACAATAAATACATTAGATTAGTGTCTTAACTTTCATCATTTGCAAAAATGGCACCATTAATAAACCAAGGGTCATGGTGGTTGCAAATGATCACCACCCACCACCACCACCACCTCACTCCTGCCCTTTTCACCATTTTACTAATAATCTTGGCCATTTTATGCTACAAATTCACGTTTTCCACCACCCCAAATGGTGAACCACAATTGCCACCAGGTCCACGTGGCTTGCCAATTGTGGGTTACCTCCCCTTTCTTGGCCACGACCTACACAAACAGTTCACAAACTTGGCTCGTAGTTACAGACCCATCTTCAAGCTCCAGGTCGGAAGTAAGGCTCATGTGGTGGTCAACAACCTGGACCTAGCCAAGACGGTGGTCCGTGACCAAGATGAGACCTTTGCGAACCGCAAACCATCAATTGCCGCTGCAACCAGCACTTACGGCGGTCAAGATATAGTGTGGTCCAACAGCAACTCGTACTGGCGTAACCTACGTAAAATATTGGTCCAAGAGGTCTTGAGCAACAAGAGTCTCGAAGCATGTCAATATATCCGAAGAAACGAGGTTAGAAAAACCATCAAGAATGTTTATGATAAAATTGCGATGGCTATTGATATTAACGAGATTTCATTCGCGACAGAAGCTAACGTCCTAACGAGCATTATATGGGAAAACACATCGGCCGAAGGGGCAAAAGATGGTAATCTTGTAGGTGAATTGCAGATGATAGTTTCGGAGATTGTTGAGCTTGTCAGCCAGCCGAATATCTCTGATCTTCAAGGGGTGGAGAGGAAAATGAAGAAGAAACGTAAGCAATTAGATCGAATTTTCACAAGCATTATCGACGATCGAATCAAATTTAATTCGAAAAGGTCCGATGATGGAGTTGAACATGAGGGAAAGAAGGATTTTAGACAGATCTTAGTAGATCTCATGGAAAAAAAGAAAGCAACATCACTTAACATTACCCAAATAAAGGCATTACTCGTGGTAAGATGCCTCAGATGATAGACCTTGGTTTATATATATGGAACTGTCAGATTATATATTTTTCTAACATATAATATACAAAATTGGTTCAAGTCTAGATGATGAAATGAAATTGTCGTACTTTTAATTATTGTTTGTTGTTATATCAGAGGACATTATGGTAGCAGGAACCGAAACAACGACTACATTGATAGAATGGGCAATGGCAGAGATTATGCAAGATGTTAATGTAATGAAAAGGGTTCAACAAGAGTTGGTCGAAATTGTAGGACTAAATAACATCGTCCAAGAATCCCATCTCCCAAAACTTCAATACGGTTGGCGGTTACACCGTCCCAAAGGGTTGTATCGTATTTTTGAATGTTTGGGCAATCCAACGGGATCCAGAGAATTGGGACAATCCTTTGGATTTCGATCCCGAGAGGTTCTTGGCAAACAAATGTGATTACAAGGGAAACGACTTAAACTTTTTTCCATTTGGATCGGGTAGAAGATTGTGTCCAGGGGTTCCGTTGGCAGAGAAAATGCAGATGTATGTGTTGGCTTCGCTCTTGCACTCATTTGACTGGAGCTTGCCAAAAGGTGAAGAACATGACCTTTCAGAAAAATTTGGTATTACGTTAAAGAAAAGAGAACCACTCATGCATGGCTATCCCATCTCAAAGGTTGTCAAACGTACACCTTTATATGTAGCTCGATTGGTTGGTCAATGGTATTCTCTCAAGATAACCTAGAATTTTTAATTAAAACCCGTAGTTGTATATGTACCTACTAAGAAATCGAAAAGTATCCAAGCATTGAATAATATAATAATAGTATGTTTTCGGGAATTTACTATATATTAGTTAAGTTTAATCGAGCTTTCAAACTAATTGAGTCAAATATTAGTGTTATGGAGTTTGACTCGTTAAGTTAAACCATCTTTCTTTTGTGTTCTAGATCGACTCGAGCTCGAATAATATTAGATTCGAGCTCAAGATAAACGAACTCGAATATTAAGGTGAATTGATGTTAATGTGAGAAAGGAAGGGGTTGTTTGTTTACCTCTTAATGGTTCCACTAAGAGGCAACCTCTGAATCGCTAAGAGTTGAATCTTGTTTGGCAAAAAAATAGTCAAAACCCTCAGAATGATTTTGTATCCTGGACCTCCCTTAACCATTAAGCGCCCTGATTTCATTTCGAACAATTACAAAACAACAATATTTTACTTTGAACTATATGATAAGAGTCTCTTAATCATTCTGCACCAAACCATTTAACAAATGCCAAACAGCCCCAGCTTGCTTATTCTAATGGAAAATATATAAGGAAACATTAACATTGAAAAGAAGTTAACAGAGAAACTGGATAAATTATAACCCATGCCATTGATACAAAAACAATTTGTTTGATAACCTTTGAGAAGGAATGGCTATGAGCGGTTTTGTTTTCTTTAGGAGAATGCCAAATTTATCAGAAAGCTCATGCTCTTCATCTTTTGGCAACGTCCAGTCAAATGAATGCAACAACGAAGCCAAAAGATACACCAGCATTTTCTCTCCCAAACGTGGATCCAAACGGCATATAGTTGAAATTAGATCCGTTGTAATCATATTTAGATGTTCCATCAGGATTTATGAACGAACCTCTCAGGATTGAATTCAAAATTCAGGGTTCCTATGTATCGCCCAAACATTCAAACATACATTTGAACCCTTTGGTACTGTGTATCCACCTACCTCACAAGATTGGCTTGGAGAGCGTGTGATCAAAAGTGGAAGTGGAGGGTGTAATCGAAATGTTTCCTTAATCACTGCATCTAGGTAATATAATTTTGAGATATGAGATTCTTCGACGATGTTGCTTAGGCCCACGACTTCTTCTAATTCATCTTGTACCTTTTTCATTATCTTTGGATTATGTAAAAGCTCTGACATTATCCATTCAGCCATTGTAGAAGTTGTGTCCGTTCCTCCGGTTATAATTTCCTATTTCAATAAAATAAAGATATCAAACGCATGCATATAGAACGATTTGCAATTCTCATCAAAAGAACATACCGAAATGTTATCGGCTTAATTTTAGCTAGAAAAATAATTAAGATAAGAAGGTAATAAGAGATCTAAACTCTTGATCATTTCTAATCTCATCTCAACCGAAAATAATATAATGCATCTCACTTTACTTTACAGTAATTTTTATTTTGGACGAAACTCAATATTTAACTAAGAATGTAAATAAAAATCAAAAGAAATTGAAATAATTTTACCGTAAAAAGGCCTTTTATTTGGTCAAAAGTGAAAGATCCTTACTGTCTTCTCCGTCAACCAAACTTTTCCCCCACAACATGCTCGTCACCACGTTCAACGACGACAAGAACGTTATCTCTCCGATGTCCACCGCCGTCCCCAACGTTCCGTACAACCCTTTGATGGTTTTCCTCACTTCACCTCGCCGGAAAATACTCAAAGCTTCTAGGTTCTTGCTGCTGATGACTTCATACACGAACACTTTAGGCATGTTACGCCAGTGGGAGTTGTTGTTGGACCAAATAATACCTTGGCCATCGAATGTGATGACTAGGCCGGCCGCCGGTGGGTCTCGGTTAGCAAAAACATCGTCTTGTTCACGGAGTACGACTTTAGCTAGATCGGAGGAGCTGACGACGATGTGGGTCTTACTTCCGAGCTTGAGCTTGCAAATGGGGCCATAAAGTTGAGCCATTTTGGTGAATTCATGGTGCAGGTTAAAACCTAGAAATGGAAGGTAGCCAACCACCGGCAGCCCACGAGGTCCCGCGGCAACGGAACCGTGGCTTTCTCAGATCTGTACCATGAAAGAACCACTGTGATGATTGAAACAGTGAGTAATGCGAGAGTGAGTTCTACTTTGTTATTGGTAACTTCCGACCACCATGACGACATGATAGTTGATAGCATTTTGTTGAGGTGAATAGCACTTAAGTTAACGTGAGCACTACAAGAAACTGCACGTTTACCGGGGGTTGAAAAACCCGTCGGTAAAAGTAACTTTTGCCGGCGACTTAGACAAAATCCTCCGGTAAAAGTTTAACTTTTTGCCGGAGGAAAATCCCACCGGCAAAGATGCACTTTTGCTGACGCATTTCGTATAAGTCGCTGGTAAAATTACCTTTACCGGCGGGCTTCCTAAACTCCCCGGTAAAAGTACTTTTAAAAATTTTATGTAACATTTTTACCAACGAGATTCACCAACTCGCCGGCAAAAGTTATTTTATTATAATTAATATTTTTTTCACTTAAACTTTTGCCGATGGATTTCCCAAACTCGCCGGCAAAAATATATTTGTTTTATTAATAAAAAAATCACTCACATTTTTGCCGGCAAGTTTAGGAAATCCGTCGGCAATTGTAATTTAATTTTCAATATTTTTTATTTGTACTTTTACTAGCAGACTTCCCAAACTCTTTAGCAAAAGTATTTTATAAATTATAATAAGTTTTAATTACGGACGAAATTATATTAATTTTTTCACTTAATTTTTGTAAACAAAAAAAATCAACTTAATTTCTCATCAACTATGAAAATTCATATATTAATACATCATAACAAGACCCAATACAACCCAATAACACTTAATAACACAAATATGACTTGCTACCGTGTAATACAACCCAATAGGTCCACTGCAAGTCATTACTAATATGATGCACTATTACACCAATACGATGTGTTATACCCATTATAACCAACTATCATCCAGTACGACTCGTCACAGACCCAGATGACCAGATACGATCCATTTTAACCCAATGTGATTTGCATTGCTACCCATTGCAACCAACTATACTCCAATACGACCCATTACAACCCAATACCATTTGCATGATTACCCATTACAACCAACTATCATCCAAGAGATTCATTACAAACCAATATGACCAAATATGATTCATTACAGCTAACTACCGCGAGATATATTGGCAGCCACATATCGTTTGATTCGAATAAAATTTGTGTTGGCCCATTACAATTCATTAAGAGCCATCGAAGCCGATTAAGGTCCAATTTTAGAGTTCATTAACAGCCACTGAGTCCAATACTACCCATCAAGGCTCATGAATGCAGTGAGGTTCATTAACAATCATTGAGTCATGTACGACCCATTAAGTCCAATAAGAATTCACCAAGAGATATTGAAGCCCACCACGGCCCAATCAAATTCGTTAAGAGCCACTAAAACCCATGAAGCCCACTGTAGTTACTTAAGAGTCACTAAAACCCATGAATGCCCAATATAGTTACTTAAGAGTCACTAAAGCACATGAAGACCTAATGAGGTTCATTAACAATTACTTAGTCTAATATGACCCATCAAGGCTCGTTATAGTTCGTTAAGAGTCGCGATATAGTTCCTTACCACCCACGACAACCAATAAAGGTCGTTACAGTTTATTAATAGCCATGAAAGTCATGTAGGCCCAATTAATACACTTCATTAACAACTACTAAGCTGATAGAACCCATCAAGGCCCAATCAAGTTCGTTAAGAGTCACAGGAGCCTATTAAGTTCCAATAAAGTTCAGTACCACCCACTACAATCCACGAAGGCCCAATTAGGTTCGTTAACAGCCACTGAGTCCTATATGACCCATAGGCCCAACATAAGTGATTAAGAATCATTGACAACCATTGAATCCGTTAAAGCATTGAGGTTAATCAATAATCACTTACCAATTATAGTTAACACTCTTACTTGCCTTACTGGGTAAGAGTCTAGTCCATCAAAATGGTATCGTAGACAACAAGTTACGAGTAAACATTTTACGAGGTAAATACATCCATACATATAAAGAAGTTTTAACACCTCTCTTTTTTCCCTCTTTATTTACTAAGTAAATACATTCATACATATAAAGAAGTCTTAAACAATGAACCAAGTAAGATTTTTTCCTCTTTATTTTTCATTCCCTCTATTTTTTTCCTTTTTATTATTTCCAATAAAATATTTACTATCTAATATTATTCTAATATACAAACTTTATTATCCACTAATAATTAAATTTTAAAATTTATTATTTTAAAATTTTTAATTGAACTCCAATAAATATTAGTCATTAATGTTTAATCATGAATTATAATTTTTACATTATCTTTAAAATTATACCAAAATTTCAATGGATTTCTGATAGAAATTAACAAAAAATGGCGGCTACTTTGAAAATTTCCCAAAAATTTTCCCACACCCCTGCTAATTCTTTCGCCAAATTTTTCCCCAAAATACTAACTTCCCCAAAACCTATCGCTTCTCTCTCTATCTCTATGATTGCATCTCCTCCCTGTTTTTCTCGTCTCTCTCCTCTATCTATATAGATTATCGATTATACATCATCTTAACCTTCCTCTTGATTTGTCGTTTCTCTTCCTAAAAGATGTGTTCATAAGCCTGTGACTTGAAGCTTGGAGGATGACCACTTCACTCCAGCACGTAACCATGTTCGAATTTGGTACATGGGTTTTTGTTTGCCGATTGCCACCATGGATGCCCCCACAACTCCATCCAAGAACCCTAAGGGGGCTTCCTAGTTCCTCGCTGATCTTCCATCCAAAGGCCTTTTTTCCTCCACTGTCGTTTCTTCCAATTTGGTACTTCTTTCTAAACCCTAGACTTCTTTTTAATTTATTATTTCATTTGATCGTTTGGTTTGGTGTTTACCATTGATCTGGTTTCGGTTGCTAATAACAAGCAATTGCACCGATTGTTTATTAGATCAAAAGAAAAAAGAAATGATTGTTAAATTGGTACCGATAAATTACTCGGGTACAGAACCAGGTAAAATGTAATCAAGTGTGTTACGATTAGGCATCGATGTTGTGATCGTAGTTGGGAATTCTAATTATTTATCCACCTTAGACTGCTTGTTATAATGTGTTCTTGTATTCAGAGTTCTTGGGTTGTTAAGTCCTCGCATTTGCATCTGCATATATATAGCTGATAGCAATTGGTACAATTCTCTTATTTCATTTCGTGTATTGATAGCTTCTAGTTTCTAAAGTTTTGGCTTTAGCTTTATGATGATTACCACAAAGTTGACATGAAGAGTAGTGATCCATTCAGAGATAACAACATCTAAAGTTGTTAGATTTGATGTTAATGGTATGTCTTAATGTGGGATGTGTTATGCTATTTTGGTATCGTCGTCTATGCCTTTGTTTTCTTTTACCTTTTTCTCAGTTTTCGCAACTGACTATATTTTTAATGCATCTATATGCAGGGTGGAATGCGAGTCTATGTCACTGATCATGATACATCACCTCCAGGTAAATTTTCAATAGTTTATGGTCACAACATATTAAACTGGATTACTATGTCAAAATTGTAATGTTTGATGGTGGCATTTTTTTAAGTTGTGTCTATTACTATGTGTCACACTACCTACATAGTTACAAAAAGAGAACTTGGTTGATTATGATGGTTGTAACCTGTAAATATATAGCTTTGCGATGAAACTATTTTGCATGTTAACTGGAAAATTTGAGTAGTTGTGTTTTCCTTTTCCTATCCAGAAAACCAGCTAATAAAGACAGATACGATGAACATACTTATTAGATCTCTTTTGCTTAAGCAACAACAAAAAGGAGAATCAAGCGGAAAAGGTGCAAAAGAGGGTTCAAGAAAGAGGTATATATATTTCTTCTTATTGTTTTTTTTAGAAGACTGAAGCTTGAATGCCGCTTTCATTCATTTAAAACTTTGATTTGGTTTTGGAAAATCAGGAACACTGACTCGTTTAGTGTTTGATTGTTTTTCCAGGGCTTCAGAAAGAGTTGTGGATGGTAGGGCTTCAAAGAGGGCATCTTCAAGCTCTCAACCCCAGCCAGGTGAGGTTTGCAGTTCATAGTAGTAAATGGTTGTCAACAAGACACCTTAATTTGTCGTCGTTCATGATTTCAGGGCTGTTTGGTTGGTTTTTCATTAAGCCCTATATGGATAAAGTTGTTTATGTGAATTAATCTGTCTCTAGAAGGTTTTTGTTTGGGAGGGGGGTTTCTTAGATTGAAGGAACGTGTTTTTTGATTGGGAGGGGCAGGTTTAGAAATAATTTGGCGTTTTACGTAAAGCTCCATCATAAAAGCTTACTGAATAAGTTATTTTCTATATCATTAAGCCAATACCAAACAATTATATATCCCACTTGAAAGCAGGGTTAAGATTTTGTTGATGTATTGTTTATTTGTAACGAGATTTGTTTGGTAATTATGTAGAGGGGCCTAAATCACGGGTACCTGAAGATCTCCAAAGGTGTACTGTAGAGAGACTCCGGTGTCTTTTAAAGGAGAGAGGGTTTTCCCAGAGAGGGAAGAAGGCAAGTAACTTTGTAGTAGTAGTAGTAGTAGTAGTAGTAGTAGTAGTACTTATTGCTATGTTTGAAACACTTTTCTCATAAAATAAGTTTTCAACTGGGATTTGTGCAGGATGAACTAATTGCGCGTTTGAGGTCTGCAACAACAGATGGAGCGAGCTCCACGACTTGAAGCTTTGAGTTGTGAGAGATATAGGTAGTGGTAAAGACACGTGATCCGCCCCTTCCTGTGGTCTTTCATAGACGTATTAGTTGATATTGGTATGGATTTCATATATTAGTAAAGTTGTACGGATATATGTACGGATATTATGGATATATGTACGGATATTATGGATATATGTACAGAATGTATATAAATTTTGGGTTGAAATTATAGTTTTGTATGCATTTTGTATGCGGTACTGTATATATACACACACAGGAAATACTATTTTTTAAAATGTTTTTTTAAATTAAAAATCCAAAACCGATGGCTTACCAATGGGCAACCGTCGGTAAAGGCCAAACAAATTTTTAAAAAATCGTCGGAAAGTCGTCGGTAATGAGAACCGTCGGGTTTTTTTCCTTCAGTAAAACGGTTGGCCAAAGAGCCAAACCTAACTTTTGCCGACGGTTTTCTCCGTCAAGAGAAACTTGACCAAAAGAGTCAAACCTAACTTTTGCCGACAAATTTGTTTGTCGGTAAAAGGCTATGTGTGAAAATAAAAAAAAAACTTTTGCCGACGGATTTTTTGGCCGATAAATGTTTGACCAAAAAGTCAAGAAAAACTTTTCCCGGCGGAAAAAATTATGCCGGCAAAAATATTTAGTCGTCGGGAAAAGGATTTTATACGATTACGTGAGAGATGTTTTTGCCGGCGACTTCAGTTTTTACCGACGACTGTTTTTCGCCGGCAAATGTATGTTTACCGGCGACACATATTATTCGCCGGCAAAAACCCTTATAGCGGCCAGCTTTTCACGGAAACTTTTGCCGACGGAAAAGTTCGACGGCAAAAGATTTTGAGCTTTTGCCGGCGACTTTTGCGACTTTTGCCGACGACATTTTTCTCCGGAAAAAGTAGTTATTTTTGTAGTGGAGATAGAAAGTGGCAAACTATAAACAGATATATTGTTGGATTTATGCTAATAATAGAGTTAAATGTATGTGGTGGTCTGGTGGATATGCAACCACACAGAAAAATCTGAAATGTATGCTGTGGATACAAAACCAGCACATATAATTAGAAAAAAACTAAAAGACACTTTGCTCATAGTTCGTTACTTGAATTATTGGTGACGTTTGTTTTTTAAGAGCTCTGAAGTCTGAAGTCTTATTTCAATTCTTTTTTATAAGAGATGGTACTGAAGTCTGAAATCTTAATTATAAGACTGTTTGTTTTTGTAGCGTCTAAAGTCTGAATTAAATTATACTAATATATTTTTATTATTAATAAAATTAAGAAAAAATTAAACACTAGAAGCCCAAATGGAATAACTCAAAATCGGCCTATGAAAACCCTAAAAAGCCCACTATAAATTCACCAGCTAGGGTTTCTCTTTGCTTTCATTTCTTAACAGTCTCTCTTCCTTTCATCTTCACCAGCCTCTCTCTAGTTCATCTTCCTCATTTCTTAAAAGACCTCTCTGCTAGTTCATCTTCCTCATTTCTTAACAGCCTCTTAATAGCCTCTCTCCTTTGAAGCCCAACGTCGTCTCACCGGCCACTCTCACTTTGTCCAAGACGTTGTCCTCTCCTCCGATTGCCAGTTTGCTTTATCTGGTTCATGGAACGGCTGGAACGGCGAGACCGGCGACGAAATGGAACGGCGGTCGATGGAGGAATGATTTCAGGGAGTTGCAGATCGACTAGTGAAGACGGAGAAGTGGGGATGGAGGCGGATGAGAAGCGATGGAGGCGGATGAATAGGGTTTCAGTTTAGAGGTTTTAAGAGTGAAGTTTACCTCTTGTGAAATAAGAGGATTTAAGAGGTTTTCAGCTCTTTTTTGAAAAGAAAAAACAAACGGTCTTAAAGACCAATTATCTGACCGAATCAGATTTAAGGGGTTTTCAGACCTTTTTTAGAAAAAACAAACAGGCCCGTAATGAAAATATTAATTAGATAGAAAATTCCACATGAATTAGTTTTAGGTATCGTTTGAAAAAAAAACTAGCTTATAAGCTAACTTATTTTTTTGGTACATTTTGGATGACCATAAGATAGCTAGCTTTTTGAAGTTAGAGATAGGCGAGAATGGGTTTGAAAAGAAAATAAGATGACATGTTATCACTTTTTTCTTCATATGATTTTAAGTGATAAGTGGGACTGAAAAAATAAAGAAAACAAAGGGTCTGAATATGAAAATGTCTGTCCGAATAAGTGGTAAGTGGCTATTAAGTGCTGAAACTGAAAAAACAAATAGTCCCTAAATTTTCATTTCCCACCTTAATATAGAATAAAAATTTAGGTTTTTTGAAAAATAAACTGATTATATTATATAAAATTAAATAATGATTTAAGTGTGCATTTCACACTACGCGTGTGCATTTCACACTACGCGCACATTCTGAGGGGGAGCGACACAAGTTTTTCTTTAAACGTTCTAAAGTTTTTTTGTGTGTCGGACTCTTCATTGCACAATTTTACACAAGTTGAGGGGGAGCAAAGCCATCTCCATGCTCAGTTTGAGGGGGAACAGGGAAATTTGTTTTTTTTGAAAAATTCCAGTGTATCCGGACAGGTATCCGGAAACCCTATTTTTCCGGATAGGTTTCCGGACCGAGTCCTTATCCGGATTCCCTTTTATTCTAATTTGTCCGGAATCCCTACTCTGTCCGGAAACTCACTTACTGTCCGGAAACCATTGCTGTCTGGACACATTTAGTCCGGATAGTATGGTTTGTCCGGAAAGTCATGTATTCCATTACATTTTCCGGACACCCCTGCTCTAATCAGTCCAGTACCTGTTTTCCTACTGCTAATCCTCAATCTGTCTCCGATTGAACCACTTAAAGCAAATGTACGCGCCGTCACTTGTTTATCCGCCTCAGTTTCTAACTTTGGGTCTTTTTATAGATATTCCATGGCGGATCAACAACCTCAATCCGAGGGGAAGAGTCACACTGTTTTTCTTACAAAGTCTAAATATTTTTTCTTGTGTTGATATCACTCTCACTCTGAGGGGGAGCAAGTCAATCCCCATGTATGTTTTGAGGGGGAGCAGGATAATATCCGTGCTATGCATATGCCTGAAACCCTACCTGTGATAGCATATAGACGAGAGTTAGGGAATCCCATGGTCCAGCCAGAGCCGGAGGGACCTTCCCCGGGACATAGAACATGTGAAAAGGAGGGTGTTAAGGTCGAACGCGAACCAAGAAAGATTGAGCCGTAAAGATAACGAGGCTCCTGAGCGAAACCAGCCACGTCATATCCGGGTTGCCACATCTACTACCTCGTCCCATTTGTTGGGACGGGGTATTGAAGAAGCCTCCGTGGACCCAGCGGAGCAATTGCACGACCCTCTCAGCCACTCATCCGTCTGTTAAAAGACTGATGTTTCAGTCTCACGCGGGGATATAGCACAACTTCCACCGGTCTCTCACTCGGAGAGTACTGGTGTTGAAACAAGAGACCAGCAACCCCCGGTCTCGACTTCTTTCACTGCACCATCGTGTCTAGATCTACTTGTTATTGAAGATTCTTTGACTAGGACACTTGATGCGGAACAACACCAAGTCGCGGCTCTTAGTGACCAGACCGGAACGTCTGTAGTGTCTCTGTCTGCCGGAACACGAGGATCGGACGGAAATCCTACCACAGCTAACATCACGCCAACTGTGAACGTAGGTGGCTCTACCCCCGCGTTAGATGCCTCAACAGGTAATCTAAGTGAACCCGGAGTAATTTTACCCGATTTCGTGTCAAAAGGGTCCCTGGACAGCACCCTTAAGGCTGTCCGCCAGGATATGGAGCAACAGATGCAGCAACATGTAGCCGCTGAACTTGCCAAAGCGATGCGCGCTATCAAAGGTAAAGGCCACCTCGTCGAAAATGAAACCGCCCATGTACCTCCACCGATTCAACCGCAACCTATCTATTCGGTGGACACCCTGAAGACGATGCTATTGGCCCAACTGCTCCAGGAATCAGATACAACCGCCTCTACTGAAGCAGACCTGATCTCAGTTCTCCGATCACAGGTCACTGCTCCATCTTCATCTATTACCACTCGCTTAGAAGCCATTAACTCGACTCTCAAGGACTACAACCAAGTGCTCACAACGCTGTCCGAGAGAGTCCGCTCACTCGAAGATACCTGCAAGAATCAAGCAGGCGGCCTGAAACGGAAACACGATGACCAGGATAATCCTGATCACCGTGAGGGGGAGAAACGACAACGTCTGACCGAGACCGCCTCCCTGATCCAGACTAAAGCTACAACTGTGGTTCATCAGGAACCCCCAACTGTGGCAGCTACAACAGAAGCACCAGAAGCCGAGTTGCCTTTAGCAGACATGGTTATAGACATGGAGATATCAGATGAAGAAGACCCGACGGTTGAAAAGCCCAAGGGTTCAACACAAGAACTGATTGATTTTGACTCATCAGACATACCGATTCTGGACATGATAGATCCAGATTGTGAAGCCAACCCGAAGACCGAAGATGCATGGTACGAAAAAGCCGCCAGTGCCGTAAATCTCCAGGTAAATTTGGTCTTCCCCACTGATGAGGACGACAACATTGATCATGATCAGTTCCTGCTCCAAAATTTGTATGGAACATCCCCCGTTCACTATGCTCAACCCGCCGGAACATCATCAACAAGACCCGAGTCTACTACTTCCGATCTTCCGACAACTACTCCTCCCACGACAGCTTCTGATCTTCCTCCTCTTCCTCAACAGCAACAAATCCGTTGGGAGAAGATCACTGTACTTATCCCTCATCTGGAGGAATCCCTGAAAAAGTTGTTCGTACACAAGTTTTGCCCGATCGAGCCGACCTTCTGTCTGGGTATTTACAACTTTAGCCCAGAATTTCAACGCCGGTATATACTAGCAATGCAGTGGTGCCTTCTAGTCAACCAAGTCAGAACCAAACTTCAGATCACAGAGGTAATCAGTATCTATTCAAGACGCATTATGAGGATCGTCTACCCAGTTTTCATTGTTCGACGTGAAGATGGGAACGAATGGAAATTTTCAGAAGCTGACTTCAAGAACCATCCGACCGCTAGAGGTTACAAAGGCGCTCGAAGCTGTTCGTCGATACCTGGTCTGCACCATCATGATGTCTTATCTAACGGACTTCCAAATGGCTATCGAGAACAAGGCGAAAAAGGTAAATCTGATCAAGCTGAATCTGGATGCCCCTGAGCTGAAGATGTATCCCGAGAACTCACTGCTTCTACAACCTGAGTTTGGGATAGTCTATATCAACGAACAGAACGAAAAGAAGTTTCTGCGTTTCAGTCATGTAGACAGATTTTGTGCCGGCATGCTTCTAAAGGCCAGAGATGCTCTTCGAAAGATTATTCAGCACGAGTCTGAGAATCCAAGGTATTCTTATGTTCCGAATCAGAATGAAACTATTGATCGGAATGCCTTGGAAATGATTAAAAATTGCATCGACTATCGTCGCGTCATCAGATTGTTCGAGATTCACTTCGCGCTGCGCAAAAGATATGTTTCAAACTGGCGCGAACTCGAACTTCAAATCAAAGGGGGAGATTGTTAGGGCAGGTTTTAGAGTTGATTTAAAGTTCAAGGGTTGAATTGTAATAGTTTATTTTGAGCCTGATTAGTGAACGGGCCGTGGGCTTGTTAACCACGGGCCCATTGTATTTAATGTGTGATTAGCTTGGAAAAACAAGCTAATCATCTCTTTAGCTTTCTATTCGTATTGTAAACATTCTCTCTGAAAGTTAATGAAAGGGATGACAGTTGGAAATCATTGTTCTTATTGATTAATATTACTGATTTCTTATTTGTTGCATGGATCTGGTTTAAACAACACTACGAGTTTTTAGTTATGCCCTTTGGCTTGACTAATACCCCAGCAATGTTCATGGACTTGATGAACATGGTGTGTAGTTCGTTGCTGGACAAGTGTGTGATCGTTTTCATCGACGATATCCTGATCTACTCTCGAACCCATAAAGATCACGAGGAGCATCTTTGGGCAGCGTTGGAATTGTTAAAACGCGAGAAGTTGTACGCCAAGTTTTCGAAGTGCGAGTTCTGGTTAAGAGAAATGCAGTTTCTAGGTCACGCGGTGTCGGCGGATGGTATCAAAGTGGACCCCGCTAAGATCGAAGCTATTAAAGGTTGGGAGCCACCAAAGTCGCCATCGGAAGTGAGAAGTTTCCTTGGGTTGGCGGGCTACTACCGGAAATTCATTCAGGACTTCTCCCGAATAGCCACACCGTTGACCGCGTTGACGAGGAAGAACGTCAAGTTCGTTTGGACCGAGGCTCATGAGGTCGCATTTGAGAAGTTGAAGGAAAGCCTGAGTAGCGCCCCAATTCTGTCGTTACCAGATGGCTCTGAAGGATTTGTGATTTACAGCGATGCTTCCAAGCTGGGGTTAGGATGTGTACTGATGCAAAATGTGAAGGTGAGTGCCTACGCATCTCGACAGTTGAAAGAGCATGAGAAGAACTACCCTACTCACGACATGAAACTAGCAGCAGTGGTGTTCGCTTTAAAGATATGGCGACACTACTTGTATGGAGTGAAGTGTCAGATCTACACCGACCACAAGAGTCTTAAGCACCTTTTCGATCAGAAGGAATTGAACATGAGACAGAGGAGATGGATGGAACTGTTGAACGACTACGACTGCGAAATTCTTTACCGCCCAGGTAAAGCGAATGTGGTTGCTGACGCGTTGAGTCGTCGGAAGGAGCAAGGGGAATCAACCAGAGTGGTGGCTTTTAGGGTCGAGGCGACTTCGGGTCTCCTGGACGAGATCAATAAGTCTCAAGAAGAGGCATTGTTAGAAGGGAATTTAAAGAGTGAAAGGATCGTTAGGATTACGTCCTTGCTCAGTGTCAACAGCGGTGGGTTGAGATGTATGAATGACCGGGTGTGGGTTCCCAAGTTGGGGAACTTGAGAATAAGCATTTTGGAAGAAGCGCACAAATCGCGATATTCTTTGCACCCAGGATCGAATAAGATGTACCAGGACTTAAGACAGTTTTTGCACCCAGGCACGAAGAAGGACATCGCTCACTTTGTGGAACGATGTGTGACGTGCCTGAAGGTTAAAGCAGAACATCAGCGACCGTATGGGGAACTTTAGTCCACGGAGATACCAGTGTGGAAATGGGACAGAAAGTTGTCTATAATTTGGTAGAACCAAACAGAAACAACGCTTAAAATGACAGCACTTAAAATTTCAGCATCAAAATTGACAGCACTTAAAATTTCAGCACAAAATTGACAGCACTTAAAATTTCAGCACCAAATTGACAACACTTAAAATTTCAGCACCAAAATGACAACACTAAATCGATCTAGTTTCACGAAGACTAAGTAATTTCAGCACCAAATCGAGATTCACGAAGATTAACAAATTTCAGCACCAAATCGAGCGAGATTCACGAATATTAACAAATTTCAGCACCAAATCGAGCTACATAAAATCCTCAAGGTTCATATATACATGGAAACCAATTTCTTCTAATCGATTAACAAAAAAATTAACGAATGAGATTCAAGAAGAAGATGAACTTACCAACAACTAAGTCGAAGATTCACGAAGAAGATGAGTCAACAACTTCGATTCAGTCGCAAGTCACGAAGAAGATGAGCCAACAACTTCGATTTATCAAGAAGATGAGCCAACAACTTTGATTTATCAAGAATATGAGCCAACAACTTTCTATTCGATCGCAATTCGTAAAGCTCAGAGGTGAATTGAAATTTTGGAAGAAAATGAAAACGAGAGAGGAGAGGCAGGAGGCGGTAATATGAAAAACCTAATAGAGTTGAGCGATTTTCTCACGGGTTGGGCCGGAAATTTTTGGGCTTAACCCGTTTTCAACCCAATACATGCGGGTTGGTCGAAATTATTATCGATTGTATGTCGGGTTGGCTCGGTTTGGTTTTTTTTTGCTTCGGGTTGGGTTGGGTTGGCCGGGTTGGTCGGAAATTTAAGCACCCCTACAACCAATACAGTAATGAAAAATTAAATAATATAACATGTTAATTAAAAAATTCAAAGTTTATTATTACATATATAGTATATAAATTTTGAATTTGTTAAAACAATTTAAAATATATATATTAACTTATGATTTTAAATAGCCGTTACATATAATATGAAAAAATAATAATTAAAAAGATAATAGTAATTGATAATTAAAATATGTTAATTAATATTATAAAATATATAAAAATAACTTATATGATTAACAATAACTATAAATAATTAAAAATTAATATCAATATATAATTAAAATTTAATCAGTTAATATTAATTAATTTTTATTAATTAATAATACTTAAATTTAAAAATTAATTTTTATTTATAATAATAGTTAATAATTAATAATTAATATTAACAAGGACAATATTGAAATATTTACAAAAAGCTACTCAAAAGCTACTCCAAGAAGTGTTTCAAAAAACTACTCAAACGCTACTCCAAAAAGCGTTTCAAAAATCTATCTTTTATGATCATCCAAACATGTAACCAGGAAAAAAACTAGCTTATAAGTTAGTTTTTTTGCCAAACAATGACTAATGCTTTAAGATCTAACTCCAAAAGTGCATCTTACATCTAGCAAGGGATTAATAGTTTAATACATGGTAAAGCCATATATAACAAAGATTATAAAGAGACTCCTATTAGTTATTTTTACCAAAAAAATTTAATATATTATTTAGGGAAATTAATTAAAATGCCACAAGTTTGATCCAAACTTACCAAAATGCCACAAAACTCTCCTATCTTACCGAAATGCCACAAAAGCCCGCGGTGGGCCCCGCGATCGCGGGCCCCAGGCCCACGTGGCAAACTGTTTCGGCCAAAAGTCCCGCGGAGCCCCCCAACTTTGCCCGTGTTAGCAAGTTCAGTCCCTGCCGCGATGGGCCAATTTTTACACTTTTGGTCCCTGAAAAATTACACTTTCAGCCCCTGTACTTGGACGAATCTTGCATGCTTTTACTGTTTTTTTCCACCATTATTGTACTTTGAAGACAAATTTGTGGTTGAAATTCATTTGCATGTTTGAATCAATGTTAAATCAGTGTTTTTGGAATACCAGTTTGTGGAAGAAATGAGAGATTAGTTGTCATCAATGTTGGTTGTTTCATTCATAAATAGATGTAAAATGCAATCCATAATCCACACACCGATTTCATACTTCTTTCTTGATTTCTTTCTGCAATATTTTGTGTTTGAGATACTACCGAAAAAATGAGTTCATCTGTTGCAAAAGCTAAGCTATTTTTCTGTTACGATGGTGAATGGGTGGAAGACAACAATGAGTGGAATTTTGTTTATAAATCTAAGCAATGTGTAAAAGTGCCAGTAAACTATACTTATCAGAAATTTCTTGCATACGCCATGCAAAAATGTGGAATCAACCCTTCTGCTGTTTGCAAGTTAGTGTTTAAAAATGGCGATGGGTCATTTGTGGATTTATCCAACGATGGGGATATCTCTACTTTTCTGCACTTTGCAGTCGATTCAGAAAGCCCCCCATTACTTTTTGTCTATCCCGGCGTATCCGACGAAAACGACGACGACGGTGACGACGAAAACCTCCAAATAGAGCAGCCTGATTCTCAATTTCAGGCGTCCAACGCCCCAACGGTTCTGGAGATGCAACAACAACAACCACAACCACATGAAGGGCGTACTGTTGGAGTTGCTGATGACGAAACCCACGTTTTCAGAACGGGTAATTCTGAAATAGACAGATCAGACACCGATAGTGATGATCAGACCCCTAGTAGAAAATCATGTAGTCAGATAGATGACTTTTTTGATATGCCCCCTATTCTTCCAGACTCCCATACCCAGACACAAACCTACGAACCTACACCTTATATTCGCAGTGAAATGTTACATGTAGGTCAGATATTCGAGTCGAAGGATCTCTTGGCAAGTCAGGTTGGGCTTAAGTTCTTGGAAGAGGGTTTCGAAAGGCGCACGTCGAAATCTGACAAAACTAGATACATAGTTGAATGTGCCAGAAAAACTGTGAGTGGAGGATGTACGCGATTGAAATGGGTGGCAAAGGAGGGGCATTCATTATTAGAAAGTTGGACGACGTACACACTTGTACGAGGACGCAACTGAATCCCCACCACAAACAAGCCAGCAAAAAGACTTTGGGTGCGATACTGAAAAAAAAAATTCTTGATGTTAGTAGGTCATTGCGTCCAAAGGACATCGTCCACGATGTTCACCAGCAGTTCGGCGTCACGATTGATTACCACCAAGCTTGGCGTGCGCGATGCCATGCACTGTTTATGGTGAGAGGCACGTTCGAGGAGTCGTATGAACGACTCCCGACATATTTATATAATTTGCAGCTGCAGAACCCTGGTACTGTCACGCAGCTACGGACCGATTCACGTCGACGGTTTTAGATGTGCTTCGTGGCCCTTGGACCCGCAGAACGTATTTTAACACGTCATATGTTTACACATTATAAACTATAACATTTACAAAGGAAAACCACCTATGTTTTTGCAGATCCGCACATTTGTGGCAAATCTACGTCGTGTCCTGATAATAGACGCATCCCATTTAAAGGGCCGTTACTTGGGTATGATGTTCCTGGCGGTTGCCATGGACAGGGATAACTTCATCGTTCCAGTAGCTTTCGGCGTAGGCAAGTCCGAAACCGGGGACGAGTGGACTTGGTTTCTGTCCATGTTGAGACAAGCTATCGGAGACCCGCAAGGGTTGGTGTTTATGTCCGACAGGGCTCCTTCCATAAGCGCCGCAATCTCTGCCATCTACCCAAACGCCCCTCACGCCATATGCTGTCGACATTTGGAGATGAACGCCAAATCCAAGGACAAACGTATTACGACCAACAAGAATGTCTACTGGGCGGCATGTAGAGCATATACGGATCGGGAGTTTAACAAGTACATGAATATGCTACGACATAGTGCCGATGAAGCAGCCAAAGTCTTTGACGATGCTGGACCGAAGAGGTGGTCCGCCGCCCATTTTCCTGGACAACGGTATGACATTCTGACCTCGAATAGTGCAGAGTCTGTGAATGCACTCCCCCGTTTTGCGCGTAGATGTCCGATTGTTAATCTTATGGACTACTTTAGGGCCTTTCAACAAGAGTGGTACCAAATTCGACGCCTAAAAGGAGCTGAGATGCAAAATGCACTCACACCAACGACGGAGAAGATCGTTCAGTACAGGGCGCGTCGTTCGGCGACATGGCCGGTAAGAACAATCGGGTATGGGAAGTACGAGGTGCATGATGACTATCTTCATGCGATTGTGAATATGGAAGACCACCTTTTTTCGTGTCGCGAATGGGATAAATCTGGGTTACCGTGCGGCCATGCCATCGCTGCAGCAAGACATACGGTTCGTAGAGATTGCAGCGACTTGGCTGTTTGTTTCTTCACGTCCGAATATTACCGGAGAACTTACGTGGAGGTAATAAACGCAGCTGGACCCCCTGCAGCATGGGTGTATCCACCCGACCCGCTTCCGCCATGCTATCCACCTTTAATCGATAAGAATAGAGCCGGGAGACCGAGAAAGAACGACCGACGTCCATCACGTGGTGAAAGTTCGATACAGCGAAGATGTACTCGGTGCCAATGCGTAGGACACACTCGTGGAGAGTGTCCAAATCCCGCCCCTTCAACCGTGCCAAGGAGACATTCAGTCAGTCACACCCCGGGCCCGTCACAGCTTGAACCATATGGAACAAACACATATGATACTGTTGATCTAAACGCTGATTTGTAAATGATATATATATTCATATTATATATATACACATACATATGCTTCTAAATGAACATTGATAACACAACTAGTTTGTAAATGATATATATATATATATATATATATATATATATATATATATATATATATATATATATTCATATTATATATATACACACATACATATGCTTCTAAATGAACATTGATAACACAGCTAGTTTGTAAATGATATATATATATATATATATATTCATATTATATATACACACATGCGTATGCTTCTAAATGAACATTGATAACACAGCTAGTTTGTAAATGATATATATATATATTCATATTATATATATACACACATACATATGCTTCTAAATGAACATTGATAACACAACTAGTTTGTAAATGATATATATATTCATATTATATATATACACATACATATGCTTCTAAATGAACATTGATAACACAACTAGTTTGTAAATGATATATATATTCATATTATATATACACACATACATATGCTTCTAAATGAACATTGATAACACAGCTAGTTTGTAAATGATATATATATATATATATACACATACATATGCTTCTAAATGAACATTGATAACACAGCTAGTTTGTAAATGATATATATATATATATTCATATTATATATATACACACATACATATGCTTCTAAATGAACATTTATAACACAACTAGTTTGTAAATGATATATATTCATATTATATATATACACATACATATGCTTCTAAATGAACATTGATAACACAGCTAGTTTGTAAATGATATATATATATATATATATATATATTCATATTATATATACACACATACATATGCTTCTAAATGAACATTGATAACACAGCTAGTTTGTAAATGATATATATATATATATATATATATATATATATATATATATTCGTATTATATATATACACACATACATATGCTTCTAAATGAACATTGATAACACAGCTAGTTTGTAAATGATATATATATATATATTCATATTATATATACACACATACATATGCTTCTAAATGAACATTGATAACACAGCTAGTTTGTAAATGATATATATATATATATATATATATATATATATATATTCATATTATATATATACACACATACATATGCTTCTAAATGATATATATATATTCATATTATATATATACACACATACATATGCTTCTAAATGAACATTGATAACACAGCTAGTTTGTATTCCATCCAACAGGCTCTTCATCTTCAATCTTTCTGACCCTTCTTCAACGACTTCTGCTTTTGCAACCACGTATGGCCATTGTGTACCACAACCCGGACACACTTTAGCAAATGAGTTGAGGGTTGTCATATATTCTACAAGAGGAGTGGGCCCACGAATGAGGTAACCTCTGACTTGACTTTGCATGATGTAAAAAAACAACAAAAAAATACAAAACAACAACACAGTAAAAAAAAATACAAACAACAACACAGTAAAAAAAATACAAAACAAGAAAAAAAATACAAAACAACTAAAACAACCACCACCTACTTAAAATTTGATATAGTTTCATCAATCCAAGCTTGCTTCTCGTTTACCTTCGCTTGAATAATTGCGAAGTCTTGCAGAATATGGTGAATTGCTTCTTGTTCTCGACGAACACGAGCCTCCCTAGCTTTTATATCCCCTTTCATACTTTTGATCTCCTTGTCTTCCTCTTCGATATTTCTCAAATGGACTGCCTTCCTGTCCATAATTTTTTCCACTCTTCTGTTAGTTCATCTATCTCCTTTTCCTTTTTTGCTATGGCGACCTCGATTTGAGGTGGCATTTTTTCAGGAGTAGACTTAGGGTTTGATGACGATGCCATTTGTGGATGAAATGAGAGAAAAGAAATCAAGAGAGAAAACAATTCAAAGAAAGAAAAAGCAAGAGAGAAATCAAGAAAGATGAAGTGTGAATTGTGAATTGCATCTTACTGGTATTTATGGATGAAATCTCAAACATGCAAATGAATTTCAACCACAAATTTGTCTTCAAAGTACAATAATTGTGAAAAAAAACAGTAAAAGCATGCAAGATTCGTCCAAGTACAGGGGCTGAAAGTGTAATTTTTCAGGGACCAAAAGTGTAAAAATTAGGGTTTGAGTCTTCAAAAAAAAATTAGGGTTAACCCTGGGCCGACGCGTGGCGGGTTAGCCTGCGATCGCGGGGGCCCAACGCAGGCAGGGACCAAAATAGCCAACACGGGCATTCTTGAGGGGGGAAAGGTGGGCCGTGGGCATTATTGAGGGACCAACGCGGGCAAGGGCCCGCGATCGCGGGGCCCACCGCGGTTTTTTGTGGCATTTCGGTAAGATGGGCGAGATTTGTGGCATTTTGGTAAGTTTGGGTCAAACTTGTGGCATTTTAATTAATTTCCCTATTATTTATATATGATTCAGTTATTTTTACACCGATTTTAAAAATCATGGTAAAATGTTTCTGTCATCTCATATTTTTGTATAAAAGGTATTTAACCTCTCAAAGCAAGCTTTTTGTGTCCTCAAACAATTGTTGATTTGATTAAATGTTTTTTGCCATATAAAATATAGTTATTTTTATTATAGTGCACATAACAATAACTTAATAAATTATATACACGGAACAAAAGTTTGAAATAAGTTAGCTTTTTAAAGCGCTACTTGGAGTAGCTTTTCAACGGTTTTTTGTTAATATTTCAATATTTCCCTCGTTAATATTAATTATTATTATAAATCAATATTAATTTTGAAAATTTAAATATTATTAATTAATAAATGTTAATTAATATTAACTGAAAAGTATTAAATTAAATTATACATTAATATTAATTTTTAATTATTTAGAGTTAATGTTAATCATACACAATATTTTTATTTATTTATTAATACTAATTAAGATATTTAATTATCAATTACTATATTTTTAATTATTATTTAATTATTATTTTATATTGTATGTAACAGTTATTTAAAATCATAAGTAATATATTATTTTTCTAAAACTTGTTTTAACAAATTCAAAATTTATAGTATATATGTAATAATAAATTTTAATTTTTTTAATTAACATGTTATATCATTGGTTGTATTAACTAACATATTATATTGCTATAAGTTTGTTTTAATTATATAATTATATAATTAAATATTAAATATTATAATTTTTTGAAGATGTCTTTTTGGTTATTTTATGTAACAACCTGTAATGTCCCAAAAACATAACATTCATTAACATAGAATAAGCATTCGAATTACATAAATAAACTTGTCTTTAATTCTTCATTAAACTATTCTAAACAAAATTTGATAGCGGAAGTCTCTAATCTACAGCCGAGAGCTCTATCTATAAATATCATAGTCAAAAATCTTGGAGTCGCTCTAAGCTCCAAATCCTTCTTGCATCTCTTAGTTCTTACTAGAAGAACCCGTAACACGATTACCTGAAAGTGGTTTAGTTTTGAAAAGCGAGGGTTAGACCAAAAGGTCTAGTGAATTCCCTCCATAAACATTTACCAAAGTATAAAATCATTTCATTGAAAACAATTCACGTTCTTCACATAAACATCATTGAAGGGTCAACATAGGGTTCAAGGATCGCATAAGCTACCTCGATCGGGGCCTAACGGACACCTCTCGGCTACACCGGAGTCCAAGTGGACCCCCTTCTATCCGAGTAGGAAGGAAACAAATTCCAACCTATAAGCTGACCACATATGCCCAAGGAATTATCAAATCCCAAGGTACCCTGATCCCACTGTGTGAACCGACTCCACATAGCATGCACATAACGTATCGAAATCATATTCATGAAAACTTTAAACACCATTCATTTGCTGAATAAACTTCTTTAAATAAAACATGCAGTTCATGGAAAGCATGCGTGACATTTATAAAATAGTTCATGCTCGTAAATGAAACCATAATCAGTAAAACATAGTACGTCATAAAAGAGTTTAGGGAACTCACCTTAGGTTAGTATTGAGCACACTCTGGATATATCTCCAAGCTAAACAAATCGAACACCTATGGATGTTAGAATTGTATCAGATTAGACTGTCCGATCTTAAACACTTTCCGGACACTCACAACTTTCCGGACACCTTAGACTTTTCGGACACTATCACCTTTCCGGACACCTTAGACTTCCCGGGCACCTTAGACTTTCCGGACGTCTTATACGGAAACTAGGGCATACCCGGAAACCCCATCACCCGGATACTAAGAACAACACCCGGACACTACTCACCGAACACCAACTTTCCGGACGTCAACTATCCGGACACTACTCACCGAACACCACACTGTCCGGATGCTACTTACCGGACACTATACTATCCGGACTCCCTTTCCCGGACAACTATGCTATCCGGACAATTACCCTATCCGGACAACTACCCTATCCGGACAACTACCCTATCTGGACAACTATGTTATCCGGACACTTCAGACACTGAGTCCGGATACTCCTTACCGGACACTTTATCCGGGCACCTGCACAGAGCTTCCCGGACGAAGGGTCTGTGACAGTTTGGGATCGAAATCTGCTGTCAAACCCTTAGCCACATCGATTTAGCGATAAAAACAACAATATAATCATACTTAGCTTTTCCTTACAAACCCTTCGCTGCTTAAACACAAAGATGATGCCTAATTTCCCCCCTTAGAGCATCATTTTCAACTTTTAACCAAAAATTCCAAACAAATCGACTCAACAGGGAAACTAGATACAAGGATTGAAATATGAGATTACCTGGTAAGAATTAATGCAGAACTAGACTCCAATCTTCCACTTCTTCTTCCCAATTGCAGTTTGTAATTGTTTCTTCCTTTCTCTGCTATCTCACCCAAGCCGCCAACAATAAGAAATGGTATCACTTAGGGTTTTGTGCCCAAAATTGAGAGTTTTATTCTCTCCTACATAATTTACAACTCAGCCCCTGAAGTTACAAATTTACAACATTCCCCACAAAACTTATATATTTTCTTCAAAACTGACTTGGTTATTACAATACCCCCTCTCAAAAGAATTTCGTCCCCGGAATTCCATTGCCGAAAAGATGAGGGTATTTGGACCTCATGACCGCTTCTACTTCCCAAGTTGCCTCTTGCCCTCTATGAAACCGCCACTGAACCTTTACCAGCCTAATCTCTTTGTTTCTCAACTTTCGGATCTTGCTATCCACAATCTCAACTGGTTCCTCTATGTACGACAGTCTCTCATCGACACTGATATCTTCCAATGGGATGGCCACATCTGTCTCGACCAAACACTTCTTTAGATTCGAAACATGAAACGTTGTGTGAACTCCCTTTAACTCTTCTGGCAAGTCTAATTTGTAAGCCACTGCTCCAACTCGCTCAATAATGACGAAAGGCCCCACATATCTCGGTCTCAACTTTCCTTTCTTCCTGGAACGTACTACTCCCTTCCAAGGCGAGACTTTCAGCATTACTTTGTCACCAACTTGAAATTCGACAGGCTTCCTTCTTCTGTGTGCATACTTATTTTGCCGATCTTGCGTGATCCTCATTTTCTCACGAATTAGGTCTATCTTATCCGTAGTCATTTGCACAATTTCTGGACCTGCTAATTGCTTTTCCCCCACCTCATTCCAACACAATGGCATACGACACTTCCGTCCGTACAAGGCTTCAAATGGTGCTGCCTGGATGCTCGCGTGGTAACTGTTGTTATACGAGAACTCTATCAAAGGTAGGTGTACTTCTTAAGAATCCTTGAAATCAATTACACAGGCTCGGAGCATATCCTCTAATGTTTGAATAGTCCTTTCGCTCTGGCCATCCGTTTGGGGATGATATGTTGTGCTCAACTTCACTTGCGAACCCAACTCTCGCTGCAGGCTTCTCCAAAACGAAGACGGAAACCGACTATCACGATCAGACACTATAGATCACGGCACCCCGTGCCTCGACACGATCTCATTAATGTACAACTGAGCTAACTTCTCCAATGGATCCGACTCCCTGATTGGTAGAAAATGTGTGGACTTGGTGAGACTATCTACAATCACCCATATTGCATCGTTACCTTTCGGAGTCATTGGTAACTTCGTAACAAAATCCATGGTAATGTTGTTTCTGTTTGGTTCTACCAAATTATAGGCAACTTTCTTTTTCTGTTTGGTTCTACCAATACCATACATGTAGGTTGTTTTTGTTTATGTATTGGTACTGATTCTTGTTGTTTTCATTTGTAAATAGACATTCTCAATTGATGCTACTCCGATTGATGATTAAAAGTTTCAACCCGACCAACCCAACCCAACTTGAACGGTTTGGGTTGGGTTGGGTTGCACTTTTGATTGGGTTGGGTTGGGTTGAGATTTTTCAAACCGCAATGATTGGGTTGGGTTGTTAAAGTGCCGTCAAACCGGCCAACCCAACACGTAAGCACCACTAATTGGTTGTATTAATTAACATATTATATTTTTATAAATTTGTTTTAATTATATAATTAAATATTGTAATTGATATTTTTTTGAAGATGTCCTTTTTGGTCAATTTACATGTTTATAAGCTAGTTTTGCCAAACGTGACTTTTTCATCAGCTAACTTATTAGTTAACAACTAGCTTATCAGTTATCAGCTACGAGCTAGCTTATGTAACACCTTGAAATCTCCTAGTAAGCTTTTCCCATAAACTCTGCATGTCACGAATCGTTTTAATTAGTTTCTTGATCCTAAGCATTTTCGAGTTCACCTATTATGGAAAATACCT
The DNA here is from genome assembly GCA_033807775.1 of Saussurea involucrata. Classification (NCBI taxonomy): domain Eukaryota; kingdom Viridiplantae; phylum Streptophyta; class Magnoliopsida; order Asterales; family Asteraceae; genus Saussurea; species Saussurea involucrata. The sequence continues at coordinate 39,536,726 of CM066325.1, forward strand.
TGCATGCATACCTTTCACGTGGAATTATGGGGCTTTCATCAACTTTTGTGGGTTGCATCAAAGTGGGTCGCAAATTTGAGTTTTTGGCCGGCGGTACAGTTAGGGCGAGAGTGCCCGGCGTTAGTGTCGGGGCACTCTCGCATGGTCATCATCGCTGAAGGTTTCCCCCCTGCAGCTCGGTTAGTGCTCTCGGTACAGGGATGGCGAGAGTGCCATGGCGAGAATGCCATGGGCACTCTCGTGAGGTCATTATCGCGGCTGGAGGAGATGTTGCACTCGGGAACTCGCGGTACATCTTCAGCGGAAGTGACCGACGATACCTCCAGGTCACAACCGCCAGGTCACTCTCGTCGCCGGGGGTGTTGTGGATATAAAAGGAAAGTGGCTAGGGTTATTTTGGGAACTGATCTTAATTTGGGTCCTTGGCTTTGTTGAACGCCATTTTCCCCTCTTATTGGCCGATTTCCACCTCTCTCTCACCTCCATAATATCTCATCCATATTTTTAAGGGTAGTTGCAATCATTGATAGAATCTAGGGTTTCTACATTCCTTGTCTTCAAGTAATTAAGAGGGTCTCCAAGATTCAAGGAATTATTCAAGTCAATTATAAGAAACTAGGGTTTCTATATTTCTAGGGTTTCACTTGCAAAACCTTAGGTAAGTTACTCTAACAAAACACCTTCTCCTTAAGTTATATTTTGCACATATTATAGAGGTTAACTTGAGATCTTTGTTAATCTAGGGTTTCTTCAAGTTGGGGTTTTCACTATACAAACCCTAGTTGGTAAGTGTACTTAGCCTCTATGTACTTTACTTAAATCTTTTATGTTAAGTTGGTGAATTTTGCTCATATATGGAAGTTGCTAACATCTAGGGTTCTACCCAAGTTGTTTATTTGAGATTTTATATGTATACAAGTGTTTACACTTACACTCCTACATATTTTTACATATAATCATACAAACATGTATTTATTATATATGTATTATTATAAATCATGAGCATATTAGTCGTACTTATGGATCACACATGCTTATTGTGTATGGGTAGAGGTTCTCATATATGACAAGCCAATTGGCATATTGGAGAACGGATAAAGGTCTACCATCATTAATCGCTAGAATTGTATGTAGGGACTTTGTGCTTCGAGTTAAGGTATATTATGTAACTCCCATGCTAATTGATACATGGTACTACTCATTCATTATAATTATATGGAAGTCTATATCTTGATAAATGAATTATGATGTTTGGGAATTTTGGTGGCCTACCTCCTTGTGCACGAGGATTTATACCTGTATGGAATTTATGTATGTAACAACCGGTTCTTTTGTAGAAAATGTGAAAGTTTAGTGCCATTTGTCTAAAGAAATGGAAGGGTACTTGGAGGACCAAAATGGAAATTTGAGAGAGGGTATTTAAGGGCACAACTCCCTAGGGTTAGCTGATTTTCAGCTATTCTTGGTGGTGTTGGCGGCTAGGGAAGAAAAGAGAAGGAGAAAGGGATTTTGGAGAAGAAATCAAAGAGAGAAGAAATCAACCAGGTAATTCATCCTAAATTCGTTCTTCTTGTTGTTTGTAGTATTCCTTTCTATTTGGTCTGGATTCATAAGCCTGAATTGGTTGATTCATTGAGTTTTCATCCATCCTTCTAAAAAGTGGGTTTTAAGGGTTTTTGTCTTGTTAAACCGATTTAGAAGTTTATAAATGGATTAAGTGAGTATTTGAGGTTGGTGGATGAACCCTTGTATATATCTAATCGACTTAATGGCAAGAATCGGAGTATAAATCAGTTTTAGACTTGCTAAGTTTGAACAACCGTGTTTTCCGGACACCAGTATTCGGTGGTGTCCGGATAGGTTGCAGGTGTCCGGGTAAGTGCCCCATGAGGGTGTCCGGGTGTTTCTTAGTATCCGGGTAACTAAAGTCTCCGGACAATCTTAGTGTCCGGGTAGTTTTGCCCGGATAAGTCTAGCGTCCGGATTGATGTGTCCGGACAATGCTGTGTCCGGAAAAGTGTGGTATCCGGAGAGGGTGTTGTGTCCGGAAAAGGGTGTTGTGTCCGGAAAGGGGTATCCGGACAGTAGGTCTGAACTATTTATCTGATGTGGATCTTTTGTCTTAGGTGTTCTGTAGGTGTAGCTTGAAGGTGTTTAGGAAGTGCATTGTATGTCAATCAAGGTGAGTTCCCTAAACCCTTTTTATAACGCAAAGTGATAAATGTTTTAACTGATTATGGTTCTTATTGAGCATGAAACGTTTACGAACTGATTTACATGTTTCCCACGAATGCACTTATTTTATGAAAAGGAATGTTTAGCATGATTTATGAAGAATACATTTTACATGTTTGCATGAACGTAAGTGTACACTATGTGGAGTCGGTCTGCACTGTGGGATCAGAGATAGGTTCTCGGGGTCTTAGGACTCTTGGTTATGTATGATAGACCGGTGGGTTGGAATCCGTTTCCCTCCTATTCGGTAGAGGGGAGTCCGTGGGGATTCCAAAGCGGCGAGAAGGGAGTCTGATGGGTCCCTGATCGCAATATGTTTATGTGATCCACTACACAGTGCAGTACCATGTTTGATGATATTTATGGTCATTGATAAATGCTTTCCAAGTGTTTTTATATGCTATTTTCGGAGGGAATTCACTAGACCTTTTGGTCTAACCCTCGCTTTCAAAACTAAACCATTTTCAGGTAAGTGTGTAGCGAGTTCTTCTAAGTAGAACTAGAGACGGCATGGAGGTGATGGAGCTCGTGAGGCTCCCAGTTTTAGATCATGATATGTCTAGATAGTGCTCGGCTGTGGCTTAGAGAGACTTCCGCTGTTTATGATTAATGTTAATGTTAAAGTTTTTGTTAAGTATGTTTTAGTATTGATGTAAGGACAAGTACATTTATGTCACTTAAATTGTTAATCTCGTGACTTTGACTTTTATGGAAAGTGGGACGTTACAAATGGTATCATAGCCTTAGTTTAAGGGATTTAGGTGACCATTCAGGCCTAAACTTAAACTGTAAGATGAGGAACACAGCCGAGACATAGGATTGCCTCTAGGAACGATCACTATAAATGCGCTTAGGAATAAGGTGCCAAGGACAAACGTGTAAGGTAAGTTTGGAATTTCACCTGGCCAGTGTAATTACGAACTTACAGGTACATGTGCGTGCTTACAATACCTTACTTATAGCAAATTTGTTGTGTCACGTCTAGCAAGGATTAACTATCGGTTTCTTCCAGTTTAGCGCTATGGCTGGGAGAACGTTGAGGAATAGGTGAGCAAGATCCCCGAGGGATAGACCGAGCTCCATTGTTTGGGAAGGGTCGGGTAAGATCATATATGATGTGATGTATGTATACGTCGTAGAGGAGAAATGCTGTAAAGAATGATATGAGTCGTCTAAGAGGTAGCTCTTCGTGGATTCGGAAAGGATGAATGTTTGAGTTTGAGTAAGACTCCAGTTTCGGAAGATTCCTAATTATGGAAATAACGGAGTAGATCAGTTGGGATGGTAAGGAAGGATTGTGTAGAAATCTTGAAAGTGTCAATGGAGCCCTGATTTCTTAGTCGAGCCTTTCAGTGGCAGAATAAATGAAATAAGATACCTATATTGAATTGAAAGCATGTAGAAGTAGAAAGTGAGATAGTTGATCAAAACAAAAGTAGTATGAAATGATTGAGTAAGTGAGATGTAGAACGCTTGTGCAGCGAGTTGTTGCATGACCGAGAGGACGACCATTGGTCGTAGGTAGAATGTCAAGGATAAGTTGCGTGGGTAAAGCGGTTGACCTTGCTAGGGTGAGTAGCCTTCAACTGCAAGTAGAGTTTCATGCATAGCTTTCTTAAATTTAACATGAAAGTTTTCACGATTTAAATTAAATGGGTAAATATCAATTTTGATCGAAAAGGAGTCGGAATGTGCAAGCGTATGTTTAAAGAAAAGGTAATTTCATTCACATTGCACAATGAAATTTTGAGCCTAACGATTGCAAAGTATTTCACACTTTTCATGATAAGTTAAATTATTACAAAAGGTCGAGAAGACGTGTGCCAGCAAAACTTTTACAATCAAATGAATTTTAACCGATTGATATCATATAAAAAAATGTGAGAACCGACCGGTTTACTTGGTGTCAGTAATTTATTTCGAAATTGTGTCGTATGGAAGGATTTTCATTCAACGTATTACTGCCGTAATAACATCGTTCGGAATTGAGTAAGATTAAGATTCACGGAAAGATGCATGCAAACGATTCTCGAATCGTTGTGCAGGGCGTTGAAGTTATAAGAGTGATGGAGTCATGTGTACCCAAGTGTTTTCCAAACGTTGTTTATTTAAAATGATAAAATGTGTAAAAGAATTTATTTACTGTATTGTCATGCATGAAGGCTATTAACCCACTAGGTCGTAGAGTATTACGTCTTAAGCTAAGGAAGAATTCCGAGAGCGGAGAGGAGTTGATCAAGTCAAGGGAGAACGTATGTAGTTTTAGTATTTGTGTTCAAGAGGAAAGGTGAACCGTGGTAGAGTCAGTAGTGGATTATAGTATCGGTTATATGAAGGCTTGCACCCGGGTTCGGTAACCGGAGGTACATTTGTCAAGGGACGGGTGTGACCGGAGGAAGGACTTGAAGCCTTCAAGGTGATGGTTTTAGCAACTCGTTATGAGTAGTGTGGTGAGGAAGAATGAAATGTCTATGGCATAGGAATATGAGTTTCGAGGTGAGCTTGTAATGTTGTCGTTACATGAGTAGGTGTCGAAAGGAGGGAGACAGATCATGAAGGTGATTATGTTATGTAGAAGGATTAGGCTCCGTAAGGAGCTCATGTTAAAGGATAGGTTGAGGAAGTAGTTAAGAGCTGTCTTTTGTTGATTGAAGTCGGCAACGGTGTATGTTGGCCGAGGCCGAAGACTCAAACCAGATGAGTGTAAGTTGATAGAATATCTTGTAGAGGTGTTAAATTAAAAAGAGACTGTTGTTGTTGAATAGGCGTTCTATTTACGAGGGGAGGAGGGTCCGTAGAAGGACAAGGTGTGTAACACAAGCGGAGTGAGTGTAGAATATACCAGTCAGTAAGAAAATGTGTCGTGTCTAAGAAAGGACCCGGATTATAAAGAGCTAGCTAGGATGTTTGTGTTTGAGCTAAGTGTGAACTCGTGAGTCATAGTTCAGCAAGTTGGGAGAGAACTAAGTGGCGAGACAGACTCGATTGTAGTATACGGGAGAATATGAAGGAAAGGGTGAATTGTGTACGAATGACCATGAGAGACTTGGTTGGTAGTGTGATGATAGGAGTGGTGAATGTACGAACGTATAGTAGCTTCAATTGCCAAGATATCTGTGTCAGCCGGTGATGTAGTAAGGCGATGTTAGAAAGATGAAGGATTAGAAGGAAATCCTTATGGGATTTCGGGTAGAGTGTACGTTTTGTAATCTCAGTTGTTGAAGTATGTGGTTTGTAAGTCGGTGTTTATTTTGACTGTTATCGGAATGGAATGTCGGGACAGAATTGGGTGATTGCCCAGTTGTGAGACCAAGCTTTGTGGTCATGTATATTGTTAAGTATATTCTTGAAGGCAGAGTAAGTTTAAAGAAGATGATGAATAGATTAGTCAAGTTGTAGTATAGAAGATGAAAATTGTTCCTTATGCATGAGGGAATGATCCTAGAAGGAAATAGTTGGGAATTTTGGTTATGTTTAAGGAATGACATGATGATGATTGTGGATCAGGGTGGTAGCATGATCATTAGTTGATTTGGAATGTCATGATAGATGTATAAGCCTTTAATTGGCTGATTAAAATTTTATAAATTTGTTAATAATGACATTCTTTTGTTATTACAGGATGTGTTACAATCCTTGGGGAAGTGTTATTGGGATTAACACACTGATTGTTAAAGAATTATTTAAGGTAAATCTAAGTAAGAAAGCCGGGATGACGGTATTTATACATCTGTCTGATTTTATGATCATGGTGGTTAATCGAAAGAATTGTGGAACCCGAGTTTCGGGGTGTTCCTGAGTTAATAGATCCGTTTGTAATAGGATATCCAACGGGAGTGGATTATTAGAGTGAATAGGGGACGTTACTAAGAATCATACTTTGGGGTCATTGGAAGTTTAAAGAGGATGAGGGTTGTGTTAGTCAAAATGTGGTGGGATAGATGTGAAATCCTTAAAGAATGTGAATTGTTGCTTATGTGTGAAAGAAATGTCTGAGAAGGTAAAAGTTGGAGATTTAAGAATGTGTAGTGACGTCGAACACTGGTCTTGTTTCAAGACGGCTTGGTTGAATGCCTTAAGATAAGATCTTGGTGCAACTATTTGGTTATGTAAGTAATGACAAAGCGGTATCAACATGTGGAAAGGTCGGGAGAGAGGGGCAAGTAATGTTTGGTGAGCAGTGCTCCACGCTAGCGTGGGGAAGGTGTAGATAGTATGTCGGAACAAGTGAGTAAATTGGAAGTATTAAACTCGACAGTATTGCCGAAAGGTATAGTATTGTGTAGATTGTCATTGATAAGTGTGCGAACCGTTGGAAAGAATATTGAAGAAAGGAAAATTGTGTATGTTTCTGTGCAGGGAAGAAGTGGATGAGACAACTAAATGAGTTAAGTTGGTGACTTTGCGAGAAATGGTTAAACGATTTGGTCGTGGAGTGATAAGCTAGTGAGAATAGTATGGTGTGACCATGGTTACTCCTCCCAGTTGGGCGAGGATAACCGGAGTTATGTTTTTGTGGGTGAACGAACGTGGCGATCCGCGAGGAATGGTGGGGTTGCAGGATAAGTTCAATTCGAATAGGTGGACACTTCAGCAATGGGTTGGAGGTTCCTACTCTTAGTTACGTATAAGTATGGAGTGATGAAGTGGTGAGGATATGAGAGATGGTTGACGAACTGTGGTTTAGGTGGTCCGGGATTGGGAAGTGTTGTCTGCATAGGCAATTGTTGGGTGGCACAGGGTTGAGAGTTGTGATACGATGAAGGAACTCTGGGTTGTGAGTTGTCGAGGTGTACAGGGATTGGCCAGGTGCCAAGCTGTCAAGTGTGTGTGGTCTCTTGGTAAATGAATCTCGTGTGATGGCGGAGGATTTATCTAAGTCCCTCCTTTAAGGAAATATAGATGCATGAGAAGCCTTAGTTAATCTTCGGCTATCAAGTCCACCCGAGTAGGAACAATAGCCTACGAGTTAGAGTACCGTAAGAAATGAAGGGGATGCAACCAATGTTCTATGTTTTGAAACTAATGAGGCGGTTGACTGAGTCAGAAGTGGCATTACCTTGGGGAAGTGTCAGTTTTGGTGTGGGCAAGATACCCGCATCTTTTCCCATGAGGAATTCCGAGGACGGAATTCTTTTAAGGGGGGAGTGTTGTAACAACCAGTTCTTTTGTAGAAAATGTGAAAGTTTAGTGCCATTTGTCTAAAGAAATGGAAGGGTACTTGGAGGACCAAAATGGAAATTTGAGAGAGGGTATTTAAGGGCACAACTCCCTAGGGTTAGCTGATTTTCAGCTATTATTGGTGGTGTTGGCGGCTAGGGAAGAAAAGAGAAGGAGAAAGGGATTTTGGAGAAGAAATCAAAGAGAGAAGAAATCAATCAGGTAATTCATCCTAAATTCATTCTTCTTGTTGTTTGTAGTATTCCTTTCTATTTGGTCTGGATTCATAAGCCTGAATTGTTTGATTCATTGAGTTTTCATCCATCCTTCTAAAAAGTGGGTTTTAAGGGTTTTTGTCTTGTTAAACCGATTTAGAAGTTTATAAATGGATTAAGTGAGTATTTGAGGTTGGTGGATAAACCCTTGTATATATCTAATCGACTTAATGGCAAGAATCGGAGTATAAATCAGTTTTAGACTTGCTAAGTTCGAACAGCCGTGTTTTCCGGACACCAGTATTCGGTGGTGTCCGGATAGGTTGCAGGTGTCCGGGTAAGTGCCCCACGAGGGTGTCCGGGTGTTTCTTAGTATCCGGGTAACTGAAGTATCCGGACAATCTTAGTGTCCGGGTAGTTTTGCCCGGATAAGTCTAGCGTCCGGATTGATGTGTCCGGACAATGCTGTGTCCGGAAAAGTGTGGTATCCGGAGAGGGTGTTGTGTCCGGAAAAGGGTGTTGTGTCCGGAAAGGGGTATCCGGACAGTAGGTCTGAACTATTTATCTGATGTGGATCTTTTGCCTTAGGTGTTCTGTGGGTGTAGCTTGAAGGTGTTTAGGAAGTGCATTGTATGTCAATCAAGGTGAGTTCCCTAAACCCTTTTTATAACGCAAAGTGATAAATGTTTTAACTGACTATGGTTCTTATTGAGCATGAAACGTTTACGAACTGATTTACATGTTTCCCACGAATGCACTTATTTTATGAAAAGGAATGTTTAGCATGATTTATGAAGAATACATTTTACATGTTTGCATGAACGTAAGTGTACACTATGTGGAGTCGGTTTGCACTGTGGGATCAGAGAGAGGTTCTCGGGGTCTTAGGACTCTTGGTTATGTATGATAGACCGGTGGGTTGGAATCTGTTTCCCTCCTATTCGGTAGAGGGGAGTCCGTGGGGATTCCAAAGCGGCGAGAAGGGAGTCTGCTGGGGCCCTGATCGCAATATGTTTATGTGATCCACTACACAGTGCAGTACCATGTTTGATGATATTTATGGTCATTGATAAATGCTTTCCAAGTGTTTTTATATGCTATTTTCGGAGGGAATTCACTAGACCTTTTGGTCTAACCCTCTCTTTCAAAACTAAACCATTTTCAGGTAAGCGTGTAGCGAGTTCTTCTAAGTAGAACTAGAGACGGCATGGAGGTGATGGAGCTCGTGAGGCTCCCAGTTTTGGATCATGATATGTCTAGATAGTGCTCGGTTGTGGCTTAGAGAGACTTCCGCTGTTTATGATTAATGTTAATGTTAAGTATGTTTTAGCATTGATGTAAGGACAAGTACATTTATGTCACTTAAATTGTTAATCTCGTGACTTTGACTTTTATGGAAAGTGGGACGTTACAAAGTATAGGTTGGATTAAGCCAGTGGTGGCTACTAGCGAGTAGGCAATAAGGGACATTCTTCCTTGAGGTGTAACTCGTCTAGGATGGATAGGCAATATGGTCCTCGTAAGTCCTTGAGGTGTAACTCGACGGAGTAGGCAATAAAGACAATCTATTTTATGGTTTGAGGTTGTGATGTCATGATGGCATGGGAACTAAAACCGGGACTTGAGTTGTAATCCATCAACATCAAGGTGACTCCACTCACGTGTTCTCGTCAACTAGATGGTAACGGGTCTCCCCCGTTTTAGAGAATTATCTTTTTATTTTATGACCAGGTGTGGATCGCTTTAACTTGTGGAAAATTGGTAATCTGGGAATCAAGTGGAGCCGACATCTTTACTTTTGATGTCATTATTATAACTTCTTAATATTACATCAATAATTTAAATCTTATTAGACTTATGGTCCAACACTTGAGTGTATGTTGTGGATTACAGGTTCCACCAAGCGGCGTCTAGATCGTCTTGTTGCCGACCATGCTTAGGAGCTTGGGAAGGTCGGGCTTTTTGGGAATCGAGATGAGAGACACTTTTGGAGATATAGTGACACCCGGATTAATCTAGTTAATTATAGTCTAGATTAATAGGTTGTTGTATGTTATGTCTCAATACTCTTTTATTTGTACATTGTCCAAACTACCCCATTACACTTAAGGGTTTTAGTTGGCTTATATTTTGGAGTTTAAATTTACCCACTTTTCGGAATTTTCCCCTATATTTATTGTTTAAATTTTAGGGTGTTACAGCTTATCAGCTAGTTTGCCAAACATAACCTTAATACTTTAATAAGGAATTAAGAGCATCTCCAACAGCTTCTCTAAAATAGAGAAAAAACAACATTTTATTCTCTAAAATGCTCCAACAGCTTCTCTATCATATTCTCTAAAATAGAGAAACATGAGAAAACTCTCAATATAGAGAATTTTTTATATCTCCAAAAAGACGAGAGGAAAATATTATTATAATGATTTCTCACCAAAGAGAGAAATATTATTTTAATGATTCCCCAAAAAAATAAGAAAGAAATATTATTTTAAAGATGAAAGAATTATATTGAATATTTTAATAATATAATTAATGATTGATTATCTAAAATAGAAAAGCCGTTGGAATTGGAAGAATTCTTTATTAGAGAATTTCATTTTTCATTCTATATTTTAAAAAAGTTTTAGAGAAGCGGTTGGAGATGGTTTAAGGAATTTCATTTTTATTTCTATATTTTAAAGAAATTTTAGAGAAGTTGTTAAAGAAATTTTTTATTAGCTGATTTTTCTTTCAAACTACACGTTCATTTTTTATATTTGGATAAGTCCCTTTCACCAACCAAAACGATACACGTGTCCTTGCATTTAATGATTCGTTCTAAACTCAAAAAAATATCTTTAAATTACGTCAATAAATATTTTATGGTGGTTCAACCGTTCAAGTAGAAATCTCTATAGTAGTAATTAATCATCATTATTTAATTTAACATTTTTTATACCTAAATTGATAATAGCATTTTTAACACCTACCCTATAATTTTCTTTATGATAGAATATAGAGCAAATTACACTTTTGGTCCCTCTGGTTGCCACTCACTATCAATTATAGTCCCTCTTTTAAACTAATTACACTTTTGGTCATTGTGGTTGTCATTTTATTTCAATTTTGGTCCCTCAAGCTAACTTATGTTAAATAAGTCCGTTACGACAGGGGCTTTTTGGTCATATTTATTGTTTTGCCTTTTCTATTACTAAATTTCATTTATCAAACCCACCACCTACCACCCCACCCCTAACCATTTCTTCTTCCTTCACCACCGACAACAGCGCATCCCGGTTCCTCCGACAAGAAGAAAAACAAAAACGAAATCCAAAAGTCAAATCCAACGAACAAAACTGAACCTAAACCTATCTCCAAATCCCATAAAACAAACCCAAAAACCAAACCCAACTCTAGATCCCCTGAGTGGTGAGGTTACGGAGATGAGAGAGAGTCACGCAAAGACGGAGACGATCGATGAGAGTGTGCGTGTGTTTAGTTTAAAACCCAACTACAAAACTGGAACAGGTGAAGATGCAAATACAAACGAACAGGTGATTGACGCAGGCCCAACTACGATATCTGGAACAGACGGAGGTGATCGATAGAAATCATCGAAGCTCCCTCGAGTGCAACACCTTCTTCTTTTTCATTAAAATCTGCAATTTAGGGTTCAAACCCATAGATGATAGAACAACGACATGTAAGGTTGCAGTTCTCACCGATCTGTAATGAACTAATGAAAAGCTTAAAATGAATGTTATAAATCGATATCGTCTTGATTAGTGGAACGAAAAAACCCATCAGAGAAAGAGCCTAGATCTTTGAACTAATATGTTGACGAACGAATAACCCATATCCAGATCCAGATCAAAGATGGAGGTGCAGGTCGGTTGTGGCAGATCGATCTGTGACCTCTGAACAACCACAACGTCGAAATCGAACTTTGTGAGTGGTGAGGACGAGATTTATGTCAGAATCGAAAGAGAATGGTGTAAAGACAGTGGGGGTGTTACCGGAGTTCTATCAGAAAGGGACATGGGCGTCGTAAAAAGGGGAGGGGTCCAGGAGTCGTAGGGAAAGGTGGAGTTACCGTGGGAATGTTCTCGGTCGGTCTGCTAGAGGTGATGAGGGTCTCCGGCGAAGACGATTCACGATTGTAGCTTCAATTGAAGATGGTCGAACTCTCCGGCAGCTTGATGTACTCCGTTTATTAATATTTATATATTTTTTAAATTTAAATAAATTAAATAGTGTAAAAAGACCAATATACCCCCTGAGTTAACATTTGTATTTAACAACATTTAGTGAGTTGGACCAAAATCGAAATCAAATGGAAACCACAATGACCAAAAGTGAAAGAAAATGGCAACCATAATAACCAGAACTGGAATTAGTTTAAAATAGGCACTATAGTTGATAGTGAGTGGCAACCCTAAGGACCAAAAATGTAATTTACTCTAGAATATAATAACATATTTAACAGTTTTTCTATAATTTTTTTATAATAAAGAATCAAATTTTAAAATCTCCAAAAAGATTTGCATTCATAATTTTACTATTTTAGAGATTTTAACACAAATTATATTAATATAATATTTTCTAATTTATACTCCTAATATACTTTAAAATAAAATATTAGTATAGTATGATAACAGATTTATGTTATTGGTGAGTTGAATAAAATAATTATTTCTCTCTAATATTTAGAGAATTATAGAAATTTTTCTATATTTAGATATTTTTTCATGAATCTCTATTTTAGCAAACAATATAACAATGTTGTTGGAAAAGAATAACAAACAAAAACTCATTTTTTTCTATTTTAGCAATGTTGCTGGAGATGCTCTAAGAGAATCTTCAACAACTTTGCTATAATTTTTCCAAAATAGAGAATCAAAAGTTAAAATCTCTAAAAAATGTTACATTCATCTCCAACAGCTTTGCTATTTTAGAGATTTTAACACAAATTATATTAATATAGTATTTTTTATTTTATATTCCCGATGCACTTTAAAAGAAAAACTTAATATAAAATGATAAAAGAATTATGTCATTGATGGATTAAATTAAATAATTATTTCTCTCTCATATTTAGAGAATTATAGAGAATTCTGTATATTTAGAGATTTCTCCAAAAATCTCTATTTTAGCAATCAAGATAGCAATGCTGTTGGAGAAGAATAGCAAACAAAAATCTATTTTTTTCTATTTTAGCAATGCTGTTGGAGATGCTCTAATAGGTCACAATCTCCAAAAATATTTACATCTATCTTTCAACAACTACTTTATTTTAGTAATACTAGCTAATATTACTATATTAATGTAATATTTGATACATATAATAAAATATTGTTTTTCTCTCGTACGCATTTAATTTAAAATAAAAAAATTGGTAGAAAACAATTATAATATAATTTCTCAATCTTCTATAAAGTCTTAGAGATTTCTCTAAATTTAGAGATTTTTATAATTTCTTTTTTTTAATAATTTTAGCATACAAGATAACATAAATGTTGGAGCAAAAAATGCCTAAAATCGCATTTTTATCCATTTTAGCATAGTTGTTGGAGATGCTCAAACAAATCTTATTTTGTATATTTTTAAAAATATTAAATAATTATTATGTAATTGTCTGTTTCACATAAAAGTTTTATTAAACGTGGAACGGTACTCTCTATTTTATTCTGTTATATCTTGTTCATTGTACCAAGTGCACCCTAAACATAAGTCTTATTATAAAAACGGTATATAAATATCTTAAAATTGTTGGTTATTTATAAAGTCAATTTCATTGTTGGATGAGTTATCAAATCTTCTAATGGTTAAAGTCATCGACCACATCTATAAAATAATCAAAACAGTATCATTTTATTTTAGATTTTAAACCTAAATGGACAAAATCCAAAATTCTGTTAAACCACAAACACCAAAATGTAATTTACTCCAAAAAAAAGGAATCAAAATTCAACACAAAAATGTAATTTATACGTCACTCTCCCATTGATTGTTTTTTATTTCTATCTCGATTTCTCTATCGTTTCGTCGCAAAGCCATGCCACCGCCGTTACATTCACCACCACTCAAATTTCATGACAAATATGTGGAGTTGTCAATATTTAACCATCGTATTTTTTTTTTCTAAAAGTAACAATACTTGAAAAAATTGACAAGTTTTTAAAATTAAATAAATAATATCATCTTTAATTTAAAACTTAAAGCATCTTCAACAACTTTTCCAAAAAAATTTCAAAATTGAGAACTAAAAGTCAAAATTTAAAAAAAAAAAAATTATATTCATCTTCAACATATTGCTAATTTTAGAGAACATTGTTGCTAACCCCATCCCCTGCAAATGTATACCCTCTCCTATAAACCACTCTACACACCTAACTCTCTCACAAACCAAACCAAACTAAACAAATTATATTTACTTTTTATACCCCTATAATTATTTAATTAGTTTACTTTATACATTTTACTTTTCTAATTTTTATTTTACACATTCATCATATTAACACATATATAATCGTATATTAGCTAAAATACGTTAAAAAAATACGTTTTAGTTTTAACAAATTACACCATTATAATCGTCTCTTCGATACGTTCGAAATGAGCCCAATATTGAATATTTTTTGATTTAATTATTTAATTATATATCATGTATACTTCATAAAAATATTTTTTATATATAAAATTCATACTCTTATAGTTAATTATTTAATTTATGGTACTCTTATAGTTAAAATACGTTAAAAATATGTTTTAATTTTAACAAATTACATCATTATAATCGTTTGTTCGATACGTTCAAAATGAGCCCAATATTGAATATTTTTTGATTTATTTATTTTATTATATATCATATATACTACATAAAAATATTTTTTATATTTACAATTCATACCCTTATAGTTAATTATATAATTTATGGTATATCTGTTATCGTTCTAACTCATTAAGTTAAAAATTTATACAAAAACTTTATTGTTATAGCTTTTAGGAGTGTTTTTTTTTGGGATCTCATTTATTTTTGTAACGCCAATGATTATTGAAAACTATTAAAATGTCCAAAAAATACATATTAAAATCTATTACATCAATCGTATTTTAAAAAAATTGGCTTTGTATTATTTAATAGATCATTATCATAATTATATCAAGAGATCTTGTTAATCATAGTCCGCTAACGTTTTAGGACGAAATCTTAATATTTTTAGCATGAAAATAAAAGAGTCATATTGTTTTATAAGTAAAATATTTATCTTGTAAAGTATTTTCTCTCTAAAAATGTTAAAATTTACCATTTTGCATTTTAAGGGGTATTTGTGATTGCTTATTTAAAACAACTTATGCTTATTTTTAAAAGTGATTATCAACTTATGTCATGCTAATAACTAGTTGGGCGTAAAAATGTAATTTGAACAAATAAGTTATAAACAGTTTAAAATAAGTTAGAATGATTATAAAATTTGAACAAATAAGTTATAAACAGTTTCAAATAAGCAACTTACAAAATACTTATATTTCAAACCTAAGTTTTAGAGTTAGTTTTAAAAATTTGCTTTAAAATAGAATTTTATATTTTGTTTTGGTGTAAATTTATATAGGTGTCTATATTATATTATAAATTTTTATGTTTATTTTCTTAGAAGTTCTTAAATTTTTTATAGTATTTTTGTTTTATCTCTTTGTAACCGTTAAAATTTAACTTTTAATAATATAATTTAGAAAAATTATAACAAAACCGTTGTAGATGCTGTGAGGACATAATGTGAATGGTATGTAAATGAAGGGTACAAATAACAACCCCATACAAAATACACCAATCATCTAAAACTCAAATTTTTATGGTTCGGTTTGTATTTCTATCTCAGTTGATTTTATTTACATTGTGAATCTATGTTATTTGGAGAGGTCAAAAGTTATAGAATGATTATTTCGTTATCAGTTTTACGAGCATTTTAGTGATTTTTTTTTGAGAAAATAAGAGTTATTTCGTATTTAAATATGTTTATCAATATGTTTACAAAGTTTAATTATAAAGCTACAAAAAATTATCGTTATGGTAATAGGTTGGAAGTTTGAGTTTTAGTATATTTTAAGAAAACTAGTAAATAATTTACAACATGTAAGTATACACGTAATAAAAAATCTGAAAAACCAATTAAAAATTATAAAAATATACATCTCAAATTTAAAAGAAAAATTGTTTGTTTTTTGGTATATTTATTTAATTAAAATTTTAATTATATTTATGATTATTTAGATTTGAAAATGTCGTAGGTAACATGTAACAAATTTAAGAAATATGTATTAATAAGTTATTTTAAAAGTTTTTGTAAAATATTTATAATATAATATAGATATTAAGCTTGGTCACATAAATTTAATCGGTCGAATATCAAAAAATATTCAATATTGGACTCATTTCGAAGGTATCGACGAGACAATTATAATGGTGTAACTTGTTAAAATTTAAAAGTATTTTTTAGGGAAATTAATTAAAATACCCCAAGTTTGAAAGTGACTTACCAAAATACCCCAAAAAATTAATTTCTTGCCAAAATGCCTTTTTTTCCGCGATAAGATCCCGCGATCGCGGGCAGGGACCAATTGTGAAATTTTTTGCAAGATATATTTACACTTTCAGTCCCTGG
Organism: Saussurea involucrata; assembly: GCA_033807775.1. Taxonomy (NCBI): domain Eukaryota; kingdom Viridiplantae; phylum Streptophyta; class Magnoliopsida; order Asterales; family Asteraceae; genus Saussurea; species Saussurea involucrata. The sequence goes on from CM066325.1 coordinate 39,552,978, forward strand.
CCCCCGCGATCGAGGCCCGCGATGGCTCTATCGAGGCCCGCGATGGCCCGCTTTGGGGACTGAAAGTGTAAATAATCTTGCAAAAATTTACACTTTCAGTCCCTGCCCGCTATAGAGGGCTCCCTCCGCGGAAAAAGGGCATTTTGGCAAGAAATTAATTTTTTGGGGTATTTTGGTAAGTCACTTTCAAACTTGGGGTATTTTAATTAATTTCCCTATTTTTTAACGTATTTTAATATAATAAAAGTGTAAAATGAAGAATAGAAAACTAAAAGGTATAAAGTAAATTAACTAAATAAGTATAGGGGTATAAAATGTAACTTTTAAATAAAAAAATAAAAAATTGTGGCATGTGAGGGGAGGGGGGTGTACAAAGTTGCAGGGGAGGGGGGTGGGGGTTAGAATAACCCAATGTAAAATAACACTTCAATGTTTCAAGTCAGTGGCACTGTGCTCTTACAAAGTGTGAAACGCCGTTTTGATGCTTCACCTAAGTGATATTGTGTTGTTTCATAATGTAAACCAACGCTTCAGTCTAAACTCGCATGTTGTTTCATAGTGCGCAATAACACTTCAGTATCATCCCAATATACAATACACATATAAACTGTGTTCTATAAGGCTCGCCAAAACAGCCGTCGTGGCGCGCAGTGGTTCTAGGCTTGTATACTGTATGTGGCAATCCATGGCCTAATGCGAGGTTTTCGTAACGCAATATTTGATTTTCTTATATTTTTAGTGTTTTATTTGTCAGTTTTGGATATATAAATAATCTAAAACTTTTAATATCATTGACTCGTTCGGTAATAGTAAAAAACATATGTTCATATCAATATAGGGGGCCATTCAAGGAAGAACTAGGTAGTTTGTGATAACTGTGAGATCCAGTGTGAGCCACAAATTAAGCAATAAATTTGAAATTCTTAATTTTGGTAAATTTTGTTTGAAATTTAAATAAAAGGGCATTTTAGGTATTTTAAAAATCTTATCTCTCCTCTTTCCTCTCTCATCTCTCCGGCCTCTTGCGACAAGAGTCTTGCCTCCGGCCTCCGATGATACCAAGATGCATTGTGATACCAAGATAAAAATGATGCACATTGTGATATCCTCGTAAAGCAACAAAATAAAGATGATGCACACTGTGATACCATTTCTAAAGCAACAAAAATAAAGATGATGCACATTGTGATACCATTTGTAAAGAAACAAAATAAAGACGATGCATTGTGATACCCTTCGTCACTAATATAATGAAAAAACATAGTGTGATACAATTAGTAACGCTAGTTGATACATTGTGATACACTGCGTAAAACAACAAAAAGACATTGTGACACACTTCGTAAAATAACGGAAACACGCTGTGATACACTCCGTAAAACAACAAAAACACGTTGTGTTACAGTTCGTAAGACAACGAATACACATTGTGATAACTTTGTAAAACAACAAAATGACATTGTGATACACTTCGAAAAATAACAGAAACACATGATACACTCCGTAAACAACGGAAATACATTGTGATACACTTCGTAAGACAACGAATACACACTATGATACACTTCGTAAAACAACGCTACCTGAAAATCAAATTGTGATACACTTCATCAAAGTTGCAATCTGGGTTTCTTCGAGATCCGATTTCTAGTGCATCGGTGAGGTCGTAGTACACCGGCGAGAACGAGGTCGTAGTACACAGGCGATATGTCGGTTACATCTTCAGCATTACATATCCGACGAGATCTGAGTTACATTTTCGATGTTACATCTCCGACATATTTGGGTTACAATTAATGGACCACCGTTTTCTTCATCCCAATCCATATCAACCTCTATAGAAGTTACCGGGTTGTGATCATGGTGACCAGGAGTGGATGGTTTCGACCGTAGCGGCCATCAATGGTGATGCATATAAATATGAATGAATCTATAATGTTTTGTTGGATCTGATGTATGAATGAATGGTTTACCGTGGGTATGAATTTATTTTCGATGGCCATCAAATCTAGTCACCAAGATGATGGTGATTGTGGTTTCCCACAAAGAAGAAAGAGACAGAGCCTAAATTAGCCCAAATGAGCATGTTATAGGTTGTTATGCTTGATGATTTTCCAGCCGAGGCCATGGAAGTATAAAAGTTCTTGAATATTTTTGGAAGGTTTAGAAATAGAGAGGAGAGAGAAAGAGATGCCTAAAATCATGGGATTAAAATAAAAAAGACGTGTTTATTAGTTGTCATATATATCAAATTTACTAAATTAACCTTTAGCAATGAAGGTTTATCATTGATTTGCAAAGTTTGTATAAATTGCTTGGTTTGTAAATGAAACGCACCATATATATATATATATATATATATATATATATATATATATATATATATATATATATATATATATATATATATATATATATATAAAGGAAGACCCACCAAATCAATGAGAAACCTTCATTAGCTATTTATCTTTTTTCCTTAAAATTTTGATTTTTTTAAAAAAGTTGGTCTTGTTGAAGTGATAGAACATTAGCATTTTCTAGGTTGTCCAACATTGGTTGCAAGATGGAAAATTGGAAAATGAAGATGCGTATATAAAGGGTTGATTGGTGTTGTTTAAAAAAAGATGAAATGGTGTTTGGCTAAATATAGCTAAACCCAAATACATCACACCATATTCATAACCACATATGTCACCATATGTTCATACACGAACTGTAACAACTGGATATTAATTTTAATGAAGGAAAGATTTGTGGCCATAGTGTAACAAGAGAAAAGTTATGAGGGACCAAAGGTCAATTTATGAGAAGTATATAAGGGAGAAAATCCCTAGGTCACTCCTCATTTTATTTCATTATTGTCTGTGTTTGGCGGCTGAGAAGGAAACCGAGAGAGGAAGGAGAGGAAATCAATCGGCAAGCAAAACTCGACCAAGAAATCGTCAATTGGTAAGCTTCAATCCTTTCCCCTTATTTGTTTAGTGTATGCCTTCTTATTCAAGGAATTTAGGTGTATTGTGGTTGAACAATGTGTTTTTCTCATGGATAAGCCTTTATGGGTTTTGGGTGGACTTGGATCTTTAAAAAGGGGTAAACGAATGGTTAATTAGCTGTCCTAAGTCGAGAATGTAATCATAATCTGATACCTAACAAAGTTTGGGACTCAATCGCACTTTCAATCGATTGTTGGAGAGTTTGGGTTTTGGGTAGTGCGACTATTCGGTGATCGCCCTATCCGGATAGTGAATGTTTTCGGGTGATGTTGGTGTTCGGGTAGTATGAGTATTCAGTCGCGTGTCCCGGGTAGTAAAAGTCCGGGTGTAGGGACCCAGCTTGTGTTACCGGAAAGCTATCCGGGTAGTGGTGGACGTATAGTGACCGGGAAGCAGTCTCCGGATGGAGATCTAGATAGTTGAGGTCTCCGAATGGAGATCCGGATAGTAGTGGGTATCCGATTGGTTAGTGTCCGGACAATTATGTATCCGAATGATTTCTCTGATGTGAGTTGTTGTTGCACTTTAGGTGTTTTAGGTTCAGCTCGGCTTATTCGGAAGTGAGACAGTGCTTAAAGAAATCATCAACCAGGCGAGTTCCCTTACACCCTCTTTATGAGAAACGAAATGATCTAAATGTTTCTTTTATTAACTGATCATGGTATGATATGCGAGTATGTTTCTTTTTCTTAAATTGTTACAAACTCCTCGCATGAAAGTATGGTTTGGAAATGCTTATTTAGCATGATTGAACTGTTTATAAAGATTTCATGCATTGCTGGTTTATTGTTAGCTATGCTTGTATGCTATGTGGAGTTGAATTGCACAATGGGATCCGATGATCCCTTGGGAGTTTATTATGAACCGGTAGGTATGGAATTCATTTCCTGCCTATTCGGGGTAATGGGGAGTCTGCTTGGGCCCCAATATGAGGCGAGAGGGGAGTCTGCTTGGGCCCCGATCGTGGTTGTTGAATTGTGCGGTCTAAGAACACTGTGCAAATACCCATGTATGGAACTACGTTGAGCTATCTGGTTTTTTTTAAGTAACGTTTTATGCATGCTTATTCAAACCATTTTATAAAAAATTCACTAGACCTTATGGTCTAACCCTCGTTTTTCAAAACTAAACCATTTTCAGGGAAACGCTTTAGCGGTGCTTCAAGTAAAGGTAAAGTGAAGGTTTGAGCCTAGAGACGGAGGCTTTGTTGAGGAGCACTATAGTTTATTAATTGTACTACTTAGATAGATCTCTCGGCTGTGGATAGAATATTACGCTGCAAATTTTGGATAGTTCAGAACTTGTAATGTTCATTTATGAATTTATTATGTATTGGGACCCGATTTGGGATTGTTTTCTTTGATATTGTTGGTTGTGAAATTTTGGGTTGTTACTGTTGATAGTTAACCTAAACTTTTGGGTTAAATTTAGTAAGTCAGAAAGTATGTATGTATTATGTAAATAAATAAAAGGGCATGACTCTTGGAAGGGACACACTGATTCTTCAAGGGGTGTCAGTTAGTTAGTGTCGGTTATTAGGGATTAGGCACTGTTTAGTGAAACAACACACCGTTTCATGGTGCCTTTTCAATGTGTATAAATAGGGTCAATGTATTTGTGATTTGCATGAACAAAAGTTGCAAGTATCAATCAATAGCAAGTATATTTATATATTACCTGTGATTTTGTTCATCATAGCAAGTTTTCTTCCAACAATTGGTATCAGAGCGAGAACGATTCCCGGAATCAATCAAGTAAGAAGGAAAGAAGAAAGAAGGATACCTGTTCGTTGAAGAGATCGAACACATAAACGATTGTAACCGGAGTTTGATCGAAGAAAGACAAACACAACCGGTTTATTGAAACCACCGATTGTGGTTACCCAAATCGAGAAGGCATCGATTGAAGAAGAACTGCAACATCGATTGGAGAAGTAAGAACGGAGGAACGATTTTTCTTCTGATCACACCAGCAATCGATTGAAGGGGGAAGAAATAACACAACAAGAAGTTTTGTGATATTCCCAAAGCAAGTGTTAAAATCAAAAAGGAAGAGAGGAGGAAGGAGACTCATACCAGCCAATTTGGATAAGAAAAGTCGAAGGCTCCATTTGGTATCCCCTGTGTTTTTTTTTTAAATTTTTTTTCTTTTTTTAATCAGATTAGATTTAGGTTTTTAAAAGAAAAAGGGAAAGTAAAAAGCAGGGGCATATAAATCAATTGGGATTTAGGAAAAGTTTTAAGTAACCATTTTATTTTTCTTTCAATTTACTTTAATCATTGATTAGAAAAATAAAAAATATATATAATCCTAAATCAATTGAAAATAGTAAGAAAATAAGGTTTTGTATTTTTTCTAAAAATATAAAAGTTTTCACTTTAGATTGAAAAATACAAAATAGCAAGTTACAAACCGAACCATTTTTGGTTAATAGCAAGTTAAACCGAATCCTAGTGATTCTTAGCAAGTCAAAACCGAATCCTTAGGTTCATAGCAAGTTCCGAACCTTAAAATTCAACTAGCAAGTTTCGAACCTTTTCTTAGGTTCAAATAGCAAGTAGAACCCTTGATTCAAACCAACAAGAAATTAGAATCATTGAGGTTTAATATCAGCAAGAAAGGATCAATTATTTTGATCAAAGCAAACAAGAGCCAGATTAGCAAGTGGGTCTGGAAATACAATATTGATTAGCAAGTTGGTCAATATTGAGCAAGTTTAGGAAGAAAACCTGGTTAGCAAGTTGGCCAGTAGTAAGTAAGTGTTTTGATCTTTTGATTAAACACAAGAGCAAGAAAACCAGAAACCATCTCGGTTCTGATTTGTAAGAAGTAAGCAAGTTAAAAGCAAGCAAGCAAGCATGGTAGAAAAAGAAGGTGACAAACATGATAACGCATCAAGCAGTGCATCAGTTCGAGAACAAGGAAATGTTTCACTACAATGTCCAAAATTGACTGAAACAAACTACACGACGTGGGCATTGTTGATGGAAACAATATTGAAGGCCCATGGTCTGTGGGAAACAATTGATGCTGAAGATGCGGTGGATGAGAAGAAAGCACATACATCAAAGGCAATGATCTTTCAAACATTTCCCAAAGATGTCCTAATGCAGGTAGCACAGTGCTCGACTACAAAGGAAGTTTGGGACTCAATCAAAGTTCTGTTCATTGGAGTAGACTTAGTTCAGAAAGCACGTTCGCAAACTTTGAAGAGTGAACTAGAGTCATTAAAGATGAAAGAAAGTGAAACTGTAAGTGGTTATGCAAGCAAATTGAGCAATATAAGGGCAAAATTTAGAAATCTTGGAACTACACTCGAAAGCAAGATAATTGTGAGGAAACTACTCAATTCGGTTCCAAAGAAGTTTTTACCGATCGTGGCAACTATTGAACAATATCAAGATTTAGACAAAATGTCGTTTGAAGAAGCCGTTGGAAGATTAACAGCCTTTGAAGAACGAATCAAAAGTCAAGACACGCCAGAGGCAAATGATCAAGACAAACTTCTGATGGAAAGTTCAAACAACCAAAGTCGTGGTAAAGGGCGAGGTAAAATTTCAACAACGAAGCCAAGGAAAGCCTGAAATGGAAGAATAGTCCAAATGCACGTGGAAGAAGTACGAGTCAAGTAACTAAAGACAAGAGCACTTTCAGATGTTATGAATGTGGTGACTTCGGCCATTTTGCGAAGGAATGTACGAAGTGGAAAGACAATAAAGACAAGCAAGAAGAGTCTTATCTCATTAAATGATGACGAAGGACCAACGCTGCTGTGAAGAGCAAGATAAAAGCAAGTTGAAGACCTACCTTAAACCAAAGTTTAGTTTAAGGGGGAGTGTTGATAGTTAACCTAAACTTTTGGGTTAAATTTAGTAAGTCAGAAAGTATGTATGTATTATGTAAATAAATAAAAAGGCATGACTCTTGGAAGGGACACACTGATTCTTCAAGGGGTGTCAGTTAGTTAGTGTCGGTTATTAGGGATTAGGCACTGTTTAGTGAAACAACACACCGTTTCATGGTGCCTTTTCAATGTGTATAAATAGGGTCAATGTATTTGTGATTTGCATGAACAAAAGTTGCAAGTATCAATCAATAGCAAGTATATTTATATATTACCTGTGATTTTGTTCATCATAGCAAGTTTTCTTCCAACAGTTACTAATGGTATCAGAGCCATAGTTTAAGGGATTTAGGTGACCGACTGTGCCTAAATTTAAACTATATGATGGAGACACAACCGAGATATAGGAATTGCCTTTATGACCACTCTAGGTGTACCAAGGATAAGGTAGCGAGAGCTATCATGTAAGGTAAATTTGAAGTTACACCTGGCCAGTGTAAATGCGAATTTACAGGTACATGTATGTGCTTAAATTGCCTTATATAGCGAAGCTATCGTCCGAGTTTATAAAATTATGGTTATTCAGTTCTCGTAATGTCTAGAAAATTGCTTTGGTCGAGACAGTCGATGGAGGGGTGGAAGTATGGAGCAAAATCTAACCTTGCGATGATGGCAATGGTTTTGATGGGATGTGTGAGGTCATTCACGTTGTGAATGATGACTTCCTGGAAGGAGTATTGTTCGGGGAAGTAGTGCATCGAGTACTGGTAGAACTTCTTGGGTTCAGAAGGGGTAAATGACTGGCTAAGGGTAAACTCCTAGTTTCTAGTGAGTCCATATTCTTGAAATTTTTGGGTCGATCATTTGGGATAGGTAATGAGAACTGTGTTGGAGTCTTGGAAGTTTCAGCTCAGGAACGAGTGAAGAGGATGAGCCTCTGACTTTAGTCAAGCGACATAGTGGAAAGGTTAATGAAAGAAAAATATTATTGATGGATCGAAATATACGTGTGAGAAGGATGTGAGGTAGTTGGTCGTTTTTCGACCTGTTTCAGTCAAGTTTTCAGAGCGCATGACTTGGGGGTCATTGGTATATGCGAAAACTATGTGGGGTGGTCAGACAGGTGGGTTCTGAAGCACTTGTACCGCAAGTTACTACAAGGGTGAGAAAGTGATCGTTGGTCGAAAGTGAGTGTCGGTGATAAGTTATTGGGAGTACAATGGTGGACCTTATTTGAGTGAATAGCCTACATTGCAAATTTAGCTTCATGCATGGTTCATTAAATGAAGTACATGAACTCCTTCGTGTTAAAATTTTATACGAGCATAATGAGTTTCTTGTTTTGGGGATAAGTCGATGCGCACTAGTGTGTGATTAAAAAAATAAAAATAAACTTGTTTATTATGCAAGATGATGTTTGGAGTGTAGTAAAGTAGGAATCATTTCACTCTTTTCATGTGGGATAAAACACTTTTGTGAAAATCATGAAAACGTTTTACTGCAAAGTCTTTATAACAGAATTGAGTGTTGATACGTTGCTATCACACGAATGAGTGTGAGGGCCGACTGACTCACTCCGTACAAGTGTTTTCGTTCCAAAATTTTCTAGTCGTATTGGAAATGGTTTATTGAATATTTTTTTGTTTGTGCCGACATTGACTTGGTTGGGCAAGGTGGCGATCTATCATGAGGTTGCATGTGAGCGATCCTTGAGGTCGTTGTGTCTACTATTTAACTTGGGTGGCGTCGTGTCATGCATACTCAATTGGTTTCGTGTCATCGTTCCTATTGATTTTCAAGTATGCAAATGATTTAAATATTTGTGTTGTCATGCATGAAGGATTTGAATTCGCTAGGTCATAGAGGATATTACAATATCGGAAAATAGGAAAGGTTATGAGAATGGAAATTGTTCAGTTGATCAGATTATGGTCGAGTTATGACCTTAGTGTTTCCGTTAGAGGAGAACGGGAATAGCGGAAGTCTCAGGCAATGGAATTGATAATGTTTGATAACGGGTAAATTGATTGTCTGAGACGCAAGCATACTCATGATGAAGTTTGAAGTTGTGGAGAAGCTCTAATTAGTAGCATCTTAATAAGCAGATATTGTGCCTTGATGAAGTGCTATCGGATGTGAGCCAGAGAAGTGAGTGGTATCGTAAATAAGCTACGTACCACACGAGTTTTAATTCTAAACGTGTAAAGACGGTAGGGCACGAAGTTGATTGTGATGTGTTGGAAGCGGAAGATTCCGCTGGGAATCTTCGTTTGTTGGTAAAATGGTGGAACTTTCCCTGTGTAAACTACTGATGTTAAAGTTGATAACTGTTAAAAGCGTTCTGGTTTGAGATCATCAACAGGAGGCTTAGATTCAAGAAGAAATTTCTGGTGTGGTTTTTACTCTGAAATTATTTAAGGAAATGTAGGGTTATCGGGAGAGGTGTATACGTGGTGTGATGCTGGACCACCTCGTGTGGGTGTGGCGATTGTGGAGTAGTTGCTGTAGCTATGTGTTTTCCTAAGAGAGTTGATGGCCCGTAGATGAACGAAGCAGTTAGCACAACAGAATCGGGTGCATCGAGCATACCGATCTGTAAAGGAATGTGCCCTGTTGTTTGAAAGATTTCTGGGAGATCGCAATAAACCGTCAAGGAACATATATATCTTTGGGGAAGATGGAAAATTGGGAGTTGTGTTTCGCCAAGATGCGGGGACAGGCAAAGTCGTGAGATAGGCTTGGTAATTCATGGATGTAGGTGAAAATGAAAGCAAGATCGTTTATGTGTGCAAATGACCGTGAGAACCTAGTCTGCGGCGTGATGTTGTGGGTGAAGATTGTGTGGATAAAATTTGTGGCATCTTTTGCCAAAGTAGACGTGCCAGTCAGCAATATGGTAATGTGTTGAGAAGGAGGATCACCACAGATGGAAGCTTTTCGGAAGTTGCAGAGGAGTATACTAAGTGTTATGCATGCATGGATTATGAGTTGGCGTTATGATATGGCTATCTTCTGAATAAAAGAGTGAATCAGTGGATAGTGGTTACCCAAAGGACGAACCATGTGTTTTTAGTTCCATGAGTCATTAAGGAGTTACTTTGGGGTCATTAAAAGATCGATGAAGTCTTTGGATTGGTTGGTTTACGAGGTGGTGTAGTAGATATGGGATCCTTGAGGAATGAGAATTGTTCCTGGTTCACGAAGGAACTCTGGTGTTTGGGTTAACTATGTTTGGAGAAAGAGAAACGTGGTGAAACCGTTAGGTTAGGCGTAGTAATATCGATGTGCTTTTGGCGCGTTGAAATGATCAGAAAATGGAGTAAGTATTGGTAGGAAGGCAAGGCCCCAAGCTAGCGTAAAGTGGTCAAGACGATATGTTCTGAAAGTTAGAAGGTTGGTAATGGTACCAAATAGGTGGATAAATGTTTAAAGTGATGTCACTGGCGAATCTATGAACCCCTCGTGAGGGTAAGAGGGCGTGGATTTGGATGCAATGATAACGTGAAGAAATTGGAAGTGGTGATGCCAGTGGTGATATTGGAAGTTCTTTTATCTAGCGAAGAAATTCATAGCTGCGAGTTTATTGGGGGATTTGGGGTTGATCTTGTGCAAGATTGACTATTTGGATGGTTTTATATTTAGTAAATGATTCTTGTGATGTGGCATTGAACTCGGCAGAATTCCCCGTTTTAGGGAGGTGGAACTAAGTGTGAAAACTTGGATTAGACGCGTTTTAAAACCTTGAGTCCAGGTGTGTGGACAAAGCAGACAATATCTGGTACGGGTGGTCTGCGATGTTACACAATATCTGGTGTAGTGGTTGGAGAATTAATTGGAACCAAAATTGAGAAAAAACGGTAAGCGTGAGGCTCTAAAACTTAAAGTCGGGGATCGGCTTGATGCTAAAGACACCTCGTAGATTGGGGTGGTGCGTTCCGAGGGGAAAAGAGTTGGGCCACGTTTTCGTGGTTCAGTTGTAGTTAATGAAAGAGATTAGAGAGTTGATGTATGACCTGGATGTGCTTGATGGATACGTGGAAATTCTTATTGTGTTTCACGCCTCTATTTTGGAGCATTTGGTAGAAGTTGGTATGGCAATACCTGCGAATGAAGTGCAAGTTAACGAGGAATTGATCTCATGGAGGAACCCGAAGGGAATATCACAAAGGACAAGAAGCAACCTGGGAGTTGGAGTCGGAGATGAGGGCGAAGTACCCGCGTCTTTTCGATCAAGGAATTCCGGGGATGGAATTAATTTAAGGGGGAGTGTTGTAACAACCGGATATTAATTTTAATCAAGGAAAGATCTGTGGCTATAGTGTAATAAGGGAAAAAGTATGAGGGACTAAGGGCAATTTATGAGAAGTATATAAGAGAGCAAATCCCTGGGTCACTCCTCATATTATTTCATTATTGCCAGTGTTTGGCGGCTGAGAAGGAAACCGAGAGAGGAAGGAGAGGAAATCAATCGGCAAGCAAAACTCGACCAAGAAATCGTCAATTGGTAAGCTTCAATCCTTTCTCATTATTTGTTTAGTGTATGCCTTATTATTCAAGGAATTTGGGTGTATTGTGGTTGAACACTGTGTTTTTCTCACGGATAAGCCTTTATGGGATTTTGGTGGATTTGGATCTTTAAAAAAGGATAAAGGAATGGTTAATTAGCTGTCCTAAGTCGAGAATGTAATCATAATCTGATACCTAACGAAGTTTGGGACTCAATGTCACTTTCAATCGATTGTTGGAAAGTTTGGGTTTTGGGTAGTGTGACTACCGATGATCGCCCAATCCGGATAATGAATGCTTTCGGGTGTGTGTCCCGGGTAGTAATAGTCCTACGGACCTGGATTGTGTTACCGGAAAGCTATCCGAGTAGTGGTGGACGTGTAGTGACCGGGAAGCGGTCTCCAGATGGAGATCCGGATAGTTAAGGTCTCCGGATGGAGATCCGAATAGTAGTGGGTATCCGGGTAAGGGACTTCCGGGTAGTAGGTATTCGATTGGTCAGTGTCCGGACAGTTATGTATCCGGATGGTTTCCCTGATGTGAGTTGTTGTTGTGCTTTAGGTGTTTTGGATTCAACTCGGCTTATTCGGAAGTGAGACAGTGCTTAGAGAATGTAACATCCCCAGCCCACCGTACACGATATTGTCCGCTTTGCGCATACCCTCTGCATAACAGCATGCCGGTACCGCTCACGGTTTTGTTCCTGCCCGCACAGGCATACGCGGGACGCACCCAGACCGCACCCAGTGACAGGCAAAAGGCCTCATGCAAGGAAGGTATCCATCCACCCTTATAAGGAGGACTTCGTTCCCCCTCCTAGCCGATGTGGGATCTCACAATCCACCCAACTATGTGGGATCAGCGTCCTCGCTGACACATCGACCCGGTGACCGGCTCTGATACCATTTTGTAACATCCCCAGCCCACCGTACACGATATTGTCCGCTTTGCGCATACCCTCTGCATAACAGCATGCCGGTACGGTTTTGTTCCTGCCCGCACAGGCATACTCGGGACACACCCAGACCGCACCCAGTGACAGGCAAAAGGACTCACGCAAGGAAGGTATCCATCCACCCTTATAAGGAGGACTTCGTTCCCCCTCCTAGCCGATGTGGGATCTCACAATATTGTAACATCTCGATTTTCTATAAAAAGGATTTCATTTGGTTTATTAAATAATTCGAGTATAATTATTTGATAGAGTAATTTTAGAGTTTATCCCCGAATAAGTTTCGTTAATTGTTTTACGGAGTTATAAGTTAAGGGGAAAGCTTTAATTTTAATTTATAAGTTAGAGAGTGAAAGTTGCCAATTGCTGAAAGTTTAGGGTTGGAATGGTGAAAGTGCATCACCACCACCACCTCATTTGATAGAAAGAAGCAAAAGTGGGATATCTTCACTTTTCATTTTGTGTCTTGTGTGTGTGTGTTTCGTTCGTACAAAGAGAGAGAGAAAGGAATTGAGAAGTGAAAGAAATAAAGAAGAAGAAGCAAAACAGATTCCTCAGCTGGAGTTTAAGTATAAACTGAAGAAATCAAAGGTATATTTGCTCTTAAATTACTTCCTTTATGTTTAAGAAGTTTTAAAATGGGTTATATTTTGGGTTATGATAATTTTGGAAAGTTATGGAATATCTGGGTTTATGAATATGTTCTACTGGTAGTATTATGCATATCTGCAAATTTATAGATACATGCATAGCTTAAAAGTATCAATTTGGACTTAAATACGTTTTCGGTTGGTTGAGACAAAGATGAACGCAATTAGTTGCGATAATGATGGTAGTTGCGATAGTTTTGAATGTCGCAAGCTTTGGGTTGCGACAAGATTGTGTATCGCAACAGTTGGTTGCGGTAAGTCATTGTATCGCAACAGTGGGTTGCGATAAGATGTTATGTCGCAACAGTTGATTGCGACAAGTAGGAGATATCGCAACAGTGGGTTGCGACAAGTACTGTGTCGCAACTAGTAGGTTGCGACAAGTGTTATCGCGATTAGTGGGTTGCGATAAGTGACGAGAATGTTGGGTTATTTAGGATTCGTAGTCTTTTAAGAGTCATATTTAGTAGAGTTAATATAAATACCATCTATATTTGGGTATTTCAGATTTTGTGAAGTTTGGTGACGGAATTCCTTACAAAAAGTAAAGTAAGAGTGACGCTACTGCTATCAGGTGAGTTCATTCTTACCTTACCCTTTTATTACGTATTTAAATTATGGTAAGGTATATATATTTTTATAAAGAGATATTCCTGAATGGATTTTGGATGGACAGTTATACGAGTTTAACTATTTGTCCAAAATGGGAAAATGTGTATATAAATTTATATTAAGGATTGTGAGTGATGATATTAATTGTTAGACTTATGTTATGAGAAACTGACATATTAAATATGATTTGCTCATATTTAATGTTATGTAAGATCTATAAAGGAGACTTGCTCATACTAAATGATATGAGGAATCTATGTGGTATAAATATGATTTGCTTATACTGAATGCTATGAGGAATATATATTAAGTAATAACCTGCACGAGTACGAATAAGTGTAATGGATCCATAGGCACTAGTGTTTTGTAATCAGATGGAATAGGCGTGGCGCTAATCGTAATTCCAGTGTGTGTGATAAACGTGGAATAGGCGTGGACTAATCGTAATTCCCGTTTAGGTGAAATGAGGAAGAATAGGGATTGACATATGTAATTGTAATCTCTACTTCCTTTCCAAGAAATGGACATGTGTAATTGTGATTTCTTGGATATGAGCATTAATCTAGAATCCGTGGGGATTTGTAGTGGGCTCTTTAGGTGAAATAAGGAATAGGCGTGGATTAATCGTAATTCCTATTTCACAGTGATGAGAAATCGTGGGATAGGCGTGGACTAATCGTAATTCTCGATTTCTAAGGAAGGAAAGAGATAGGCATGGCTTAATTGTAATCTCTACTTCCTTTCCAAGAAATGGACATGTGTAATTGTGATTTCTTGGATATGAGCATTAATATAGAATCCGTGGAGATTCGTAGTGGGCTCTTGAACATGATATCATGACTGACTTGGTGTTGATCTTATTCGTGGAATCGGGTTTAACCCCGTCATCGTAAGATGTTGAAACGTATGGTAAGAAAGAAGGTAAACCAGGTTTGTTATGCTTTGTTTACATTTGATTTTAAAAGTATAATTGTTATTCATGTTGAATGATTGAATAGAAAATCGTATTTGAAACGAGGAAATATGAATTGGACGAAGTGTAAGTATTGTATTTTTTGATTTTCGGCAGATTAGAAATAGGCAATATATAAGTGCTATTTCTACTCCCATTCTAAGAAGAAGGTATGATGATTGAATGTAAGTTCTTAAGCTTGATCGATAAATTAGAAATTGTGATGATTCATAATAGGCTTTCGAATATGATATTATGACTTTCTGAATGATAGTCACACTCATAAGATTGGATATGTGTCCATTATTATGAAACGAGTACGAGTAGGGTAAGAATGGTAATGAACAGGTTTGCTTATATGCTTTGGTTAATTGAGTTTCAAAGCTGTTATTGTTTTAATTTGAAACTGAATGTCCTCACTAGGCATTAGCCTAATCTTTTCAAATTATATTTTCTTACCAGGTACGAGCCTAGGGAAGTAATGTGATGAGTGGAGAATATACAGTGGTGACAAGTTTCATGTAATTTGACTATAGTCACCATTTTCACTTGTTAAGAATGTTTATTTGTGGATAATAGTTATGTAAACCCTTTTAGTTCAGGTTTAAATTTGCCCTGATTTTTATGGTGTTACAGAGAAATCATCAACCAGGTGAGTTACCTTACACCCTCTTTATGTGAAACAAAATGATCTAAATGTTTCTTTTACTAATTGATCATGGTATGAGATGAGAGTATGTTTCTTTTTCTTAAATTATTACAAACTACTCGCATGAAAGTATGTTTTGGAAATGCTTATTTAGCATGATTGAACTGTTTATAAAGATTGCATGCATTGATGGTTTATTGTTATCTATGCTTGTATGCTATGTGGAGTCGGGTTGCACAGTGGGATTAGTGTACCCCGGGATCCGATGATCCCTTGGGAGTTTATTATGAACCGGTAGGTATGGAATTTGTTTCCTGCCTATTCGGGTAATGGGGATTCTGCTTGGGCCCCGATATGAGGAGATAGGGGAGTCTGCTTGGGCCCCGATCGTGATTGTTGAATTGTGCGATCTATGAACACTGTGCAAATACCCATGTA
The DNA here is from genome assembly GCA_033807775.1 of Saussurea involucrata. Classification (NCBI taxonomy): domain Eukaryota; kingdom Viridiplantae; phylum Streptophyta; class Magnoliopsida; order Asterales; family Asteraceae; genus Saussurea; species Saussurea involucrata. The sequence goes on from CM066325.1 coordinate 39,568,574, forward strand.
CGGAACTACGTTGAGCTGTCAGGTTTTTTTAAGTAATGTTTTATGTATGCTTATTCAAACCATTTTCTGAGGGAATTCACTAGACCTTATGGTCTAACCCTCGCTTTTCAAAACCAAACCATTTTCAGGGAAGCGCTTTAGCGGTGCTTCAAGTAAAGGTAAAGAGAAGGTTTGAGCATAGAGACGGAGGCTTTGGCGAGGAGCACTATAGTTTATTAATTGTACTTCTTAGATAGATCTCTCGGTTATGGAGAGAATATTCCGCTGCAAATTTTGGATAGTTCAAAACTTGTAATGTTCATTTATGAATTTATTATGTATTGGGACCCGAAATGGGATAGTTTTCTTTGATATTTTTGGTTGTGAAATCTTGTGTTGTTACACGAACCATATACATCACACCCTATTCATGTATGAAACATTCTCATAACACATGTGTCACGTTATGTTCATACATGAACCATATAAATCACACCATGTTCATGTATGAAACCTTTTCATACCCACATATGTCACACCATCTTCATACAAGAACCATACACCTTGTTCATGTATGAAACCTTTTCATAACCATATATGTACATTATCCATATAACAAAATGTTGATGGATGCCACTCTAAGTTCATAACTAAAATAAGCATATGAACTTTTAATTGTTCACTACGTGTATGTTAAATCCCTTCCCCTATCATATTTGTTCTGTTTTGAAGAAACATTGTTATTAGATGATGTGAGGCATATCTTGTAGATTGTTAAGTTCATTGATGAAAAAAATTTCTAAAGAAGAGGAAGATGTTGATTCAAAGTATCGACGATGGCATGGAAATCAGAACTGATATCCATCCGTTTCGTGGCTCCGTGAAATATGGCTATTGATAACATTTCCTAATTACACTCTAAGAAAGGTTTGACATTTTTACCCTTGTTCACACATGAAATCGGCTCCGAACACATGTTCACAAAATTAAAATGAATTATTAAATGGGATCTATTTACAACCATTAATTAAACATATGAACGATTGAGATTGGTTAACAAAGTTAACACTAATCTCACTGTTAACAAAAGAAAGGGACCCTATATATATAGGGAGGTTCAAAGGAAAACCTCATAAAAAAGGAAAACTAAGGAACACCCTAGTAGCCTTATATCTGGACGGTATCCATTTGTGCATACAGGTAAATTAAGTTGTTTTTTTTTTGTTTTTAAGCACTTGTGCATTATGCATTTGTGCATTATGCATTTGTGCATATGCACGTGTATATGTTACAAGTTACCTGTATGTTCAAGTGCATACCGTCCAGATGAAGAGCTACCAGTGTGTTCCTTAGTTTTCCGTTTATTTGAGGTTTTCCCTTGACCTGACCCTATATATATATATATATATATATATATATATATATATATATATATATATATATATATATATATATATAGGGATTAAATCAAATGAGAAGCACAAATATGTTACAAACCCGTGAGAACCGATATAAAAATATGTTTTACATGATATTTTTTCATCAAATGCTAGGAATATATTTTGCTTCACATATATTTGTTTCATAATATGATAGTTTCACATGGATTTGTTTCACCACGTGAATAGTTTTTACATGTATTTTTCATTTCATTAGGTGAAACATTTTTTTTCCACATGTAATCTTTTCACAAGGTGAACATGAACATATGTGAAACAATATCTTAAATCATAGGTTTTGATGAAAAAATCATGTAAAAAATAATTTTATATTGGTTCTCATGGGTTTGTAACATATTTGTGATTATCATTTGATTATATTTTAAAAGAGAAACCAAAGAGTGTGACGTGTGACTCGACATTACGAGATTTGAGTATTCCTTAAATCTTGAAATGTAGTTATGTTTGTGTGTCCCATGGTGGGAAGAATGAAAATTGAAAGAATGAAATGTGTATATATATGAAAGGAGGAGTTTTTTTTGTTGAAAGTCATGTTGTTGGCTCAAATGAGTCCACACTTCATTTGCAAAAGAAAAAACCCAAAGAGAATGACTTGAAAATCTGAGATTTGATTGTTCCTCAAATCTTGATATGTGTTTAAGTTTGCCAATATATTGGTGGATAGAAAGATTTTTTTTTGTTGCAAGTCATGTTGTTAGCTCAAGTTAGTCAACACTTTCATTTGCATAAGAAAAAAACCCTAAAAAGAATGACTTGCCATTATGAAATTTGAGTGCCCCTCAAATCTTGATATGTGTTTAAGTTCGCCTGCCCCGGGGGGGGGGGGGGGGGGGGGAGTGATAACTCTAATTTTAGAGTTATTATTTCCTTTTATTTTTATTTTATTTTGTCAAATTTTAGCCATTTCACTTCTCAAAACACCCATTCTTGATAATATTCATAAAAATGAGCAAAAAGAGTGACCACAGTTTTTGTAAACCATTTGGTGGAGTTTTGTTGCTTTTTCACGATACATCTGCAGTGACTTGCGGAGTGCTCACTCCGGACCCACTAGCGAGCCAAGAAGAAAACAAAGTAAAATCAAATCTTAGCATGGAAGAAAATCCTGGAGAATGGAAGGATCTATGGCAGAGGCATGGGATGAAAAGCAACAAACATGTTCCCTTCAAGATGGCAAGATGAATTGTTTATTAAAACCCATGGTACTTAAAGTGGACTTTTTGGAAAAGGTGAAGAGACCTTGGGGTAAAAGGCTACAAACTTGTGGAAAGAGGCTTTACTCATGGAAACTGAATTTTATGTCTTCCACTTCAGTTTTTTTAGCCTCTAGACAATTACCCATGTTTTGTTGGTCCAACTTTTCCTCTAAGTATATAAAGAGGTGCTGGGTTTCATTTAATTCATCCATTCCATCTACCACATTTAGTGCAAGTTAGTTGTAGTTAGCTCTAGAATTTACTGCAGTAGCTCTTTAATTTTCTGTATTTCAATTCTTAGTGTAATCATTAGTTTAAAGTAATTAGTGGCAGTGCTGTACTCTCGGTCCTCACTGCGGTTTTAATCAAAGTCACTTTCAGTTTACTTATGTGCAACTCTTCATCTTTTGTTTTCTTTACTTCGGTAATGATGAGCTAAACATCCTTTGGGATGTAGGAAGGAGAAGTACCTGGATTTTATGAAAAATGCTTGAGTAATCTTCATGCTTCGAATATTTATTGTTTTGGTCATTCACTCTCGATTATTGCCACTGATGCGAACAAGCCGATCACTTGTAAATATCTAAAGTCTAGTTCTTAACTCAGAAATGAGTAGAACGCAGTGACACGAGCTTGGATGATGCTAGGGGATTCGAAGGAATTCTTATGACACTTGCGAAAGTAAGGTCGACACAGTGAGTTAATCTTAACCCACTGAAGTAGTAGGCAAGCTAGTTTGTGTATTTAAAACACTTAGAGTATTTGTCTCTACACATTCCATCGAGGCCTGAAAAGGTCCATTTTGAGATTACCATTGACAAAACAGTAAGTACCAAAAGTATGGGATTTTTACCTAAAGGTGTGAGTATTTTGTAACCGGGCTTCTCTAACGAGAATGCCCACTTCAAATACAAGGATCACTTTTAGGATCGGGTATTTAATATAAAATATAGGGAAAATCTAACCTACATTCCTTCTTTTAAATCTTGAGTAACTCGTTAAAATAGCATTCAACCAAACAAACCAACTTATTGCTTCTTCTGTAACTGAAACTTGTAAAAGGAAGCTCATGAGAACCGTATTGTCTTGATTGCCCAGTCCCTGTGGATACGATTCTGGTATTTTACCAATTATTACTTGCTGTGACGATCATAGTGGTCAGTGTAAACTTGCGCTTCCCACTGTAGACAGTTTTCAACCCTCTCAACAACATCTTAGAGGTAGAGCTCTTTGATGTTTGGGGGATCAATTTCATAGGTCCTTTCCCAAACTCAAACAATAATTTTTACATCTTGGTTGCGGTAGACTATGTTTCAAAATGGGTGGAAGTTGTTGCATGTCACTCAAATGATGCAAACACCGTGGTAAAATTTTTGTATAAAAATATTTTTACTCGATTTGGAACACCACGGGCATTAATCAGTGACGAAGGCACCCATTTTGTGAACAAAGTCATGAGCTCGGTCCTTGCTAAATATGATATACATCATAGAGTGGTCACCGGATACCACCCGCAGACCAACGGTTTAGCAGAACTTTCAAACAGAGAAATCAAAGGCATTTTAGAAAAAGTCGTTAAACCACACCGCAAAGATTGGTCAACCAAACTCGATGATGCTCTTTGGGCATATCGTACGACCTACAAAACTCCTTTGGGAATGTCTCCGTTTAAACTGGTTTTTGGCAAAGCTTGCCATTTTCCAATTGAATTGGAACACAAGGCGTTTTAGGCCCTTAAAGAGATGAATATGAGTGAGGATGCGGCGGGAAATAAGAGGTTTTTACAATTGCATGAGCTGGAAAAGTTACGATACCATTCCTATGAAAATGCAAAGTTGTATAAAGAAAAGACCAAGATGTGGCATGATCGGAGAATCAACCATAGGGAGTTCGTCGAAGGCCAACAAGTACTATTGTTCAATTCCCGTCTCAAATTATTTCCTGGTAAGCTCAAATCTCGATGGACGAGACCATATACAGTGGTCAAGGTAAGTCCTTTTGAAACAGTGGAACTAATGTCCCCACAGTCTGGTCAGACATTTAAAGTCAATGGGCAAAGAGTGAAGCACTTTCTTAGCGACAGTGCCCACTCTCCATCCCACTCTGGTTAAGAAAACTCCAAACCTTGTGTAAATGTTTTATTTCAGTTGTTTGCTGTCTTTTTATTATTTTTGGTATTTTTATTTCCTGGTTGTAGTTTATCTTGAATGTGTGTAGGATGAATTGCCGATTTTTGAAGAAAATGCTTCGCAGTGACATCGACCATCCCACTGCGCATCCCACTGCATGCCTGACGAATGGATGTGACGGTTTGGTGGCCCAAGAAACTGAATATCCATCACCTTTTCTTACACTCCATCACCTTTTTTGCCACCTCTCCCTAATACACCTATTTCCAAGAAAAATACTCATAACCCCTAAAAACCTCTCAATAACCGTTCCCTCCTAAACCCTTACCCATTGAATAATCCTTTCCTACACTAAAAACCCAAATTATACCTTTTTGCTTTCAGAATTCAAAAATACTCTCTTCCTTCCCAAATTCTCTCTCGAGAACCAGAAAAAAACACCCTCTTCAATGGCAAGGAGCAAACGACCAAACCCTAACGAACCCAGCCGCACCACGCACCGCCGCATGACCACCGCCGATAACCCGCCGGAGAACATCACCGGCGACCTAAACCAGCCTCCGACATCCTCCGATGAGCACACGATCACGACCGTCACACCAGATGCAGAATCGTCGAAGCAGGAAGGATCAAGGGAAGCATCCTCATCGAAGGCCTCAGACGCAAGTCTGAGTGATTTCAATATTGAAGAACAACAAACTGAAGATGAAATACTAAAGTTGAGAGAGGAGTTCGAGCAGAAACTTCGTGAACTTCAGAGAAAGAAGAGGTCAAGAAGAAAAGGAATGTCAGGATCGATTCCAAACAAGAATAACTATACTTAGAAATCAGAATTAAAGAATCTTGCGGAATAGAACTTTAATTCAACACACTCGATGAACAACTAATTAGAAAACACAAACTGTTTGTATTCAATGTTTCAACTCACAAGTTTACAACCAAACCTCAATCTTGTTGAACAGGCTCAACAAGACGACTTCTACTTCTCTAGAAATAGGGTTCTAAACCTTGAGGTTAATTCTCTCTAAAACAAAAACGAATTCTGATTCTCACATATCGAATAGCTATCTATCAACATCTATTTATACAAAATAATTACAAGATAACTATCAAAACAAAATTGATCTTCAGAATATTCTTTCATGCTTATCTTCAATCATTCCATCTTTATCTCCAACATTCTCGCATTCCATAATCATGATCACAAGCAGCATTAACATCTTTATGCACGAACAGTATTAACCTTGTTCCAGCAGCATTAAATTTCACTAGCAGTACTAACCTTGTTCCAGCAACATTAACTTTTACTTGCAGTAGTAACTATGCATAAGCAGTACTAACATTATTCCAGCAGCATTAACTTTTTTCTTGCAGTACTAACCTTGGTCTGGCAGTAGTATTGTTGTTCTGGCAGTAGTATTGTTGTTCTGGCAGTACTAACCATACTTAGCAAATCTTCAGTTCCCAACAATCTCCCCATAACTTGACTTTTTAGGTTGAGAAGTCAAGTTCTTCAGATGATGCTTCCAAAACCTAATCATGAACGCATAAATCAGGATTCAAACCCAGACTTTGATTGATAATCCTTCTCACCAAGTATCTTCCCATTTCAGAATCCTTGTTGCAAGCCAACTTAGCATGTAGCATTCCATTCAACCTTTTCATGCTGTGCTTGTATGCAACATCCACCAAATAATACTCATGATATGTATGGTCAAGTGTGATGACATACACTCCACATTTTTCAATGAGCATCCAGTTGGTAATGGCTTGAAAATTTCTTTCTATCATATACTGAACTGCTTCTGGTTTGAACATTAAGCACAGGTATTCAAGAACCATTTTGGTGATAGACATCCCTTTCTCATTCAGCATATTTCCATACAGCTTCATTCCAACCTTGTACATCTCCTCTATGTCAGATCTAGAGCACATTCTGATAAGTTTTCCCCATGTAGAACAGACCTCAAACTTCCCATCTGCTCTTTTGACTCTAATGTACTCCTTTCTCTGATCTACCAAGGTATCCCAGAAGATGATCTCAGGAGGCATGGAAGATAATGGGTCAGCTTTGATTGGATCAGTATTAACCACAGTGATATACATATCACATTGAGCATTTGGTTGACCTGATGGAGTTGCTACTTCTTCTTCAGCAACCTTTGTATCATCTTTCTTTTCTGAAACATCCTCTTTTTTTTCTTCTTCTACCACTGTTTCTACCCTAGGTTTCTTGACAACTCTCCTCTTGGTAGCTATAGACTTGGTTCTTGTTCTTTTCAGTGACTCCAGCTTTTCACCCAGGGTTTCTTCTTGCTTTTTAGGAGTGTCATGTTTGGCTTTAATCAAAGCCTCTGCCACTTCAACTTCTTCCAAAGTAGGCTTTTTAGTTTCTGTTGCTTCCTTTGTTTCTGCTGTTTCTGGAATGGTTTCTGCTGCTTCTTTTGTTTCTGCTGTTTCTGGAATTTCAGCAGCATTAACCGTTTCTGCTGCATGATCAGTTTTTGCTTCCTTTTGAATTTTAGCAGCATTAACCGTTTCTGCTGCATGATCAGTTTCTGCTTCCTTTTGAATTTCAGCAGCATTAACCTTTTCTGCTGCTGATTCAGTTTCTGCTTCTTTCTAAATTTCTTCAACACACTCTTTCTCCCCCTTTTCCTGTGCTCTCTCCATGTGGAATTCAGCTTCTGACTCCCCCTTTTTGGGAGCATCATTGTTGAGGCTTCTTCTTTTGAGAACATACTGAGCTTTCTTCTTCCTATGCAACAACTTTGTAATCAGCTTCTTATGCTTCTCAAGCTGTGTTTGTTGATATAGGACCACTTTCTTGAGTCCATCTATCTCTTTTTGCTGACTTACAACATCTGTGTTGATATTGGCAATGGTTTCCATCAATTCCTCATAAGTATATCTATCCTCACCTTGTTTAGGAGTTTTTACTTCCTTTAAAGGATCACTGGAAATTTTAGTAGGAGTCTTTTGCCTAGCAAAAGCACTGCCTACCCCCTTGGTTTCTTGGCACCTGGGACCTCTGAATGATTTCTCATTCTAAGTTGCCGTGAGGAAGGTCTTAGGTATGTTACCACTGTCCTTCTCTGTGCTAGCAGAAGTAGTGGCAGCCTTGCTACTCACATGCTCAACCTTCTCTTTAGTGAGCACCTTCTTGGGGTTGGGAGACACCCCTGTGGTTTCCCTTTCGATATTCTCTTTTGGAGAATGCTCCAATAGAGGGCTTAAAGGCTTTGGGCTTGTAGGAGGTACATCAAGGGAAGGAGCCTTGTGTACCTTTCTTCTTGTAAACTTTTTGGTTACTTTTGGAGTGGGTCTTTGAAGAATGGACTGAGGGATTTCTTTGGTGATTGAAGGTGGGGTTTGGCTATCAGTGGGTTGATCTAATGAGGGCCTTGACCCTGATGCCATACCTTCTTGTGTGTGGGACACACCCATCATTGTAGAGAACAATGGAGTGTCAACTCCTTCCGAGTCCCTGGAAGTTCTCCTCATATTTGAGAAGACCTTTCCTTTAGGGGGTTTAGGTACATATACCTCAGTAAATTGAGGCAAATCCGTCAATTCATGAGTAATCACTGCTTGGACAAACCTTGGGTACATATAAAAACTCTTTTTGGATTCCAGATTTGACACAAGATCATTGAAAATCATTTGGGAAAAATTAAACTTCCTGGCAGTGGCCAAGCAGACCAGAGCATAAGCAATGGTACTGCTAAATTCACTCCATCCAGTAGTTTTCTTTGACATGCAATGCATTAAGGTATGAACAAAGAATCACCATTGTGTAGAAAATTTAGATTTGAAAAACTTAAAGATGCCAATGGGACCTTCATACCCCATTCTCGTTAAAGTTAAGTATAGATCGTCATTAGGGATAAACGTCATACCTGAGGCATCATCCAATCGAAGAGTGATGCGAATAAGCTCCTCTGTAACATTTAAGGGTTTGTCACACACCCTTGTTTTTATGATTTTCTGCCCATCTTTAGACACCACGGTGGCATTATCCCAGAACTGCTTCTGATGCGCGATGTAGATTGTCGGGGTCACCGTTAGGGCATATGATATATGCGTGGATTTGAGGAAATCCACAATGTCGTGAAAACCTGCGGACTGTTTTGGCTTCTGGAGCATGGCAATCTCGTTGTGTTCGTCGATAAACTGCATTGTACCTGAGGATTCTTGACAGAAAAACAGAGATTCTTGGGAGAGAATAGTTAGAAAGATAGAGAGATGAATAGAATTCAAAGAGACGTTATGAACTTTGGCGGGCTGAAAGAAGTATTTATAGCAGTAGTAGCCCTAATTTTTTTTAAAGCAGTATTAACGACACATGCAGTATTAAGTACGAAGCAGTATTAACTAGCACTGGCAGTAGTAACTATGCACTAGCAGTAGTAACTATCCACTGGCAGTAGTAACTATGCACTGGCAGTAGTAACTAAGCACTGGCAGTAGTAACTAAGCACTGGCAGTAGTAACTATCCACTGGCAGTAGTAACTATGCACTGACAGTAGTAACTATGCACTGGCAGTAGTAACTATCCACTGGCAGTAGTAACTATCCACTGGCAGTAGTAACTATCCACTGGCAGTAGTAACTATCCTTGCACTTTTCAGCACTTTCCAATCTTAGTCATACAGAAGATCCTGAGAAAAAGAGTTAGTAGTACCAAATATAGAAGCAAATACAGGTATAAAAACTGAAAATCATGACTTTATTCAAGGTTGATCATGCCCACACTTGTTACCAAGAAGGTGAATCTACCCACATCAAAAGCTTTTGTGAATAGATCAGCAAACTGGTCATTGGTATGAACTTTAGCAACTTGAATTAGTTTCTTTTCATTACAATCTCGAATAAAGTGATACCTGATCTCTATGTGCTTTGTTTTTGAGTGTTTGACTGGATTGTTAACAATGCTAATAGCACTGTTGTTGTCAATGAAGATTGGAGTGTGCAGAAATGTTACCCCATAGTCCAGCATCTGATTCTGTATCCATAGAACCTGAGAGCAGCAGCTTGCAGCAGCTATATACTCAGCTTCTGTGGTAGATAAGGACACTGTGGTTTGTTTCTTACACTGCCACGATACTAGTCTTGCACCCAAAAACTGACATCCACCTGAAGTAGACTTCCTATCCATGTTAGCTCCACCCAAGTCACTATCTGAGTATGCAAGTAAATCAAAGGATGATTCATAGGGATACCAGAGACCTAATCTAGGTTGCCCTCTTAGGTATCTAAATATCCTCTTGACTGCATGAAGGTGTGATTGCTTTGGTGTAACTTGAAATCTGGCACATACACATATTGGAAACATAATATCTGGTCTAGAGGCCGTGAGATACATGAGTGATCCAATCATTGATCTGTAATGATGGACATCCACATCCTCCCCCTCAAGATCAGCATTGATCTGTTTGTGTGTCTCCATTGGTGTGCTTGCTGGCTTTGAGTCTGATAATCCAAACTTATCCAGGATGTGTTTCACATATTTGGATTGGCATATGAAAATCCCATCCTTCTTCTGTTTCACCTGAAGCCCAAGGAAGAAAGTAAGTTCACCCATGGAACTCATCTTGAATCTCTTGTGCATTAACTCCTCAAAGTCTTTACACATGTGATCATTTGTGGATCCAAAGATGATGTCATCCACATAGATCTGAACAAGTAGGGTGTCCTTCTTTTTCCTTTTAATGAATAAGGTCTTATCAATGATTCCTCTTTCAAATTCATTTTCCAAGAGATAGGTAGACAGGGTGTCATACCATGCTCTTGGGGCTTGATGTAGACCATAAAGTGCCTTCTTTAACTTGTACACTCTGTCAGGATATAATAGATTCTCAAATCCAGGGGGTTGACAGACATACACTTCTTCATCTATAGTCCCATATAGAAAGGCACTTTTTACATCCATCTGGTAGACCTTGAACTTCATATATGAGGCATAGGCTAGAAACAACCTAATTGCCTCAATCCTTGCAACTGGAGCAAAGACTTCCTCATAGTCTATACCTTCTTCCTGAGTATACCCTTGTGCAACCAGTCTGGCTTTGTTCTTGATCACAATTCCTCTCTCATCCTTCTTATTCCTGAAAATCCACTTGGTGCCAATTGCCCTATGACCTTTTGGAAGGTCTACCAAGTTCCAAACATTCTGTAACTTGAACTGTACCAGCTCCTCTTGCATTGCTTCTATCCAACTTGGATCTTTCATAGCATCATAAGCCTTTTTGGGCTCAATTTGGGATAGAAAGCAGGTGAGTACAGTATTAACTGTATTTTGCTGATCTTGTAGCTCTTGAAGTCTGCTTTGATTCCTAGTCATCATGGGAGAAGCAATGTCTCCAATTACCAACTCAGGAGGATGATTTTTCTGAGTTCTTGATGGATGACCAGATTCCTCTTGTAGGATTACATCCAGATTTGACTCATTTAAGTCTGGATTTTCTTCAGCTTCTTCAGTCACTTCAGACTCTCTGGAATTTGGACTTGAAGGCTGATTTTCTTCTATTCTTCTCTCTTCTTCATTCTGAATGGGTTCAGCTTCCTTTTCTTGTTCACAGAAGTCAACAGGATCAATGGTAGGGAGTGGAAATATCACAAACTGAATTCTGTGAACTGATGGTGGTGCATCCCTTTGTCCTGCATTTGCATCACTACTGAAACCCAAAGAATTAGTGAGTGAATCAATGTCAAATAGCCAATCAGGACCTGAACCAATAGGATTTGGTGTGTTCTCATTGCATTTGACATTGTCACTTTCTTCAATTATTCTAGAAGAGGTATTAAACACTCTGTAAGCCTTACTCTGAGATGAGTAACCAACAAGAAAACCATCATCTGCTTTGCTATCAAACTTACCTAAGTGAGATTTGGTATTGAGAATTGTACAAGGACACGCAAATGGTTTGAAAAATCCAATAAATGGTTTCTTTTTCTGAAAAAGCTCATAAGGTGTCTTGTTTTTAGGCTTTATTACTAAAACTCTGTTTTGGACATAGCAAGCAGTGTTAACTGCTTCTGCCCAAAAAGTAGTGGGTAATTTTGAATCAGCTAACAGAGATCTAGCAGCCTCAATCAGTGTCCTATTCCTTCTCTCAGCAACACCATTCTGTCGTGGAGTCCTAGGAGCACTGTATTGTCTCTCAATTCCTTTTTCCTCACAAAAGGTGTTTAGATCAAAGTTTTTAAATTCAGTCCCATTATCTGATCTAATGACTTTCACTTTTTGATTTGATTGGTTTTCAATTTTAAGAATAAAAGATTTGATCAGTCCACTTGTCTCATATTTAGTTCTCATAAAATATACCTAAGTAAATCTAGAGTAATCATCAACAATAACTAAACAGTATGACTTCTTGCCAATGCTCATGACATTTGTAGGGCCAAACAGATCCATATGCAAGAACTGAAGAGGATTTGAGATAGTGTTTATCTCTTTGGACTTATGAGAAGTTTTGTGTTGTTTGCCTTTGAGACAAGCAACACAATGATCATCACATGAATAAACTTTTGATGGTAAACCCCTAACAAGATTATGTTTAACAAGTTTATTCATTGTTTTAAAATTCATGTGACACATCCTTCTGTGCCAAAGTGATGATTCATCCATTGAAGCTTTTGAAACCAAACAGTTTAGGGATGAATCAGATGAAACACTTTCTAAATCTAAACAATACACATTATCCTTTCCAGGAGTCCTCAATAGTATCATGTTTTCATCAACTACTTTGAATCCTGGAGCAAGAATAATGCATTCAGAATCAGTAAATAATATACTATGTTTCTTGTCACAGACCTGTGATACACTTAACAGGTTGTATCTCAATTGCTCAACATAGTAAACATCCTCAAATGTCATCTTACCTTTTGATACATCACCTTTACCACTTATCTTACCTCCTGCAGGATTATTTCCAAACGCAACATGTCCTCCATCAATTCTTTTGAAATTCTTGAGGCAGGCCATGTTACCTGTCATGTGCCTGGAGCAACCACTATCAACATGCCAGATGCTCTTCCCCTTGAGCTGTTGGTTGCCCTGCACATAAGATAAATCAATTAGTTTTTAATTGGGAACCCAAGCCAAAGTGGTCTTGGGTCTCCCTTGCTCATCAAAGTACTTACATTCAGTTTGGATAAGTTTTTCTACCCGAGGAACTTCAGTACTGGAGTACTTTGTCAAAATGATTGGTCTAGCAGCACAAACACTAGAAGCAGTATTATCTTTAGAAGAGGTACTAACAGTGTTAGCAGTACTAACACTGCTAGCAGCAGTATTGTTTCTAGAAGAAGTACTATCAGTGTTAATACTGCTAGCAGAAGTACTAACAGTGTTAATACTGCTAGCAGAAGTACTAACAGTGTTAATACTGCTAGCAGCAGTACTATCTGAGGCAGCAGTACTATCAGAGGCAGCAGTACTAACACTAGTGCTTTTAGGAACCCACATTGTGACACATTCTTTTTCAGTCTTTTTCCTCATGTGGCTTTTGGATTTAGCTTGTTTCTTAGCCACATGGTTCCTTACAGGCTTCCTATAACCATTTGATTTTTGAAAAGTTCTTTGAAAATTTATCCTTTGGTTAATAGGATTGAAATAACAGTGTTTGGCAAGGTGATTCAGTTTGCCACAGATAAAACAAGGTTTTGGTCTGTTAATCCTTTGCAGATCAACTCCTTGTTTTTGAGCCCACTGATTATTCCAGTTTCTTTGATTTCCCCTCCTTTTATCATGTTTTTGGGGTTCATTCTTTTGAGAAATCTTGCAAGAACAATGTTCACAAGTATTGGAATTCACAACAGTGGTCTGTGTATAATGAACTCCCTTTCCTTTTTCAGATCTTTTCATCTCATTGTTCTTATCCCAGGGACTTCCACCTTCCTCATTAGTCTTGATGTAATTTTCTAAGGGGATCTCACCACTGACATTCTTGTTCCTTTTCTTAGACTCTTCTTTTTCAGTTTTGTCCTCAACAACAACTTCATCTAATGGATCTACTTTAGTAGCTCCTTCAGGTAAGTCCTTCCTATCCATGGTTTCTAACAGGTCTGACCTAGGAGGGATGTATGTGTTGTTGTAGGGTGGGGGTGTGGCATTGTACCCTATGCCTGGTTTCATCTTACTGTGGATTTGAGCATTTATTATGGTGTCCATGACTTTAGAAGCACATGAAAACTTTTCAACATCAAGTTTTACTTTCTCAAGTTCTCCTTTTAATTTCTCACATTCCTCCCTGGACTCTTTCAGTTGGAACTCCAGACCATTCTTTTCCCACTTCCAGTAGTTTGTATCATATGAGTGTTGAAGTTCATTGGCTTGAAAAGCCTTAATTTGTTCTTCAAACCTCTCAACAATCACAACATAATCTCTTCTATCCTTTTCTAATCTCTTAAGGTCATCACACATTCCCTGGTTGTGATCTCTATACCTTTTCACAGTGTCTATACAAGCTTGAGAACAGAGATTAGATTTTACCTCAGTAGGAAGATCTGAGACTTCTGCCATGAGTGCATGATTCTGAATTGCCTCTTCTGCTTGATCACTCCAATCAAATCTCATTCCTTGTTGAGAAACAAGGGCTTGAACAGAGTTTTCGTTCTGGTTGAAGCTTCCAGTCTGAGCTTGTTGATGGTTGTTTTGAGATACTCCACCTCTGCATTCTCTGGCAAAGTGTCCCATCTTATGACACTTGTAGCATTCCACCTTAGATTTGTCAAACCCAACACCATCTTCTCTTTTTTGGGAAAAGTTGTTTCTCCCAGTCCTCTTTATAAACTTTTTCACCCTCATAGAAAGCATAGCCATCTGCCACTTGATATCCACCTCCTCAAGATCAACAGCATTAATCTGTTCTAGATCATCATTAATTAATGAGGAGTTAACATGACTAGAAAAGAAAGCTTCTAGTACAGAATCATTGGCCTTCTCCTGATTGACTCCACCAACAGTACTAACTGATTCAGGGTTAGCAGTAGAATCAGTTGATGCTGATAGGAGTGCAACATTATACACATATCCTGAGGGCTTCTTCTTGGCTTCAACCTCTGCTTCAAATACCCTAAGATCATTGTAAAGATCATCAAGCTCTTTATCTTCTAACTGGTCATTCTGTCTGAAAGACACAGTATACATTGTCCATTCCTCACCTAATGATCTTAGAAACTTCCTGTTGACATCATCAGCCTCCATATGAACTCCAACTGTAGCCAATTCTCCAATCAACTTATTAAATCTATCAAAAGTTTGAGTCATAGACTCATTCTTTGTAGAAGTAAAATTTTCATATTGTTGCTTAAGAATTGCCTTCTGGTTTCTCTTGGTGCTCTTGGTACCAGTGAATCTCTTTTCCAATGCATTCCATAAAATCTGAGCATCAGTGCAGTGATGAAATTGGTGCTGATACTCATTGGGAATAGCCAAAAGCAGAGTGCTTAAGGCTTTCATCTCTGTTTGTCTAACCTTTCTTTCTGCATCAGTCTTTGGAGGGGGTCGTTTGCCATCTGGTCCAACTTTTCCTTCAGCACATGGACCATTCTCTATAATATCCCAGATGGAATAATCAGTAAGCAAAATATACTGCTTGATTCTAATTTTCCACATGTCAAACTCATTAGGCCTGAGCATGGGAACCTTTGAAACAAGAGTACTGTTTGATTCAACTGAGTTGTCCATAATGATTGTAGATTTCTAAGAAACCAAGCTCTGATACCACTTGTCAGGATCGATTCCAAACAAGAATAACTATACTTAGAAATCAGAATTAAAGAATCTTGCGGAATAGAACTTTAATTCAACACACTCGATGAACAACTAATTAGAAAACACAAACTGTTTGTATTCAATGTTTCAACTCACAAGTTTACAACCAAACCTCAATCTTGTTGAACATGCTCAACAAGACGACTTCTACTTCTCTAGAAATAGGGTTCTAAACCTTGAGGTTAATTCTCTCTAAAACAAAAACGAATTCTGATTCTCACATATTGAATAGCTATCTATCAACATCTATTTATACAAAATAATTACAAGATAACTATCAAAACAAAATTGATCTTCAGAATATTCTTTCATGCTTATCTTCAATCATTCCATCTTTATCTCCAACATTCTCGCATTCCATAATCATGATCACAAGCAGCATTAACATCTTTATGCACGAACAGTATTAACCTTGTTCCAGCAGCATTAAATTTCACTAGCAGTACTAACCTTGTTCCATCAGCATTAACTTTTACTTGCAGTAGTAACTATGCATAAGCAGTACTAACATTATTCCAGCAGCATTAACTTTTTTCTTGCAGTACTAACCTTGGTCTGGCAGTAGTATTGTTGTTCTGGCAGTAGTATTGTTAGTACTAACAAGGAAGGAAGAAGAGGAATGGTTAAAAAGGGAAGAGGAGAGACTCAAGAAAGAAGAAGCCGAACGGTTGAAAAAAGTGGAAGAAGTGAGAAAAAGGGTTGAGGAGGCAAGGTTGAAACAAGAAGAAGAGGATCGAGTAAGGCAGGAGGCATAAGCTAAGTTGTTTAAAGAAGAAGAAGAGTTGAGAAGGAAAGAGGAAGAGGACTACCACAATCAATACCTCCAAATCGGAAACACTGTCGATTTGGAGGCCCTTCAAAAGGTAGCCCACAGTAGGGAGAACCCCATTAAGAAGGCTTCGAGAAAGAGAGGCATGGTTACCCGATCTGCGGTGACCATTTCAGAGAAATCACTGGCCAGAAAAGCAAAGAGGGCACCATCTGGAAAAGGTAAGGGTCTTGGTCCCTCTTCAAGTGCATCATCAGATGAATCTGATGCTGGTGATGCACAAGTTCTAACCCAAAACCCTCATGAATCCATAGTGGGCTCTGAGCATGCCCCTAGTGGCGTGCCCAGGTAGTTCACGACCCCTGCGATCGCTGCCTACTATGACTGTATTGTTAAGCAAAAGTTGAACCTGGAGAGGGGTTTTGACCCTGACTTTGTGGAGGCCAACCCTTTTGTCAAAGAGAGGGTTATGCAGCAAGATTGGGCAACATTGGCCACTGCCAATAGAAGGGCCAACGCCTCTTTGGTAAAAGAATTTTATGCCGAGGCCTCTCAAACTAAAGCCACATTCGTAACGGTCCGGGGTCGTAAGGTGCATTATGGTGCATCCACGATCAATCGGTTCCTTGGAATAAGGACCCCACTTTCATGCACCTTTGCTAAATTATTGAAAAAATGACCCCGGATGATGAGGAGGCTATTTTGCAAACTTTGTATATCGAAGGTAAACCTTGGGACAAGGATGGCAATCGAAGTGCCTACACGCTAGCTCCCTCACTACGGCCGCTGTGTGGTTCCAATTCCTACGTCACTCCCTGTCTCCCACCACTCATGATACCACTATCTCAATGCACAAATGCGGGCTTCTATACTGCATCCTAGAGGGCAAAACGATCAGTCTAGGATTTCTTATGCAGTCCACGATCTACCAGGCCAGAACTCGTAAAAAGGTAACCCTCCCACTCCCTTGTCTTGTTACTTCTCTGCTAATCGATGCTGGAGTGCCATCTGCTCCAGATGATGAGTGGGTCGTTTCCACCAACAATATCAGCGTGGTGACCATAAAGAAGATGGGGAGAACAATTATCGTTCCCACAGATTAACCCATTGCTGAGGAAGTCCCAATGACATCTGCCACAAACCCACTCCCAGATCTTACTCCAGGAAGTACAAGCAATCCCATGATCGCCATTATGGATGCACTAAAAGCCCTCACTAATCGCATCACCACTATGGAGGAACGCCAGAAGCACATGGACAGGGCCACGGAATCCTTCTGGATGTATACTCAAGAACGGGATGCAGTCCTAAATCAGATATATCAAGGTGCTGATCCCCAACTGGCCGCACAAATCGCTGCTTTTCCTGAGGGAATCTGTCCAACAAACGCAAGTGATGATGATTACAGTAGCGAGTCTGCAGAAAGCTCACCACACGCAACCGCCACGCATTGAATGGTTTGTAGGTACTTTGGTTTCCCTCTTGTTGCTCAAAAACAATTTTACTTTTTTGTTTGGTTGGTATTTGCCTATGGCTAGGCTTTTGACACTTTGCTACACTTTAATTTTTTGTTAATGATGCATGCATACCTGCTGTTAAGTAGGTACTTTTGGGTACTAACATATCTCTCGTTTGAATGATTTTTGATCATCTTCCATTTCAAGGTGCACAGCTTTCGACTTCCAACTTAAAATGTCACTTTTGTAAGTACGACTCTCAACTTGTCACGTTGAAATGATATAGGTCGTTTTTACATCCATTTGCCCAAACTCGACCTTTTTGTACCCCAAATACCTCCTTGACCCCACTTTCCAAGTCACAGTGAGGACACTGTGAGATCTTAAGTTTGAGGTGGGTAAGCTATACCCCCCTCCCAAAAAAACAGAAAAAATCAGACGGTGTGCCTTTTCTGGACCATCAGAGTGCTCACTCCCAGAAAACGATGGTGTGCCTATTCTGGACCATCAGAATACCCACTCTCACAAAAAATAGCCATACCCAAATAAAAGGCTGAAGTGTACATACTTACCTTTGCAAAACACAGAAACACTCACTTCTTGAAATAAAAATCTCAAAGCGAGATTGTTTGGAATTGTTTGCTATAAAACCCTTGGGAAAATATTCAAAGCCACAAACCCTTCAAACCCAAGAAAGTCTTATTGATCAAATGTGAACAAGGGAAAGATATCGTCAAGTGCACAAGGTGAAATTTTAGTCTTGGGGCCCAAAGAAGCATCCATGGAGGGAGATCAACATTCATTCATAGTGAGAAGTCGGTAAGTCCCTGAAAGCTCAAAAATGCATATTATTTTTTTATCTCTTTTTATTACTTGGGGACAAGTAATGGTTTAAGTTTGAGGTTTTGATAACTCTAATTTTAGAGTTATTATTTCCTTTTATTTTTATTTTATTTTGTCAAATTTTAGCCATTTCACTTCTCAAAACACCCATTTTTGATAATATTCATAAAATGAGCAAAAAGAGTGAACCACAGTTTTTATAAACCATTTGGTGGAGTTTTGTTGCTTTTTCACGATAAATCTACAGTGACTTGCGGAGTGCTGACTCCGGACCCCACTGGCGAGCCAAGAAGAAAACAAAGAAAAATCAAATCTTAGCATGGAAGAAAATCCTGGAGAATGGAAGGATCTATGGCAGAGGCATGGGATGAAAAGCAACAAGCATGTTCCCTTCAAGATGGCAAGATGAATTGTTTATTAAAACCCATGGTACTTAAAGTGGACATTTTGGAAAAGGTGAAGAGACCTTGGGGTAAAAGGCTACAAACTTGTGGAAAGAGGCTTTACTTATGGAAACTGATTTTTATGTCTTCCACTTCAGTTTTTTAGCCTCTAGACAATTACCCATCTTTTGTTGGTCCAACTTTTACTCTAAGTATATAAAGAGGTGTTGGATTTCATTTAATTCATCCATTCCATCTACCATATTTAGTGCAAGTTAGTTGTAGTTAGCTCTAGAATTTACTGCAGTAGCTCTTTAATTTTCTGTATTTCAATTCATAGTGTAATTCTTAGTTTAAAGTAATTAGTGGCAATGCTGTACTCTCGGTCCCCACTGCGGTTTTAATCAAAGTCACTTTCAGTTTACTTATGTGCAACTCTTCATCTTTTGTTTTCTTTACTTCGGTAATGATGAGCTAAACATCCCTTGGGATGTAGGAAGGAGAAGTACCTGGATTTTATGAAAAATGCTTGAGTAATCTTCATGCTTCGAATATTTATTGTTTTGGTCATTCACTCTCGATTATTGCCCAATGATGCGAACAAGCCGATCACTTGTAAGGATCTAAAATCTAGTTCTTAACTCAGAAATGAGTAGAACGCAGTGACACGAGCTTGGATGATGCTAGGGGATTCAAATAAAATTCTTATGACACTTGCGAAAGTGAGGTCGACTCAGTGAGCTAATCTCAACCCACTGGAGTAGTAGGCAAGCTAGTTTGTGTATTTAAAACACTTAGATTATTTGTCTCTACACATTCCATCGAGGCCTGAAAATGTCCATTTTGAGATTACCATTGACAAAACAGTAAGTACCAAAAGTATGGGATTTTTACTTAAACATGTGAGTATTTTGTAACCGGGTTTCACTAACGAGAATGCCCACTTCAAGTACAAGGATCACTTTTAGGATCGGGTATTTAATATAAAATCTAGGGAAAATCTAACCTACATTCCTTCTTTTAAATCTTGAGTAACTCGTTAAAATAGCATTCCACCAAACAAACCAACTTATTGCTTCTTCTGTAACTGAAACTTGTAAAAGGAAGCTCATGAGAACCGTATTGTCTTGATTGCCCAGTCCCTGTGGATATGATTCTGGTACTTTACCAACTATTACTTGCTGTGACGATCATAGTGGTCAGTGTACACTTGCGCTTCCCACTGTGGACAGTTTGCAACCCACTGCGATTAATTCACATATTTCGCACGTAATAGGGAGAAAGAAAATTAAATGAATGAATTGTGTATATATGTGAAAGAAGGAGGTGATTTCTTTGATGCAAACCACGTTGTTGGCTCAAATGAGTTAATACTTTCATTTGCAAAATAAAATAAAATTAAAGATTGACTTAAATTATGAGATTTGAGTATTCCTCATATCTTGAAATGTGTTTAGGTTTACCTATTGGTGGAAAGAAAGTATATTAAAAGAATGAAGTGTATATATATATATATATATATATATATATATATATATATATATGTGTGTGTGTGTGTGAGAGAGAGAGAGAGAGAGAGAGAGAGATGTATACACAAAATATTGCATTTTACACTAGTTGGATGGATTATTTTAATAAACGGATAAAATGGAAACGTAAAATAAAGCTCTTTGGTGTTATTAATAATTAAGGGCTACTTGAAGACGATACCTTAAAGCACATTCGTTTACGTCTTATTGTAATAACCAAAATCTTTTTGTAACAGAAATTGGAGGATTAGCGGATTTTTTTGAAAGCTTGAAGTTCAAGGACTATTTTGTAAATAGTGGGAAAGGGGTTAAAACCCTAAAACCCTTTCTCCTAATCATTTTGCAAGTGTGGAGGCTAAGAGAACTGTTAGGGTCATATTTGATTGAATAGAAGTTCAAGGGCTGAATTGTTATTGTTTATATTTGAGCCTTATTAGTGAACGGGCCGTGGGCTTGTTACCACGGGCCCATAGTATTTAAAGTTGTAATTAGCTTAGAATTAAGCTAGTTGTCATTTTAGCTTTCCTAAACTCTATTGTAATTCTCTGCATTATTGAAAGCAAATTGGATGACCAGTTGAAATCATAACGACTTGATTCTTATATATTGATTTCTTATTGTTCATTGCACGGATCTGGAACTCACAATTGGTATCAGAGCAGATGGACGAAATGATTCAAAGTAATTGTTTGATTTCTGGTAAGAATTTTTATCAAGAAAATCGACTTGTTCTTGGTTGTGAAAATTGTTATTTTGATTTAGCCAAAATTGATTGCTATCGCTTATACCATTCTGTTAGTATCACCCTAGTAAGCGTTTCTGCAAACTTTCAGTACTTAATTCGATCATATTAATCGATTTTTTAGCAAAATCAAAGTTTTCAAGTTTTTGGTTTGTGTTTTACAAAAATCGAATTTTTACCATCAAAAACTTGTTGTTTTGCTTCAAAAATCGATCTGGGTATTGTTATTATTGTGTTTGGTCGAGTTCCTAACCTGTCAGGAATGATTTTGAGCAACCCTAGTCGATTTCCAGTCGAATTGGAAACCACAGCTGCAGTATCCGGATACATCAACCGTAGTTTCCGGATACATCTCAACTTTCCGGTAAATCACTTCAACTATCCGGGTAAGTCCTTATTTCCAACCTTTTCGGATACAATTGATCCGGAAACCCAACTCAAAGTTTCCGATAAACTATTTTATCCAGACAACTCAAAGTTTCCGGTAAAATTGATACTTTCCAGACACTATCATTCGGTAAGCATTTCATCCGGAAAGCGTATCATCCGGAAACCAAATTCATCCGGTAAGTTTTGTGTCTGATCTTTTATTCAGAAACTTTTGTCATCCGGTAACATCTTGTTATCTGGAAACCCTAGATCATCCGAACACTCTTATTTATCCGGACTCTTCTGCTAAACTGAACACTTACACACACATCTGATCCGGACACTTCCAAATCAGACATCACATCCGGATTCCTATCCGATAAGTTTAGTTCTGTTGATTTCTTACCTGCTTCTAGTATAACTCATTCGTAGAACCTACGTTAGGACGTCACTCGTAGTGCCTTGCGTTAGGTTATCACTTTGAATCGAACAAATCGTCTGACGATCACTCCAGTGAACAACTGCTTGAGATCCTTAATCAAATGAGGCATGTGAATCTAACCAACAAGATTTCCTTAATCAAATGCAATCACTTGCTGAACGGATAGATTCCTACGAGGCCACCTCTAGTGAACAACTACTTGAGATTAGATCACTATCTGAAGAGCTAGATGTTTAAAAACGAATAACTGAGAAATACAAGTCCGAAAATGCTAATTTAAAAGAAAAATGCAAAAATCTTTCACTAGCACCTAAGAACTTAAGGGCCAAAATATCTGAACTTCAATCACAGCTTGATCAGTGTATGAATGAGATAGCAGAAATTGTTTACCAGTGTTCTGCTCTTCAAATTCAGCACAAGGAGTTTGTCGCTAAAATCCTTGATCTTGAAACCAAACTCCATAAAAGAGGTCAAACTGATCAGACCATTCATATGAATAAACCCAAGGAGTTCACGTATTTTAACAAGGAATGGGGAATTGGATATGATAACCCACACTATTTGAAAGAGGGCATATCCAAAAGACCTACATTGTATGATTTTGGTTGTTTTGGAATAGAGAAAATATATCCGGAATATGCTATAAAATGGACTGGTCCTCTTGAACCTGAAAAGGAAGAGGAAACTGAGGAATACAAGCGCACACGCACATCTAAAATGCAACTTCCATTCTGTTATGAACCTTTGAATTATTCTTATCAGAAAAATCAAAAAAAGTACCTCTCGAATGACTACTTCGATTGCTATAAGGATGTAACGCCCAAGGATTCCTCCAAAAAGGATGAGGTCCAAGCAATCGCAAACAAGACTGAGACGGATGAGTTCAAACTCTATGTTCCCCCTCTCATCTTAGAAGCAAAGATAGTCGAGTTGGAGGAGTCACTCGAGAAAGAAAGGTCGAATTTTCAAAAGGAAAAGCAAGCGCTAATCAAGGAACTTGAGAATCAAAAAACGGTCAAAACCGAAACTGTGTCGGATGAAGGACAGGAAATCCTTTGGTGTGAAATCAATATGCTCACATCAAAACTGGCTGCTTTGGCAACAGATGCGATGAAGGAGTATACGAGAAATGGTTAACTCCGTGAGCAGATTGACCAACTCCAATATGAAAAGCAGATTTCACCCGAACTTTACTCAAGCTCATCTGATACGTCTTCGTGTAAAGCTTTCATAGGCAAAATCTCTTCTACACATGACGGTAAAGATTCTCATGACGAAAGTGTTTTAAGGAATTTGAACTCTGATTTTTTCCTAGCTTCCGCACCAAATTCCCCAAAGCACACTGATACTAAGTGTTCCTCGCATTCCTCGACCGATCCAAGTCCTGTAATTCCGGATGTCGATTTTTCTGAATACATGAACTCCGAAGGCAATTCTGATGAAGAGTTTGAGTCGTTCCCCTTCGACAAACCTCTTCCGAGTCATATTGATTTTTTGTCACCAGTAGTCAATCGACCGGTCAACTTTCTAAAAGGTGACTGTTCTAAAACAAAGGCCCCAGCTGTGATTTAGATTTCTAAAACGAAGCCTGTTTCTTAAAAACAATCACAGCCGAGGCAAAAGACCGAGCGATTGCCTACCAAAAATACTACTTCCTCAAAAGCCACTGACCATGCTGTCCATGTCGTTTCAGATAAAACCGGTCGCGCTAAACAAGAAAAACCAAAGTGGCTAGCTAAGGGACCTGTCGAGGATGCTGCATCAAAGTCATTTAATTCAGTTTTTTACCCTAGAATGAACAAAAACGATTGTGCTTGGAATCATAGGAATGATTTTGTTAAAATAGATGTTAATTTTCTGATGAAAATTTATTCCATTCAGCAATTGATTCAATTATCACATGATTGTTTGTGTTGTTCTAGTTGTGGTTGGAATGACTTTGATGATATTAATAATAATGATTGGTTTGGGTCATATCACATATATAATCATACACCCAAACACAAACCCCATAAAAACAAAAAGAAACACCAATTTCAACGGGGTTCCCAATCAGAGGTTAAACCACAGCGAGATAGGAAACCCACTTCAAAACGGGTTACTCCTACTGAGGTTAAACCTACACCTAAGAGGCAACCTGTGTCAAAGCAAGTTCCTACGAAGGGTGTCAAACCTAACCCTCCGGGACCCATGCAAATATGGGTACCCAAAGTCCGCTAAACTTGTTTTGCAGGACGGTCATGTGTGGTACTTAGACTCTGGATGCTCCAAACACATGACCGGAAGGAGGGAGCTTCTCACGAACTACAAGGAACAATATGGCGGAGACGTGAGATTTAGGAACGATGACAAAGCACATAGATGTTCGGTACCACTTTACCAAGGATCACGTTGAACGAGGTACAGTTGAACTCTACTTTGTAAATAAAGAACATCAGTTAGCAGACCTGTTTACAAAACCCTTGGACGAAAAACGTTTTAATACTCTAGTGTCCAAGTTAGGTATGCTAAATCTGAAGACTTGATCTGTTTGTGTGCCCGATACATGTTCTATACATCTACGAGAAACTGTCTTCTTATCATCCGTTGTTCAAACTCCTGATGATTCAGTATACACTTTCTCGCACTTGTATTCTACTTGTATCAGTTACACAGTTAGATTGAGTCTCTGTATTTATTAGGTAGATTTCGTTTGTTTCCTTTATTTCCACGTGTGTTTCTTTTCTTTCATACCGTCGTCTACTTTATTTTCTTATATCTGTGCTTTCACGAGTATTCATGTGTTCAGGGGGAGCATGAACCGGTATCAGGTAAGTTCATTCTATTGTTGAGGGGGAGCGTCACACACAACCTTTTTAACTGCTGAAAAGTTTTTTCTGTGTGTGGATTCTCCCGAGTGGATTTCACACTATGTGCACATTCTGAGGGGGAGTATCTAACTAGATGTTCATCATTTGAGGGGGAGCGACACAACATTTTTTTTTAACTTTGTAAAGTTTTTTCGTGTGTCGGTCTCCCCGTTGCACACATTTGCACTCTCCGGAGGGGAGCAAAGACATCCCGATGCTCAGGTTGAGGGGGAGCGAGAGAAGACTCTTTCAAAATCCAAATTGTCCAATGTTATTGAACATTTGAAGGAACATGGGATTTTTTATCAGAAATAACAAAGAGTCCGGACAGGTTTCCGGAAACCCTTCAATCCGGATAGGTTTCTGGATCGGATGGGTTTCCGGGTAGACCCACCTGGATCATGGGGTCAATATATAAGGGACCCGGACACTACTTGGTTTCTATTATCCGGATAATTTAAACCCACACAAAACCCCTCGTTCTCTCTTCCACACGGACTCTCTCGCAATCATCGCTTCTCACTCGTGTATTGCTCATTAATCAGGTATGTTTTTTCGGTTATTCTTCGCGACATCGTTTACACACGTCTCGTGCTCTACATCACAAAAATAGACCACATAATTGGTCGATTAACAGTATCCGAAAACTCTTTTTGAGTCTCTACGACTTCGGGTCCACTCGGTGTAGTATAGGCCGCCTTAGATGAGTTTGTGTGTACATATGCTTCAATCGACACTCCTTGAATGTTTTAACACATATTTGGGACTGTGACTTGTTCGATTGATCTTTTTGGTTGTTGTTCGGACACATTCTAAATGTCCGGTAACTAATATGCTTATGATGATTTGTCCGGAAACCATCAACTTCCAAAAAACCTAGTTGTCCGGAAACCTAAGGGTTTCCGGTAAGTTCAACTATCCGGGAAGTTGAGGTGTCCGGTAACCAATGCCATCCGGAAACTCATATCCTATCCGGAAACCATCTGTGTCCGGATTGTATACTTTGTCTAAACTCTCTTCACATACGAAAACCTTTGATGTCCGGATACATTTTGTCCGGATAGCAGGATTTGTCCGGAAACTTTTGTTTTCAAATGAGTTTGTCCGGATACCCCTGTCTTCATCAGTCCAGTACCTTATTTTCTCCCTGCCAGTCCTCAATTTGTCTCAGATTGAGCAAATTACTGCAAAGGTACGCGCCTGCACTTGTTCATCCTCCTTGATTACTAACGTTGGTTCTTTTTCAGATATTCCATGGCGGATCCAGAACAACAACAACCACCCGAAGAGCAAATTCCTCCTCAATAGGAATTTATCGACGAAGCAGCCGATAATGCTTTGGTCGCCCCTGGCCATGGCATTGAGATAGTCGCCAACAATCATCAGTTGGACGCAGTCGAGTTCCGACCACAAGAGCAATACCGTGTGGTCGTGGACATCTTACAAGGTCACCCTCTCCGTGAGGCCCTCACTGCTACAACCGACGTCCCGGTACTATATGTATATCAAGTGTGGCTCTCTGCCCAGGTCATCACGGCTGCCAACACTCAAACCATCACGGCGCGGATCGACAACCATCCCTTCACACTCATACCTGACGCGTTCTGCCGCCAGCTATCCCTACCAGAAGCCAACGCCGGCGGACACCAAAGCTACGACCCCGCGGTCAACGACACGACCTTGTGTGCTCAAGTCCGCACACTCGGATACAACCACGCCATCGACCGACCATCAGCCTTCGACCGAAAATATCTGGCGCCCATCTGGTACACGCTGTTCACCATACTGAATAGGTGTCTCTCATCCAGATGGAGGGGCATCGACCAGTGCACAACCGATTTCTTGCCCCTGTTCCATACTGTATGCTACAATAGACACGTCGACTTCGCGATGATTATATGGCGCGAGATGGTTCAAGCCATTCGGAAAATCGGCGGTACGAACCAAAAGAAGTTCCTACCTAATCCTCGATTCCTCTCACTGGCGATCAGACAACACATGGACGCGAATCCAGGGATACCGCGACGCATTAACCATCTGGTATGTTCACCTTTCCATTTACAATATATGGTGATTCGGAACCCGTCCAACGCCATAGCCATGCCTATACCTGAAGCCGTCCTGGCACACGTGAACCCCAATGCATAGGGTGTGATAGAATATAGGAGAGTGTTAGCTGCTCCCATGGTCCAGCCAGCGCCAGAGGGACCTCCCCAGGGAGATAGACCCGAGAGACGTGAGGGTCCTAGGACAAGAGGAGGAAGGGCCCGGGCAGCAGGGGCTCCCGGGCGGGGTGTGTTAAGAGTACGCGGGAGGGGAACAGGCGAGGCCGGTGCATTGGATCCGCGAGCCAGTACTACCCAAGCCGGACCAAGCCAACAGCCCATTCCCATCACCCGAACGACACCCGAAGCTGGTACATCGTCTAGACCGATGCTTCACCATGACTCCGCGCCTTACATATCTGATCCTCCCTCACCGACCAAATTGGTTGAGGATGTGGAATCTGACTCCACTGAATCCGATACGGATCGTACTTTTCGGGAAACATTAATCCCTCCCCGTATCGGACCCAACCCAAACTTTACCAAAGGAATCCCATCTGACTCACCAACACCCCCACTCATCCCTACTACCCAGACTGATACGGGAGATACAAGGAGAGATGAGGGAGTCTTAGTTGAAAATCCAGTTGAGTTAGAACATGTGAGAAGGAGGGAAATACGGTCGAAAGCGAACCAAGAAAGATTAAGCCGTAAAGATAAAGAGGCTTCTGAGCGAATCCAGCCAAGTGTCATCTGGGTAGCCACATCTACTATCCCGTCTCATCCGTTGGGACGGGGTATTGAAGAAGCCGCCATGGACCCAGCGGCGCAATTGCACAACCTACAAATCCACTCATCCGTCTCTCAAAAGACGGATGTTTCATTTCTGCATGGGGATATAGCACAACGTCTAGCGGTCTCTCACTCGGAGAATTATGGTATTGAAATAAGAGACCAACAGCCCCCAGTCTCGACTTCTTTGGATGCACTCTTGAGTCTAGAGCCATTTGCTAATATTACTTCTTCGGCTAGGACACAAGATGAGGAAACGAACATCAGTGCTCTTGGTGACCCGATCGGATCCTCCGTAGTGTCTCCGCATTTAAACGGAACGCAAGGATCAGAGGGAAATCCTACCACGGCTACCCCTGTGCCAACCATGAACGTAGGTGACTCTGCCTCTAAGGTAGATGCCTCAACGGGTAATCTAAGTGATCCCGGTGTTATTTTAACCGACTCTGTGTCAAAGGGATATCTGGACAACGCCCTAAAGGCTGTCCGCGAGGCCATGGAACATCGATTCACCAATGAACTCAACAAACTGAAGAGTCTGATAAAAGGTAAGGAGAAATTCGTCGAAGCTGAAACCGCACCAACACCTCCACCGACTCCCGTTCAGCCTATCTATTAGTTGGATACCTTAAAGACGATGCTCCTAGCTCAGCTGCTCCAACACCAAGATACCGATGCCTATACAGAAGCAGACCTGATCTCTGTTCTACGATCACAGGTCATTGCTCCTTCGTCGTCCGTTACTACCAGATTGGACCAGCTTGACACGACTCTTAAGGACGTTAATCAAGCACTCACAACGCTGTCCGAGAGATTTGCCACACTTGAATCTACTTGCAAGAGTCAAGATGGCGGACTCAAGCGACGGCACGATGACCAGGACAATCCTGATCACCGTGAGGGGGAGAACAAGAGACTACGCTTGTCCGAGTCCGCTCCAATCATCCCTGAATCAACCGTGGTTCAACCGGAACATTCAACTGTGGCAACTGCAATCGAAACCGAACCCGAAGCCGAGTTAAGTTTAGCCGAGATGGAAATTGACATGACCATCTCCGATGACGAAGACTAGATGGTTGAAAACCCTGAGGGAACAACACAAGAATTGGTCACCTTTGATTCATCAGATAGGCCCGCTCTCAATCTGATTGATCCAGACTCACAGATCGACCGGGAGACCGAAAATGCATGGTACGAAAAAGCCGCCAGTGCTGCAAATCTCCAGGTAAACCTGATCTTCCCTACTGATGAAGACGATAATGTTGACTACGACCAGTTTTTACTGCAAAACCTTTATGGTACACCCGTTCACTCTGCTCAAGCCACCGAGACTTCTACAAGACCCGATCCTTCAACCGCTGCAAATCCGACATCTCCTCAGCAACCGACAACTTCTGATCTTCCTCCTCCTCAACAACAACAAATCCGATGGGAGAAGATCACGATATTTATTCCTCACCTGGAGGAATCACTGAAAAAGCTGTTCGTTCACAGGTTACGCAATATCAAGCCTTCTTTTTGCCTTGGTATTTACAGTTTCGACCGGAATACCAAGGTCAGTACATAAACGAAATGAAGCAGTGTCTGCCAGTTAGCCAAGTCCGAACAAAGCACAGGATCATCGAAGTGCTCAACGTGCAAACAGGTAGAATTCTTAAAGTTATGTTACCCGTATTCACCGTCCGACGAGAAGACGAAAATGAATGGTGATTTTCTGAAGCTGACTTCAAGAACCTCCGACCGTTCGACTTCTATGCTATACTGAAAGACCTCCGAACTAGAACCATCCGACCGCTTCAAGTAACCAAAGCGCTCGAAGTTGTTCGTCGATTCCTAGTTCGTACAATTATGATGTCCTAACTTACAGACTTCCAAATGGCAATCGAGAACAGAGCAAAGAAGGTAAATCTGATAAAGCCGAATCTGAAAGCGCCCGAACTGAAGATGTATCCCGAGAACGCACTGCTTCTGGAACCAGAATTTGGGATAGTCTATATCAACGATCAGAATGAAAAGAGATTTATTCGCTTCAGTCAGGTAGACAGATTCTGCGACGGCACGCTCTTCAGAGTTCAAGATGCTCTTCGCAACATCATCACTCACGAGTCCGAAAACAAAATGTATTCGTATGTTCCTAATCCGAATGAAATAACTGCTCGGGAAGCACTAGAAGTGATTGAAGACCGCATCGACTACCGCCGTGCAATCCGAATGTTCAAGGTACACTTTGCGCTCTGAAAGAGATATGTTTATAACTGGCGCGAACTCGAACTTCGATTCAAAGGGGGAGATTGTTAGGGTCATATTTGATTGAATAGAAGTTCAAGGGCTAAATTGTTATTGTTTATATTTGAGCCTTATTAGTGAACGGGCCGTGGGCTTGTTACCACGGGCCCATAGTAATTAAAGTTGTAATTAGCTTAGAATTAAGCTAGTTGTCATTTTAGCTTTCCTAAACTCTATTGTAATTCTCTGCATTATTGAAAGCAAATTGGATGACCAGTTGAAATCATAACGACTTGATTCTTATATATTGATTTCTTGTTGTTCGTTGTACGAATCTGGAACTCACAAGAACACTGTGAAAGGTGTGTGTGAGACTAGAGGTGCAATTTTGGAGAAGAATCAAGGAGGGATTGTTGATTTGGAAAGAGGATTCTGCATCAATCATCATCAAGGTAATCTCTAACACTATCTCATAATATATGATTGTTGATAAACTGAGTTGTTGGATTTTGATGATAAAGTTTGTTTAATCAATCGATTACTATGAGGGTTGGGTATGAATGTGGATTAATGTTGTTGAATAAAGTTAAGGTGGGTTTAGGAAATTAACTTATTCGAATTGGAGGCTTAGACATATAGTTCGGTTAATCCCTTGATTTGGGACATGAACAGTATCGCTGTTGGTTATCGCAACATCCGGAAATCGTCATACCCGGAAAGCAGGAATCCGGATGCGATACCCGGAAAGGGGGAATCCGGAAGCAGAACCCGGAATGCGGGAATCCGGATAGGATACCTGGAAAGGGGGAACCCAGATGTGATATCCGGAATTGTGTTTTCATACATTGTTGGCTTTAACTTACGTTAGTATTCGGCCTTTTTGCGAGGCGAGTTAAAGGAGCCTTAAGAGAGAGAGAGAGAGAAAGGGGGAGAAAGAGAGGGAGAGAGAGAGAATTGAGAGTAAATCTCAAGGGATGATCGAGAGACTTATCACTCTCATTTTTTATCGTAGGTGTTCAATTTAAAGACCCAAAGCGTAAGTGAGAAAATTTAAGCAAGGACAAGGTGAGTCTTTCTAGCTGAAAATGTTGTGACATACGTATTTAAACGCAAGAAATGTTTATGAAACTGCATGTTTTACGTTTTTATGAGACTGCACGTTTTACGTTGTTATGAGACCGCATGTTTTACATTGTTATGAGACCACATGTTTTGCTATGTGTGAAAGATGATTTGATATGTATGCATACCTTTGGAAGTAGACATGTTATGGCTAAGTCAGGGGGTATGTCCCGCCAGAGCTCATACCGGGGGGGGGGTGTCCCGTTTATTCCATGGGGTGTGTGTCCCAGTTAAGGCAGTGTGAGCCAGACACGTTGTCATAGATGTGCATGACTTCAGTGTGCCATTTACATGTGTAGTTCTTGCGATTGAAAGTTTATTTGTTTTAAAGTAGAGAATTGTTTATAAATGCTTATAATCTGTATTAAATGTTGTTGTTGGCGCGAATATTCACTAATTTAGGGAACTCACTAGACCTCATGGTCTAACCCTCGCTTTTCAAAACCTAAACCATTTTCAGGTAAACGCTTAGTAGAAAGCTCTATTAAGGGCAAGGAGAAGATGTGAGCGTAGAGCTTGAGAAAAGGAAGTTGTTATATTTAGTATACTAGACTTAGTATATCACTGTTCTCAGTTGTGTAATAGGTTGTTTCCGCAAACCTTGTATGTACTCGTGTTTTCAAGATAGTATTTCGGGGCTGTTTCGGCGAGTTATTTTATTATTGATGTTTATGCTTTAATTGTTGAGTTGGGTTGTTACATTTGGTATCAGAGCCATTGTTTAAGAGATTGAGGTGACCGGATGGTCCTAAACTTAAACTATGGAGTAGAGGGAGACACAACTGAGATATAGGATGCTTTTAGGGAAGATCACTCTATATGCACTAATGATAGGGTAGTGAGGACCATCATGTAATGTAAATTTGAAATTACATCTGGCCAATGTAATTGCGAATGTACAGGTACATGAGTGTGCTCTATTGCTCTTGTTAAGAAGATCGATGGGTGTGGTAGTATGTAGTGAGTTCTGATCTTGCAGTGATAGCAAAGGCTTGTTGTATCGTGAGAGATCGCCCGAGATGTAATGTTTATACCTTCTAGAAGAAGTGTTGTTTGGAATGTTATGAGCCATCTAGAGGTAGAACTTCTTGAGTTCGAAAGGGATGAATGACTGATTAAGGGTAAAACCTCTGGTTTCTAGTGAGTCCCCATTCTCGGAATTGATGTGTCAACCAATTGGGATGGTACGAAAGGACTGTGTTGGATTCTTGAAAGCTTCAACTCAGAAGCGAGTGGGGGATTTGAGCTTTGACTCTTTAGTCAAGTGATTAAATGGCAAGAATAATAAAGGAAAGATATCAGTGTTGGATTGAAACATGCATAGGAGTAGAATGTGAGGTGACTGGTCAAGACGAAAACTACGTGGAGTGGTCAAACAGGTAGGTCGTGAAGCACCTGTACCACAAGTTGTTGCAAGGGTGTGAAAGTGATCGTTGGCCAAAGGCAGGGTATCAATGATACGTTGTTGCGAGTACAACGGTTGACCTTATTAGAGTGAATAACCTTCAATTGCAAATTTGGTTTCATGCATTGTGTTTTCCTTAAACGAACTACATGAGCTCTTTGATAACTCTATTTTTAGAGTTATCATTTCCTTTTATTTTGATCTTATTTTGTCAAATTTTAGCCATTTCGCTTCTTAAATCACCCATTCTTGGTCTTATTCCCATAATTGAGCAAAAAGAGTGGATTACAACTCTTATGAACCATTTAGTGGGCTTTTGTTGCACTTTCACGTAAAAATCTGAAGTGACTTTGGGAGTACCCACTCCGGTGCCCATTGACGTGCCAAGAAGAAGACAAATAAATGAAAGTATTTTAAAAGTCAACTTGGAGCCAATTCTGGAGAAGGAAGGATCGATTTCCTCAGGAAGGCATGGGTGGAAAAGAAAAAGAAGCATGCTCCCTAAAGTATGGTATGGCATTATTTTATTGAAACCAAGGTGTACTAAAAGCTACCTTTTGTGAAAAGGTGAAGTAACCATGGGGTCTTACCTACAAACCTTTGGAACAATGTCTTGCTTAAAGAAAAAAACACTCAAGTCTTCCACTTTTGGCATTAACTTCTAGGTATTACTCCCACTTTTGTATTATCCACCTTTTCCTCTAAGTATATAAAGAGGACTTGGTGCATTCATTTCAATCAACCACTTCACATTTAGTGCTCTTAATTTCTTAGCTTAGATCTAGTATTTTCCTGAATTTAGTTCTTCAGTTTCTACATTAAATTCCTATCGTAGCATTTACTTTGAAGCAATTTACTACTTTGTAGTTGGGCTGTTCCCGCAGTGGGCACTGCGGTTTTTAAACAAAGTTCGTATTTTAGTAGGTTTGCTTGCAACTTCTCATCTTTTATTTCCTTCATTTCTTTAAACATGAGCTAAGAATCCTTTGGAATGTAGGAAGTAGAAGTACCTAGAATTTATGACAAATGCTTGAGTAATCTTCATATTTTGAATATTTATTGTTTTGGTCGTCCATTACTCGATTATTGCCCAATGATGCGAACAAGCCGATCACTTGAGAGTGTCTAAAGTCTAGTTCTCAACTCAGAAATGAGTAGAACGTAGTGACACGAGCTTGGATGATACTAGGGGATTCGAAAGAATTCTTATGACACAAATGAGAGTTGGGTCTGTACAGTGAGATAATCTCAACCCACTAGAGTAGTAGGCAAGCTAGTTTTTGTACTTAAAAACACTTAGAGTATTTGTCTCTACACATTCCATCAAAACCTGAAAAGGTTCATTCTGAGATTACCATTGACAAAACACTAATGACTAAAAGTATGGGATTTTAACTAAGAGGTGTGAGTATTTGTGTAACAGGGTTTTCCTAGAGGAGTGCCCACTCCACACAACTGTAGTGAGCACTATTCGAGATCAAGTATTTAATATAAAATTTGGGGAAAATCCACACCTACATTCCTTCTTTTAAAACCTAAGTAACTCGTTAAAAATAGCATTTCACCAAGTCAACCAACTTATTACTTCCTCTCTAATTGAAACTTGTAAAAGGAAGCTCATGAGAACAACATTGTCTTGATTGCCCAGTCACTGCTGATACGATTCTGGTATTTTACCACTTATTACTTGTTGTGACGATCATAGTGGCCAGTCTACACTTGCGCTTCCCACTGTGGACAATTTGCATCCCACTACGATTAACACATATTTCGCATGTATCAAGTTTTTGGCGCCGTTGCCGGGGACTGGCGTGATTTTAAATCGCAAGGCATTAGTTTTTATTCAAGCCCGAGTAACTTGTTTTTCTAAGCTTTTTCATGTTGCATGCCAAGGAAACAACACGATCCACTTTTTCCAATCGATCTTAAAATAGAAAAAACTTTTAGAAGAAGACGTAGATGTAAAAATACAAACCGACAACCCCCTGTGAACCCCACTGTGAACATGGCAGGTGCGGGAGGTGATATACCCATCAATCCACCACCACCAGTGGAGACCACAATGACCATTGTCGATAGCAAAGATCGGAAAATACGGGACTATGCTACTCCGAGACTTAATGAATTAAACTCCGGGATTCTAGAGCCCCATATTATTGCACCGCACTTTGAACTCAAACCTGTGATTTTCCAAATGATCCAAGCAATGGGTCAATTTGGAGAATTACCGTCTGAGGATCCACACTCGCACTTAAGATCTTTTTTGGAAATGTCGGACTCTTTTCAACTTCAAGATGTGTCCGATGCGGCCTTAAGGCTGAAACACTTCCCTTTTACATTGAGGGATAGAGCCAGAGCTTGGCGAAATTCACAACCACCAAACTCAATAAGTACATGGGCAAACCTCGCTGAAAAGTTTTTACAAAAATACTTTCCTCCTACGAGGAATGTCAAGTTTCGAAATGATATAATTTTATTTCAGCAAGGTGAGGATGAGGCAGTTTCTGATGCATGGGAACGTTTTAAGGAACTTTTACGAAAGTGCGCACATCACGGCATCCCACATTGCATCCAATTGGAGACCTTTTACAATGGTATTTCCAATGATGCCAAGATCATCCTAGATGCCATAGCTGGTGGAGCTTTTACAGCTAAAACCTACAATTAAGGGTATCAAATCCTAGAGAAAGTGTCCAACAACAACACCGAATGGTTAAACCCTAGGGCAAACATACCAAAAACCAACTCCATTGACTCAGATTCACTCAAAGCCATTAATGCACAGCTCGTAGCCTTAACTAAACTAGTTTCAAATGAAAATAGAGGACAAGTCAATTCGGCAGTGGTCACTCCACAGCTCCATAAGAGTTGTTCTTTTTGTGGAGAGGAGCATAATTTAACTACTGTCCTGGAAACATGGGGCTGTTAATTTGATGGGAACTCAATCTAGAAATAGCCCATTTTCACAGACTTATAATCCCAATTGGAGAAATCACCCCAACTTCTCCTGGACTTTGAATCAAGGACTCCAACCCCCTGGGGCGAGTCGAGGACAAAATAGGCCACAAAATCCACCTAGATTTCATCAGCCTAGTCAGTTTCACAGTGGGCAGTCCCCACAAAACTTTCACAGTGGGCACTCCCCACAACAATTTCAACAAAGACAACAACACGCACCTAATGCACCATCTTCACTTGAATCGTTACCCAAAGGTTTCATGAATCAAACTCAAGCATCCATAATTTTTTTTGAGACTCAACTAGGACAATTAGCCGCCGAAGTTAAGAATAGACCACCAGGAACCTTACCTAGTCACACCGAGCACCCTAAGGGACTAGAAAAGAACAAATCAATTCCATAACACTTAGGAGTGGAAAGGGTTCAAATGATGTCCATTGAACCCGAGGAACCACCAAGAGTGCCCACTGCGCCTGAAACCGCAATGCCCACTCCGAAAAGCACTGACAAACTCACACCCCCTGATGGAGTAAGTATCCATGTCCCTGAGCCTCCCAGTCCAGAGAAACCTATCAAACCTACTGTTCCGAAGCAAGTGCCACAACACACTCAAATTGACCCACGAAATGTTCCCTTTCCAGAAAGAATGAAGAGTAAAAATGTTGATGCTCAATTTAAAAAATTCTTAGACATTTTTAAACAACTTCACATTAACATACCCTTGGTAGAATGTCTTGAGCAAATGCCAAGATATGTTAAATTTTTTAAAGATATTTTGAACAAAAAGAGAAAGTTGGGTGAGTTTGAGACTGTGGCATTAACTAAGGAATGTAGTGCCCTCCTCACTAGCAAGATTCCACCTAAGTTGAAAGACCCAGGTAGTTTCACCATTCCATGCACCATAGGAGGACAAGAAGTAGGCCATGCACTTTGTGATTTGGGGGCTAGTATAAACTTGATGCCATTGTCTATATTCACTAAGTTAGGTATCGGAGAGGCTAGACCCATAATCGTGACATTACAACTAGCCGATCAATCCATAGCCTACCCAAAGGGAAAAATAGAAGATGTCTTGGTCCGAGTGGACAAGTTTATTTTTTCGGATGATTTTCTTATCTTAGATTATGAGGCCGATAAAAATATACCAATCATCTTAGGACGTCCATTCCTTGCGACCGGACGAACTTTCATCGATGTCCATAAAGGAGAGCTCACAATGAGAGTCAATGACCAAGAAGTAACCTTCAATGTCTTCAAATCCCATAAATTCATTGAAACTGAATATTGCTTGGCTGTGAGTTTGATTCATGGTACCCCAAGTTTTGATTCAGTGGGAAGTGGGAGTGAGCACTCCGATTCAGAAAACGATGACACTTTTGAGGATGAGTGTAACGAAATTTTGGCAGCTTTTGAGCAGCTAGATTTTAAGGATAGACATGTCAAACTACCATCTAAATATCCCCCTGACTTGAATTTGAAGTCATTGCCTTCCCACTTAAAATATTCCTACCTCAATGAGTTAGAAGAACACTGTCGCCACTACTACATAAATGCAAAAACCAACAAGGAGAAGATCAAGAGGTGGCCTGACCAAAAAATCACTCATGGAAAGTTTGTGGAGGGACAAAAAGTGCTACTTTTTAACGAGGTTAAGGATGTTTCCGGAAAAGTTAAAATCTCGATGGAAAGAGCCTTACACTGTGGTCAAGGTAAGTCCTTTTGGAACTTTGGACTTAATGGCTCCTCAATCCGGACAAATCTTTAAAGTTAATGAACAAAGGGTGAAACACTTTCTTAGTGAGAGTGCCCACTCTCCATCCCACTCTAGTTGAGGAAAAGTCAAAACCATTTTGTAAATACTTTTATTTCTTTTATTTGCTGACTTTTTTATGTTTTTTGTTGTTTTAATTTCTTTTGTAGTTTATTTTGGGTTGTGTGCAGATTGAATGCCTTTTTGAAGCCAAGCTCTACAAAAATTTCTCGCAGTGGGATCGGGTATCTCACTCCGCCTCCCCACTCCGTGTCTGACAGCAATAATGACAAAGGGGGTGAGATGTCACGTTTTGAGCGGCCACAACACGAAACCATCAACTCTTCCGAGGAAGATCTCCACCCATTGCTCCAAATCACTAATGGTTTACTGGAACTGTTGTGCCCACTCTTGATGCTCTCTAAAAACAATTTTAATTTCTGCATTTATTTGCTGCATTCATCTTTTGGCTACTTGACATTTACTACTTATCTCTTAATATTTTGGTCTGGTTGGGCATGGATCCCTACTACTTTTAGTAGGAGTTTTGGTTACTAACCGTTTTTATGTTTGAATGGTGTTTGATCTATTTCCAACTTACGGTGTCCAACTTTCGGATGCCAGGCTAAAAAAATCACGTTTGTAAGTTCGTGCCTCAACTTGTCACTTTGGGAAGAAATAGGTCGTTTTTGCATACACCAGCCCAAACACCATCCTTTTGTACCCACATAGCCTTTTCGATGTTATTTTCTAAGTCACAATGAGGACATTGTGCGATTTTAAGTTTGAGGTGGGGACTTCCAGTCTTTATTTAGCCACAATAAGGATATTGTGAAGTTTTAAGTTTGAGGTGGGTATACAGTACCTCCTCCAAAAAAAATCAGAGTGCACATTCCCAGAAAATGATGGTGTGCCTGTTTTGGACCATCAGAGTGCCCACTCCCAGAAAACGATGGTGTACCTGTTCTGGACCATCAGAATTCACACTCTCACAAAAATATACCCCATATCCAGATAAACCCAGAAGTGTACCTGTTTACTATTGCAAAATCCAAAATTTTCTACTTCTTTAAAAAATGAGAATATCTCGTAAAATAAGCTTCCTAAAATGTGATTTCCAGTTCAAGTTTGGTAAAGCCTACTACAAAACCCTTGGGAAATACATTCAAAGCCACAAATCTATCAAAACCCAATCAAGTCCTATGAATCAATTGTTAACATGGGAAATGATATCTTCGAATGCACAAAAGTGACAATTTAGTTTTGGGACCCAAAGAAGCATATATGGAGAAAGATCAAGGTTCATTCAATGCACGAAATTTGGTAAGCTCCTCAAAGCTCGAAGTGCATTTCTTTTTACTCCTTTATTTTTCTTTATTTTTATAACTTGGGGATAAGTAATGATTTAAGTTTGAGGTTGTGATACCTCTATTTTTAGAGTTATCATTTTCTTTTATTTTGATATTCTTTTGTAAAACTTTGGCCATTTCGCTTCTTAAATCACCCATTCTTGGTCTTATTCCCACAATTGAGCAAAAAGAGTGGATTACAGTTCTTATGAACCATTTAGTGGACTTTTGATGCACTTTCACGTAAAAATCTGCAGTGACTTTGGGAGTGCCCACTCCAGTGCCCACTGACATGCCAAGAAGAAGAGAAATAAATGAAAGTATTTTAAAAGTCAACTTGGAGCCAATTCTGGAGAAGGAAGCATCGATTTCAGCAGGAAGGCATGGGTGAAAAAGCAAAAGAAGCATGCTCCCTAAAGTATGGCATGGCATTATTTTATTGAAACCAAGGTGTATTAAAAGCTACCTTTTGTGAAAAGGTGAAGTAACCATGGGGTCTTACCTACAAACCTTTGGAAAAATGTTTTGCTTAAAAGAAAATCACTCAAGTCTTCGACTTTTGACATTAACTTCTACGTATTACTCCCACTTTTGTAGTATCCACCTTTTCCTCTAAGTATATAAAGAGGACCTGGTGCATTCATTTCAATCAACCACTTCACATTTAGTGCTCTTAATTTCTTAGCTTAGCTCTAGTATTTTCCTGAATTTAGTTCTTCAATTTCCGCATTAAATTCCTAGTGTAGCATTTACTTTGAAGCAATTTACTACTTTGTAGTTGTGCGGTTCCCGCAGTGGGCACTGCGGTTTTTAATCAAAGTTCGTATTTTAGTATGTTTGCTTGGAATTTGTCATCTTTTATTTCCTTTTCTTCTTTAATCATGAGCTAAGCATCCTTTGGGATGTAGGAAGAAAAATTACCCAGATTTTATGACAAATGCTTGAGTAATCTTCATATTTTGAATATTTATTGTTTTGGTCGTCCATTACTCGATTATTGCCCAATGATGCGAACAAGCCGATAACTTGAGAGTGTCTAAAGTCTTGTTCTCAACTCAGAAATGAGTATAACGTAGTGACACGAGCTTGGATGATGCTAGGAGATTCGAAAGAATTCGTATGACACCAATGAGAGTTGGGTCTGCACAGTGAGATAATCTCAACCCACTAGAGTAGTAGGCAAGCTAGTTTCTGTACTTAAAAACATTTAGAGTATTTGTCTCTACACATTCCATCAACACCTGAAAAGGTTCATTCTGAGATTACCATTGACAAAACAATAATGACTAAAAGTTAGGGATTTTAACTAAGAGGTGTGAGTATTTGTGTAACCGGGCTTCCCTAGCGGAGTTCCCACTCCACACAACTGCAGTGAGCACTATTCGAGATCAAATTATTAATATAAAATCAGGGGAAAAAAATCCACACCTACATTCCTTCTTTTAAAACTTAAGTAACTCGTTAAAAATAGCATTTCACTAAATCAACCAACTTATTACTTCCTCTCTAATTGAAACTTGTAAAAGGAAGTTCATGAGAACAACAGTGTCTTGATTGCCCAGTCCTTGTGGATACGATTCTGGTATTTTACCACTTATTACTTGTAATATTTCGCACGTACCACTCTTTTACGTCAAAATTATATTCGAGCATAATGAGTTTCTTGTTTTGGAAATAAGTCGACGCATGCAAGCGTTTGTTTAAAGTAAAAGACAAACTTGTTTACGTTGCACGATAAAATTTCTAACGTTGTGATTTGTGAATTATTTCACCTCTTCCATGTTAAGATATTTTTCGTTATGGAAATCATGAAAATGTTTGATTGCATGGTTTTATAACTGAATCTGGTATGAATATTTTGTTGTCATATCAAATAGTGTGAGAGTTAAATGACTCGTTTAGTGTACGTGATTTTTGCTCGAGCTTTTATAATCGTATGAGAAAAGGTTACTGAAGATTCTTTCATTTGTACCAACGTTCATTTGAGTGGTCAAGGTTGAGTTTTTACCGAACGTTTTCGTGTGAATGATCCTCGAGATCGTTGTGCATGGCTTTGTGGTCATGTTGGTGTTGGGTCGTGTGTACTCTTATTGTTTCCAAGTATTGTACTCATTGGATTTTTCAGATGTGTGAAGTGATTTAAATTATTGTGTCGTCATGCATGAAGGTTATGAACTCACTAGGTCGTGGCGGGTATTGTATTTAAAGATAAGAAAGGGTTCGAGAGTGGAAATGTGTCGGGGAAGAGAGGTGAATGACAGAAGTGTCAGAAACAGACTTTAGGAATGTTTGTATTGTGGTGGCTCATACTCTTGTGCGGTAACTTGAGATGTGGTTGTCGGTGGGTGGTTGTGTCTGAGGTGAAAGATTTGAAATCGTCAAGATACTCCTATTAGTATCTTGTTATATGTAGCGTTGAGATGCATTGACGTAATGTTATCGGTGTCAAGCCTGAGTATTGGGGTGGTCTTGTAATTAGACCTCACACCAAGTAAGTCTTGTGCCTTCATCATGTGAGGAAGGTGAGACACGAAGTTAGTCATGATGATTTGAAAGAAGTAAGTTTCGATGGTGACCCCTAGTTGTTAGAGAGATTGTTGAAGCATCACCACGTCGACTGTTGATGTTGAAGTCAAAGACTATTGTTGAGGTTGTTGTCAAGAGGCTGAAGTCAGAGTAGTAACTCAGATGTGGTTATTTGTTGAAATTTATGCAAAGGTGTGAGAGGTCATTCAATGGGAAATTGTGTACCTGGAAAGATGTTGAACCACTGTGTGAGTGTGATGAATGTGGAAGATCGCGAGTTTGGGTAGGTGATCTCCTTTGAGGTTTTGATGATTCGTATAGGGATGAAGTATTTAGCACAACTGAAGTGAGTGCACTGATTGTATTGAATTGCAAAAGGAGCGTGCCTTACCTTTTTTGGACTTTTTGAACTGGTTTCTTGGAGATCACAATGAACCGACAGGGAGCAAAGACTTGTTAGAGTGAATTAGATAATCATGATTTTGTGGTTCATCTAGATTCGTGTAAAGACAAAGTCGTGAGATAGCTTTAGTTCAAATTTATGTTGATGGTTGTAAAGACAAGTTTTTTTTATGCGTACAAATGATCGTGAGAACTTTGTCTGTGGTGTGGTGATTGTGTGGATAAGCTATTGGCATCTTATACCAAAGTAGACGTGCAAGTCATTGATGTGGTAATGTGTTGTCAATAGAGGATAAGCTTAGATGAAAGTTCTCTTTCAGAGATTTCTGATGAGCTATACAAAGTGTTAAGCATGTTGTTGGGAGGTATGGATTTTAAGTTGGTGTTAAGTATGACTATTTTCAGAAGGAAAGGGGTTGAACAGTAGATGGTGGTTACCTAAAAGAGGAACCATGTGCTTTTTGGTTGAGTGAGTTTTTCTTGTATAATTGAAAGATTGATGAAAATGTTTGATTGGTTAGTTACGATGTGTTGTTTGTAGTAGATACGAAGTCTTTGTTAATGTTGAACTATTCCTCGTATGTCAAGGGATTCTCGTGAGTAGGCTAAACCCCGTTAGGGAACAATAAGTGTGTGGTGGCTTTGTGTACTGGGTGTCATGTCGGAATGAATTGGTTGAATACCTTTAGTGAGAATTTTGGTGAAACCGTTTGGTTAAACCAACCGTTGGCCAAAGGCAGGGTGTCAATGATAAGTTGTTGTGAGTACTACGGTTGACCTTGTCAGAGTGAATAGCCTTCAATTGCAAAAAAAATATTGAGTTTCATGCATTGTGTCTTTAAATGAGCTACGTGAGCTCTTTCACGTCAAAAGTATATTCGAGCATAATGAGGTTCTTGTTTGAAAATAAGTCGACGCGTGCAAGCGTGTGTTTAAAGAAGAAGACAAACTTGTTTACGTTGCACGATAAAATTTTGAACGTAGTGATTTGTGAATTATTTCACCTCTTTCATGTTAAGATAATATTCGTTGTGAAAATCATGAGAACGTTTGACTGCAAAGTTTGTATGACCAAAATGTGTATGGACATGTTGTTGTCATACAAATGAGTGTGGGGGCCGACTAACTCACTTCGTTTAAGTGATTTCGCTCGGAAATATTTATAATCGTATGAGAAAAAAGGTTTATTGAAGATACTTTCATTTGTACCAACGTTCATTCAAGTGGTCAAGGTTGAGTTTTACCGAAACGTTGCGTGTGAACGATCCTCGAGGTCGTTGTGCATGGCTTTATAGTTATGTTGGTGTTGGGTCGTGTGTACTCAAGTTGTTTCCAAGTATTGTACTTATTGAAATTTTCAAATATGTGAAGTGATT
Organism: Saussurea involucrata; assembly: GCA_033807775.1. Classification (NCBI taxonomy): domain Eukaryota; kingdom Viridiplantae; phylum Streptophyta; class Magnoliopsida; order Asterales; family Asteraceae; genus Saussurea; species Saussurea involucrata. The sequence continues at coordinate 39,611,454 of CM066325.1, forward strand.
AAAATTATCGTATAGTCATGCATGAAGGCTATGAACTCACTAGGTCGTAGAGGATTTTTCATTTAAAGATAAGTAGGGGTTTCGGGAGTGGATATGTGTCGGTCGAGCCGTTGAAGGTTGATTCGTGACCTTGGTATTCTCATTAAGGAAAAGAGGTGAAAAGCGGAAATGTCAGGATGAACCTTAGCATTGTTCGTATTATCATAGCTCGTACTTTTGCTCGGTAACTTAAGATGTGGTTGTCGGTTGGTGGTTGTACCCGAGATAAATTTGAAGTCGGCAAGATACTTCTAATAGTAGCTTGTTGCATGTAGCGTTATAATGCATTGATGAATATTATCGGCGTCGAGCCGGAGTCTCGTGGTGACCTTAAAATCAGACTACATAGCAAGTAAGTCTTGTGCCTTCAGCATGAGAGGACTGTGAGGCACGAAGTTACTTTTGATGCGTTGAAGAAGTAGATTCTGTTGGAAATCCTTATTTGATGGAGACATTGTTGAAGCACCACCATGTCGACTGTTGATGTTGAAGTCAACGATTGTTTGTTGAAATCGTTGTCGGGAGGATGGAATTTGAAAAAGTAACTCCGATGTGGTTATGTTGTTGGATTTTACAAGGGTGCGAGAGGTCATTCGGGAGAAGAGTGTATACTTAGCGGAATGCTGGACCACCTTGTGTGGGCGTTTTGATGATGGAAGAATGCTAGTTGGATGGGTGATTTTCTACGAACTTTTGATGATTCGTATAGGAATGAAGTACATTGCACAACTGAAGTAGTTGCGCATTGATTATATTGGTCTGTAAGATAATGCGCCTTATCTTTTTGGACTAGTTTCATGGAGATCACAATGAACCGACAAGGAACGAACACTTTTGAGTAAATTGGATGATTGTGATTTTGTGGTTCATCTAGAATCGGGAGAGACAAAGTCGTGAGATAACCTTAGTTCAATTATATGTCGGTGGGTATGAAAGCAAGAACTATTATGTGTACAAATGATCGTGAGATCATTGTATGTGGTAATGAGTCGTTAATAGACGATAAGCTTGGATGGAAGTCCATGTTCAAAGATTTCTGATTAGCTATACAAAGTGTTAAGTATGTTGTTGAGACGTATGGATTTTAAGTTGGTGTTGTGGTATTGCTATTTTTAGAATGAAAGGGGTGGAGCGATAGTTGATGTTTACTTAAAAGAGTAACCATGTGCTTTTTGGGTTTAGTGAGTTTAGGTTTGGATCATTGAAAGATTGATGAAGATGTTGGATCAGTTAGTTACGATGTGTTGTAGTAGATACAAAATCTTTGGGAATGTTGAATTATTCCATGTATGTCAAGAAATTCTCATGGGTAGGCTAAACCCCGTTGGGGAACAAGAAGTGTGTGGTGACTTCGTGTACTGGTGTCATTTCGGGATGACTTGGTTGAATACCTCAAGTTAGAACTTTGGTGACACCGTTTGGTTATGTATAGTAATGAAAATGTGCTATCAGCGCATGTAGAGCGGTCTGAAAAGGGTGTAAGTAATGTTTGATGGGTTGTGCTCCATGCTAAAGCAAAGAGGTGAAGATAATATGTCGAAAGAAGTGGCTAAGCTAGAAATAGGGAGTTTGGCAAGTGACATCGAAAACGTGGAGTAGCGTGTACAGATTGTCCTTGGCGCGTACATTAACTCCAAGTGAGAGTATGAGAAAGGGGAATTGTGTATGTTATGGCTCAAGGGTGGTGGAAAACTAACTGGTGCGGTTGGTCGAAAGCGTGCACCTTCTAGTGAGCCGTTCGTTGGAAGCATGTTTTATGTTTCGAGAAGGAAGTGGAAAAAGGTAGTTGAATGTAGTGCTCGAAAAGAAGGACCACTAGATTAGACTTGCTGTTATTGTGAGAAATGTTTCAATTGAACTTGTCGTTCAGTATTAAGATAATGAGAATAGTTTTGTGTGAGCATTGTCACTTCTCTTTGTTGAGTGAGTGTAACTTGAAGTTATTTCATATATGGCTGGACGCTTGGGGGGATGCAGTGAGAATTTGAACGTGTCTTCAGGATTGGTTCGGTTTGGACAGGTGGACACTTCGAATGATGGATTGTGGAGGTTTCCTGATATTACCTATGAATAAGTGCGGGGTGATGTCGTGGTGGGAGTGTATGAATTGGTTAACACTGATGGGTTGTAGTCAATTGACTCGGGAAAGGAAGTACTACATACGTAGACGTATGTCGTGTTGGGGGAAGTGATTTTGGAATTGCATGTTGTCGGATGAAGAAACTCATAATGGTATGATTATTAGGATATTCAAGATTGGCCTTGCGCTAGTTCGTAAATTGAGTGGTTATAATTTTGGTAAAGGATTCGTGTTCTTGCGGCATGGAATTCAGCAAAGTTCCTTCTTTTAAGGAAGTGAGGTTGTATGAGAAAAACCTTGATTAGACGCGTTTTTAAACCGTGAGTCCAGGTGTGTGGACAAAGCGAACAATATCTGATATGGTTGGCCTGGGATGTACAGATGGTATAGTGGATTGGAGAGGTTGTAAGTATATTGTACGAGATTTTCCTACATAGCAAAGTTGTGGCTCACCGAGTGGTGGTTCCGAAGCTTTGGGTACGACTACGATTTCAACCAGAATGGTTTGGGAAGCTGAGTGAAGCCAAGTTGATTGGATTAAAAAGCATAAGTCTTTCGAACCTCGAGTTTGAGAAAGGGACAGTTTGATGGGGAAGACGTCCCCATAGAATGAGGTGGTGCGTTTGAGAGAAAAGTGGAGTTTGGCCACGTTTTTGGATCCGTTGAAATTATGGAAAGAGTTGGAGAGACAGGGTATGATGTGATTGTGCTTGATGAGATTATGGAGAATTCATAATGTGTTTCACACCTATATTTTAGAGAGTAGCTGTTGGAAGTTGGTATGCTGATAACTTTACAAAGAATGCAAGCGATAAGAAGTTGACCTTTGTCATAGGATCGGGGACAAACTTTGACCGTAGAGACAAGAAGTTGAGGACCAAGAGATTGACCTTATGGAAGTACAGTGGCGTTATCACAAAGGACGGGAAGCAACTTGGGAGGTTGAGGCAGACATGAAGTCCAAGTACCCAAGCATATTCGATGAAGGAATTCCAAGGACGAAATTCTTTTGAGGGGGAGGTATTGCAATAACCGGGAACTTAATTGTAACAGAAATTGGATGCTTAGTGGTTTTTGGTTGAAAACATGAAGTTCAAGGGCTAAATCTTAAATGTGGGAAAAGGGTTAAAACCCTAAAACTATTATCTTCTAATTCATTTTGCAAGTATGTAGGCTAAGAGAACACACTGAAAAGTGGGTGTGAGATTTGAGAGTGTATCTTGGAAGGAAATCAAGGAGGGAGCTGTATTGGAGGTGTTTGGCACATCAAATTTCTTTCCAGGTAAACTCTAACCTTCATTTCTTATAATCTATTTTGATGGATAACCTTGCTATTGAGTTTTAGATAAAAAAAAAGAGTAATCGATGTTTACCTGTGTGTCTAACCTTTATCGATGTTTCCAACAATTTACTCTATTGATTTCTATGGTTTAAAAACGATTGGGTTGGGATTAGTGCTTTGTGAAAAAGGTTTTCAGACTGTATCTTGTACGCAATCTGGATTTCGCCAAGAATCCGGATGCGTGGTGTTCTGGATGAGGCTGAATCCGGACCAATGATGCTTTCCGGACGAGTATTGATGTGGTGAACTGGAATCCAGACGGGAATCCGAATGTGTGTGTGTGTCCGGAGACAATTATCCGTAAATGTGAGAATCTGGACGTTAAAGCCGGATGTGAGCATCCGGAAAGGGGAGGGTATCCGGACGTGTACCCAGATTGGGGTATCCGGATGTTTGTATCCGGAATCTTTTTCCAAATGGGTATCTAGATAAATGCTTCTCACTGGGTTAATTTTCCATTCTTTTATGAGAATTCGAACTGTATGCAAGATAGTTAAAGTAGCCTTAAAGGAGAATGAGAGTAGATCTCAAGGATTATTCGGGTGACTTATCACTCCCGTTTTAATCGTAGGTGTTCGACTTAGAGATCTGAGGCATAAGTGATAAGGCATAAGCAAGGACAGCAGGTGAGTTTTCCTAACTGAAAATGAGTTTATCCGTATGCTATTTTCTTTACGCAGGATATGTTATGAAACTACATGTTTTATTGTCTATATGAAAACATCATGTTCGTTATGTCGTAAGAAGGTTGAGTTTTTCGTATGCATACATTTGACAGTGGATATGATACGGCTAAGTCGGGGGGGGGGGGTGTCCCTCCAGTGCTCATACCGGGGGGGTCCCGTTTATGACATGGAAGGTGTGTTCCAGTAAGACAGTGTGAGACTGACACGTTGTCACCCGGGTGCGGGACTTCAGTGTGCCATTCATGTGTGGTTTCTTGTTGACGAAAGATCATTGTTTCAATGCACAAAAATGTTCATGAATATTTATACATTGTTTATTATATTGTTATGGCGCGGAAGTTGTTCTAGAGGGACCTCACTAGACCTTATGGTATAACCCTATCTTTTCAAAACTAAACCCATATTCAGGAAAGCATATAGTAGGAGGCTCGGGCAAGGGCAAGGAGAAGGTCTAAGCTTGAGGCGGGGAATAGAAGATAGTTTCAATACATTACTATTAAATCAAGACTTTGTTTAGAAATTTCTCAGCTGTGTATAGAGGTTGTTTCCGCAAACCTTATGATGTACTGGTTGGTTAAAGCTAAATTTTGGGGCCATTTGGCTAGTTAATGAATGTTGATCGTTATGCTTTATTTTTGGATCTGGATCGTTACAACTAAATATAACAACTTTCTTTTCTCGAGCTCCACGATCACATCTTCTCCTTGCCCTTACTAGAGCTTTCTACTAAGCGTTTACCTGAAAATGGTTTAGTTTTTGAAAAGCGTGGGTTGGAACATGAGGTCTAGTGAGTTCCCTCAAATAACGAACACTCGCTCCAACAACAACATTTAAAACAGATTATAAGCATTTATAAACAATTCCACTATAAAACAATTAAACTTTCAATCGCAAGAACAACACATGTTAATGGCACACTGAAGTTACGCACACCTGTGACAACGTGTCTGACTTACACTGCCTTAAATGGGACACCCCCATGGCATAAACGGGACACCCCCCCCGGTATGAGCTCTGGCGGGACACCCCCCCCCCCCCCCACGATTTAGCCATAACATGTCTACTTCCAAAGGTATGCGTACATATCAAATCATCTTTCACACATAGCAAAACATGCAGTCTCATAACAACGTAAAACATGCAGTATTATAACAACGTAAAACATGCTGTCTCATAACAACGTAAAACATGAAGTTTCATAAACATTGCTTGCGTTTAAATACGTACATCACAACATTTTCAGTTAGAAAGACACTCCATGTCCTTGCTTAAATCTTCTCACTTACGCTTCGGGTTTTTAAATTGAACACCTACGATAATAAAAGAGAGTGATAAGTCTCCCGATCATCCCTTGAGATTTACTCTCTCTCTCTCTCTCTCTCTCTCTTAAGGCTCCTTTAACTCGCCTCGCAAAAATACCGAATACTCACGAAAGTTAAAGCCAACAGAGTACGAAAACACAATTCCGGATATCACATCCGGGTTCCCCATTTCCAGGTATCGCATCCGGATTCCCTCTTTCCGGGTTCTGCTTCCGGATTCCCCCTTTCCGGGTATCGCATACGGATTCCCCCTTTTCGGGTATACCTTCCGGATTCGCCCTTTTCGGGTATCGCATCCGGATTCACGCTTTTCCGGGTATGGCGATTTCCAGATGTTGCGATAACCAACAACGATACTGTTCATGTTCCAAATCAAGGGATTAACCGAATTAAAATCGATGTCTAAGCCTCCAACTCGAATAAGTTAATTTCCCAAACCCTCCTTAAATTTATTCAACAACATTAATCCACATTCATACCTAACCCTTATAGTAATCGATCGATTAAACAAATTTATCATCAAAACCCAACAACTCGGTTTATCAACAATCATATATTATGAGATAGTGTTAGAGATTACATTGATGATGAATGATGCAGAACCCTCTTTCCAAATCAACAATCCCTCATTGATTCTTCTCCAAAATTGCACCTCTAGTCTCACACACACCGTTCACAGTGTTCTCTTAGCCTCCACACTTGCAACATGATTAGGATAAAGGGTTTTAGGGTTTTAACCCCTTTCCCACTATTTACAAAATAGTCCTTGAACTTCAAGCTTTCAACAAAATCCGCTAATCCTCCAATTTCTGTTACAAAAAGATTCCGGTTATTACAACATATCCCCCTCAAAAGAATTTCGTCCCCAGAATTCCATCATCGAACAAGCTTGGATATTTGGACCTCATGTCCACCTCTACTTCCCAAGTTGTCTCTTGTCCTTTGTGATAACGCCACTGTACTTTCATAAGGTCAACTCCTTATCGTTTGCATTCTTTGCAAAGTTAGCGTCATGCCAACTTCTATCACTGCTCTCTAAAATAGAGGCACCAAACACATTATGGATCTCCACAATCTCATCGATCACAACCAGATCATGCACTATCTCTCCAACTCAATCAATAACTTCGACGGATCCAAAATTTGGCCCAACTCAACTTTTCTCTCGAATGCACCGCCCCATTCTATGAGGACGTCTTCCGCATTAAACTGTCCCCGTCTCAATCTCGAGGTTCAGAAGTCTTATGCTTTTAAATCCAATCAACTTAGCTCCACTCAGCTGTCCAAACCATTCTGATTGAAATCCTGGTCGTACTCAATCCTTCAGAACCGCCCCTCGGTGATTCTTAACTTTGTTATGTCGGGAAATCTCATACAATATACATGCAACCTCTACGATCAACTATACCAGATATTGTCTGCTTTGTCCACATACTTGGACTCACGGTTTTAAAACGCGTCTAATCAAGGTTTTTGCATACAACTTCACTTCTTTAAACTCAACAACAACCTGAATCCCATACCAAAACGCGTCTAATCAAGGTTTTCGCATACACCTTGCTGAATTCTATGCTACAACAACATGAATCCCTTACTAAAATATAACCACTCAATTTGTCAACTTAGCAGAAGGTCAACCTTGAATATCCTGCAAAACTCACCGTTATGACTTTCTTCATCAGATAACATGCAATTCCAAATTCGCTTCCCACAACACGACATACGTCTACGCAGGTAGCACTACCTTTTTGAATCACATTGACCACAACTCATCAGTATTAATCGATACGCTCCCACCACGTCATCACCCCTCACATATACATAGCTAATAGCAGGAAATCTCCTCAATCCATCCTTTGGCGCGTCCACCTATCCAAACTGAACCAATCCTGCAGACACATTCAAATTCTTGCTGCATCCCACCAGCGTCCAGCCATATGAAATAACTTCAAGTTACACTCGCTCAACAACGAGGAGTGACCATGCTCACACGAAACTATTCCCATTAGCTTGACACTGAACGACAAGTTCACTTGAAACATTTCTCACAATAACACCAAGTCTAATCCAATAGTCCTTCATTCTGAACACTACTTTCAACTACCTTTTTCCACTTCCTTCTTGAAATATAAAATATGCTTCCAACAAATGGCTCACTAAAGGTGCACGTTTTCGACCAGCCGCACGAGTTAGTTTTCTTCAACCCTTGAACCATAACATACACAAATCCCCTTCCTCATACTCTCACTAGGAGTTCATGTACCCGCCAAAGACAATCTGTACACACTACGCCACATTTTCGGTGTCACTTGCCAAACTTCCTACTTCCAGTTTACCCAATTATTCTGACATATTATCTTCACCTCCTCACTATGCATGGAACACTGCCCACCAAACATTACTTACCCCCATTTTCCGACTGCTCCAAATGCGCCGATAGCACATTTTCATTGCTATACTTGCAATAACTTGTGGTACAGGTGTTTCACAGTCTACCTGTTTGACCACTACACATAGTTTTCGTCTTGACCAAATACTGCACATTCTACTCTTACGCATATTTCAATCCAACACTGATATCTTTCCTTCCTTATTCTTTCCACTGAATCGCTTGACTAAAGTGTCAAGGCTCAAATCCTCCACTCGCTCTTGAATTGAGGCTTTCAAAAAATCCAACACAGTCCTTCCTTACCATCCCAACTGATCGACACCTCAAATCCGAGAACTAGAAACTAGGAGTTTACTCTTAATCAGTCATGCACCCCCTTTGAAACGAAGAAGGTCTTCCTCTAGACGGCTCATTACATTCCGATCAATACTTCTTCTAGAAGATATAAACATTATATCATACGCGATCTCTCACGATACATCAATCCTTTGCTATCATTGCAAGGTCAGAGCTCACTACATATTACCACACCCATCGATCTCACCCAGAGCAACTGAGCACATTCATGCTGTAAATTTGCAATCACATTGGCCAGATGTAATTTCAAATTTACCTTACATGACGGTCCTCACTACCCTATCATTAGCGCACTTAGAGTGATCTTTCCTAAAGGCATCGTATGTCTCAGTTGTGCCCCCTATACTCTACAGTTTAAGTTTAGGCCCATCCGGTCACCTAAATCCCTTAAACTATGGCTCTGATACCAACTGTAACGACCCAGATCCAAAAATAAAGCATAACGATCAACATTTATTAACTAGCCAAATGTCCCTAAAATTTAGCTTTAACCAACCAGTACATCATAAGGTTGGCGGAAACAACCTCTATACACAGCTGATAAATTTCTTAACAAAGTCTTGATTTAAAAGTAAAGTAATGAAACTATCTTCTATTCCTCGCCTCAAGCTTAGGCATTCTCCTTGACCTTTCCCGAGCCTCCTAATATATGTTTTCCTGAAATTGGTTTAGTTTTGAAAAAAGAGGGTTAGACCATAAGGTCTAGTGAGGTCCCTCTAGAACAACTTTCGTGCCATAACAATATAATAAACAATGTATAAACATTCATGAACATTTTTGTGCATTGAAACAATCTTTCATCAACAAGAAACCACGCATGAATGGCACATTGAAGTCCCGCACCCCGGTGACAACGTGTCAGTCTCACACTGCCTTACTGGAACACACCTTCCATAGCATAAACGGGACACCCCCCGGTATGAGCACTGGCGGGACACACCCCCCGACTTACCCGTATCATATCCACTTTCAAATGTATGCATACGAACAACTCAACCTTCTTACGACATAACAAACATGCAGTTTTCATATAGACAATAAAACATGCAGTTTCATAACAACTCATGCGTAAAGAAAATAGCATACCGATCAACTCATTTTCAGTTAGGAAAACTCACATGATGTTCTTGCTTAAGTCTTATCACTTACGCCTTGGATCTCTAAGTCAAACACCTACGATTAAAACGGGAGTGATAAGTCACCCGAATAATCCTGAGATCTACTCTCATTCTCGTTTAAGGCTACTTTAACTATCTTGCATACAGTTCGAATTCTCATAAAAGAATGGAAAATTAACCCAGTCAGAAGCATTTACCCGGATACCCATTCGGAAAAAGTTTCCGGATACAAACATCCGGATACCCAATTCGGGTACACGTCCGGATACCCTCCCCTTTCCGGATGCTCACATCCGACTTTAACGTCCGGATTCTCACATTTCCGGATAATTGTCTCCGGACACACACACACATTCGGATTCCCGTCCGAATTTCAGTTCACTACACCAATACTCGTCCGTAAAGCATCATTGATCCGGATTCAACCTCATCCGGACACCTCGCATTCGGTATCTTTGAGAAATCCATACTGCGTACAAGATACAGTCCGAAAACCTTTTTCACAAAGCAATAATCCCAACCCAATCATTTTTAAACCATAGAAATCAGTAGAGTAAATTGTTGGAAACACTTATCTCAATACTTAACATCCAAAACCCCATTTCCACACAGGTAAACATCGATTACTTTTTTTTATCTAAAACTCAATAGCAAGGATATCCATCAAAATCGATTATAAGAAATGAAGGTTAGAGTTTACCTTGAAAGAAATTTGATGTGCCAAACACCTCCAATACAGCTCCCTCCTTGATTTCCTTCCAAGAGATACTCTCAAATCTCACACCCACTTTTCACTGTGTTCTCTTAGCCTCCACACGTGCAAAATGAATTAGAAGAGAAGGGATTTAGGGTTTTAACCCCTTTCCCACTTTTAAGATTTAGCCCTTGAACTTCAATTTTTCAACCAAAAACCACTAAACATCCAATTACAATTAAGTTCCCAGTTATTACATTAGTATACTAGACTTAGTATATCACTGTTCTCAGCTGTGTAATAGGTTGTTTCCACAAACCTTGTATGTACTCGTGTTTTCGAGATAGTATTTCGGGGCCGTTTCGGTGAGTTATTTAATTATTGATGTTTATGCTTAAATTGTTGAGTTGGGTTGTTACACTTATCATCTCAAACTTCATATTATTCGTTAAATCAATTCTCACGTTGATTATATCAAAATCAAATTAGTAGAACATCAAATATATATTTATTTAAATGTTATAATAAATTGCGTTATAACTTATAAAACTTAAGTTTATAGCCAAATAATCATGTCTAGAGATGGATCTAAGACTATGTTTGGCAAACTAGCTGATAACTTATAAGCTAGTTGGTAGCTAATAAGCTAGCTGTTGATTGATAAGTTAGTTGGTAGCTGATAAACTGTGAAGAAGTCGCGTTTGGCAAAAAACTAGCTTATAAGCATGTAAAATAATCAAAAAGAACATCTTTTTAAAAAAATTATCAATTATAATATCTTGTTATATAATTAAAACAAATGTATAGCAATATAACATGTTAATTAATACAACCAGTGTAGTAATGAAAAATTAAATAATATAACATGTTAATTAAAAGACTTTAAAATTTATTATTACACATATACTATAAATTTTGATATGTTAAAACAAGTTTTAGAAAAAAAATATATTAACTTATGATTTTAAATAACCGTTACATACAATATAAAAAAATAATAATAATTAAAGAGATAATAGTAATTGATAATTAAAATATATTGATTAATATTAACAAATAAATAAAATAATTTATATGATTAACAATGATTCTAAATAATTAAAAATTAAATATCAATGTATAATTAAAACTTAATTTAATAATTTCCAGTTAATATTAATTAATATTTATTAATCAATAATAATTAAATTTAAAAAATCAATATTTATTTATAATAATAGTTAATAAATAATAATTCATATTAATGAGGGCAATATTAGAATATTTACAAAAGGTTACTCAAAAGCTAATCCAAGTAACGTTTCAAAAAGTTAGCTTATGCTCGTACAAATATGTACCCAAAAAATAAGCTAGCTTTTTTTTTGCCAAACAATGCCTAAGAGGTTTTTCAAGTGGTGACCCAATTTGACTATAATAAAGATCTGTAACTTTTCACAAAATCATCATTGGTTAGGTGATTAGTTTATTGATTTTGGTATGTGAGGTCCTGTGTTCGAGTCTTTTATCGCAAAATACCGTTATGCTCATTACCAAACTTGTTGAAGAGATGAAATATAACCAACGTATATCTTTTTGATCAGAAGAAGAATAATATAATTAATTTGAAATTAAAAGATAAAACTAAGTAAATGACACAAACAAGATTTGAACTTGCACCTAGGATATGGAAAAAGTCTTGTTAACTAACTCTACCATAAAAAACTTATATTCTCATTATGATTTAAAAATATATTTGGTTAGCACATAAAGGAAATAATACAAATACAATGGCACATTACACTATCCTAAAATTTTAAACTACAACGAAACGAACCCATTCCATCGTATCCACTAGTATGGGTCCACCCTTGATCATGTGTCGTATGTATATGTGTTAGAATAAGTTGATAAGACTTTTTGGATGTTGTAACAAGCTATTTTAAAAATACTTTTTCAAATAAATAGTTGTATTAATTTGTCTTTTTAAATGATCTTGTTTACAAAGAAAAAAAAAATCCAATATAAATAAGTGTTTTAATATAAAGGAAAATTAATTAAAATGCCACAAGTTTGACCCAAACTTACCAAAATGCTACAAATCTCGCCCATCTTACCGAAATGCCACAAAAAACCGCGGTGGGCCCCGCGATCGCGGGCCCCAGGCCCACGTGTCACCAAAGTTTGCCCACTTTGCCCGCGTTGGTCCCTCAAGAATGCCCGCGGCCCACCTTTCCCCCCTCAAGAATGCCCGTGTTGGCAGTTTTAGTCCATGCCCGCGTTGAGAGCCCGCGATCGCGGGCTAACCCGCCACGCGTCGGCACAGGGTTAACCCTAAAAAAAATTGAAGACAAAAACCCTAATTTTATACTCATAGCCGCACTATATAAAGGGTGGGGGGGACCAACTTCGGCCAGCTCTCATTATTTTAAACCATCTCAATTTTTTTAATAACTCTCTCTCAATTTTCTCCACTCTCTCAATTTTGTCGTGTGGAACACGTGTTCGAGTTTTGTGAAGATGTCTCGTATTACCTTTGTGGTATGTTTTCTTTATGTTTTTTTGTTATTTTTTGTATGTTATTTTAAGTTAAGATATATGATTTGTATGTTGTTAGAGTGTTTATAAGTTTTGTTATATTTGAATATGTTCTATGTTTAACATTTTTAAGATATATGATATGTATGGTTTTATGTTTGAATGTGATATTTGTATGTTATAATGTGTATGTTGTTATAGGAGTATTTTTATAAAAAAATTGTTAAGAGTGTGTTTTTATATAAAAATTGTTAAGAATGTGTTTTTATAAAAAAATGTTAAAAATGTGTTTTTTTATAAAAATAATTTTTAAAAGTGTGTTTTTATAAAAAAATGTTAACAATGTGTTTTTTTATAAAAATAATTGTTAAGAGTGTGTTTTTATAAAAAAATTGTTAAGAGTGTTTTTATAAAAAAATTGTTAAGAATATGTTTTTATAAAAAATTGTTAAAAATGTGTTTTTTTATAAAAATAATTCTTAAAAGTGTGCTTTTATAAAAAAAATGTTAACAATGTGTTTTTTTATAAAAAAAATTGTTAAGAGTGTTTTTATAAAAAAAATTGTTAACAATGGGTTTTTATAAAAAAATTGTTAAGAATGACAACTTAGGTCCCTACGGTTTTAAGAAAGACAACTTAGGTCCCTACGGTTTTAAGAATGACAACTTAGGTCCCTAAACTTTTAAGAATGCCAATTAGGTCCCTACGGTTTTAAGAATGACAACTTAGGTCCCTAAACTTTTAAGAATGACAATTTAGGTCCCTAAACTTTTAAGAATGCCAATTAGGTCCCTAAACTTTTAAGAATGACAACTAGGGTCCCTAAACTTTTAAGAATGCCAATTAGGTCCCTAAACTTCACATGCCACACTTAAATTCATTTTAAGAATCGCAACATCTATATATAACAATATTATACGTTGAAATAAAATAAACCGCAACATGTATATATAACAATATTATACGTTGAAATAAAATAACCGCACTTTATCTATTTATAACACTATTATATGTTGAAATAAAATAAACCGCAACATATCTATTTGTATTTTATCAAACGGGTGTAAATAGCCCTAAGGTATGTCGGGATTTAAGCAATCCTTGTGATTCCCCTGCTACCTGGAAGTCTAATAGATTGAGTGGTTTCTTTTCTAAAACTAAAACAAACGAATAAATATCAACACAATAAACCAAACAAGCAAAAGCATCTATATATAACACTAACTATAACATCTGTGAATGACTATGTAGAGGGATTTCTTTTACATCGACTTGACTCTAAAGTGAAAAGTTTCCTACATCGAGGGGTTAGGAGCGTGCTTTAGGGGATTAGGTGGTCGCGCGGATACCCTTGAGGCCATCTTTAGAGGGACACCGTTCGGGCCATGGATGGATGTGTTTTACTCTGCTGGCGACCCTACGCTAGTACACATGTTTCTACAGTTGGAGGTCGAGGACGCCAACGCTGAGCCGGAGGAGATGCATTTTGATTTCTTCGGCGAGCGATTGCATTTTGGGCGTCGTGAGTTCTGTCTAATTACAGGATTACGTTTTGGAGAGGCTCCCCCCTTCCTCCCTTAGCAGACTGCGGTTTCGTTCGTAGGGTTTTCGGCATTCCAACATCTGATTTGAAGCTAAAGAAAGCCCGGGACATGATGAAAGAGGGCCTTACTGACCTAAGCGACGCCGATGCTGTCCGTGTATGCTTGGTGGTGATCGTGGATATGGGCTTCATGGGCCGTGAGTATAGCCAATATGCTTCCGAGACGGTCCTTAGGGCCGTCGAGGACCTTGAGCTGTTTAACAGCTACCCGTGGGGTAGCCATATCTGGACACATTGCTACTCAATCTTGCACCGAGCCATAGCCAGACGCGACTCCAATCGACATGGAAAGATGAACCTTTGTGGTTTTACATACGCCTTCAAGGTTTGATACGTAGTATAACAATTGTTAATAATACATACAAACTGTTTGGCTTTTCTTTTTACGTACTTGCTCTTCTTGGCTAATTCCAGATATGGATCTTGGAGATGTTTCCCTCAGCTGTCCAATATTTCGTCAAGCGCGACGACCGAGTACTTAGGGGAACCCGTTGGGACAAGCGTGTTACCCTAAGTAGGTCGCTTTGGGTTCAGTTCTTCAATGAATCTATAAATGTAAGTTCTTTTACTATGTTTACAATTTGCATACGTTAGTCCCGCTTATTATTTTTTTTTTATGTTTTATCATATATTTAGCGGCCGCTCTTGCCTTTCGCTCGCCTTCAGCCTACTGCTGACGAGATGAACACGGATTGGTACAGAGACAGCGTGGCCTTTATTGACGCAGAGGCGGCAAGGGCTCGACGTCCCTCTCCTTCCACATCTGACGAAGATGAGGAAGACGACGACAGGCCCCCTTCCTCCTCCTATCCGCAGCAGCCCCATTCCTCCTCCTATCTGCGGCCCCCTACCTCCTCCTATCAGCGGCCCCCTTCCTCCTCCTATCTGCGACCCCCTTCCTCCTCCTACCGTCCGCCCCCTTACGATCCATATCAGGCGGCCCCTTTCTATGGGTCACATCGTGGCAGTCATGACTACTTGTGGGACTACGTCCACGGGCCGCTAGAGTCACGTGTAGAGTTTCTGGAGGGAGTCTGGAGACAATTTGGCGCTGTCCATGTTAGTGTTTAACTTAATTTGTTGGCCACGTTTATTTAGTTTGTATATTAATATTACGTTATAAATTTGTTTTAGCTATCGAGTACGACACCGATCCCCGCTCCGTTCGGACAGGGGGCACATGCGACGTTTGGAACCACATCATTTCCGTCATTCCCGGAGAGTGTAAGTCACACTTATTTATGGCATTATAGTTATATGTTAGTTATAGTTATATGTTAGTTCCTAAGTTTCTAACTATTTTAATGATCAATGTCACGCAGGCCGCGATGTCGGGGGCCGGGATATCGGGGGCCTACACATCGGCACCCTATTCTACTATCCCGGAGAGTGTAAGTCACAATGAGTAACCATTATAGTTATATGTTAGTTCATAAGTTTGTAACTCTTATAATGATCAATGTCACGCAGGCCGGGATGTCGGGGGCATACACCTCCCAGATGCCGCCGTTTGGCACGACATCCTATTCTACTATCCCGGAGAGTGTAAGTCATACTGAGTAACCATTATAGTTATATGTTAGTTCCTAATTTTGTAACTCTTATAATGATCAATGTCACGCAGACCGGGATGTCGGGGGCATACACCTCCCAAATGTCGGGGGCCGGGATGTCGGGGGCATTCACGGACATCTTTGGCGCTCCAGCCGGAGAGTATTACCGGCCGAAAATGTTGGGGCCGTCGTCGTACGTCACACCGCCAGTGCACAGGCATACTGTAAGTTATTTTGGTTTAATTGTGAACATTTCCTAAATTGTACTTAAAACATCTAATAACTTAATTTTCAGATGATGGGGTCTTCTATTGTCGAGGAGCACTTCTCGGAGCCGGATACGGAAGATGACCCGATGGATGTTGTAGATCCACCACCACAGGTGAGCCCGCTCCCTCAAAAGCGGCCGCACTTCATTTCCCAATTTCTTCGTTTCCCGTTTGGGCAACAAGGATCTACGACACCACCGGCCGCTAAAAAGAAAGCAAAGAAAGCGGGGGAAAAGAAGGGACGAAAGAACAAAAAGGGAAAGGAGCCTTCACCGGATCCTCTTGAGGGACCAGAAATATTGAGGATGTGCAAGACTGGTCGCCTCCCCAACTTGACATTCACCCCTTACGGGGGCTTAGAAATCAACCCCTCGTTTTTCAAAACATTGCTTGCGGATGACCCTGTGAACTCTGACTTAGACGATACGGTTAGTATGAAGTTAAATTATAGTCATATATAATCAAATATATTTATATTACATGTCTAACCATCTATTTTTTATGCATAGCACGTCGATTCTTGGGTTAGCCTGTTGCAAAAACATCGTGGCGTAGACACGAGGTGGACCATCATGCACACTATGTTCTTTCAGTGCATACTGATGGACCATCAAGGTCCCGCCTCCGTGATCGAAATATGCAATGGCTCGGAAGGGACCTCTTGGACTCTCCTCGATAGGGTATGTAAATCGTTTTACTGTTATTTTATTTAATAACTTATATGACATATATTGTAATATTTCAGGTGTACATCCCTATATGCTTGCATCCCAGACATTGGCTGCTTGGAGTGTTTGAACTAGACACTATGGTCATGACCCTATATGAAAGCGACAAGGACGGTCTCTACAAACAACAATTGACAGAGCAGATGCAATTGTTTAAAACAAAACTATATACGTTCTTTTCATTGATAGGGGATCATAGACGTCGCGAAGTGTCAAGTATCTTTCGCACAAAGATCGCCGACCAAGTACCCCAGCAGACCGGGTTATATGCGGATTGCGGTGTATGGGTATGCCGTAATGTCCAAAAGTTGATAAATAACGAGGACATATGGGTACACCCTAACGAAACCGAATATGAGGCCATGAATTTCCGCCGACATATGGCGGAGTCAATTTATGCGCATTGTCTAATTAGTTAGGTTGTTTATGTAACATTAAATAATTGTTATTTTTACTATTAACTTATTTTGTTAAAGTATTGTGATTGACTTACTGTTTACTTCATTTGGTTTATGCTAATTTCATCCAATTAATCAACTTTGAGTATCGATATCTCTTTCACACATACTCCAATTTGGACGCATTATGTATCGTTTCGAAGCTCTCATATAGGAGAACATAAACCTACTAAAAGTCAGTTATATATAACACGTATATATATATATATTTAAAAGCGTCCAAAGTTTAGTAAAACCCATATTTTTACCAAAATTTTCCAACACCTAGTAAGTAGGTTTATGAAACTTGCGATAATCCTAATACAGAGATTATTGGATGCAAAAATTAATGCCTAATGAAAGACCTTTATTCAAGAGTAGACGAATATTGAAGTTACTTTTTCAGTCGAATCTTACAGGCTCTTTTCCAGATGAATATTGCAGTTACTTTTTCAGTCGAATCTTACAGGCTCTTTTCAAACGAATCTTGCAGTGAACTATTCAGACGAATCATGCAAGCAAATTTTTCAGACGAAATCTTTGACCATATCTGATGAAGAACATACATTTTCACGGCTATAAGTAGATGGCATGATGAAGTAGTAATTCACAACTTCCTATCTATCTTTTAGACATTCTCCTCACCGTTTACAAACACACTCTCGCTTTTCTTAACACCATGGCTAGAGGTTCAAGATCAAGGGGGAACAGGTCGGCGAATGTGGCTGGAACTTCACGTTCGGGAGCCTACCAACCACTGAACGATGGAGCTCGCCGGAGTACCTGGAAGGTATCAGAAACAGACGAGGAGTGGAGAAACTGTGGGCGAACTGCGGCCGATTTTCCATTCACGCCTGAGGAGGAAGCAGACTGGGAGATGGCATCCGACAATTACTACTTCGATAATGGCATGAGAACCCCACCAATGTATGATTTTATGCCGACGGGTCTTCGACAATGTCAACAAATTACTCCCGCAGTGCAAAAAGCCATTCATGGGGCGAACGTCGATATCGAAAAGGTAAAAGGTATGTGGAACCATAACAGGGGGATTCAGCAGAGGAAAATGGAATATCTAGCGGGGAAGAAACGAGAACTGGCCATGGCTAGGGCTCACGTTCGGTAGCTGCAACGAGAGATTAAGGAAGCTGAAGAGGAACTAGAAGAACTCGAATCGGACTACATGGGAATGGAGGACGTGATCAAGGAAAAGGTTAACTTGATCACAAGACTACAGGACGCCTTCCAGTAATAGATTTCTTTGTTTACATGCACTGTATCCGTTTCGGTTGGGAAGATGATTTGCAATAATTTTTATATGATGTTGTTAATTTATTTCCTTGTTAAATAACTTAAGTGAATTTCTATATTAAAAACATTAAAATGGAAAGGAAACAATACATTAAAAACCACATAAAATGATAACCTAAAAACTATAGGGACCATTAATGTTTTTTTAAATTTGCAACAAACTTCAGGGACCAAACAGTAAATTCAAAAAATTAGCCCGCGATCGCGGGCTCTCAACGCGGGCAGGGACTAAAACTGCCAACACAGGCATTCTTGAGGGGGGAAAGGTGGGCCGTGGGCATTCTTGAGGGACCAACGCGGGCAAAGTGGGCAAACTTTGGTGACACGTGGGCCTGGGGCCTGAGATCGCGGGGCCCACCGCGGTTTTTTGTGGCATTTCGGTAAGATGGGCGAGATTTGTGGCATTTTGGTAAGTATGGGTCAAACTTGTGGCATTTTAATTAATTTCCCTAATATAAACATGTGTTCATGTGACACTTTTAAAAAGTATTATATAGATAAGGAGTGAATTGTGGATTTGGCCCCTCTCGTTTTGTATTTTCTTTGACTATGATCCTTATTCTATGTTTATTATGGATATAGTCCCTATGGTATGCAATATATTGTGGCTAAGGTCCCCCAACACTAACACCGTTAAATTTGAAAGGTTAAAGGCATCATTTGCAAGGGGGTATAATTGTCAATTTACTTTTCTCTTTCAATTAACCTATATATTTTTAAAACAAAAAATACTAAAATTAGGGATTTGGTCTCTATGCATCACTCATCGTCTCTAAAACCCATATATTATCTCTATTAATCCTACAAACATTTCCATAACTTTAATATAAAATGATAATACATTCTATTTCATTAAAACATTATATAAAATGATAATACATTCAATTTCATTGTTATTTTAATATAAAATAATACATTAAATTTTGTTAGAAGAATTTTTATTTCTTCGATATTTTATTCATAAATGAGTAGTTCAAATTTATAGATTTCCATCATTTTTTCTCTACTTTAACCTTGTTTATTGATAAGTGCTTAATTTTGAGTATTTACGCACTTCTTTTTTAGTCTTTTTATTGAATTTTGCGCTTTAAAATCCCAACTTGAGTCATCTTTTCACTTCTTTTCTCTTTTATTATGTTGGAGCTAAGGTTTGTGGTTTACTTGTGCTATTTAAGATGAATGGCTAATTTTTGGTTCAATTTGCAAATCCTTTTTTTATCACAGGCAATGCTACAGCATCTCTGGAGCATGGATCTAACGTTTTTGAGAGGGGGAATTGGAAGATGATTAATGTGGAGTGGAAATGGTTTTTCTTTTGTCCATTGGTCCTTCCATTGTATCAGTTGATTTGAACACTGTAGTTGTAATTTAGGTCTTTTGTGTACTTTCTAGTTGCTTAGGCATAACTTAGTTATTGTAACTTAATGGATTTAGTCACTTGTTACACTTTTGGTCCCTCTATTTGTACTATAAATAGAGGGCTTAGGGTCATTTATTTGATACACCACTTGGGCTGATTCTTAATCAGTACCAATTCTCCCCTTTAATTCCAATCATCTTCAGAATATTCTTGTCTTTATTGTTCTTCATTTCTTCTTAAATCCCTCTCTACCCAGATGAATGCTTGCAGCATCTCCGCAGCACTGAACTGGGCGTTTTAAAATTGCTTTCTTTAAATCCGGTTTTCATCTTTAATCTTGTCATTTACTTTACGTCTTTAATTTTTAGCACTTCATTTCAGTACTTTACATTCTTGCACTTACTTTCCGCTTTACATTTCTTGTCATTTACTTGCAATTTATTTCTTGTCATTTTAATTATAGCCATTCACATTTCAAAGTCATTACTTCTTAAGCATCATGTTTACTTTCCAAGTCTTTTACATTTGCTTTCTTTTATTTGTTGTCATGAGTAGCTAAGCATAAAAACTTAGGTGTGAGGCAAAGGGTGATATGTTAACTAAAGGAAAGTAGGCATTTTTGTGGCAAAAACGATGTTTTATTATTCTAACCCAAGTTCTATCAAGATAATACAATCCCTTGACAAATTGATCACTTTGATAGTGTTAAAGTGTCATGGACCTAGAGATAGGCCGTTGAATAGCACGTCAATTCGGATGACATAAGGGGTAATATCGAGAGAGTTACTTGCAACGAGAGTTGTTACTTTTGTTCTCCAAAATGATTCATTCTTCATAAGTCGTCACTTTTTCAAAGTGTTAAAATGGAGTAGACTTAGAGATAAGCAACTTAGGATTACACCAACTTGGGAGGTACGGGGTTATATCGAGAGAGTAACTTTTAACAAAGAGAATTTGTTTTTCCGTATATTTTGAGAACTCCATTCCATCATTTCTTTACCTTAGGTTCTGCTCAGAGATGATATTGCTTACTTCTACTGGAATCATGGGATGGTGAGAGTCCGAGAGCAACGTGTCTCAAAATAGATAATAAAACTAGTTGATGTCACTTTTATGCTGCAGCATTTTTGTAGCATCGATTGCTGCAGCAGTTCTGTAGCATTAGTCTGCTGGAATTTGGTTTAACGTATCATCACAAGTCTTACACCCTTGCTTCTCTTGTATAACTGTTAATTAGAATCTGTGATAATTCTCAACTCAACCAATCAAAGATATTTTCTTCCAAATCATCTTCTGAAATCATTTCTTTCATCATACTTTAATGGCAATTTTAACTCCAATCTCCGTGGGACGATATTCGATATTTTACCACTTTATTACTTGAGAAATGACATAGTTCTATGTAAGTATACTTGCTTATTGGTTCTATTAGCACACGTCTGTAGGTGTATTCCACGCACTCTTCAAGTTTTTGGTGCCGTTGTCGGGGATTGGTAAGCTAAAAGTCTATAAAAGTATAAAGATTTGATTTTTCTAACACCGTTTTGGAATTTTAAAGATTTTTCACAAGTGGTGTATGCCATGAATTCCACGTGGGGAACTTTTTGAATTAGATCCGGATATTGATAGAACTTTTCATCAAAGAAAAAAAATCAAAGAATATCAAACTCTTTCAATATGGAGGATGGTCCCCCACCAGGTTTTGAAAATAGACCACCAAGACCACCACTTTTGGAAAATCCCGTCCGACCACCTTTGGAAAATCAAATGAGACCACCTTTAGAAAATCCAATTTGGCCTCCGCCAATCTTTGTAAATAATCATCAAAATCCACCACTTTTTGGTAACCCACAATTTCACCCATTTCAACAGAATCCACCTTTTCAATAAAATCCACCACTTTTTGGTAACCCACCATTTCACCCATTTCAACAGAATCCACCTTTTCAATAAAATCCACCACTCCATAATCATAATGAGGATGGAGATGATGTTGGATCTGTTGGTAATATTGAACCACTAAACATCATTGACTTTGCAAACTCGAAAGATGGAAGAATTATGGACTATGCTATCCCTAATTTTGAGCAATTGAATTCGGGGATTGTTAGACCACAATTAGAAACTTTACATTTTGAACCAAAACCCATCATGTTTCATATGTTGCAAGCCAATGGTCAATTTTCCGGATTACCATCGGAGGATCCCCATTCTCATTTTAAATCTTTTATGGAGATCACCGATGTTTTTCTAATCCATGGAGTATCTTCTGAAGCCTTAAGGCTTACGTTGTTTCCATTTTCTCTAAGGGATAAGCCAAGAATATGGTTCAATTCATTAGCACCAGGTTCAGTACCATCTTGGAGTAATATGACTGAGAAATTTTTGCGAAAATATTTTCCACCTACCCGGAATGCTAAGTCCAGAAATGAAATTTGCGTGTTTAAACAAATGGACGATGAAGCAATTCCCGATGCATGGGAAAGGTGTAACAACCCAAAAAAATAAAACAAGACAACCATGGCATTAAATCATAACATTACAAAACTGGGTCCCAAAATTTCCTTACATCAGCCTCCGAAACTTAGGTTGGCGGAAACAACATATACACACCTGAGAACAACTACTACTAAGAGTGGCACCAACACTGTCTCTAACTGCCTCTGTACTCTATCCTGCTCTTGCTCACTTACTTGAGCCTCCTACTATTTGCTTACCTGAAAATGGTTTAGTTTTGAAAAGCGAGGGTTAGACCAAAAGGGTCTAGTGAGTTCCCTCTGTAACAGTATAAAACAACAGTATAAAATCGTTTTGTAAAACACATTAACATTCGTCACATAATCATTCAATCATGGTACTGCACAGTGTTTAAGGATCACATAAGCTAACCGCGATCGGGGCCCAAGCAGACTCCCCTCTATCCGAGTAGGAAGGAAACGAATTCCCTCCTATAAGCTCATCACAAATGCCCAAGGGATCATCGGATCCCGAGGTTCTCAGATCCCACCGTGCATACCTAGTTCATCATGAATCACGGAACGTGAAAGCTTTATAAATCATTCCTTTCATGCCAAATCATCTTTCAAACAAAACAAACTTTTCATGGAATAGTTCGTAAAAGCTTGTAAGCAAATCATGTTCGTAAACACGCCATAATCAGTAAAACATTTAGTCTTTAATTCAAGTAAAATCATGTAAAAGAACATGGCATTTCTACTCAATCACTTTATTTGGAAACACGTAAGAATCACGTATTTTTAGTCAGAAAAACTCACCTGGTGCTCTTAACAATTCTTTCTTACTTTGCTTCCGACTTTCAATCGGTCTACCTGAGAAAAGAATGAACTATAAACTGTTCATATCCTAAAACCAGCTGTCCGAACACTATCCGGATTTGACTTACCGGATACCTGCAACTTACCGGGTCACACACTTACCGGAATATACTTACCGGAACTCTACACTTACCGGATCACACTTACTGGTCAAATTAAACTTACCGGATTCGGCTAACTTACCGGGCGCACGAACTATCCGAGTACTTTCATACTTACCGGACAACTTACCGAATTCCCAAGCTATCCGGACCAACCCGTCCGGGAACTCACGCTATTCGGTACTCACTCGGTAACTACACAATCTGGACTACGCTATCCGGTAACACGCGCAAGCATACTTACCGGACGCGAGTCTGAAGCGTGATTGGGTGCGAAATCCAAGGATAAACCCAATCCCAACTTGATTTCTCAACAATGAACGCATTCAATACAACATTTAACTCTTTAATAACCGTTCCATGGCTGATTAAACACATAGATGATGTATAATCCCCACTTAGTATCATTTTCAACCTTTTTAATCATAAACCCCAAGCAACCAATCTCAGCAGAAAATCTAAGAACAAGAATTGAAACAGAAGATTACCTGCTATGAATTTGTGTAGAATTGAACCCCAAATCCACTTCCTCTTCCAATTTGGTTGATGGATAATACCTTCTCTTCAAATGTTCTTGCACAAATTCTTCTCGTGCTTTCTCTTTCTCTCCAGCCGTAAACACACACACAAGATAGGCTCCTAGGGTTTTGAGCCCACTTTGGGGTTTTTATACCCTCTTGCCATATTTACAAATCTGTCCCTGTACTTACAACTTTATAAATTTCCCCACAAACTTTAATTCTTTCCATTCAGATCACGATTATTACAACACTCCCCCCTCAAAAGAATTCCGTCCCCGGAATTCCATTATCGAAAAGATGAGGGTATCTGGACCTCATGTCCCCTTCTACTTCCCAAGTTGTCTCTCGCCTTTTATGATACCTCCACTGAACCTTTACTAGTCGGACCTCTTTGATCCTAGTTTTTCGAACTTTTCGTAAGTCAACTTCTCATCCATGCTGATATCCTCCAAAGGAACAACCACTTTTAATTTCTTCCAAATGCTTCTTTAATTTCGAAACACTAAACGTTGGATGAACTCCCTTTAATTCCTTCGACAAGTCTAACTTGTTTGCCACGGCTCCAACTCGTTCAATAATGGCGAAAGTCAACTCCTTATTGTCAGTATCTCTTGCAAGGTCGCCACCATCTCAACTTCTAGTAGTTGTTCTCCAAAATAGAGACGTGCATCGCACTAAGAAATCTTCTACAATCTCACCGGACACCCCAAGTTCGTACACTATCTAACCACTTCTTCAAAACTTCGACGGATCTTTGAAACATAAACTCCCTCACTTTTCTTCGGGACAAATCGGCTACCGCTCATCGACCATTTCATACGTTCACACCACTTTATCACCCCCCACTTATACGTAACTAAAAGCAGGAAACCTCCGTACCCCCTCATTGAAGCATTCCCTTATCCGAATTTAACTTATCCTGAAAACACATCGACTTCTCACTACTTGACCCAAGTGTCTAGTCGTATAAATCATAACTTCGGTTATTCTTACTCAGCTAGGAGGAGTGGCCAAGGTCACACAAGACTATTCTCACTAGCTTAACACTGGACGACTAGCTTGTTTGAACATTTCTCACAATATCGTCAAATCAACTCAGTCAACTGCCTTTTCCACTTCTTTTTCGCATAAAAACATACACCAATCCCTTTCCTCAATACTCTTCCTAGGAGTTCGCACTCTTATCGATGGCAATCTCCACACACTAATCCACTTTTCGGTGTTACTGTCAAGCTTACTACTTCTATCCTACTCACTTATTCCGACATACGATCTTCACCTCCCCACGTTAGCGTGGAGCACCGTCAACCAATCATTACTTGCCTCTTTTCTTCCGACCTTTCCACAAGCTGATAACACTTCCTCATTCCTAAACATAACCAAATCTCCAACTATTTCCTTCTAGGACCACTCCTTCACACATAAGAAACAATTCACGTTCTTAAAGGATTTAGCATCTACCATAGCACATTTTCGACCAACCCATCCAACATCTGCTTCAAGCTTCTACTGATCCCAAAACATACTTACTTAGCGACTCACACCATCAAAAACACTTGGTTCCTCATTTGGGTAACCACCTACTATCGTTCTGACATTCTATTCCGCTAATAGCCATATCACAACGTCGACTTACAAACCACGTGTTCCGACAATTTGCTTAACAAGTCGTACCCCTCTTCCGACATCCCAAAAGTCTTCCACCTGATATTCCCTCTTTCTCTCATTACATTACTACAACACTGGCTGACACATTTATCTTGGCAATTGAAGCCATTATTCATTCGTACATCCTCCATTCCTAACATCACACTACCGACCATGTCTCTCATGGTCATTCACTCAATTCAAACTTGCCTTCATTGTCTCCTGCATAATCACCGAGTCTGTCTCTCTACTTTGTCCTTCTACCAACTCTAAATCAACAACTCACGAATTCCCGACTAGCTCAAACATATACGACTCTTGCTAGTTCTTTGCGATTCCACACCATTACACAGACATGGCGCATTCTCTCACAGATCGATATATTCTACACACTCACTTCGTTCGTGCTACATACCTTATCCTTCTACGAACCCTCCATACCTCGCAAGTAAAACGCTTATCCAAAACAGCACTCTCTCGCCATTTTAACACCCTTACAAGGTGCTCTATCAACTTTCAACCTTTTGGTTCACGTCTTCGGCCTCAACCATCTTACACAGTTGCCGACTTCAACATCAATAGTCGACCTATTGATACATTCTTAACCTATTCTTTAACATGGGTTCCGTACAAAACCTAATCCTTCAAACATATCATAATCAACTTCATAATCCGTCGCCCTTATTTCAAAACTTACTCATGTAACATCAACATTACAAGATCACCTTAAGACTCTTATTCAATGTTGAGGATATCTCATTTCTGCCTCACCACCCTACTCATAACGTGTTGCTAATACAATCACCTTGAAGGCTTCAATTCCTTCTTGCGGACGCAACCGTCCCTCGACAACCGTATTTCCAGTTACCGAACATGGTACAGACCCTCAAATAATTGACACCAAGGTCCACTTCCGACTCTCCCACTGTTTACCTCTCTTCTTGAACACAAATACCAAAACTATAAACATTCTTCCCTGATTCGTCCAACACCTCTCCACTCTCGGAGTCCTTCCTTAGCTTAAAATGTAATATTCTACGACCTAGTGAGTTCATAGCCTTCATGCATGACAACGCGGTACATAAATCATCTCGCACACTTTATCATTTTAAAGAACAATACATGGAAACAACTTTGGTATACATGACCCCACATTCTCATATTTCCAATGCCTTGCACAACGATCTCGAGAATCGTTCGTACGCACCCTTTCAGTGAAACTCACTCTTACTCAACCAAAACGACGTTGTTTACGACGGTAACACATTGAGTGAAAATTCTCCATATGACAAATTTTGAAAGAAACTACTGCCCCGAAATAAACCAGTCGAATCTCACACTCATTCATATGACATCAACATGTCAATACTCGTTTTGGTTATAAAAGTTTTGTTGGCAACATTTTCTTGACCTCTTGCAACAATTTTAACTTATCATGAAAAGCGTGAAATATTTTGCAAATTGTTAAGCTCAAATTTCTTTGTGTGACGTAAATGAAATCGCCTTTTCTTTAAACATACGTTTGCACAAGCTGACTCAATCCTGACCAAAAATTTGCTAATTACGCATTTGCTTTTAAATCACGAAAACTCATGTAACACACACAAGAACGCAATGCATGAAACTCTACTTGCAAATGAAGGCTACTCACTCAAACAAGGTCAACCGTTCTACTCACGCAACTTATCCTTGATACTCTACCTTCGACCAATGATCGCCCCTCGATCATGCAATATCTTGTTGTACATACGTTCCACAGTCCACTTACTCAACCATTTCATACTATTTTCGTCTTGATCAATTACCTCACATTCTACCTCTACACGTTTTCAATCCGACACTGGAAAGCTCGACTAAAGGGCCAGGACTCTAATCCCTCACTCGCTCTTGAATTGACATTTTCAAGATCTCGACACTGTCCTTCCTTACCATCCTGACTGACCTATTCCACGATTTCTAGAACTGGGACTCTCCTGAAACAGGAGTCTTACTCAAAATCAATAATTCATTCTCTTCGAATCCACGAAGGTCTACCTCTAGACGACTCATAACATTCTATACAACATTTCTTCTCTACAATGTAAACATACATCACCTCATAAATGATCTTTCATGATACCTCCCCAACAAGGGGTCTCAGTCTATCCCTCAGGGATCTTCCTGACCTTCTAGATTATTGCAACACGACATATAAACTAGCTTAAGACTACAACTTCGGAATAATAAGGCAGGCCAAGCACATACATGTACCTGTAAGTTCGCAATTACACTAGCCAAGTGTAATCCCAAACTTACCTTACACGACTGTCCTCGGTACCCTATTAATCCTATCTCTACAATAGTGCCATCCTAACGCATTTCCTGATTCTCAGTTGTGATTTCTACTCCCAAAGTTTAAGTTTAGGCCCGTCCGATCACCTAAATCGCTTAAACTATGGCTCTGATACCAGGACAACCAAAAAAATAAAACAGGACAACCATGGCATTAAATCATAACATTACAAAATTGGGTCCCAAAATTTCCTTACATCAGCCTCCGAAACTTAGGTTGGCGGAAACAACATATACACACCTGAGAACAACTACTACTAAGAGTGGCACCAACACTGTCTCTAACTGCCTCTGTACTCTATCCTGCTCTTGCTCACTTACTTGAGCCTCCTACTATTTGCTTACTTGAAAATGGTTTAGTTTTGAAAAGCGAGGGTTAGACCAAAATGGTCTAGTGAGTTCCCTCCGTAACAGTATAAAACAACACTATAAAATCGTTTTATAAAACACATTAACATTCATCACATAATCATTCAATCATGGTACTTCACAGTGTTTAAGGATCACATAAGCTAACCGCGATCGGGGCCCAAGCAGACTCCCCTCTCGCCTCATACCGGGGTCCAAACAGACTCCCCTCTATCCGAGTAGGAAGGAAACGAATTCCCTCCTACAAGCTCATCACAAATGTTCAAGAGATCATCGGATCCCGAGGTTCTCAGATCCCACCGTGCAGACCGACTTCACATAACATACACATAGTTCATCATGAATCACGAAACGTGAAAGCTTTATAAATCATTCCTTTCATGCCAAATCATCTTTCAAACAAAACAAACTTTTCATGGAATAGTTCGTAAAAGCTTGTAAGCAAATCATGTTCGTAAACACGCCATAATCAGTAAAACATTTAGTCTTTAATTCAAGTAAAATCATGTAAAAGAACATGGCATTTATACTCAATCACTTTATTTGGAAACACGTAAGAATAACGTAAGAATCACGTATTTTTAGTCAGAAAAACTCACCGGGTGCTCTTAACAATTCTTTCTTACTTTGCTTCCGACTTTCAATCGGTCTACCTGAGAAAAGAATGAACTGTAAATTGTTCAGATCCTAAAACCAGCTATCCGGACACTATCTGGATTTGACTTACCGGATACATGCAACTTACCGGGTCACACACTTTCCGGAACATACTTACCGGAACTCTACACTTACCGGATCACACTTACCGGTCAAATTAAACTTACCGGATTCAGCTAACTTACCGGGCGCACGAACTATCCGGGTACTTTCATACATACCGGATTCCCAAGCTATCCGGACCAACCCATCCGGGAACTCACGCTATTCGGGACTCACCCGGTAACTACACAATCTGGACTATGCTATCCGGTAACCTGCGCAGGCATACTTACCGGACGCGAGTCTGAAGCGTGATTGGGTGCGAAATCCAAGGATAAACCCAATCCCAACTTGATTTCTCAACAATGTACGCATTCAATACAACATTTAAATCTTTAATAACCGTTCCATGGCTGATTAAACACATAGATGATGTATAATCCCCACTTAGTATCATTTTCAACCTTTTTAATCATAAACCCCAAACAACCAATCTCAGCATAAAATCTAAGAACAAGAATTAAAACAGAAGATTACCTGCTATGAATTTGTGTAGAATCGAACCCCAAATCCACTTCCTCTTCCAATTTGGTTGATGGATAATACCTTATCTTCAAATGTTCTTGCACAAATTCTTCTCGTGCTTTCTCTTTCTCTCCAGCCGCTAAACACACACACAAGATAGGCTCCTAAGGTTTTGAGCCCACTTTGGGGTTTTTATACCCTCTTGCCATATTTACAAATATGCTCCTGTACTTACAACTTATAAATTTCCCCACAAACTTTCATTCTTTCCATTCAGATCACGGTTATTACAAAAGGTTTAAAGAATTATTAAGGAAATGCCCTCACCATGGCATTCCCTACTGTATTCAACTCGAGACATCTTACAATGGACTTGATTCCAATGCAAACAAATGCTCGATGCGACTTCAGGAGGGGCCTTTAAAACACCAGGTATAAAATTCTTGAAAAGATTTCAGCAAACAATGGGCAATGTGCTGATCCAAGAGCTCAAATTTCAACTCAAGAAAAGACTGCTGGAAAGCATGAGGTAGATGCATACACTGCACTGACAGCACAGCTTGCTTCCATGACTAATATGCTTAAAAACATCACTTCTGGTCAAGGAGCACAGCCAACTGTCAGTACACCACCTCCTGCACCTGTCCTTTATGTGCAATGTGTATGTTGTGGTGTGGAACATTATTATAAAAATTGTCCTCATAATTCTGAATATGTAAACTATGTTCAAAACAGACCAAATCCTCACTCCAACACATACAATGCCAGTTGGAAGCAGCACCCAAACTTCTCTTGGACTAGTCCATATTTGAATCCACCTACACAAAAGCCACAAGGGAATCCTAATTTTCAAAATCAAGCAAGCAGTTCCCAAAACCATTACAAGGGAAATTTTCAAAACAATCATCATCAGAATAATCGTCATCAATGTTTTCAAAACACACCACCTTTTCAAAACCAAAATCATGCACCTCCACACGATGACTCAAATCTTTATTTGGAAGCAATCATGAAAGGGTTTATGACCCAAACTCAGGCTTCAATCAGGAATCTTGAAACTCAAGTCAGTCAACTTGCTTTAAATCAAAGTACTAGGGCCTCAGGAACTCTACCTAGTAACACTGAAATCCCAAAGGCCCCAGGAAAAGAACATGTGAAAGCCGTAACTCTTAGGAGTGGGAAAGAATTACCTGAATCTGTGGGAAAGGAGTTTGGACCTTTAACCAAAACAGATTTTGAAAAATTATCCAAAGCCACTCCTACTCCAGAGATTCAGGTTCTTCCAAAACCACCAAGTCAAAAAGAAGACCAAGACCCTAAGATTACAAGTTCAAGTCCAACCAATGTGACCAAAAGCATATTGGAACCATATCGCTTAAAACTTTCAAACAAGGTTGTTATCAAACCAGTTCCCCCTTACATCCCTTATCCTCAAAGGATGAGGAAAAAGAAGGAGGAATTGCAATTTAAAAAGTTTTTGGATGTTTTCAAACAATTGCACATCAACATACCTCTTGTTGAAGCAATTGAGCAGATGCCCAATTATGCCAAGTTCCTTAAAGACATTTTGAGTAAGAAAAAGAAATTGACTGAGTATGAGACTGTTGCCCTTACTGAAAGTTGCAGTGCTCTGTTTTCCAACAAAATACCCCCTAAGCAAAAAACCTAGGGAGTTTTACCATTCCTTGTTCCATAGGTGGGAAAGAAGTTGGACAAGCTTTGTGTGATTTAGGTGCCAGTGTCAATCTCATGCCCTTATCAATTTTCAAAAGTTTAGGCATAAGAGAAGCTAGACCTACCACAGTCACACTCATCTTAGAAGAAAAAACCATTGCCTATCCAAAGGGTAAGATTGAAGATGTGTTAGTCCAGGTTGACAAATTCATCTTTCCGGCTGATTTTATCATTTTAGACTTTGAGGCTGATGTTAATGCCAAAAATTGCACACAAGTACAACTTGAGGTTGATTGTGGAGCTTAACAACTAAAGAAAAGAATCTATCGACAAAGCGTACGATAAACGTGAAAAACGTAAACGAGACAGAGATTTGGTGACGCGGGAAAAACTTCAACGAGGAAAAAACCCGCGGACGACTGTGGAAGTCGTCGCTGCACTATGGTCGCCAATCAGGGGCGATGTCCTTAGGTTTCAGGTGTCAATCGTACAGGGATTACAATACAAATGAAGGAAAGACTTTGGAATGTAAAGTAACAAGTGTTTCAAATGTAAAAACAATGTGCGTCGTGTGTATATTCTGTGTGTCGTGCGTAAAAACTATGCGTTGAGCGTGTGAGTCGTGCGTCGATGTCGTGCGTCGATGTCATGCGTCGAGAGCGATCACTTGAGAGAAATTTCTTTACTTCAGAAGTTCTTGAGTATGAAATGTATGATTCTTAGAAGAGATGCAATGTGTCTAATGATGATCAGATGCCTTGAAATGTTGATTGGGCTTTTGCTTTTATAGTCTTCGGGTCCTTTAATTGATGCTTTGCATAACTGTCGTAACGGTTTGCTGACTTGAATGCTCATAAATGGCCTTGTCGGTTATAGTCGTTGATCATCAATGAGATTGACTCTTGCATTAAACATCGAACAAACGTAACAGTTATAGTGAACGTTAGTTGGTTGAGGTCGCATGGTTCTATGTGACGGTCGTGACTACTAGACGACATCGTGGTCGAGTGTCGTGAGGTAAATAACTTACGATTCTATCCAAGGAATAAAGTACTATGATTTTACCTTGTCGTCGGGTGAAATAAAATAAATGTTTCCCTTACCTTGGTCGTGGTCGAGACTGGTGAAATTTTACCCAAACAGTTTGCCCCCAAAATTTGAAAAAGTGGAGTGGCAAAACGTTTTTTAAATTTTGCTTGTCGGGGGTTCAAGGTTATGACATGTGTCGAAAGTTACCTTCTTGGAACTGAATCAGTTCATTTCAAACCAGAGAGGGAAGTCGAAAAGTCATGACGTCATGCTGACGCACGATGATGCTTAGCAGCTGTCAATGACAGGTGTCGGCGATCTGTGTGGTCATTCGAAAAGACAGGGGCACGCGTCGACCATCGAGTGACTTGATCTGACACAATCGTTTAAATAAATAGAGATCACGATGGGTCCATTTTCGTTTACGATTTCAAAAGGTTTTACACGGAGACTTCCTCTTGATTCCCTTGTTGTTCTTCGTCCGATCTCCTCTATTCCTGCAAGAATCTTCGACTCAGTTAGGACTTTCGAGGTCGAGAGCACCTATATAAGGTACGACTCTTTAGTCATCGTATGCGTCATAAATCCATTGCTAGGAAGCCTAGAAAAAACTGGGATATCTGGGGTCTTTCAGATAGGCAGACATTATTAACAGGTTTAGCAATGTCGACAGAGCCTAGAAGTACCATTCGTAATGAAGACGATCTTGACAACTTTAGAAGTCTAGCGAGGATCCCAACGGGGATTATTGTGAGTAAGGCAGGCAATATTCGTCCGGAGATGTGCCCTGAAGGGTATGTCGTAATATACGAGTATCCGTTCAAGATTGGCTTCCATTGGCCATATTCGCCTCTGGCCAAAGCGTTTATGTGCGAGTTCGACTTGTCGCCGGGACAACTGATGCCCCAGTTCTGGAGAGTTATCCAAGTCATCGAGCAACTTACCTCAAACTGGGAGTCGCCTATGAATGTAAGGGATTTGCTAACGGCGTATCAGGTCAATAAGGACCAGTACCGTCGTTATAGTTTGTTCTCGAGGTATAAGGGTGAGCGCACCTTGGTTTTACAGACGTCGGTTGATGACCAAAAATGGAAGACTCGATACGTATTTGTGCAGGTGGCGACGCTAGATATCGACAGTGATTGGATTAGGTCCGGTTGGAATATGACGGGTAAGCTTTTCCACCGTTTTGTCATACGTCTTGTGTCACTTTGTTATTTGGTTGCTTACCGTCTAATATTCTTATGTGCAGATATTAATTATGACAAAGTAAAGCCTGATGATGACTCTAAAGCCAAGGTTAAGAAGTTTTTGGAATTTAGCTCCGATGATCGATCGTACGTCAAGCATCATCTGATAGATGAGGACGACGACACTGTTTTCTTGGGCGATAGAATGCGGATGGGTCAAGAAGAGAAAGAAGAAGAAGAAGAGGAATATGAGGAGACCGAGGAGAAGAAAGGGGAAGAAGCAGAAGTAGAGATAACTGGTAAGTATCCCTTTGCCTTCTTTTTGCTCGACCTGGTCTTTCTCTGTTTTCAATCGTCTATTTCTTTCTTTTTCCATACAGGAGAATCGTGGTCGGGGATGACACCTGCTGCCGCTAAGAAGACGACTCGAATTGATCTGAGTCGTAAGTCGAGGGAAAGCAGGCAGAAGGATGCCTCGACAACTGGGTCGGGGGTTTTAAAGAGAAAGGATATGTAACGTCCCAAAAATTACAATAAATTTTAACTTTTAAAAATACCATTTTAATTAAATAAACCACAAGTGTTTAAATCCAAATAAACGTTTTATCCAAAACCTCGTTAAGTTAAACAACCAACTCAATTAAAACAGCGGAAAGTATAATAATTCTAAACATAGAGTCTCAAAATAAATAATGGTGAAAGTCTCTTCAACGCGCCAGTGTGTACCGTCACGCCTTACTGCCACTCGTACCTGAAACAGTAATTTATAGGGAAAGAGTAAGCACGAAGCTTAGTGAATTCAAACACATACGTAAAATAGCAATCATATAAACACCACCCCTATCAGCAGATAGACATAAACAAACATTACATGCCAATCTAAGAACATATCCTAAACAAGCAAACTCATGCAAGAACACTTGTGAATGTATCCATCGGTCTCCCCGAGTTCATACAACACCCATGTACGTATTCCTCGGTCTCCCCGATTCCTCGGTCCCCCCGAGTTCTATACATCACCCAAGGTCTTATACTAGACACTAACTCGGCCTAGTAATACACACAAACAAATCAGCTAACACACACACACGAACTACAGCAGTGAACATAATCCCTATCCTACGCAGTGAGTGAACTCACCTCGAAAAGCAATGCAGAACTCCACGGACAGCAACAAGAACCCCCCAACTCCAACTCACTTCTTTCCGCCTAAAGAAGTGTTATAAAGAGTCAATACGTAGCCCCCACCCGAAATTACAACTACAAGACCAAAATGTGCATTTTCCTGTTTTTGGTCTAAATCTGCAGGTCCGTTCGTGACCTGTTTAGCCCCCCCTTAAACCCACCAAACCATAAATATAAATCCATGGTCTGAAATTTCTATGTCTTAGGTTTCCAGGGACATATCGCACGCGTTCATACGAGGTCCCTACTATTTTATATGAATTTTCTAAGGTCGACTACCTGAACTGTGACTTTCGGACCAGTCTGCACTAATTGCCCATTTGGCCATAGCTAGAGACCTTAATAATTTTTCTGTAAAACATAAGAAACACAAAATACACAATTTGTGAAATCTTTGCACTGGTTTCACCTCAATCCGAGCTTCCTAGATTATTCTACGGATTTTACAAAACAGGGACAGATTAGGCGTTTTTCACATAGAATGATAACTTCGGTTCGGTTTAGGGTTTTTGCGTTTAGGTTCAGGATTAGGGTTTGGCCTCTAATGGCTGGACCACAATAATCACCACCCACTGCCACCTCAGGCAGTGGTGGTCGGCGGCGGCGTGGGGCGGCAGCCACCACCGGCGGTGGTGGTGGTTCGATAATAGCAACAACCGACGAGGCCAAGAAAACGGCCAACCAAAACAACTTGGTCGCACACAACCACACCCGTTATAACAGCCACACTCCCGCACAATACAACCACCGAACTGGTGGTGCACGGCGGCGACACCGACGGCAGCCATGGCTGCCGCGGCGGCGGTGGTTTCTTGGTTGTTCGACGACGACGAAAGAAAGAAAAAGAGAAGAAAAGGGAATGAACTTACCTCTCGATGCCCACATAGTAGCAATCACAACGACTCGTCGGCTCCTCCCTCTTCCCGATCGCCGACTCCCTCTCTCACTACCCCTCGCTCTCGCCGGCAGGAAACGGCGGCGCCGGTGGTCTTGGAGTTGATCGGCGGTGACAACAAGAAAAGGAAGAAGAGAGTAGGGTTTTCTTGTAGTTTGTTTGCTTGTGTGAGACGAAAACAAAAACAAAAAGAGCAGGGGGTCGGTTCTTTAAAGCCGATCCCCATGCAACTTTAATCCAAAATACGCTTTTAGTCCCTGCCTTCTAATTTCCTTGCAATGTAAGTTAATAATTTACCACTTTAATCCCTTATCACAAAATTAGATCATTCTTGATCCTTGCCGCCAAATCCCGTTAAAATTCGATTAGAGGAAATTATAAAATAAATAAATAATAAACAGGAAAAATCCATACCGGGACACGGGCTTTACAACTCTCCCCCGCTTGTATTAGGCCTCGTCCTCGAAGTCTATGTCCGCGAATAGTTCCGGATAGTTCTTCCGCATCTCAACCTCGGGTTCCCAAGTCCACTCAGACCCCTTTCGGTGCTGCCACTGGACTTTCACCAAGCCTATTACCTTGTTACGCAAGGTCTTCGTCTTTCTCTCAATAATAGCAATCGGCTTCTCCACAAAATTAAGCCGCTCGTCGATCTGAATATCCTCAAGAGGAATCACCGCAGACTCATCCACCACACACTTCCGCAACTGAGACACGTGGAATGTGTTGTGGATCAAGCTCAGCTCGTCCGGTAACTCTAAACGGTAAGCTACCTTTTCCACTCGAGCAATGACCTTGTAAGGTCCAATGTAACGGGGTCCCAACTTTCCCCGTTTACGAAACCGAATCACCCCTTTCCAGGGTGAAACCTTCAACAAAACGTAATCTCCCACCTGAAACTCCAAGTCTGATCGTCTCCTGTCGGCGTAACTCTTCTGCCGACTCTGTGCAGTAGCTAAACGGTCCCGCACCATCTGTATCATCTCAGTCATCTTTAACACAATATCGGTGCTCCCCAATACTCGCTGACCAACCTCGCCCCAGCAAATGGGCGTCCTGCACTTCCTACCATACAACATCTCGTACGACGGCATGCCAATACTGGAATGAAAGTTGTTGTTGTAGGAGAACTCCGCCAAAGGAAGGTACTGATCCCAACTACCTCCAAAATCAATAGCACATGCCCGCAGCATATCCTCAAGAGTCTGAATAGTACGCTCACTCTGCCCGTCAGTCTGTGGATGAAAAGTCGTGCTAAAATGTAACCGTGTACCCATCTCCACTTGAAACTTCTCCTAAAACCGGGAGGTAAAACGGGTGTCTCTGTCAGAGACAATCGAAACTGGCACTCCGTGCCTGGCTACAATCTCTTGCATGAAGATCTCTGCGAGCTTCTCCGCCGAGGAGCTCTCCTTGAGGGCCAAAAAGTGAGCACTCTTCGTCAGACGATCGACAATCACCCATATAGCATCATTCCCACGGGGTGTCCTTGGGAGTTTAGTAATGAGATCCATCGTGATCTGTTCCCATTTCCACACCGGAATCTCTAAAGGCTGTAACTTCCCATGCGGCCGCTGGTGCTCAGCCTTGACTTTCCGACAAGTCAAGCATTCTTCTACATACTTGGCGACATCCCTCTTCATGCAGGGCCACCAATAATCCTCTCGCAGATCGCGGTACATCTTTGTAGCTCCTGGATGAATGGAAAACTTGGACTTATGCGCCTCGTTCATCAATGTCTGTCGGTTCCCACCAGTGAAAGGAACCCAAACTCGACCATACCGTGTCAATAGACCTCGACTGTCACGGTTAAAATTCAGAATTTCACCCGAAACTCTCTCGCGTTTGGCATTCTCGTCCAAAATCGCCACTTCTTGAGCTTTACGTATTGACTCAAGGAGAGGTGCAACCACTGTTAACCGCTGACACAAACCCCGAAGTGGCTCACCAACCGGATGTCGACTAAGTGCTTCCGCAACAACATTCGCTTTACCCGGGTGGTAAAGTATCTCACAATCATAATCTTTGACTACGTCGAGCCACCTCCTCTGTCGCATATTGAGGTTTTGTTGGTCCATCAAGTAT
The DNA here is from genome assembly GCA_033807775.1 of Saussurea involucrata. NCBI lineage: Eukaryota > Viridiplantae > Streptophyta > Magnoliopsida > Asterales > Asteraceae > Saussurea > Saussurea involucrata. The sequence continues at coordinate 39,648,843 of CM066325.1, forward strand.
TTGAGGCTTTTATGGTCAGTGTATATCGTACACTTGACGCCATACAAGTAATGCCTCCAAATCTTGAGTGCAAACACCACTGCTCCCAACTCTAGGTCATGTGTCGGGTAGTTCGCCTTATTAGGCTTCAACTGCGTCGAAGCGTAAGCTATAACCTGGCCGCGCTGCATGAGCACGACGCCCAACCCCTGGTGAGAAGCATCACAATACACCACCAGATCCTCCATACCCTCGGGCAAAGTCAACACCGGAGTCTCGCATAAACGTCTGCGTAGCTCCTCAAAAGCCCTCAGCTGCTCTTCACCCCAACTAAAAGCCGCAGATTTCTTCATCAATCGGGTCATAGGTAATGCAATCTTGGAGAAATCCTGAATAAATCTCCGGTAGTATCCGGCTAACCCAAGAAAACTCCGTACTTCAGTGGGAGTCTTCGGCACCTCCTGTTAATGCCAAAAATCGCACCAAAGGAACAACTTAAGATCGATGTGGACTTAAACAACTAAAGAAAGAATCTTCCGACGAGACGTGCGACGAGGGAAAAAATAAATGAGACAAGGGATTTGATGACGCAGGAAAAACCTCAATCGAGGAAAAAACCTGCGGATGACAGGGGATGTCATCGCTGCACTATGGTCGCCAATCAGGGGCGATGTCCTTGGTACTGGCATCGGTTGTACGATGATTACAATACAAATGAAGGAAATGCTTCGAAATGTAAAGTACAAGCGTTTGAAATGTAAAACAAGTGTTTTTCGTGTGTGAATACAAAGTGTGAACTGTTGGTCGAAGGCTGTTGTCGTGCGTCGAGAGCGATGTCTTGAGCTTTTCTTCGAGTATTCTTGAGTTCGTAGTAGGGTTCTGGCTTTCAGTACATGATTTCCATAGTTTGAGGGTTCTTAGCTATGAGCTTGAATGTTTTCTCTGCTGTTCGATGGTATTCGCCGGTGTGTCCTCTGATGGTCTGGAAGGACGATTTAGCTTGGTCTTTATAGTCTTCGGGAGCTTTGATTAGCTCATTGATTGCTTCATTTAACAGCTATAACGTCTGCAACGGTCTATAACGGATGTCAGAGTGAATATCGATGATGATCTTCGTCGGTTACGGCTATCGATCGTTGATGGTTGCGTCGGTTATATCCGTTGCTCTTTATATCCGTTGCTCACCGGGAGTTGTTCTGCCTAAGAAGGCGAGGGCGTCATCTAGCCATCCTGGTGTGATGGACGCGACACCAGCAAGTTCTGCGCTTCCGACGATGGTGACGAAACCGGTGTCTCAAGTGTCTATCCCAATGTCTGCCGACAGGGGCGAGGGATCATCGGCCGAAGTTATGATGGTCAATTTTACATTGTCGTCTGACTTTATGGCGGATGGTGTCCTAGATGGGACGGCGTCGTTTTCTCATCTGAGGAAGTATTTGCTCCCGTCTTTCAAGGAGCATTTCCACGGAGTTCCGGCCGGAGAGATGAGATCTCGAGTTGCCAGTCTGGCGTTCACGGTGAGCGTCAATCTTTCATGACTTGCGTAATTTGTAATCTTTGTCGAATGTTCTTGAATGCACCTTCTATTTTTCACAGACATTCCAGTCTTCCTTGGCGTTACATGCTGAGACGTCAAGAGTTGAGGATCTGGTGGCGTCTGCTCTTGAGAGGGAAGCTGCAGCATTGGAGAGGGAGAAGGCGGCTTTAGACAGGGAGAGGTTTGCCTTGGCGCGTGCTGACGAGCTAGCCATCCAGCTTTTCGATGCTCAGTATGAACTGCAGGAGATTCGTGCGGGAGGAGTGGCAGATGAAGGTCCTCGGGTCGAGACTTCGAGCAGGGATTCGACCGATGTTCCCCCTGCCGTCTAGAATTTTCCTTTCCTTGTTTGTTTTGCCATTCGATCAATCAGGGATCGAGTATGTATATAATGATTTACTTAATGAATATATCTTCTGCTTATGCTTTATTCGAATCGCATTTGATTATAAAGTCGAACATAAGATACATATGAAATCATGCGACTAAGGCACTTATTGTAATACGATAATAATAACGTAAAACAACTAAAAGCACGCGATTAAAGCATCCATTCAGGGTATGGAAGCTAAGAAACTTAAAGATAAGTTGTTTTAGGCTTCGCGATTGTACGACGAGATCGTACGATGAATTTGTATCGTATGCCCCTGTGTAAGGGATGATCTAGGAAGAAAAGACCTGATCATTTATGTCGTGTGATTCTGCGATAAGCTGTCGTGCGATTCTGCGATAAAACGATGTCGGGGGTTGGTCGTCGGCTAGCCAACGACCCTCCGATGCTTAAGTCAGTAGTCGTTTTGTGAGAAAAAATCGTATGAAAAAGAGTTAGAGAACGTACCATTTCAGACTCTCTCTATTTGCCCCCTGTCGTTTACTACCTTATTCTTTTTGACAGGAAAAGATAGGTTTTAAACGACAGAACGACATGGCGATCCTGTAAAATACTGTTTTGCGTTGACTATGTTGTCGTGCGACAAGGCACCATAGTAAATTTATCCCTGTGGAAAAGATATTAATTTAGCGACAGAAGAACGAACCTGTCGAGAGCTTGATCTTGCGACTTCAGTTTATTTTTTCGGCTTCAAGGTAGACTTGTAGCACTCACGAGCGACTTTTGGCTCACTCTTAATCTCCTGGATTCCCCATGGCGTCGGGAATTTCAACATTTGATGATATGTCGAAGGAACAACTTTCATATCATGGATCCATGGTCGACCTAAGATGATGTTATAGGCCGACGCACAGTCGATGACGCTGAACTTGGTTTGCTTATTGACTCCTCTGGCGTAGACGGGCAAGATTATCTCTCTGAAGGTGCTTGTCGCCTCTCCATTGAAGCCGACCAAGGTCGTCGAACGTCGGATGATTTCCGAGCGATCGATTCCCATGGCTTTGATGGTGTTGAGAAAAATGACATTTGCTGAACTGCCCCCGTCTACCAATACTCGACGCGTCAAACAGTTACCGACCGTGAGTTGAATGATCAAGCCGTCGTGATGCTTTTGGTAAGAGTCGCCGAGGTCGACTTGGTCGAACACGATCTTCATGGCTTCTGATTCCAAATCTCCTTTGGGTCTGGATGAACGAGGAATAGGCCGGTCGTCGGGCGCTTGACCGGCATGACGTTTAGCTGCGGAGTACGTCAGACCACACACGTCCGAACCACTAGTGATGCAATTGATGATCTTTGCACGCTTGGGCACTAACGATCGGTGGCTATTAGATGGAAGAACGACATCATCAATAATATCTTTCAGATTACCTTGTGTAACATGATATGCCAATTCCTTCTTGAGTGCGATACAATCATCTGTCGCATGACCATGGTCGACGTGGAAGTCGAACCACTTCGATTTATCCTTCTTAGCATCGTCCAAGTCAGACTTTTTCGGCCACCGGATGGTTGCTTGGGTGGTCTTCAGAGCTTCGACTAAGTCTTTAGCTGACCCTTTGAATCCGTAAGAGGATATCTTGGGATACTGAGTAAACTTAGTCGCGGTCTTGGCCTATGCTTTCGTCTTGAAACGAACATTTGAAATTTGGCGCGCGGGCTCTATTCTTGAAACAGCTTTTCTCTTGAACTCTGGCTTCTTGACACCTAACGGCTTCTTGTCGCCAGTGTGTTTGCGACGAAAAGCTGCATCGTCATCGACCCTCATATATGCTAAGGTTCGAGCTCGAACGTCTTCGAAAGTCTCTGGGGGGTACTTGGTCAGATCGATATATAAACTTGAACTATCGTCCAGACCACGCTTATAAGCTTCGATCGCATTTTTGATGTCACAATTGCGAATACTGATCATTTTAGCATTAAATCTATTGAAATAACTTCGAATAGACTCATTGGTCTTCTGCACGACATAATACAGATCACTAGTCTGCTTTTCTATCTTACGACTGCTGGCGAATTGTCGGGAGAATTGGTTGACCAATTCGGCGAACGACCCGATAGATTTGGGTTTGAGATTGATCAGCCACTGAGAGCTGGACCAGTGAGAGCCGCCCCAAAACTCTTGCACATGCATACTTCCTGGTACATGTGTGGAATCGAGATCGTCCACATGAGCTTCTTATACTGCGCGACATGCTCGGTTGGATCGGTCACACCCGAATACTTGGGAGTAAAGGCAGGGATGTTATACTTCTTTGGGACCTCGACGGTGGCGATCTCGTCGATGAAGGGCGACGCCTGATACCCCGAGCGAGGCTCGACGTCGACAGACACGGCTGCCCCAGGCAACTTGGCGAGCAAGGACAGGACGCGCTCATTTTGGTCTTCCAACATCTTCAAACGCTGGGCGACGGGATCGTTAAAATCAGGGTTTGCCCCTGTTGAGGGGTTGGTCCCTGGACTAGTGCCATTACCATGCGACGAACCATTGGTGTCCCCGTTGAACGGAATAAAATATGGCTGCGACCCATAGTGGAATTGTTGCGGCCCATTCTGAAACGATTGTGGTCCATGCTGAAATGGATGCGATCTCTGCTGGAAAGATTGCGGACCACTTTGGAACGGCTGGGAAAACGGCTAGGATCCATTCTGAAACGGCTGGGCGCCACCTTGCAATGGTTGGGAGCCATTGTTCAAGGGTGGTGGTCGGATGTGCTGAGGGGGAATGAACGGACCGGCTGCTGATTTTGCATGAATGGACCTGAATGCTGATTCTACGCGGACGGGCCTGGTCTCGGACCTGGATTTTGGATGAATGGTCTTGGACCATTCTGGGGCCCAAAAGGATTCCTTAGCCGCGCAATCTCTTCAGCTGCTCTGCGATTCTGCTCTGCCATTGCATTGAGTTGATTCCTGGCAACCTCGAGCTCCTGATACATCTGAGCGACGGCTTGCTGCGGATCTCCAGGGGCTGCCATTTTCCTGCAACAGAAAATAGAAAAAACTCCAAGAAACTATTAGTAGAATGCACGTTCGTCGAGGATTTTCTCTAGATGTAGTCCCACGGATGGCGCCAAACTGTTAATGCCAAAAATCGTACCAAAGGAACAACTTAAGGTCTATGTGGACTTAAACAACTAAAGAAAGAATCTTCCGACGAGACGTGCGACGAGGGAAAAAATAAATGAAACAAGGGATTTGATGTCGCAGGAAAAACCTCAATCGAGGAAAAAACCTCAATCGAGGAAAAAACCTGCGGACGATAGGGGATATCGTCGCTGCACTATGGTCGCCAATCAGGGGCGATGTCCTTGGTACTGGCGTCGGTTGTACGATGATTACAATACAAATGAAGGAAATGCTTCGAAATGTAAAGTACAAGTGTTTGAAATGTAAAACAAGTGTTTGTCGTGTGTGAATACAAAGTGTGAACTGTTGGTCGACGGCTGTTGTCGTGTGTCGAGAGCGATGTCTTGAGATTTTCTTCGAGTGTTCTTGAGTTCGCTGTAGGGTTCTGGCTTTCAGTACTTGATTTCCAGAGTTTGAGGGTTCTTAGCTATGAGCTTGAATGTTTTTCTCTGCTATTCGATGGTATTCGCCGGTGTGTCCTCTGATGGTCTGGAAGGATGATTTAGCTTGGTCTTTATAGTCTTCGGGAGCTTTAATTAGCTCATTGATTGATTCATTTAACAGCTATAACGTCTGCAACGGTCTGTAACGGTTGTCGGAGTGAATATCCATGATGATCTTCGTCGGTTACGGCTATCGATCGTTGATGGTTGCGTCGGTTATATCCGTTTCTCCTTAATGAATTTGACTCATTCATTAAATACTTAACAAAACGTAACAGTCATGGTTAACGTTAGTTTTGGTCAAGGTCGCATGATCTTATGCGACGGTCGCGGAACGGGCGACGCTGTGGTCGAGTGTCATGAGGGACGTACGACTTACCTTTTACGGGAGACGTCGGATGTTTTCTTGGTTCTTGTCGAGACCTTATCTTAATACAAGATATAGTCCTTAATCGTACGTCTTACCTGTTTTGGTCGTAGTCGTACGACGTGATTTTTTGCCCAAACACCTCCCACCGCATTACTGCGGTAATCTTGGCCGGATCGACCATAATACCCTTCTGGTTCACGACATGTCCTAGGAATTAGACCTCTCGTAACCAGAATTCACACTTGGAGAACTTGGCATAAAGCTTCTCCCGCCTCAAAATCTCCAAAACTTCTCGAAAATGCGTCTCGTGCTCTTACTTCGACTTCGAATACACAAGAATGTCGTCGATGAACACAATCACCGACCGATCCAGCATCGGGCTACACACCCTGTTCATGAGGTCCATGAATGTTGCTGGTACATTGGTGAGCCTGAAAGGCATCACCACAAACTCGTAATGGCCATAACGTGTACGAAATGCCGTCTTCTCCGTATCCTCACTTCTCACCCGCATCTGATGATACCCCGACCTCAAATCAATCTTAGAGAACCACGAGGCTCCCTGTAGCTGGTAGAACAAGTCATCGATCCTTGGCAGAGGATAACGGTTCTTCACCGTAAGCTTATTCAACTCATGGTATTCTATACACATCCGTTGGGACCCGTCCTTCTTCTTCACAAATAGAATCGGGGCTCCCCACGGTGAACAACTCGGCTTGATGAACTCCTTTTCGAGAAGTTCCTGTAACTGGATGTACAACTCCTTCATTTCCGGTGGAGCCAGGCGATAAGGTGCAGCACCCGGGACCAAGTCAATGCGGAACTCCACCTGTCGCTCGGGAGGTATCCCCGGTAAATCATCGGGAAATACGTCAGCAAACTCCCGTACAACTGGCACATCCTTCGCGGTCTTCTTCTCTCCGTCGTCGCGGGTGTCTATCACATATGCTAAATATCCCTAGCCACTGTGCTGTAAGTACCTCCGAGCCCTCGCAGCCGAACATATCACTGAGGTCCGCCTGGGCGAGTCGCCCTGAACTAGCAGTTCTCCCCCGCTTGGGGTTCGGACCCGTACTTGTTTGCGACGACAAACAATCTCTGCATCGAAAGCATCCATCCAGTCCATGCCCACAATCACGCACAACTCACGCATAGCAATCGGAATCAAATCTATAGGGAATCTCACACCAGAGATTTCCAAAGTACACCCGCGATACACGTCAGTAACCGTCAAGGTCCTATCATCAGCAACCTCAACCACAAGTGGACACCCTAATCGTCCTACACTATGGCCCAAACACTCACTAAAAGTGTGAGACACGAAAGAATGAGTAGCCCCGCTATCAAACATCACCACAGCAGGCACCGAGTTAACTAAGAACGTACCTGATCATACGGTTTAAGCAGAATGTAACTACGTATAAAAACAATAATAAAAAAATTCAAGTGATGAAACATACCTGTCACCACTTTGGGCGTAGCCTGTGCCTCATCCACCTTCAGTTGATGAACTCTACCTCGGGCCACCTCGGTTCCAGCCTGACCCACACGACCATCAGTAATACGCAAAGGAGCAGCCGCAGGAGCTTTCTGTGCCCCACCCCCATCAGTAACTCTCGGATTCGGGCAGTTGGCCTTCACGTGACCCGTCTGTTTGCAGTTAAAACAGACCATCAGCGGTACCCTGCAATCACGACCGTAGTGTCCCACCTGGCCGCACTTGAAACACTTATCATCTCTCCTTCCGCTACTATCCTTGGGTTTGAACCCACCGCTCCTTTGACCCGAGCGCGAGTCCGAAAACCTCATTTTCTTTGGAACAGCCGATACTGGTGCCACGGCCTGCACCGCTTTCCTCTTCTTAGCCTGTGTCTCTAACTCAAGTTCCCGTCTCCGGGCAGCCTCCATCATCGCAGCAAGTGTAGCATACTGCGCAGTTGTTGGTCCCGAAGGCCTATACAAGTTTGTAGAAGGGGGGGGGGGGGGTTGAATACAAACACACAGATTTTACTTTTCTAAATTGTTTATTGATAAATCATTAACAATTTACAGCTTGTTGCGGAAACAAGATTAAGGATAAACCTAAATCTAAACAAGTTGGAACACCAAGGTTTCTTGCACTAAGAGAGATAAGGAAATTACTAATAATAACCTATCTTGAGATAAGAGATTGAACTTGTCCAGAGTTAGCAAGTTACTTCAAATGAAGTGGGTTCATCTCTTTATATACTGCATGCATTTAATGCAATTCAGTATACACTTTACACGTGTCATCAGCTGGTTGGTTGCATGTCATTGACCTTGGTTGACAACCTTAGTAGCCGCATGGATGAACAGTGTAGTATCAAAATGGTTGTACGATTTCAGACAGTCGGAGGTTCTTTTCTGACATTTCGTACGGAGTCGTGCAAGGGTGGTTAAGACAAAAGTACTTTGTACGGAGGACTTCATGATCAGCTTTCGTTGATTCAGAGCATTATCATTATCTATTCAGCGAATGATAAAGTTCAGCGATAGTTGAAGTCTTGTACTTGATACTTCACGTTGAGTGGACAAATCTGAGTCTTCGCTGATCCGCATCAGTTCATTAGGAGACTTGCCGCTGGTTCTTGAGCTTGATCTTCGACTTCAGCATAGAACTTTTGTTGACGTGAAACTTGTCTTCAGGGATCATAAGTAAACAACTAACTTATCAGCGATCATCATAATGACTGAACAGACTCAGAGCATTAATGATGAACATTGTTCGCTGAATGTTTAATTTAAAAGAGCGAGAGTTCCTATCAGCGGTACTGTAAGATCTTAGTACTTATCAGCGATAGTGAAACTCTGATATATATTGTTTACTTACAATTTTCACTAAGTATATAAGAGAGGGTCATTATCAAATCACTGAGGGTTTGGATCAACAATCTCCCCCTATTTGATTATGACATAGCAACTGATATGCATTAATTGTTTAATGCATATTATGTCTTTTTCTTTCCAATTTGAGTCATTTTATTTCTAATATCCCTAACTTTGAGTCATTTTAGTTACTTATTTTCCTTTTTATTGTTTATTGGAGCTAGAGTAGTGAATGGCCTGTTTTATGATTGAGAATGGCTGATTTTGTTCATTTTGGCAGAATTTTCTAGTACAGACCCATGCTACAGCATTCCTGCAGCACGACATGCCTGGGCAGAAAACATTTTGGGACGTGGGGCTGAGCTCTTAAAGACAAATTGGCTTTTGGTACTTAATGATGCAGCTTCCAGAAGGTTTAAATCCAGCTGGAGCTGATTTGTTGCAAAACCCTTTTGTACTTTTATTGCTTTTTACTTTATGTACTAGGTTTATTAATGGCGTTGGGACCAAGTTAAGTTAAATGACTTTTGTGCCCTTCCTTTTCCTTCCTATATAAGAGAAGGTTCGGGTTAGTTTTATTCTACTACTTACTTACCAAGTTACCAACTAATTCTCTTGCTATTATTATTATTTTGAGTGCAAGTATTTTCGAGATTCCTTGGAGATCTTGCAACATCAAGTTTTATAATTCAAGTGTTTTTGTTTGCAACTCTTGTTCTTCTTGCTTCTCATATTCTAATTCTTGCAATTTACATTCCTAGTTAATTATTATTCTTGTAATTTACATTACTAGTCATTTACTATTCTTGCAATTTACATTTCAGTCATTTACATTTATGCAATTTAATTTACGTCATTTATTGCTTTCTTTACTTTCCGTTATGAGTAGCTAAATTTATTAGTTCGGGTGTTAAACGGAAAGGTGGGATTTTAAACCAAAGAAAGGTGGACATTGTTTTGCAATAACAATGTTCCATCATTTCATTCAAGTTTTATAAAAACCAATGACACTTCTTGACAAACTGATCGCTTGCTAAAGTGTTAAAGTGTCGTGGACTTAGAGATAAGCCACTGAATGCACGTCAGTTTGAATGATATGGGAAGTAGACTTGAGAGAGTTACTGATAAAGTGACAGTTATCATCCATATTTTTTCTAAACTGATCTATTCTCGACAAGTGGTCACTAATCTAAAGTGTTAAAGTGTAGTGGACTTAGAGATAAGCCACTTGGAACACACCAACTTGAATGATATGGGAATCGGCTCGAGAGAGCGGTTTTTGATATAAAGAGATTTGGTCGTCCATATATTTTGAGAACTTTATCCCCCACTATAAATAGTTGGAGACTACACCGAGAGGTGTCTAGTTGAATCTAAACAGTAGTGGGAATATTGAAGTCCGAGAGGAATACTCTCAAAATAGATGGTGGATCTAGTTATGACTAAACTGCATGCTGCAGCATCCCTGCAGCATGGCCCGCTGGAATTTGTGTTTAAATCCCACCTTGAAGTTTTACACCCGTACTTGCTTTATTATCTGTTAAACAACATCAAAGTGGCAAACCAAACAAAACAAATCAATCTCTTCCAATTCGCCATCTGAAATCATTTCCTTCTTCTACTTTTTATTTAACTTTTTACTCCAATCTCTGTGGGACGATATCTGGTATTTTACCATTTTATTACTTGAAAGACGATATTAGATCTCATTGTATACTTGCTTTGAGGTTTGATTAGCACACGTCTATAGGTGTGTTCTAAGCACTGTCAAGTTTTTGGCGCCGTTGCCGGGGATTGGCAAGCTAAAAGTTATAAAAAGTTTTAAAAAGAATTGATTTTTCTAACACCGTTCGTTGTGAGTATAGTGTATGCCAAGGATACCACGTGGGGAATTTTTTGACTTATATCCGGACATAGAAAGAACCTTTCGTCATAGAAGGAGAATTCAAAGAACCATAAACTCTAGGAATCTTCCCGATATGGATGCACCACCCGGATATGAAGTCAGACCACCAATACAACCAGGTAGTCCGCCAAGACCACCAATCCTAGATAACCTGAGAAGACCGCAAAACCAGGTGAGACCACCACGGGTAGAAAATCAGGTGAGACCCCCGATCTTGGAAAATCCTTGGGCACCACCAAATCATGGTAATCCGCCGCCACTTTTTGGAAATCATCATGGTCATAATTTTCAAGAACAACAACTTAATATTCATAATGAACATGATGATGAAGAATCGCATGGTGATAATGAACGACTAAATATCATTGATCTTGCAAACTCTAAAGATGGGAGAATCATGGACTATGCAGTTCCTAATTTTGAGCAATTGAACTCAGGAATTGTAAAGCCTACCATGAACACTTTACATTTTGAACCAAAACCCATCATGTTTCATATGTTGCAAGCCAATGGTCAATTTGCTGGATTACCATCGGAGGATCCCCATTCTCATTTGAGATCTTTTATGGAGATCACCGATGTTTTTCTAATCCCTGGAGTTTCTCCTGAAGCCTTAAGGCTCACCTTGTTTCCATTTTCTCTAAGGGATAAAGAAAGAGTTTGGTTCAATTCATTAACACCAGGTTCTGTTCATTCATGGGCCGACATGGCTGAAAAGTTTTTGCGAAAATATTTTCCACCTAACCGGAATGCTAAGTCCAGAAATGAAATTTGCATGTTTAAACAAATGGACGATGAAGCAATTCCCGATGCTTGGGAAAGGTTTAAGGAATTATTAAGGAAATGCCCTCACCATGGCATTCCCTACTGTATTCAACTTGAGACATTTTACAATGGGCTTGATCCCAATGCAAAACAAATGCTCGATGCGACATCAGGAGGGGCCTTTACTTCCAACACCTACAATACCGGTTATGAGATTCTTGAAAAGATTTCAACAAACAATGGACATTGGGCCGATCCAAGAGCTCCAACTCAAAAGAAAACATCTGGAATGCATGATTTAAATGCATATACTGCTTTGACAGCTCAGCTTGCTTCCATGACCAATATGCTTAAAAACATGACTACTGGTCAAGGAACACAGCCGACTGCCACTATGCCAACTCCAGCTGTCCTCTCAGTGCAATGTGTTTGTTGTAGTGGGGACCATTCTTATGAATTGTGCCCTCATAACTCTGAATCTGTGAACTATGTTCAAAATAGATCAGGATACAACTCCAACAATTACAATGCCAGTTGGAAGCAGCATCCAAATTTTTCATGGACCAGTCCTAGTTTGAATCCACCTCCACCAAAGCAACAAGGGAACTCAAATTTTCAAAATCAAGCAAGCAGTTCTCAAAACCATTATCAAGGAAATCATCATAATAAAAACCAAAGTTTTCAAAGTAATCAACCACCTTTTCAAAACAAAACCTCCTCACAAGCTGAACCTTCCTTGGAAGCAATGCTGAAGAGTTTCATCACCCAAACCAATGCTTCAATCAACCAAACCAATGCTGCTTTAAGAAATCTGGACACACAGGTCAGTCAAATTGCTCTTAACCAAAATCACAGACCTACCGGGACTTTGCCAAGTAACACGGAGGTCCCAAAATTTCCAGGAAAAGAGCATGTCAAGGCTGTGACCCTTAGAAGTGGGAAAGACTTAGATGTAGCCTTAGACAAAGAGAGTGGACCAATAGTCAAGACCAATTCTGAAAAAAGCTCATTGTCTAAACCACAAGCTACAGCACTGCCTACTATTGTTGAAAAGCCATTTCAAACCATAGAGGGATTAGAACCTGAGACCCCTAAGGAAAAGACAATAGAAGGTAAAGAGTCCAACCCTAAGTGTCCAATCAAAGATGGTATAACAAAAGGCATAAAAGATCCTAGTTTGAGGGTGGAGGAAGTCCACCCACCCAACTCAACACAACCAAAGAAAGCCATAATTGAACCAATTCCTCGTTATGTTCCTTATCCTCAAAGGTTAAAGAATGATAAATAAGAATTACAATTCAAGAAATTTTTGGATGTGTTTAAACAATTGCATATCAATATACCCCTTGTTGAAGCAATTGAGCAAATGCCTAGTTATGCCAAGTTCCTTAAAGACATCTTAAGCAAGAAGAAGAAGTTGACTGAGTATGAAACTGTTGCCATGACTGAAGGTTGTAGTGCCCTCCTAACCAACAAAATTCCCCTTAAACTCAAAGATCCAGGGAGTTTTACTATTCCTTGTTCAATAGGTGGGAAAGAAGTTGGAAAAGCCTTGTGTGATTTAGGAGCTAGTGTCAATCTTATGCCCTTGTCAATAGCCTAGGCATAGGAGAGGCTAGACCCACCACTGTCACACTCATCCTAGCTGACAAAACAGTTGCATATCCCAAAGGAAAGATTGAGGATGTTTTAGTCCAGGTTGATAAGTTCATCTTTCCAGCAGACTTTATCATTTTAGACTTTGAGGCTGACCAGGATATTCCCATTCTCTTAGGAAGACCCTTCTTAGCCACAGGTAGAACTTTGATAGATGTCCAAAAGGGAGAGTTGACCATGAGACTCCAAGACCAAAAAGTCACATTTAATGTCTTCAATTCCTTAAAGTACCCAGATTACTTGGAAGACTGTTCTAGTTTAAGTGTGATTGAATCATCATGTCTTGAGGAAGGAGTTAGGCAGACCTATAGGATGGAGGAATCTGATGAGGAATATGATGATGATGATGATGATGATAGGAAGATAGATGAGACTGTACCCTTACAAGTTGCCAAGTTTGAGTCTTTGGAAAATACCGAGCAAAAGAATTTCACACCATCTGTCATATCACCACCTGACCTGGAGTTGAAACAACTCCCATCTCATTTGAAATATGCTTTTCTAAAAGATGAAAACAAATTTCCTGTTATCATTTCATCAACTCTAGAATTGCATCAAGAAAAGAAACTTGTGGAAATGTTGAAGTTACACACCAAAGCCTTAGGATGGACCATTGCTGACCTTAAAGGGATTAGCCCCTCTATTTGTCAACATAAGATCATTCTAGAAGACAAGAACTTCACATCTGTTGAACCACAAAGAAGGCTAAACCCTGTCATGAAAGAGGTAGTGAAAAAGGAAGTTTTGAAATGGTTAGATGCAGGAATTATATTCCCAATAGCTAGTAGTTCTTGGGTTAGTCCAGTCCAATGTGTCCCAAAGAAGGGAGGGTTTACTGTTGTCCCAAATGACAAGAATGAACGTATCCCAACAAGGGTAGTGTCCGGATGGAGAATTTGCATGGACTACCGTAAACTGAACAATGCTACCCAAAAGGACCATTTTCCCTTACCTTTCATTGACCAGATGTTGGATAGGTTAGCCGGTAAGGAATATTACTGCTTTTTGGATGGATACTCCGGTTACAATCAAATAGCCATATCACCGGAGGACCAAGAAAAGACCACCTTCACTTGTCCCTATGGTACTTTTGCTTTTAGGAGAATGCCATTTGGTCTTTGCAATGCACCTGCAACCTTTCAAAGATGCATGATGTCCATATTTTCTGACATGCTTGAAAAGTCCATAGAAATCTTTATGGATGATTTTTCTGTTTATGGTTCATCTTTTGATCAATGTTTGGAAAATTTGAAAAAGAGTCTTGAAAGGTGTGAAGAAACTGATTTGGTTCTCAACTGGGAAATGTGTCATTTTATGGTTACAGAAGGTATTGTCCTTGGACATGTAGTTTCCAAGAGAGGGGTTATGGTAGACAAAGCAAAAATTGAAATAGTTGAAAAACTACCTGAACCCACCACTGTTAAAGGAATCAGAAGCTTTCTTGGTCATGCCGGATTTTATAGAAGATTCATTAAAGACTTTTCAAAAATTTCAAAACCTTTGTGTCTTCTATTACAGCATGACCACAAATTTGATTTCAATGAGGAATGCAGAAATGCATTTCACACTTTAAAGAAAGCTTTGATAACTGCTCCAGTGGTTATTACTCCAGATTGGGAAAAACCTTTTGAAATCATGTGTGATGCCAGTGATTAGGCTGTAGGAGCAGTCTTAGGTCAAAGAAAAGAAAAGATTTTTCATTCAATTTATTATGCAAGTAAGACTTTGAATGACGCTCAAATTAACTACACAACCACTGAAAAAGAATTATTAGCTGTTGTTTTTGCATTTGAAAAATTCAGGTCATATTTAATGGGTGCAAAAGTCATTGTTCACACTGACCATGCTGCCATCAAATATTTGATTTCAAAGAAAGATGCTAAACCAAGGTTGATAAGATGGGTTTTGTTGTTACAAGAATTTGACCTAGAGATTGTGGATAGGAAGGGAGTTGATAACCAAGTGGCAGACCATTTGTCTAGGTTAGAGAAACCTAAAGAGAATAAGGGAGAAGGAGACATTGTTGAGACCTTCCCTGATGAGAGGATTCTTATGCTACAACATACTGAACCACCATGGTTTGCTGATATAGCAAATTACTTGGCTTGTGGCATAAGACCCTCTGGAATCACTGGCCAAATGTTTAAGAAATTTCTCCATGATACTAAGACTTATTTGTGGGATGACCCTTTTTTGTTTAAAATTGGTACAGATCAAGTTTTAAGAAGGTGCATTCCTGAATCTGAAGTGGCAGCAATCTTGCAGCATTGCCATCAGTCACCTTATGGAGGACATTTTGGAGGCCAACGAACAGCAGCTAAAGTACTTCAATCAGGATTCTATTGGCCAACTCTCTTCAAAGATTCCCATAACTTTGCACAAAGATGCAATGAATGTCAAAGAAGTGGCTCTATTTCCCAAAGAAATGAGATGCCATTAAATGGGATCTTGGAAGTAGAGTTGTTTGATGTGTGGGGTATAGACTTCATGGGACCCTTTCCTCCATAAAACCAATACCAGTACATACTAGTTGTTGTTGATTATGTATCAAAGTGGGTAGAGGCAGTAGCATGTGTTTCAAATGATGCTAAAACTGTGGTGAAATTCCTTCAGAAGCAAATATTTACAAGGTTTGGTACGCCCAGGGCATTAATTAGTGATGAGGGTACCCACTTTGTAAACCATTTGTTACAAAAAGTTCTTGAAAAATATAACATTCACCACAGGATTGCTACTGCATACCATCCACAAACCAATGGGTTGGCTGAGCTCTCTAACAGAGAAATAAAGGGAATTTTGGAAAAGGTAGTCAAGCCAAATAGAAAAGATTGGGCCTTACATTTAGATGATGCTTTATGGGCATACCGGACTGCTTTTAAAACACCAATTGGTATGTCTCCATATAAGCTAGTCTTTGGCAAAGCTTGTCACCTCCCTTTAGAGCTTGAACACAAATCATTTTGGGCTATCAAAGAATTAAATATGTGTTTAAATGATGCTGGAACCAAAAGAAAACTGCAACTCTGTGAATTGGAGGAACATAGGAACATGTCCTATGAAAATGCCAAACTCTATAAAGAGAAAACCAAAAAATGGCATGACAAAAGAATCCTTCACAGAGATCTGAAAGCTGGTCAGCAAGTCCTCTTGTTTAACTCTAGGTTGAAGCTTTTCCCTGGAAAACTGAAATCTAGATGGTCTGGGCCTTTTATTATTCATCATGTTTACCCTTATGGTGCCATAGACCTAATCAACCCTGAGGACAACACTGTGTTCAAAGTTAATGGACAAAGAGTCAAAGCCTACCATGATCCTGTGACCATCCCAGAGCCTAGCTCTGTGGATTTGGTCACAATGTGCTAAAGCTTCAAAACCTTGTTTGTAAATAGTTTCTGATTATTTAAATGCTTTCTAGAATAATTAAGTTTAATTGTGTGTTTAAGTTTGCAGCCTGGATCAAAGAAGGAAGAATGGAAATTCATGCTGCAGCATGCCTGTAGCATGAAACCCTAATTTTTGGAAAGTGCAGTGTTCGAGAAATGGGCGGGAGAATCAAAATCTTGGAAAAGATGTTTTTTTAAGGTACGAGGTTGTACCAAAACACTGTTCATAAAAAAAGGTGATGTTCAGTCTACTTTTTGAAAATGGTGGTTTGTGTACTGACCCGTATTAATCAAGTCTATTTTAAATTAAAAAACCCATTTGGTTACTAATTAGTTGGTTTCTAACTAATCCTGCAACTAAATGAGGGTTTCCTTTTTTTTAAAGATAAGATCAGATGCATCTCTTTAAGTTCCAAACAAAAACCCATTTTGTTCTCTTCACTCCCATCGCTCTCACTGCTCTCACTCTATCGTCCCTGTCGCTAAACACCAAGAACCGCCGAAGCTATCACCGGCCACCATTTTCCTTCTCCGGTCAACTCGCAAATCGTCTCCATGGCACGAACGAAACAAGCTGCAAGGAGGGACCCCCGTGATTTTGTTGCTCGACAGACCCTTCGTCAACAGACCAAGACTCGACCACCGTCACCACCGTGAAACACTAGCGCCGAGCTCTCCTCACCTCCTACGAAACCTGCAACCTCCGAGCAGTCCACCACCACTCCTATCGCTCGAAATGATCCAAATGAAGAACCTCCGGTCAACCGATCAGAGCCAAAAGAGGTAACCCCTGATCCCTATTTTTGCTCTGTCTCTGATAAAGAGGACGAAATTCCTAACAATACAGAGGGCATTCCCCTCTGTTTAGACGAATTTTCTGACAATACAGAGGGCAATCCCCTCTGTTCATCACCTGAAAGCGAAAATCCTGAGAGGACAAAGGAGACCACCCAACAAAACTCAGACCCTCTCTTTGATGTGGTAGATAAATACCTAGCTCTATTGGGGATTTCTAAGAATCCCGAGGGTATTTCCACTGAAAACACACACACAGCAATCCCTGATTTGAATATAACTGATAACCCTTTTGAGTTTGAAAATAACCAGACCCCTGTGGTTAGGAAATCCAAAGAGAAAAAGGGCAAGAGTGGGAAAAAGAGAAAAATCAGTGAGAGAGATGACAGTGGGGAGGGAACCTCTAGACAAAAATCAGGAAGGATTACTCGGAGCACCGCCAAACTGGTTGCAGCGCTCCTGCAACTTGGTAGCACATCAAGACCCAAACCGAAAAGACCAACCTCTGGACCCATTCCTAGACCAACCACTTCGCATCAAGGATTAAGTTCAACTGAGGTCTGGGAAATGTTTCAATAGTTCAAAACTAAGATTGGATTGGTAGATAAGGGATTCCATCCACAGAGTATAAGTGAATACGCCTTTATTAGGAATGTGGTTGAGAAACAGGGGATTGAGAAACTGTGTGAGGTACCTAAGTCCTATAATTTAACACTGCTGCGTGAGTTCTATGCTGAAGTAGCCACAACCGATTCAAATCACATTAAGATACGAGGGACAAAATTTGTACTTTCTGCGAAAAAAATAAACAGGTTTTATGGTTTGATCCCTCCCAAAAAGACTGATTTTGATGAGATGTTTGCTACAGCATCTGAGGACACATTAGTTGCTGTTGCACAAGCTTTAGGAGAACCTGATACCCAATGGGAACCCCATGCCAATTTCAAAGTCAGAAAGTTTAAATCCTGTAATCTTAAGGCTGATGCTAATGTATGGATAAATTTTCTGAGGCATTCTATTTCACCCACAACCCATGACAGTTCTGTGTCTGTGGAGAGGATGTTCTTGTTGTTTTGTCTTATGCAGGGAAAGTCCATCAACTTTGGAAAGGTTATTCTCAACAGTTTGAAAGGATGTGCTGGGAATGCAAGGGGAAAGTTGTACTTCCCTAGTTTGATTACACAGCTGCTAGCCGGAAGAGGAGTACCCCAGTACACTGATGATCAAATCATCAGGAAGACTGGTGGCACATGGCAGATCGACCTGAGGTCTGTTTCTAGGCTTAGGGAAAGAAAGAAAAAGGGACTGTCCAACAAAGGAATGAATGCCATGATCACTGAGCTGTTGGAGAAGCAAAAGGAGGACTTTCTTAAGACAATTGAGAAAGAAGGGAAAAAGAGCAGGGAGGAACTAAAGAAAGTGAAGACTGGTCTGATTGGGAAATTCAAGAAGAGGGCCAAGAAGATGAGAGCTCAAATCAAGAAGTTGAAGGCAGAGAACAGGGCTTTAAAAGAGAAAATGGCTGAACAAGCCAGTGCTGCAGCAATTCCACCGCATGACACACAGCCTACTCCTCAAGAGTAGGACAGGTCCATTCACATCCCTTTAGCTCCAAATTTTTCTGTTTCTTTTACACTTTTTGAGTCTGGGATTGTCTTTATATTTTTAGATTTTATCTTCTTGCAAAATGAGCATTTGTGATAGTTATGAGCATGCATACATAGCCACAGTAATTTCTAAAGTCACAATCCCTAATCCGATGGTGTAGTTCTTGCTAGAACTAGCATCATTTTACTTGGGAACACATTTTGATCCACATCTCACAAATCTAAGAAGTGATTAAGGCCATCATTTGTTTCTCTAAATGAGCCACTTGCATCCACCCATACACTTTACACGTTTATAACAATGAGGACATTGTTGAGTTCTAGTTTGAGGGTGGGAGGTCCATCATGGCAAGAAAACATACACAAAGAAGTCATAAAAAGAGCATAGCTCTTCAAAGTTGCCATGATTGGACCATAAGCACTAAAAAAGCCCCATAGGGGCTAAGTGCATTGCTTTCAACACAAAAGAGCACAAAAGTGCCAACAATTGAAAAAAAAAATTCATACATGTTGAAGCAAAAAGAGAGGAAAAAGGCAAAGTGAGACAAAATGCGCCAAAAAGAGTGAACCTTTCATTTCAAAGTCCTTTTGATCTAAGATGTGAGGTGTGTAGAACATAACAAAGAGAAAATTTTGCTAGCTTATGGTTCATACTCACTGTTAGACTATGATTGTGTTACTTGGGATTTATGAATGGCTATGTTTTGTATCCTTGCATCTATCATGACATTGTGTGCACTTATTGCTCTCATTTTGCAAATCTTACCAACTTGAGTCATTTTTTTTGTGTCTTAGTTGCTTGGGGACAAGCAAAAGTTCTAGTTTGAGGGTGTGATATGCATTAATTATTTAATGCATATTATGTCTTTTTCTTTCCAATTTGAGTCATTTTATTTCTAATATCCCTAACTTTGAGTCATTTTAATTACTTATTTTCCTTTTTATTGTTTATTGGAGCTAGAGTAGTGAATGACCTGTTTTATGATTGAGAATGGCTGATTTTGTTCATTTTGGCAGAATTTTCTAGTGCAGACCCATGCTACAGCATTCCTGCAGCACGACATGCCTGGGCAGAAAACATTTTGGGACGTGGGGCTGAGCTCTTAAAGACAAATTGGCTTTTGGTACTTAATGATGCAGCTTCCAGAAGGTTTAAATCCAGCTGGAGCTGATTTGTTGCAAAACCCTTTTGTACTTTTATTGCTTTTTACTTTATGTACTAGGTTTATTAATTGCTTTGGGACCAAGTTAGGTTAAATGACTTTTGTGCCCTTCCTTTTCCTTCCTATATAAGAGAAGTTTGGGGTTAGTTTTATTCTACTACTTACTTACCAAGTTACCAACTAATTCTCTTGCTATTATTATTATTTTGAGTGCAAGTATTTTCGAGATTCCTTGGAGATCTTGCAACATCAAGTTTTATAATTCAAGTGTTTTTGTTTGCAACTCTTGTTCTTCTTGCTTCTCATATTCTAATTCTTGCAATTTACATTCCTAGTTAATTATTATTCTTGTAATTTACATTACTAGTCATTTACTATTCTTGCAATTTACATTTCAGTCATTTACATTTATGCAATTTAATTTACGTCATTTACTGCTTTCTTTACTTTCCGTTATGAGTAGCTAAATTTATTAGTTCGGGTGTTAAACGGAAAGGTGGGATTTTAAACCAAAGAAAGGTGGACATTGTTTTGCAATAACAATGTTCCATCATTTCATTCAAGTTTTATAAAAACCAATGACACTTCTTGACAAACTGATCGCTTGCTAAAGTGTTAAAGTGCCGTGGACTTAGAGATAAGCCACTGAATGCACGTCAGTTTGAATGATATGGGAAGTAGACTTGAGAGAGTTACTGATAAAGTGACAGTTATCATCCATATTTTTTTCTAAACTGATTTATTCTCGACAAGTGGTCACTAATCTAAAGTGTTAAAGTGTAGTGGACTTAGAGATAAGCCACTTGGAACACACCAACTTGAATGATATGGGAATCGGCTCGAGAGAGCGGTCTTTGATATAAAGAGATTTGGTCGTCCATATATTTTGAGAACTTTACCCCCCACTATAAATAGTTGGAGACTACACCGAGAGGTGTCTAGTTGAATCTAAACAGTAGTGGGAATATTGAAGTCCGAGAGGAATACTCTCAAAATAGATGGTGGATCTAGTTATGACTAAACTGCATGCTGCAGCATCCCTGCAGCATGGCCCGCTGGAATTTGTGTTTAAATCCCACCTTGAAGTTTTACACCCGTACTTGCTTTATTATCTGTTAAACAACATCAAAGTGGCAAACCAAACAAAACAAATCAATCTCTTCCAATTCGCCATCTGAAATCATTTCCTTCTTCTACTTTTTATTTAACTTTTTACTCCAATCTCTGTGGGACGATATCTGGTATTTTACCATTTTATTACTTGAAAGACGATATTAGATCTCATTGTATACTTGCTTTGAGGTTTGATTAGCACACGTCTATAGGTGTATTCTAAGCACTGTCAAGTTTTTGGCGCCGTTGCCGGGGATTGGCAAGCTAAAAGTTATAAAAAGTTTTAAAAAGAATTGATTTTTCTAACACCGTTCGTTGTGAGTATAGTGTATGCCAAGGATACCACGTGGAGAATTTTTTGACTTAGATCCGGACATAGAAAGAACCTTTCGTCATAGAAGGAGAATTCAAAGAACCATAAACTCTAGGAATCTTCCCGATATGGATGCACCACCCGGATATGAAGTCAGACCACCAATACAACCAGGTAGCCCGCCAAGACCACCAATCCTAGATAACCTGAGAAGACCGCAAAACCGGGTGAGACCACCACGGGTAGAAAATCAGGTGAGACCCCCGATCTTGGAAAATCCTTGGGCACCACCAAATCATGGTAATCCGCCACCACTTTTTGGAAATCATCATGGTCATAATTTTCAAGAACAACAACTTAATAATCATAATGAACATGATGATGAAGAATCGCATGGTGATAATGAACGACTAAATATCATTGATCTTGCAAACTCTAAAGATGGGAGAATCATGGACTATGCAGTTCCTAATTTTGAGCAATTGAACTCAGGAATTGTAAAGCCTACCATGAACACTTTACATTTTGAACCAAAACCCATCATGTTTCATATGTTGCAAGCCAATGGTCAATTTGCTGGATTACCATCGGAGGATCCCCATTCTCATTTGAGGTCTTTGATGTGGGGATCATCCAGTCAGGGACATCTTCTCCTTGATTCTTTTTCTTCAGAGCTGCTTCAAAAATCAATGGCTTCAGGTGTCTAGCTTTGATGTTGCGTCTGACTTCACACCAGTATACGAGATCTCTGAGTTGTTCGATGGGAGCGATGTCTAGCTCAGAGATACGTTGAAAGTGATGATTTCCATAGTAGTCTAAAAAGAATATACCATAGGGATCACTTACAACTGTGCCAGGAATGAAGGTTTCTCCAGGTGGTAGAGAGGTGTCAAGCATTGAGAGATCGGCATCAGGGCCAACAATTTCAGCACGAGCGAAACCAATGCCCGTTTCATTCCGAATATGAGGACCTGAACTAGAGGCTTTCTTTTTCCTATCAGGGACTTTTCTTGGTTGAGGAAGAGTAGGAGGAATATCCACAGCAGATGAAAGCAAGTCGATCTGTTTGTTTAAGATCTTCTCGACATGGCTTTTGAACTTTGAGCGCGATCCCTGAATGGCTAATTTTGTTTCTAACCATTCAGAGAGACCAAACTTTTCTAAGGTAGTAGCATAGAAAGTTTGCTTGGTTTCGTCATCTCTGTAGACGTCCACTTCAACAACAGGAACTTCAGCGTACAGTCTTCCTCTGAAGTTTGCCTTGACGATTTTGGATAGTCTAGATCGATAGGTCAGCATTTGTTTAGCCCATTCCAAAGTCGTATCAGAGACCTTAGTCTTTTCTCTAACGATCTCTTGAGCATCATCCCATAGCTGACGTTGAACATCAATGGGAACTCTTTTCAGCTTGGGGTCTTTTATTGATCGTTGAGTAAGTTTGATGGCGTATTCTCTGTCTTTTTCTTCAGCTTCCTTTCTTTCAGCGAGTAGGCGTTCAGCTCTGAGGTGTTCCTGGTATTCAGCTTTGGAAATTCTGAACTTTGGAGGAACTGAAGGAAGTGATCACGCCTCAGAATGATTCGCTGATCCTCGAATCGCTTTATTATCTCCTCTCTTCTTTTCTGATCCTCTTCACTTAGCTTTTGAGGAGCTAAGGAAGGTCTTCCTCTGTGCGAGAGTAGCTGTTCTTCTGGTTCATCAGTCTCAGAGATTAAATCTAAGACTGGGATTATTTCTTCAGCAGCAACTGGTATTTTTGGTGAAGTCGCAGTTGTGGAGCCTTCAGCGATATCCTCAAACAAGGGAGAGGACTAGCTGAAACACAGCGATCTTACAAGTAAGAACTTGGGTAGAATCAGATAGAGAGAATTGGTTCAAGTGTATAGGCTTGGGTAAAGGAACTGAATAGTGTATGATAGAGGAGGGATGGAGTGAGAGATGATTAGTGTACCTGACAAACCGACTTTTCAAGCAAGATCATCAGATTGTCATCTTCAGCGACGCTTTTGCCTTTGCCTTTCTCAGCTCCAGAGGCTGAGGGTTTTGTTTTTGTCCGCTCCCCTGAAGGTTCATTTATCGAGATTCCCTTAAGAGCTTTGATCTTTTGAGCAGGTTTGACGATAAAGAAGTCATCGTCATCTTCGTCATCATCATCATCATTCTTTGGAGAAGAAGATGGTTCATCATCAGGGATGTCGACGGCTTCATCATCTTCTGCTTCGGATTCAGTTTTCTCAGCTTCTTCTTCGAGTTGCTCCCCTTCAGATACAGAGGCGAGCTTCTCGGTTTCCTCAGGGTTTTCATCTCCCTGAGGTCCAGCGGTGGTTTCTTCAGTATTCGTCTTCTCTCCCCTGATAGATTCATCATGGGAAAGGTCAGCGCTCTTGGCGAGATCTTCAGCGCTCTTCTCCCCCTCTTTTTCATGATGACTGGGGGAGGAATGGCTAGATTCAGCAGCGTTGGTAGGTTCTCTGTCTTCTTGGCCAGAGAGACCTACACAAACTTCAATCTTTGCTAATCTGTCTTCAAGGCCAGAAATAGCAGGATTGATCTTCCCGAGCTCAATGCGATCCGCCGCTGTAAAATGTTCAGATTCAGGGACAGGGGCAGGAGCAGGAGCAGGAGTATTCGCCTTGTGCAACAGCTGTTCGATCATAGTCTTCATCGAACCAACGTCAGTCTTTATAGAGCTTAAGTCAGTCGTCAGAGTGTGGACATTTGTCTTCACAACAGACATATCGCCCTCTAGTGTTCCAACCGATGTCTTCAGCGTTGTTACCTCGCTGGACATGGATGAAACTGAATTTTTGAGAGAGGTGTAGTCTGTGTAGATATCAGCGAGCACCTTGGCGAAGTCGCTGAGAGTCTTATCAAGTTGCTTCATGTCAACTGTGGAAGCCTTCTTCTCCACCACCGTTATCAGTTTGTTCAGATTCTCTCCAGCGTTTGTTACAGCTGTAGAGTTATTGGAGAGAGTAGTGGTGAGACCTGTCAGCTTTGTCTCCATGGACTTCAGAGAGGCGTTGATATCTCTAAAATTAGGACCTGTAACATATAAAAACTTGTGAACAGAGGAAAGCTCAGAAGTTTGGGGTTTAGTCACAGTGTTTATGGGTTATTGTTTACCTGCAGGAGGATTGGTGAATTCATCGAAATCACGGGTTCCTGAGTAAAGTTCCATGTCATCTTCAAAAGTGCCCATGGATTTTTCTGCATGTCCTGTCTTCATCATTCCTGGAGAATCAGCTTTATGTTCCGAGGAAATGATGGTAGCTCCAGTTAGATCTGGAGTAGAGACCAAATGAGTGGAGGGAGGAGCGAAGGATAAGAGTGGGGGTTGGGTTATGAGTTCAGCGTTGGATTCGCTGACAATCACTTCATCAGTCTTTTGAGAGACTGAAGGAGGTTGGGTTGGTTCCAAGTTTGTAACCTCAGCGTTTAGAGACGCTGAAGTTTGGATAAAAGGGATGGCTTGTTCAGGTGTGGCAGAGCGTACCACTGAACGTTCCTTCAGCTCTGCAGAAAGAGCTGAGGAGTCTTCAGCATGAGATTTCTGGGGTTGCTTCTTTGTTTTCTTGATCTTTTTAGAATCAAGTGGGGTAGATGAATGTTTCCTTTTCTTAGAAGGAGAGGATTTTGTGGCCAGGGTATCAGCGATGGGTATTGTCGCTGAAGGAGCCACAGAAGTAGAAGAAGAAGGGTTGAGAAAAGTTAAGAGGGTTGAAAGACGTACCTCATTTTCAACAGGTTTTAAGTCGAGTACCTTAGGGCCAATCTGAGAGAGTTTTAGATCGCCCTCTTGCGGGTAGCTGTCCTTCAGGCCATATTGAAAGATAGCGCTGATGAATCGGGGGTAGGGAACCCATACAGGCCTGTCAGTGGCAGAGTCTACTCTTTGCAGCAAGTCATCATAGATGAGAGATGCCCAGTCAATGTGTAGACCTTTCAGCAGAGCGTATCCCATAGCTTGCTGAGGTTGAGCGGCTTGATCAGAAGAGCCGGTCTTGGCAGTCATGCAGCTGATAAGGTGAGCGAAGATGAAGTTCATCTCGCTGGGCATTTTCGATTTCTTCAGCAGTGTTAGCTTCTTCTCAGGCTTCTTGTCTCTGCCCATTTCCCATACATAGCCCATTGCATCAAAAAATGAAATAAGAGCTTCTTTGTCAGCGATCTTTTTATGGTCAGCGAAAGGAACAAAAGGTTTTTCCTTTGTAGCGATGGGAAAGTTCAGAGCTTTGCGAATGATGGCGGGTGTGATCTTTATCGTGCCATATTCAGTATCACAGAGGATACAATCAACTGTTTTGGAGGGATCTTTGGCGGATGGTAGCTGAGAGTGTCTGGCAGAGTACCAGAACTGAGATAGTAGCAGCTGACTTGCAGGGGGTGAAATGGTCAGGGCTGTTGAAATGCAGCAATTCTTCAGGAAATTCACAGCATCTGTCAGATGTGTGACTTGCTTTCGAGGAGGAAACTCGAGAAGCGCAGAAAGGTTGTTTATCTTAGTCCAGTCTAGTTGATCAAGATTGAACTTGACTTGTGGAGCCTTGAGGATTTCCACTTCCTCAGAGTCAGCGGAGATGTTCTCAGCAGTAGCAGGAATGTCAGACGAGGCCATTTCTCTGTATTAACAGTTCAACCAAAGATGTTAACAAATAAGAATAATCTTATTGTGGAAAGAATTTCCAATAAGATGTTTCGAATTTTATCCATTTCATTCAGACACAAATGTCTTAATGAAGATTAGGGTTTTTCATGTTTTTGAAACGAAATGTAAAACCCATTTTCCTGTTTTCCAGTTTTCTATGAAGAAATAGATTCTGGAAACGAATGAAGAACAAGTTTAAGATTTTGCATTTAAACTTGAAGAACAACCATGAAATGGTTGTGTTCATAAAACCACGAAAGAAAATGATTTCATTTTACGAAGTTCTTTTGTTTGATCTTATTAAAACAATGAGAAGATCGGAAACAAGTTATACGCATTTGGTAATAAATAAGAACATATTAACATTGATGTTTGATGAAGAAGATGATGAACAGTTCTTGAAGTTTTTGAAATCACAAATGCAACAGTGAATTCTTTCTTGCGGAGGAAGATTGATCGCGTAAAAGAAAAATATAAACAAAGAATTTGTTTATATAGAGATTTTAGAAAGAGAAAATCTTGAGCGGGAAAAGATTTTCATCATGACACGGACACGTGTTTGCATTTGATTGGAAGTTTGAACGAGACGTGCAAACGTGTGTCAGGAAGAGAAAACGTGTCGGGGTTTTATCAGTTGCAATGACATCACAACTGTCCTTTCATATTCTTGGTTGTCTCTGAGGTTCTGAAAAACTCAGAGATACTTTTGAAAACATGAAGCACTGAATGAAAATATTCAGTGAAGGTTTTAAGAAATTTCAAAATATCGCTGTTAAGGAAAAGATATTCAGCGATGCATTTTGTTTTGAAATCTTGCATTTTCATGCGATTGTCAGAGAGAGAACATACCTTGATATCAGTGAATCAAGTTTATTCAGAGAGAAGATGATAGAATGGGTTATACAAGTTGATTTTATCCTTTCGCTGATCAATGTGAACCGCTGAAGATTTTATCCTTCAAAGTTCAGCATTCCAAGCTCGCTGGTGAGAAAGTTGAATCTTGTCTCATCAAGAGTTTTGGTAAATAAGTCAGCTAACTGATAATCAGTTGGGATAAAATGAAGTTCTATATCACCATTCATCACATGATCTCTGATAAAATGATATCTGATTTCTATATGTTTGGTCTTTGAATGTAGTACTGGATTGTTTGCTATAGCGATGGCACTTGTGCTGTCGCAATAGATTGGAATTTTGGAGAACTGAAGATCATAGTCTAGTAGCTGATTTCTCATCCACAAGACTTGAGAACAACAGCTTCCAGCAGCTACATATTCAGCTTCAGCTGTGGAAGTGGACACTGAATTTTGCTTTTTACTTGTCCAACTTACCAGCTTTCCACCCAGGAGCTGACATCCTCCTGTGGTGCTTTTCCTATCCATTTTGCAACCTGCAAAATCACTATCTGAATAGGCGGTTAGGTCGAATCCTGAATCTTTGGGATACCAAAGACCTAGATTCGCTGTACCCTTAAGATATCGAAAGATTCTCTTTACAGCTTTCATATGAGATTTCTTAGGTTCAGCTTGATATCGTGCACACAAGCATGTTGCAAACATAATATCGGGTCGGCTAGCTGTTAGATACAATAGAGAGCCGATCATCCCACGGTACAGCGTGAAATTGACAGGAACACCCTTAGTGTCCTTATCAAGTGTCAGCGGTGGTGCCATAGGGGTTTTCATAGCTGAACTTTCAGTTAAGTCGAATTTCTTCAGCATATCTTTAACATATTTTCCCTAATTTATGAAAGTTCCTTTCTCAGTTTGCTTAATCTGAAGACCAAGGAAATATGTTAGTTCACCCATCATGCTCATTTTATACTCATCTTTCATTCTATCAGCGAAACGAGTACAAAGCTCAGGGTTAGTAGAACCAAATATAATGTCATCAACATATATTTGAACTAAAATGATATGACCTTTCACTTTTCTAAAAAATAGAGTTTTGTCAATCTTACCTCGCTCAAACTTTTCAATATGGAGATAAGTAGAAAGAGTGTCATACCATGCACGAGGAGCTTGCTTCAAACCATAAAGTGCCTTATCCAGTTTATAAACATAACCTGGACGCTTAGAATCTGAGAATCCTGGAGGTTGTTCCACATACACTTCTTCATTCAGCTTTCCATTCAGAAACGCTGACTTAACATCCATCTGATGTACTTTGAAGTTTTTGTGTACAGCATATGCTAAGAATAGACGAATAGATTCAAGTCTTGCTACTGGAGCAAATGGTTTCTTTGTAAAAGCTGAGGGTCTAGAAACTTTCTTTGACCTGCACTCGTTAGCGAAATGTCCTGTCTTTTCGCAGTTAAAACAAGTAGCAGTAGCCTTATCAACAAACGCTGATGATCTAGGCTTGTCAGTTATGGAAAGAGGTTTGTTCTTTCTAAACATTTTCTTTTTGGCAAATCTCCTGAACTTCTTAGTTAGGAGAGCCAAAGATTCATCATTATCTGAATAATCAGAATCTGATGACCTTTCAGAGTTACTCTCTAACTCAGTGATAGTGACCGAGGGTCGCTGAGAAGAAGGTTCCTCTGAGATTAAAGCAACATGGGTGCTTTTGGAATCTTTTACAAGATTCTTCTTAAGATGGCTTGATTGCTCATGATTCAGCAACGTGCCATATAAGGTTGAAAGGGTCATTGATTTTAGATCATTTGATAGCTTGAGACACATAGCATAATTGTCCCAGCTTTCAGGTAAACATTCTAGAAACTTTGTCAGTACTTCAAAGTTAGAATATTCCTTACCAACAGTTTTTAGATCTATAATTAAACAATTAAAACGTTGGTGAACTTCAGAGAGAGATTCATTCTTACCAGAAATGAAGCTTTCGTATTGTCTTACCAGGTTGATCTTTCTTGAATCCTGGACTTCAGACGTTCCTTCATACTGAACACATATTGTGTCCCACATGGCCTTTGATGTTTTCAGGTTCATGACGGAATGGTAGACTTCGTCAGGAAGAGCCATGGATAGTATGGATCTGGCTTTTGTATCTATAGCCACTTTCTTCTTATCTTCGTCAGTCCATTGATAGATTTCCTTAGGTACCAGCCTTTCTGGAATAGCAGGTCTATTCTCAGCGGCTGGAACAGCAACATCAATTCTTATAGGGATGAATGGACCATTTTCTAGATAGTAAGGCATAGTAGGGTCTACACCTTCTAAGAAGAGTGTCATCCTATTTTTCCATAAGTTGAAGTTATCTTTGGAAAATCTAGGGGGTTTAGCAAGAGAACCATTGTCTATATAATTTGTGTTTGTGTTGGTGGCCATTTTCAGATAATAGCAAGGAGGAGAAATATCTTAGATTAGATCTTGTTTATGAGATTAAACAAATCCGCTCTGATACCACTTGTTGGTCCCGAAGGCCTATACAAGTTTGTAGAAGGGGGGGGGGGGGGGGGTTGAATACAAACACACAAATTTTACTTTTCTAAATTGTTTATTGATAAATCATTAACAATTTACAGCTTGTTGCGGAAACAAGATTAAGGATAAACCTAAATCTAAACAAGTTGGAACACTAAGGTTTCTTGCACTAAGAGAGATAAGGAAATTACTAATAATAACCTATCTTGAGATAAGAGATTGAACTTGTCCAGAGTTAGCAAGTTACTTCAAATGAAGTGGGTTCATCTCTTTATATACTGCATGCATTTAATGCAATTCAGTATACACTTTACACGTGTCATCAGCTGGTTGGTTGCCTGTCATTGACCTTGGTTGACAACCTTAGTAGCCGCATGGATGAACAGTGTAGTACCAGAATGGTTGTACGATTTCAGACAGTCGGAGGTTCTTTTCTGACATTTTGTACGGAGTCGTGCAAGGGTTGTTAAGACAAAAGTACTTTGTACGGAGGACTTCATGATCAGCTTTCGTTGATTCAGAGCATTATCATTATCTATTCAGCGAATGATAAAGTTCAGCGATAGCTGAAGTCTTGTACTTGATACTTCACGTTGAGTGGACAAATCTGAGTCCTCGCTGATCCGCATCAGTTCATTAGGAGACTTGTCGCTGGTTCTTGAGCTTGATCTTCGACTTCAGCGTAGAACTTTTGTTGACGTGAAACTTGTCTTCAGGGATCATAAGTAAACAACTAACTTATCAGCGATCATCATAATGACTGAACAGACTCAGAGCATTAATGATGAACAGTGTTCGCTGAATGTTTAATTTAAAAGAGCGAGAGTTCCTATCAGCGGTACTGTAAGATCTTAGTACTTATCAGCGATAGTGAAACTCTGATACATATTGTTTACTTACAATTTTCACTAAGTATATAAGAGAGGGTCATTATCAAATCACTGAGGGTTTGGATCAACAGCAGTACTCACGAATTCCCTGATCTCGGTACGTAACATATCCTTGTACCGCGTCATCTTCATGTCCTTAGAAGCAGCATACTGGGGACAGAATAGTGCCATCTCCGTGAACTTTCGGTTCATCTCCTTCACGGTCTCCGTAGTCTATGTGAGCTATAAGAATTCTTTAGCAATCCTCTCCATCTTTACTGGAGGCACATACTCTGCACGAAAACGTACGACGAACTCCTCCCAGCCCCAGGTCAAAGTAGTGCGCTCATTAGGCGTCAAAGCAGTAGCACACCAGTCTTTCGCTCCGTCTCGTAACACCGTTTCTAAAACGTACTTTTCCTTTCTTTTAATTCTCAAAAAATTTAAAAGGAACACCCCGAGCCGCAAACTTGAGTTCAAACACACCGAAATGTGTTTGATTCGCTCAAGCTGTGCTCTGATACCAACTTGTAACGTCCCAAAAATTACAATAAATTTTAACTTTTAAAAATACCATTTTAATTAAATAAACCACAAGTGTTTAAATCCAAATAAACGTTTTATCCAAAACCTCGTTAAGTTAAACAACCAACTCAATTAAAACAGCGGAAAGTATAATAATTCTAAACATAGAGTCTCAAAATAAATAATGGTGAAAGTCTCTTCAACGCGTCAGTGTGTACCGTCACGCCTTACTGCCACTCGTACCTGAAACAGTAATTTATAGGGAAAGAGTAAGCACGAAGCTTAGTGAATTCAAACACATACGTAAAATATCAATCATATAAACACCACCCCTATCAGCAGATAGACATAAACAAACATTACATGCCAGTCTAAGAACATATCCTAAACAAGCAAACTCATGCAAGAACACCTGTGAATGTATCCATCGGTCTCCCCGAATTCATACAACACCGGTGCACGTATCCCTCGGTCTCCCCGAGTTCATACAACACCCATGTACGTATTCCTCGGTCTCCCCGAGTCCTCGGTCCCCCCGAGTTCTATACAACACTCAAGGTCTTATACTAGACACTAACTCGGCCTAGTACTACACACAAACAAATCAGCTAACACACACACGAACTACAACAGTGCACATAATCCCTATCCTACGCAGTGAGTGAACTCACCTCGAAAAGCAATGCAGAACTCCACGGACGGCAACAAGAACCCGCCAACTCCAACTCACTTCTTTCCGCCTAAAGAAGTGTTATAAAGAGTCAATACGTAGCCCCCACCCGAAATTACAACTACAAGACAAAATGTGCATTTTCCTGTTTTTGGTCTAAAACTGCAGGTCCGTTCGGACCTGTTTAGCCCCCCTTAAACCCACCAAACCATAAATATAAATCCATGGTCTGAAATTTCTATGTCTTAGGTTTCCAGGGACATATCGCACGCGTTCATACGAGGTCCCTACTATTTTATATGAATTTTCTAAGGCCGACTACCTGAACTGTGACTTTCGGACCAGTCTGCACTAATTGCCCATTTGGCCATAGGTAGAGGCCTTAATAATTTTTCTGTAAAACATAAGAAACACAAAAGACACAATTTGTGAAATTTGTGCACTGGTTTCACCTCAATCCGAGCTTCCTAGATTATTCTACGGATTTTACAAAACAGGGACAGATTAGGCGTTTTTCACATAGAATGATAACTTCGGTTCGGTTTAGGGTTTTCGCGTTTAGGTTCAGGATTAGGGTTTGGCCTCTAATGGCTGGACCACAATAAACACCACCCACTGCCACCTCAGGCAGTGGTGGTCGGCGGCGTCGTGGGGCGGCAGCCACCACCGGCGGTGGTGGTGGTTCGATAATAGCAACAACCGACGAGGCCAAGAAAACGGCCAACCAAAACAACTCGGTCGCACACAACCACACCCGTTCTAACAGCCACACTCCCGCACAATACAACCACCGAACTGGTGGTGCACGGCAGCGACACCGACGACATCCATGGCTGTCGCGGCGGCGGTGGTTTATTGGTTGTTCGACGACGACGAAAGAAAGAAAAAGAGAAGAAAAGGGAATGAACTTACCTCTCGATGCCCACACAGCAGCAATCACAACGACTCGTCGGCTCCTCCCTCTTCCCGATCGCCGACTCCCTCTCTCACTACCCCTCGCTCTCGCCGGCAGGAAACGGCGGCGCCGGCGCCGGTGGTCTTGGAGTTGATCGGCGGTGACAGCAAGAAAAGGAAGAAGAGACTAGAGTTTTCTTGTGGTTTGTTTGCTTGTGTGAGACGAAAACGAAAACAAAAAGAGGAGGGGGTCGGTTCTTTAAAGCCGATCCCCATGCAACTTTAATCCAAAATACCCTTTTAGTCCCTGCCTTCTAATTTCCTTGCAAAGTAAGTTAATAATTTACCACTTTAATCCCTTATCACAAAATTAGATCATTCTTGATCCTTGTCGCCAAATCCCGTTAAATTTCGATTAGAGGAAATTATAAAATAAATAAATAAATAATAAACAGGAAAAATCCATACCGGGACACGGGCTTTACAGGATATCCCGACAGCTGGATCGGGACTCCTAAAGAGGACAAGGATGTCCGTTCTGAAGGAACCGTCGTCGAAGACGGGTGGCTCATCGAGAGTCATTTCGTCTGAGAAGACGAAGGCGTCGATCGTGTTTGACACGATTGGCGTTAGATCTGTTGATACTGCGTGACCGACGACGATGTCTCATACTGCGCAACTGGCGACGATGTCTCCTACTGCCGCGTCCGGCCCTTCGACGGCCGACAAGGGCAAAGGTGCGCAGACGAGCTTTGGGGAGGAAACGACGGTCGACTTTACGTTGTCGTTGGATTTCTTAGATGACAATGTTTTAGATGGACTGAAATTGTTCCCCCATTTAGGAAAGTATCAGCTCCCTTCTTTCAGAGAGCGTTTCAACGGAGTTTCCCTCGAAGATACGGAATCCCATGTCGCTGGGCTAACGTTCTTGGTAAGTCTATCTTTCAAGACTTTGTCTATTTATTATTGTCGTGTATTTTGTTAACACGTTTTCGTATGTTTTCAGATGTTTCAATCTTCTTTGGCATTGCATGCTGAAACGACGAAGGTAGAAGGCTTAATGGCCTTCTGCTATTAAGGAAGAAGATGCGGCGTTGGAGAGGGAAAGATCCGCTTTGGAACGTGAAGAAGCGACGTCGGTGCGACTCGACGATGTTTTGAATGAGTTAGAGGCCGTTGGTCATGCGAAGGATGAAGCGAACTCGCGTCTAAATGAGTCTCTGACTTTGATGCACGACCAAATAGAGGAGCTAGAGGGGATGAAGGGATCCTTGGCCACGAATAAAAACAGGTCGAAGAGTCTAAATCCAAGGTGGTGAGGTTAGAGAAGGAGGTGGAGGAGTTGAGGGACGAGAATAAGTTCATTTTCTCCTTTGCTCAACTCACTGCACGTGCGGCGATCATGCGACGTCACTTGTTGGGCAAGAATCATCTGGCCTTGGCGTCAGACGAGCTGGACCTTTTCTACAGGGAGGTCAGAGCCGAGAGAGACCTTGACTCGGACGATGAGAAGGAGGTCGAGGAGGAGGAAGGTCCTCAGGGTGAGACATCAGGCAAGGATGCGACCGACGCCCCTCTTCCGTCATAGACAATATCTTTGCTTATTATCGTTCCCTGCTACTCGACCGTTACTGGTCGAGCCTTTTGGATGTATATATAACAGTTCGATGAATGGAACTTAGATATCTTTTGATTTTGTATTTTTTGCACATAAATATAACGTTAATTGTAAAAATCCACCAAATGGTAAGGGAACAAGAATTCATGCGACTTAGGCATCTAACTCAACATAATAATTAAGACATAAGACGTTAAACCGCGCTGGCGTACATAAACATATTCATTTAGAGCATGTAAGTCTCCTAAGTTAAGGGACTGAAATCATGGAGTCGGTAGACCATGTGGTCATACGACTAGATGAATCGTGCGTTCCTGCGATGGAATAATTGAGTCATGGACCCGATCGTTTATATCTTACAGTCCTGCGGAAGCATGCTGGTGTCATGCGACAGGCTCAGTAACTTATGTCGTGCGATTCTGCGATAAAACATTGTCAGAGGTTGGTCGTTGGCTAACCAACGACCCTCCGATGCTTAAGTCAGAAGCCGCTTGTGATAAAAAATCGTATGCAAGTAGAGAAAAGAATTTAGAAAACGCACCTTCTCAGATTCTTTTTTATTTGATGGGGGATTTGCCCCCCGTCATTTATTATCCTATTTTTCCAGGAAGAAATAGGTTTTAAATGACGGATTGACACTGAGTTTTTGAGGACTAACATCAATGTCTATGTTGACCGTGTTTTCGTGCGACAGGGCAAAATAGTCGGCATATTCCTGTAAAAAAGGCATTAGTTCGTCTATAGGATTAGAGATAGAGAGACGTATCTGTCGGGACCTTATGGTCAAGTTTGCCTTTGTGACTGCCAAACAGCTTATTTGCGCGGCTTCAAGGTGGTCTTATAGCAGTCACGGGGGACTTTCGGCTCACTTTTGATTTCTTGGATTCCCCACGACGTAGGGAACTTCACGGCTCGATGATACGTCGAGGGAATGGCTTTCATTTCATGGATCCACGGTCGACCTAAGATGATGTTATAGGCCGACGAACAATCGATGACACTGAACTTAGTCTGCTTGTTGATTCCTCCGGCATAGACTGGCAGGATGATTTCTCCATATGTGCTCGTCGCTTCTCCGTTGAAACCGACCAAGGTTGTCGAGCGTCGAGTGATTTCTGAGCGATCGATTCCCATGGCCTTAACGGTGTCAAGAAAAATGACGTTCGCTGAACTGCCCCCATCGATCAAGACTCGTCGGGTTAAACAATTGTCAATCGTAAGTTGAATGATCAACCCGTCATGATGCTTCTGATAAGAGTCACCGAGGTCGTCTTGATCGAACACAATCTTCATAGCTTCTAGCTCCAGATCTCCTTTGGGCCTCGATGAACGTGGGATAGGTCGATCGTCAGGTGCTTGACTGGCGTGACGCTTGGCTGATGAGTATGTCAGACCACATTCGTCGGACCCACCAGTGATGCAATTGACGACCTTCGCATGCTCGGGGGTTGGCGGCCGATCGTCGCTAGTTGGAGTAACGACGTTATCGATGATATCTTTGAGATTTCCTTTCGAGACATGATATGCTAACTCCCTTTTGAGAGCTATACAGTCATCTGTCGCGTGACCATGGTCGACATGGAAGTCGCACCACTTTGACTTATCTTTCTTGGCGTCGTCCTGATCGGACTTTTTCGGCCGCCGGATGGTTGCTTGGGCGGTCTTCAGAGCTTTGACCAAGTCCTTAGTGGACCCTTTGAATCCATAAGAGGATATCTTGGGGTACTGAGGAAATTTGGCCGCAGTCTTAGCTTCCGCTTTTGTCTTGAACCGGACGTTTGAGATTTGGCGCACTGGCTCTATTTTGGAAATTGCCTTCGTCTTGAATTCTGGCTTCTTCACACCTAACGACCTCTTTTCGTCGATAAGCTTGCGACGAAAGGCAGCGTCGTCCTCCACCCTCATATACGCCAGGGTTCGAGCTCGGACATCCTCAAAATTCTCCGGAGGATACATGGTTAGATCAGTGTACAAACCGAACTGTCGTCCAGACCACGCTTATAAGCTTCGATTGCAGTCTTGACATCACAGTTGCAGATACTAATCATCTCTGCATTGAACCTATTAAAGTAGCTTCGAATAGACTCATTGGTCTTCTGTACGACATAATATAGGTCACTGGTCTGCTTCTCCATCTTGCGACTGCTGGTGAACTGTTGAGAGAATTGATTGACCAACTCAGCGAACGACCCGATGGATTTGGGTTTGAGATTGATCAACCATTGGAGGGGCAGGACCAGTGAGAGTCGCGCCGAAGCTTTTGCACATACAGACCTTCTGATACATGTGTGGGATCGAGACCGTCCACATGAGTTGCTTATATTGCACGACGTGCTTTGTCGGATCGCTCACTCCCGAGTACTTGGGCGTGAAGACGGGGATATTGTATTTCTTCGGGACCTCAACGGTCGCAATTTCATCAATGAAGGGCGACGCCTGAAATCCTGATCGAGGCTCGACGTCGACGGGGACGGCTGCCCCGGGTAACTTTGCGAGCAAAGACAGGACACGCTCGTTCTGATCTTCTAACAATTTCAGTCGTTGGGCGACGGGGTCGTTAGGATCGGGGTATGCACCTATCTGCGGATTAACTCTTGAACTGGTGCCATTGCCGTGCGATGAACCATTGGAGTCCTCGTTTAAAGGGACAAAGTACGGCTGCGATCCACTCTGAAACGGCTGCGATCCATTCTGAAACGGCTGTGATCCATTCTGAAACGACTGCGATCCATTCTGGAATGGATGCGATCCATTTTGAAACGGCTGCGATCCATTCTGGAATGGCTGTGATCCATTTTGCATGGGTGGTGGCCTTATATGCTGAGGAGGAACCGTCCCGAACTGGGGATTTGGGTTGAATGGCCCCGGTTGCTGGTTCTGCATGAACGGACCTGGATGCTGATTCTGAGTGAACGGACCCGACCCTGGACCTGGATTATGCTCGAATGGTCTAGGACCATTCAAACGAAACGATCCTTGGCCTGGATTCTGAACGAATGGCCTTGGACCATTCTGGGGTCCAAAGAGATTCCTCAGCCGTGCAATCTCCTCAGCTGCTCGGCCATGACATTGATTTGATTTCTCGCGACCTCTAACTCCTGATACATCTGGGCGATGACATGCTCTTGATTTCCAGGAGCTGCCATTTTTTTGAAACTGAAAACAGAGGAGACTACAAGAAACCGTTTGTAGGACGCACGTTTGTCGAAGATTTTCTCTAGATGGGGCCCCACGGTGGGCGCCAAACTGTTAATGCCAAAAATCGCACACAAGTACAACTTGAGGTTGATTGTGGAGCTTAACAACTAAAGAAAAGAATCTCTCGACAAAGCGTAGGATAAACGTGAAAAACGTAAACGAGACAGAGATTTGGTGACGCGGGAAAAACCTCAACGAGGAAAAAACCCGCAGACAACTGTGGAAGTCGTCGCTGCACTATGGTCGCCAATCAGGGGCGATGTCCTTAGGTTTCAGGTATCGATCGTACAGAGATTACAATACAAATGAAGGAAAGACTTCGAAATGTAAAGTAACAAGTGTTTCAAATGTAAAAACAATGTGCCTCGTGTGTATATTATGTGTGTCGTGCGTAAAAACTATGCGTTGAGCGTGTGAGTCGTGCGTCCATGTCGTGCGTCGAGAGCGATCACTTGAGAGAAAGTTCTTTACTTCAGAAGTTCTTGAGTACGCAATGTATGATTCTTGGAAGAGATGCAATGTGTCTAATGATGATCAGATGCCTTGAAATGTTGATTGAGCTTTTGCTTTTATAGTCTTCGGGTCCTTTAATTGATGCTTTGCGTAACTGTCGTAACGGTTTGCTGACTTGAATGCTCATAACTGGCCTTGTCGGTTATAGCCGTTGATCATCAATGAGATTGACTCCTGCATTAAACATCGAACAAATGTAACAGTTATAATAAACGTTAGTTGGTTGAGGTCGCATGGTTCTATGTGACGGTCGTGAGAACTAGACGACATCGTGGTTGAGTGTCGTGAGGTAAATAACTTACGATTCTATCCAAGGAATAAAGTTCTATGATTTTACCTTGTCGTCGGGTGAAATAAAATAAATGTTTCCCTTACCTTGGTCGTGGTCGAGACTGGTGAAATTTTACCCAAACAGCTGACAAGGATATTCCTATTCTTTTAGGAAGACCTTTCTTAGCCACTGGTAGAACTTTGATAGATGTCCAGAAAGAAGAGTTTACCATGAGACTTCAAGACCAAAAAGTCACATTCAATGTCTTCAATTCTTTAAAGTACCCTGATGATATGGAAGACTACTCAAGCCTAGGTACCATTGAGTCATTGTGTCATGAGGAAGGAGTCAACTAGACCTGTAGGATAGAAGAGGAGGATGAGGAAGAAATTGAGGAATATGATGATGATGATGAAATTTCCATAGGGAAAGAGACTGTCCCTTTGGTTGTTGCAGCATTTGAGCTGCTGGAAAATAGTGAGCAAAAACCAGTCGTTCCTTCCATAGTCTCACCACCTGACCTGGAGTTGAAGAAACTCCCAACCCATCTGAAGTATGCCTTTCTAGGAGAAGAAGACAAATTGCCTGTCATCATATCATCTACCCTAGAATTACATCAAGAAAAGAAGCTAGTGGACATGTTGAAGTTGCACACCAAAGCCATAGGATGGACCATTGCTGACCTTAGGGGGATTAGTCCTTCCATTTGTAAACATAAGATCATCTAAGAAGAAAAGAACTTCAAGTCCATAGAACCTCAAAGAAGGCTGAACCCTGTCATGAAAGAGGTAGTGAAAAAAGAAATTTTAAAATGGTTAAATGCAGGAATCATATTCTTTATAGCCAGTAGTTCTTAGGTTAGTCCAGTCCAATGCGTGCCTAAGAAAGGAGGGATCACTGTCATTTCCAATGACAAGAATAACCCATCCCAACTAGAATAGTCTCCGAATGGAGAATTTACCGGACTACCGTAGACTAAACAATGTTACTCAAAAAGATCATTTTCCTTTACCTTTTGTTGATCAAATGTTGGACAGCTTGGCTGGAAAAGAGTTCTACTGCTTATTGGATGGATACTCAGGATACAATCAGATAGCCATAGCACCGGAAGACCAAGAGAATACTACTTTCACTTGTCCTTTTGGCACTTTTGCCTTCAGAAGAATGCCCTTTGGACTTTGCAATGCGCCTGCCACTTTCTAAAGATGCATGATGTCCATATTCTCTGACATGCTTGAAAAGTCCATTGAAATATTTATGGATGATTTTTCTGTTTATGGTTCATCTTTTGATCATTGTTTGGAAAATTTAAAACAAAGTCTTAAAAGGTGTGAAGAAACTGACTTGGTTCTTAACTGGGAAAAATGTCATTTCATGGTTAAAGAAGGAATTGTCCTTGGTCATTTAATTTCAAAATATGGAGTTGAGGTAGACACAACTAAACTTGAAGTTATTGAAAAACCACCCGAACCAACCACTGTTAAAGGAATCAGAAGCTTTCTTGGTCATGCTGGTTTTTACAAACGTTTAGTAAAAGATTTTTCAAAGATTTCAAAACCTTTATGTCTATTATTAAAGCAAGACCAAAAATTTGATTTCAATGAGGATTGAAGAGACGCATTCCTTACTTTAAAGAAAGCTTTGGTAACTACTCCTGTGATTGTTGCTCTTGAATGGGACAAACCTTTTGAAATCATGTGTGATGCTAGTGATTGGGTTGTTGGTGCAGTTTTAGGTCAAAGAAAAGAAAATATTTTTCATTCCTAAATAAAGCTCAAATTAATTACACAACAACTGAAAATGAATTATTAGCAGTGGTTTTTGCATTTGAAAATTTTAGATCATATTTAATCGGAGATAAAGTCATTGTTCACACTGACCATGCTGCCATTAAATATCTCATTTCAAAGAAAGATGCAAAACCAAGGCTAATAAGATGGGTTTTGTTATTACAAGAGTTTGACCTGGAAATTATTGATAGGAAAGGTGTGGAAAACCAAGTGGCTGATCATTTATCTAGGCTAGAAACCTTCATTGATGAAAAGATTCTTATGGTGCAATCACAACTGCCATGGTTTGCTAACATAGCTAATTATTTAGCTTGTGGCATTAAACCCTATGATTATACTCACCATATGCTGAAGAAATTTCTCCATGATTGTAAATTCTACATATGGGATGATCCTTTTCTGTTTAAACTTGGTACATATCAATTGGTGAGAAGGTGCATTCCTGAAACTGAAGTGGCAGCAATCCTGCAGCATTGCCACCAGTCAGCTTATGGAGGACATTTTGGAGGCCAAAGAACAGCAGCTAAAGTTCTTCAATCTGGTTTCTATTGGCCTACTCTCTTCAAAGATTCCCAAAACTTTGCTCAAAGGTGTAATGAATGCCAGAGAAGTGGTTCCATTTCTCAAAGAAATGAAATGCCTTTGAATGGTATATTGGAAGTTGAATTGTTTGATGTTTGGGGAATTGATTTCATGGGACCATTTCCCTCATCAAACAACTGCCAATACATTCTTGTTGTTGTTGATTATGTATCCAAATGGGTAGAAGCAATGGCATGTGTTTCAAATGATGCAAAAACTGTTGTCAAGTTTTTACAAAAACAAATTTTCACAAGGTTTGGTACCCCCCGTGTACTAATCAGTGATAATGGCACCCATTTTATAAACAATTAGTTGAGTAAAGTTCTTGAAAAATACAATGTGAAACACAAAGTTTCCACTGCTTACCACCCTCAAACAAATGGTTTAGTTGAACTCTCAAACAAGGAAATAAAAGGGATTTTAGAAAAGGTTGTCAAGCCAAATAGAAAAGACTGGGCTTTCAAGTTAGATGATGCTCTATGGGCTTACATGACTGCATTCAAAACACCTTTAGGTATGTCCCATACAAGTTAGTCTTTGGAAAAGCTTGTCACCTCCCTTTATTGTTAGAACACAAAGCATACTGGGCTATAAAGAAATTGAACATGAACTTAGATGAAGCTCGCAACAAAAGAAAGTTGCAACTCTGTGAACTAGAAAAATATAGGAACATGTCCTATGAAAATGCCAAGCTATATAAGGAGAAAACTAAAAAGTGGCATGACAATAGGATTAGACACAGAGATTTGAAGGCTGGTCAGAAATGACTGTTGTTCAATTCCAGGTTGAAATTGTTTCCACGTAAACTTAAGTCTAGATGGTTAGGCCCATTTGTCATTCACAAAGTTTATCCATATGGGGCAGTAGACTTAGTTAACCCGGAAGACAATATTGGGTTCAAGGTAAATGGCCAGAGAGTGAAGTTATACCATGATGCTGCAGCATCCCCACTTCATTACCCTGTGGAGGTGATATCTTTGTGCTAAAAAGCTTCAAATAGGATGGGGAACTGTCTCAAAGTTCCAAAACCTTTGTAAATACTCTTTTAAAATGCTTTATGTTATGACTTTTATATTAGGTTTAATGTGCTTGTTAGTGCACAGCTGAAGTGAGAGAAACAAGACCACCAGGGTGATGCTGGATCAATGCTGCAACATCAGAAACCCTAGCTTTTCAAAAAGAAATCGGTTGTAAATCTTTGGGGAAAAATCTAGAATAGCAATTTTTCTATGGGGATTAGTAGGGGTACAATGGGAACATCAGTATATTTTTCAAAAAAAAATAGTTACATATCTAATTCTTTAGCTTATGATGACTAGAGTCCTTACAAGTACATATTGATGCTTCCATTTGTACTACCTTAAACTTTACCCCATGGACAATTCTTTGACACCCTCATTTACAGCTGTAAAAGTCTGGATGAGTATCTCTCTTAGCAAGATAAGGACAACATCTCTCCTAACCATCCTTTCAAGTTCCTTCATTTCCCTCTCTCTCTAAACCGTCTCTCTTTCTCTCTACTCTCTGTTCTCTGTTTCTGCAAACCAAAAATCACCAAGAACACTTAAAAATATTTTTGCTTCTAGCTTCGATTCCATGGCTAGGGTAAAACAAGCAGTTCCACGAAACCGAAATGGGGCCACAAATTGACCTGTGCGCAGAAGTGGGCGCACCTGAGCTGTGGTCCGGCCTCCGGCCACCACCAACCACCCTCCAGAAACTATCGTCTTGGAGGATGATTCCATCCCACCCATTCCTCATGATGAAATCGTGCAAAAGGAGATGAATGCAGCTGTGGGAGAGCCCTCTGCACAAAAATCGACCCTTGTGGAAGAGGCTTATGGAGTTCAAACAACCACCGAACCACAACCATCAATGGGGCATCTTGCGATTATGCTCTATTCAAACCCAACATCAACCATTCTGAAGGAGCCCACACTCACAAATGCAAAGGTATAATCTCACACTCCCAACACTTTGGTGGATGGCCAAATCACCTCTTGTTTAGAGGATGATCGTCCCAAAGCTATTTGCTCCACCAAAGTTGACATCAATATTTTTTCCAAACAAAATGACCCTCAGTGGTCATTCTTTTCTAGAAATAAGGCTGTTGAAACCACCACTCCTCACTCCACTGGTGAGAATAAAGAAACAACAGAAGTGGAGGATGGAATGGTTGATAAGGAGACCTTGGTAAGTGAAAAGTTGTCTCACCTAAATGAGAGGCTTTATTACTCCGATGAAGAACTCATTATAGAGACTCTTAAGCCTAGGAAAAGAAAAGCTCTAGGCAAAATCCATGCCACAAAAACAAAGACCAAAACACAGCCTAGAAAGAGGACTAGGAGAAGCATGGAGGAGGGTGAACCATCTGGAACCAAAATATGGGAAACCAACTGCAATGCTGCAGCATCTCTGCAGCATGAGCAGTCTGTCCAGAAAAATAGCAAGAAAAATAAGGAAAAACTGGGATTTGTGACTAGACCCGAGAAGCCTCACAATGGTTTCAGTTCCAAAGCTGCCCTTAAGGTCTGGTCTAAATTTCATGCCAAGATTGGACTTCTTGACAAATATTTTGATGATCATAGCTTAAGGGAATTTCAGTTTATTAAGCAAGTTGTGGATACCCAAGGTCTTGAGAAACTCTGCCAAGTCTATTCCCACTACAACCTAAGCCTCATTAGGGAGTTTTATTGTGAGCTTTTTGTGAACTCCACTCCGAAACTCCAAGTTAGAGGTGTGCTCATCAACTTGACAGCCAAGAGGATTAACAGGTATCTCAATCTTTCCCCTCCAAATAAAACTAAATATTTCAGGTTATTGCACCATGCCACACATGATGATCTTGCTGAGGTGGTGGCTGCTTTGGGGAAGCCCAGATCTGATTGGGAGTCCCATGCTAGCCTGATGTTGCGGACATTCAAAGCTCAGAATTTCACTGCTAATTTGAACGTTTGGATCAATCTGGTAAGGCATTTTATCTCTCCTACGACTCATGACAGCTCCATTTCTGTGGAAAGGATGCTGCTGTTATTTTGCTTATTGACAGGAAAGACAATCAATCTGGGGATAATCATTTTGGGAAGTATGAGGGAGTGTGCTACCAGGGTAAGGGGAAAGTTTTACTTATGCTCACTCAGATGCTGATAGAAGATGGTGTACCACAATACACATACGATTTGATAGTCAAAGAACAAAAAGAGAAGTGGGAAATCGACATGAAGGTCGTGTCTAGGAAGACAAACAGGAAAGAGAAGGGAATGGAATCCTCTGACATGCTGAATGTGATTCAAGATCTGTTGAATGAAAATGGTATTATGATGGAAGCCATGAACAAGCAAAAGGAAGAATTCATGGGAAAGTTTGAAGATTTGAGGTAAGAGTTGCTCGCGGTGGTGGAAGCTCAGAAAAGAAAGGCTGATGAGGGGTACTCTGTGGATAGGGAAGTGATGAGGTTGAAACACAGGTTGGAAGAAAAGAAGGCCAAGATCGCCAAATTAAGAGAAGAGAAAGCTGAATTAATGGATGCAAATGCATCTTTGAGGGCAGAAGCTGCTGCCAAGATGGGTGCTGCAGCATACAGGGAGGAAGGACCCCACTTCACCACTGCTTTTGGAATCAAACAGCCTACTCACGTCTGAGTAGGACATGTTCAAATCAAATCCTTATGCTCCTTTTTATGATTAGTTGTTAGTTAGTTGAGTGTGGGAACTGTTTTTACAAT
The DNA here is from genome assembly GCA_033807775.1 of Saussurea involucrata. Classification (NCBI taxonomy): domain Eukaryota; kingdom Viridiplantae; phylum Streptophyta; class Magnoliopsida; order Asterales; family Asteraceae; genus Saussurea; species Saussurea involucrata. Next base: position 39,692,925 of record CM066325.1, read on the forward strand.
TTTTAGGTTTATTTTGCATGCATTAATAACATGATTGGTATGTGGATAATTGTTGGCATAATCCAAATAATTCTGAAAAGTTCAAGTCTCATTTCTAGGGGTGATTTATGCTAGAACTAGACTCACAATTGCTTGGGGCACAATTTGGTCCACATTCATCCTAAATCACAGAAATGATCTATGCTTTTAATCATTTTCCACATTTTTAGCCACTTTCTTCTTTTGCTATGCACTTCTTTTCCCATTATAATGAGGACATTGTCAGATTCTTTAGTTTGGGGTGTGGGGGTGCCTAAAAATGGCAAAAGCAAAAAGGCAAGAGCAAAGCTCATCAAAATCATAAAAAAATTTGCCAAGTGGTCTAAAACACCAAAATTACCCTATAGGGGTAGGTGTGTTCATTCAACAAGAATAAGAGCTAAAAAGTGCCAAATTTGAAAAAAATTCAATGGTGAAACATGGGATGTGAAAAGGCTAAGGTGAGGAAAGAATATGCCAAAAGAGAGAAACTCAATTCACCCAAAGGCTTTAGTAATTTGTGATGATGAATATGTGACCATAACAAAGAGAATTTGATCCTAGCATATGGTTCATATTTGCACTTAGATTTTGTTTTCTTTGGTTACTTTGGATTTATGAAAGGTTATGCCATGCACTTTTAATATTATCAACTTCATGGCTTGCACTTAATGCTTATATCTTGCAAAATTCTAACAAATTGAGTCTTTTCTTTCGTCTTTTTATTGCTTGGGGACAAGCAAAGTTCTTAGTTTGGGGTGGTGATAAGTGCTCAGTTTTGAGTATTTACGCACTTCCTTTTTAGTCTTTTTATAGAATTTTGCGCTTTAAAATCCCAACTTGAGTCATCTTTTCACTTCTTTCTCTTTTATTAGGTTGGAGCTAAAGTTTGTGGTTTACTTGTGCTATTTAAGATTAATGGCTAATTTTTGGTTCAATTTGCAAATCCTTTTTTATCACAGGCAATGCTGCAGCATCTCTGGAGCATGGATCTGACGTTTTTTAGAGGGGGAATTGGAAGATGATTAATGTGGAGTGCAAATGACTTTTCTTTTGTCCATTGGTCCTTCCATTGTATCAGCTAATTTGAACACTCTAGTTGTAATTTAAGTCTTTTGTGTACTTTCTAGTTGCTTAGGCATAACTTTGTTATTATAACTTAATGGATTTAGTCACTTGTTACACTTTTGCTCCCTCTATTTGTACTATAAATAGAGGGCTTAGGGTCATTTATTTGATACACCACTTGGGCTGATTCTTAATCAATACCAATTCTCCCCTTTAATTCCAATCATCTTCAGAATATTCTTGTCTTTATTGTTCTTCATTTCTTCTTAAATCCCTCTCTACCCAGATGAATGCTTGCAGCATCTCCGCAGCACTGAACTGGGCATTTTAAAATTGCTTTCTTTAAATCCGTTTTTCATCTTTAATCTTGTCATTTACTTTACGTCTTTAATTTTTAGCACTTCATTTCAGTACTTTACATTCTTGCACTTACTTTCCGCTTTACATTTCTTGTCATTTACTTACTTGCAATTTATTTCTTGTCATTTTAAATATAGCCATTCACATTTCAAAGTCATTACTTTTTAAGCATCATGTTTACTTTCCAAGTCTTTTACATTTGCTTTCTTTTATTTATTGTCATGAGTAGATAAGCATAAAAGCTTGGGTGTGAGGCAAAGGGTGATATGTTAACCAAAGGAAAGTAGGCATTTTTGTTGCAAAAACGATGTTTTATTATTTCAACCCAAGTTCTATCAAGATAATACAATCCCTTGACAAATTGATCACTTTGATAGTGTTAAAGTGTCATGGACCTAGAAATAGGCCATTGAATAGCACGTCAATTTGGATGACATAAGGGGTAATATTGAGAGAGTTACTTGCAACGAGTGTTGTTACTTTTGTTCTCCAAAATGATTCATTCTTGATAAGTTGTCACTTTTTCAAAGGGTTAAAATGGAGTAGACTTAGAGATAAGCAACTTAGGATTACACCAACTTGGGAGGTACGGGGGTTATATCGAGAGAGTAACGTTTAACAAAGAGAATGTTTTCCGTATATTTTGAGAACTCCATTCCATCATTATTTTACCTTAGGTTCTGCTCAGAGATGAGATTGCTGACTGCTACTGGAATCATGGGATGGTGAGAGTCCGAGAGGAACGTGTCTCAAAATAGATAATAAAACTAGTTGATGTCACTTTTATGCTGCAGCATTTCTGTAGCATCCATTGCTGTAGCAGTTCTGTAGCATTAGTCTACTGGAATTTGGTTTAACGTATCATCACAAGTCTTACACCCTTGCTTCTCTTGTATTACTGTTAATTAGAATCTGTGATAATTCTCAACTCAACCAATCAAAGATATTTTCTTCCAAATCATCTTCTGAAATCATTTCTTTCATCATACTTTAATGGCAATTTTAACTCCAATCTCTGTGGGACGATATTCGGTATTTTACCACTTTATTACTTGATAGATGCTCTAAAGATGATAAACATTAAACAAAATCTAAATAAAAAATGTCATGTAAACATTTATTCTAGACATAATTCTTTTAGTGATACCAAAAAACAAAATTTAAATTTTTGGGCCGCTTGTTTAGTCCTTTTGTTTCCGTTGTATTGTTACATTTGTGGTTGGTAATAAAAGTGCATTTGCCTTTAAAATGAATTATTTTGAAATATTTCAAATTTAACATTATCATAATTTAGCTAACCATGTTGTAGTTGATCAATCTTTTGTTGATGCCATGGGACTGAGCTCCCACTTGCAATAGTAACAACTTATTTATTATTAGAATATCGAAGAAATAGAAATTCTTCTAACAAAATTAAATGTATTATTATTTTATTTTAAAATAATAATGAACTTGAATGTATTATTATTTTATATAAGGTTTTAATGAACGTGAATGTATTATTTTTTTATATTAAAGCTATGGAAAATTTTATTAGGATAATTAAGAGAGATGATGTATGGGTTTTAAAGATGATGAGTGATGTATAGGGACCAAATCTACAATTTCAACATTCTTTGTTTTAAAAATGTATAGGTTAATTGAAAGAGAAAAGTAAATTGACAATTATACCCATCATGTGTAAGGCACATGATGCCTTTAACATTTCAAACTTTGTAACACCCTAAAATTTAGACAATTAAATAGGGAATTTTCGGAAAATGGGTAAAATAAAAATTCATAAATAAGCCAACTACAACCCTTAAAGTGCAGGATAGTTTGGACAACAATACAAGTAGTGAGTATTAAAACATAATACACAACAACCTACTAATCTAGGAATGGGTTTACAACTAGATTAACACGGGTGTCGCTATGTCTCCAAAAATCACTTTTCGCGAATTCCCCAAAAAGTCCGACCCTCCAAGCTTCTAAGCATGGTCGGCCAAATCAACACGTCAAAGACGCACCGCTAGTGGGACCTGAAATCCACAATTGCAAATACCACAAGTGTTAGACCACGAGTCTAGAAAATGTCGATCATATAGTGTAACATCTCGATTTTTGTATAAAGTGTTAAGATGGGTTTTATTGATAAACTTATGATTTATTATGTGATAGGTTAATTTTAGAGTTTAACCCCGAGTAAGTTACGTTATTTGTTTTATGGAGTTAAAAGTTAAGGGGTAAACTTTAATTTTAATTTATAAGTTGGAGGGTATATATTGTCATTTGACAAACGTTGAGGGGGCTGTTTGGTTAAGTGGTGAAACCACTTACACTTCCACCGCCTCATTTGATTAAGAGGGGTGAGGTGTCCTCATTTTAGCATTTTGATGTCTTAAGTGTGTGTGTGTGTGTGTGTGTGTGTGTGTGTGTGTGTGTGTTGTGTACGGAAAGAGAGAGAGAGAACCAAGAAAGAAGAAAGAAGAAAGAAGAGGAAAAAGAAATCAGATTTTAGCAAGTGAATTGAAGATACAAACTGGTATAAACAAAGGTATGATATTCATTTGAATTAGTTCTTTTATGTAGTTAAAGTTTTCTATGGGTTTAGAAAATGGGTTATGATGTTTTTGAATGTTAAGAGAAATCTGGGTTTATGATTATGTTCTATTGGTAGTCTTAAACATATATGGAAATTTATAGGATCATACATGGCTTAAAAGTATAGATTTTGGCTTAATTACGTTTTCAGTTGGTTGAGACAATGATGAATGCAGTTAGTTGCGATAAGGTTGGTAGTTGCGATAAGATTGAATGTCGAAACTTTGGGTTGCGACAAGCTTGATTGTATCGCAACAATTGGTTGCGATAAGTTGTATATCGCAACAGTTGGTTGCGATAAAGATGCATGTCGCAACAGTTGGTTGCGATAAGAAAGGGGTATCGCAATAATGAGTTGCGATAAGTACTATGTCGCAAGTAGTAGGTTGCGACAAGTGTTATCGCAATTAGTGTGTTGCGATAAGTGACGAGAATGTTGGGTTATTTAGGATTCTTAGTCTTTTAAGAGTCCTATTTAGTAGACTAATATAAATTCCATCTGTATTTGGGTATTTCAGACTTTGTGAAGTTTGGTGACGGAATTCCTTACAAAAAGTAAAGTAAGAATGACGCTACTGCTATCAGGTGAGTTCATTCTTACCTTACCCTTTTATAATGTTTTTAAATTATGGTAAGGTGTATTTTTATAATGAAATGTTTTGGATGGATTTTGGAAGAAGGATTTTATGAAGTAAAATCGGTTATCTTAAATTGATGGTGTTGCTTAAATACATTAACGTTATTTGAAAATGATTTATATTAAGCAATAACCTGTACGAGTACAAAATAAGTGTAATGGATCCATATGCACTAGTTTTTATGAACACATGGAATAGGCGTGGACTAATCGTAATTCGAATGTGTATGATAAACGTGGAATAGGCATGGATTAATCGTAATTCCCGTTTAGGTGAAATGAGGAATATGCGTGGACTAATCGTAATTCCCATTTCTAAGGAAGTAAAGAGATTGACATGTGTAATTGTAATCCCTACTTCCTTTACAAGAAATGGACATGTGTAATTGTGATTTCTTGGATATGAGCATTAATCTAGAATCCATGGAGATTCGTAGTGGGCTCTAGAACATGATATTATGACTGACTTGGTGTCGGTCATGTTCATGGAATCAGGTTTAACCCCATCATCGTAAGATGTTGATACATATGGTAAGAAAAGGTAAACCAGGTTTGTTATGCCTTGTTTACATTAATTTTAAAAAGTATTATTTTGAAACCGAATGTTCTCACTAGACGTTAGCCTAATCGTTTCAAATTATATTTTCTTACCAGGTACTAGCTCCGGTAAATAAAGGGATGTGGGACGAGAGCTTTTGGATTAGCGGAGAAGTTAATGAACATTCAGACTTTTTGATGGATTACTTAGATAACCTAGTTAATCTGATTATAGTGACATGATTAGATTAATAGGTTATTTAAAGAATTCGATATTTGTAAATATGACCCTCATAGTTAATTCTCTGCTTATATATAAGGTTTAGAAGGTTTATGTTTAAATCTTGTTATAAATTGAGGTTTAAATTAGCCTTGATTTTTAGGGTGTTACAAAATGGTATCAGAGCATTAGTTTAAGTGAACTAGGTATGCTAGTGAGATACCTAGACTTAAGCTGAGATGAATTAAGATATGATATGTGAGAAATGGGTAGAAGTAATAAGACGGGATAATCTTAGAGTCGACGGAAATACGTGAAATTAGTATTGTAACGATGGTAACGAAGATTCTCATGTATAGTAAGTTCACAATTTCAATTAGCTACTGTCATTATGGATATATTGTTACATAAGCATACTTGTTTCTAAATTGTTACAATGACTAATGATCGGTAAAGTACGTTTCGTATGTCTAGTTATGTGTAACCATTTCTTATGGTTATTTCTTGTATTATATCAGAACGATGGTGAATACGCCACCAAGGTCCCCAAATTCTTTGGAGGAGAGGGCAGTATTGAACTGGGGAAAACATAAATTAACATGCAAAACATCAATTTCATAACCTCCCAAAATCACGGTCTCAAAATTTCATTACAAATACTCAATAGGTTTGCGGAAACAACCTACACAACTGAGAAAAACTAAATGCTAGAGTGTCACTACACTTCTTGACTCTTCACGCTAAGCTCAGCCTATTTGTCCGAGCTCCTGGAAACCTGCTTACCTGAAAAGGTTTTAATTTTGAAAAAAAAGCGAGGGTTAGACCATGAGGTCTAGTGAGTCCCTCCTAACAGATATCAAAGCATTTAAAAACAGTTTATCTTTTCAGCATAAAACGTTCATACTCAACACGTCAAAATCATATACGGACTAAAGTCCGCCTCCTCATAATCTGACACCCTGAAGCCACCCGAAGGTGACAACGAGTCAGCCTCATGCTGCCTTGCGGAGCCTCGCTCCTGGCATATAGGGACCTCCCTTCCCGCACGAGAGCTGGCGGAACTACTTTCCCGTCTTTGCCAGTTTACGTCTCCTCAATGTATGCATACATTCAATCATAAAACTTTCAACAACATTTATACAATCAAGCATAAATATAGCATGGCAATTCTCATTATAAAACTTCTTTATTAAACACAGTAAAAGCCACGTATTTTGGTTTAGAAAACTCACTTGATTGCAAACTCTCTCTTACTTCAAGACTCGCTCCAAACGAACACCTAAACATTAATTCATTGATTAATTAAATGCATCTAACTTGGATCCTAAACTCTCTCAGCTCAAAATCGCAAGGCACGAAAATCGCAGAACTCTAAAACTCGCAAGACTCTAAACTCGCAAGGTACTGAAACTCGCAAGGCACTGAGACTCGCAACCTTGGGTTGCGATTTTCTCCAAAACCACTACATCTTCTTTCCCCAGACACGCAGACAGGTCTGATTCCTACCAAGCTATTGATACATCAATTTCAAGCCCAAAAATGAGTAAAGCTCATAAATAACAAACCTACTTTTCTCGGCCAGCCTAGGAATCGATCCAAAGAACGTTCATAAGCCTTCCACTACCGATTAAACTCAAGAAACGATCTCCCAACATCCTTAATATTGAAACAGTGCTAGACACAGAATGTGTGTGTGAATACACACACCCAGACCCTCCCAAACAGCTTCTAATCGGGAGAAAAGGAACTAAGGAGACGGAGAATTAGAATACTTACTTGAACAGATGCCAAGAATTCTTCTCTTGTTTTCCTAATGATCACCGACAGCGCCCTTTTCTTCTTTTCATCTTTTCCTCTCAGCCGCCGCACACACACAGAGCACAAAAATAGAATACTGATTGAAGAATGATTCCTCCTAGGGTTTTGGACCCGTTTTTAACATTTTTCCCAATCTTTACACTTTGACCCCTCAAACTTCCTTCTTGTTTCACATTTTACACAAGCCCTTATTTGTTTAATTACATAAAAATCTCGGTTGTTACAACACTCCCCCCTCAAAAGAATTCCGTCCCCGGAATTCCATTCTTAAAGAGGTGAGGGTACTTGTTTCTCATCTCCACTTCCACCTCCCATGTTGCTTCTCGTCCCTGGTGATATTTCCACTGAACCTTCACCAAACGTGTCTCCTTATTTCTCGTCTTTCGTACTTTAGTGTCTAAAATTTCGACTGGCTCTTCCTCGTACGTCAACTTCTCGTCAATGCTTATATCTTCTATCGGAATGGCCACATCGGCTTCGGCTAGACACTTCTTCAAATTTGAAACATGGAAGGTCGGGTGGATTCGCTCTAGTTCTTCTGGTAACTCTAACTTGTAGGCCACGGGGCCTACTCTTTCAACTATCGCGAACGGTCCGACATACCTCGGTCTCAACTTCCCTTTCTTTCCAAAACGAACCACGCCCTTCCAAGGTGACACCTTGAGCATTACTCTGTCACCTACTTGGAACTCAATCGGCTTCCTTCGTCTATCGGCATACTTTTTCTGTCGGTCTTGGGCAACTTTCATTCTTTCTCGAATCACTTCTATCTTTTCTGACGTCAGCTGCACAATTGCTGGACCCGTCAACTGTATTTCTCCCACTTCATTCCAGCATAACGGCGTACGGCATTTTCGCCCGTACAACGCCTCAAATAGTGCCGCTTGAATACTTGTGTGATAGTTGTTGTTGTAAGAAAACTCTATCAACGGCAAGTGCGTCTCCCACGATCCTTTGAAATAAATTACACAAGCTCTCAACATATCTTCCAGCGTTTGGATCGTCCTTTCGCTCTGACCATCCGTCTGCGGATGATACGCCATGCTCAGCTTCACTTGAGACCCCAATTCACGCTGAAGGCTCCTCCAAAACTTTGATGTGAACCGACTATCCCGGTCGGACACAATGGATTTCGGTATGCCATGCCGAGACACAACCTCGTCAATGTACAACCGTGCCAACTTCTCCATCGGGTCGGATTCTCTCATAGGCAAGAAGTGAGCCGACTTGGTGAGGATATCCACTATCACCCAAATCGTATCATTGCCCTTAGGGGTTCTTGGCAACTTAGTGACAAAATCCATCGTGATGTTGTCCCACTTCCACACTGGTATCACCGTGGACTGCAACTCACCATAAGGTCGTTGATGTTCGACTTTAACCTTCAAACAAGTCACACACCGCTCCACTAAGTGAGCGATATCTTTCTTCATCCCCGGCCACCAGTAGAACTGCCTCAAGTCCCTGTACATCTTGTTCGTGCCCGGATGCATGGACAATCATGACCTATGCATCTCTTCTAGGATCTTTACTCTTAAGTCACCGATCTTTGGCACCCACACTCGGCCTTTTATGCATTTCAACCCGCTACTGTTGACTTCAAACGATGCCGCAATCCCGACAACTCGTTCACTCTTCACATTTCCTTTTAACAGCGCTTCTTCTTGAAACTTTTTAATCTCCTCAAGCAGATTTGAGGTTGCTTCCATTCGGAAAGCCACGATTTTGGTCTGCTCTCCACGTTCTTTTCGGCTCAACGCGTCTGCCACCACATTGGCTTTACCCGGGTGGTAAAGGACCTCGCAATCGTAATCGTTCAACAGTTCCATCCACCTCCTCTGTCTCATGTTCAGCTCTTTTTGATCAAACAGATGCTTTAGGCTCTTGTGGTCGGTGTAAATCTGACACTTCACCCCATAGAGGTAATGTCGCCAGATTTTCAACGCAAAGACAACGACCGCTAACTCCATGTCATGGGTGGCAACCTTGGGTTGCGATTTTCTCCAAAACTCGCAGGCTTAGCTTGCGATTTTCTCCAAAACTCGCAGGGTTAGCTTGCGACTTTCAGACTCAACCACTACATCTTCTTTCCCCAGACACGCAGACAGGTCTGATTCCTACCAAGCTATTGATACATCAATTTCAAGCCCAAAAATGAGGAAAGCTCATAAATAACAAACCTACTTTTCTCGACCAGCCTAGGAATCGATCCAAAGAAAGTTCATAAGCCTCCCACTACCGATTAAACTCAAGAAACGATCTCCCAACATCCTTAATATTGAAATAGTGCTAGACACAGAATGTGTGTGTGAATACACACACCCAGACCCTCCCAAACAGCTTCTAATCGGGAGAAAAGGAACTAAGGAGAAGGAGAATTAGAATACTTACTTGAACAGATGCCAAGAATTCTTCTCTTGCTTTCCCAATGATCACCGACAGCGCCCTTTTCTTCTTTTCTTCTTTTCCTCTCAGCCGCCGCACACACACAGAGCACAAAAATAGAATACTGATTGAAGAATGATTCCTCCTAGGGTTTTGGACCCCTTTTTAACATTTTTCCCAATCTTTACACTTTGACCCCTCAAACTTCCTTCTTGTTTCACATTTTACACAAGCCCTTATTTATTTAATTACATAAAAATCTCGGTTGTTACAACAATTTCAATTAGCTACTGTCATTATGGATATATTGTTACATAAGCATACTTGTTTCTAAATTGTTACAGTGGCTAATGATCGGTAAAGTACGTTTCATATGTCTAGTTATGTGTAACCATTTCTTATGGTTATTTCTTGTGTTATATCAGAACGATGGTGAATACGCCACCAAGGTCCCCAAATTCTTCGGAGGAGAGGGCAGTATTGAACTGGGGAAAAAAGCGACCTGAAATAGGTGAAACTCATGAGAGCCCGCCGAGGTTACCTTTTACGGGAGAAGCGGATAGACAGGTACACAGAACAAGTACCAGTACCGTCAACTTGGAAACGCCAGAATCGACGGTGGAGTCTCGTATGATGGAGAACATGACGCAAATGATGAATAAAGCAATGGCACAACAAACTGAAATGTGTATGAAAACGCTGAATGATCGAAGTTTGGAGTTACGTCGAACGGAGACTGATAGTGGAGTAATAAATCAAATTCGTAATCCTATAACAGAGGTTGAAAGGAGGGTGGAAAGAGTCTGCTCGTATAAAACATTTCTAAGCTATAAACCGCCAGAGTTTACTGGAGCAGACAACCCTGTGGCATGCATGAATTGGCTCAGGGAAATGGAACAAGCTTTCCAAGCTTGTGAATGTGATGAAAAGTCGAAGGTCAGATTTGGGTCTCAAATGTTATGAGGAAACGCGTTGACTTTGTGGAACATAGTGACGTCTACTGTGACGGTTCCAGTCTTAGCAGCTATGACATGGAAGTCATTTAAGAAGAAAATTTTAGAGGAATATTGCAACGAGAACGAAACGGATATGATTGAATAAGAGTTTCGGACTCTTAAGAAAGGTACTTCAATTGTTCGAAAGTACACTGAATCCTTCATGGAGAAACTGAACTTAGTGGGGCATGTGGCTCCGACTGAGAAAGATAAAATTAAAGCTTATTTGAAGGGTTTGCCAGCGGACATGATGTCCCATGTACGAAATGCTAAAGCTTCAACGCTGAGGGAGACAATTGAGGAAGCCAAAGTTATGGAAGAAGTCTATGCTAAAGACAAGGAAGAAAAGACTCAAGCAGGAGAGAAACGGAAATGTGAGGGCCGGTCAGAACCTTCTCAGAAATCAAAAGTATTTAGCAAGAATGTTCGAAATGAATATCGTCGGGAGCCGAATTGGTCTTCGAAGTGTCGAATCAAGCATTATCGTCCATGTCGGGTGACCACGCTAGAATGTTATAAGTGTGGTAAAAGTGGACATACTATGAATAATTGTCCTGTTCAAGGATCAACATGCTATGAGTGCAAACAACCCGGTCATTTCCGCCGGGATTGCCCAAAGCTGAAAAAGGGTGAAGACCAAAGCAAGAAATCCAATGTTCCTAAGCCAGCGGGTAGGGCATTTCATATGACAGCTGACGAATCCAAATAATCGAAAGACGTCGTTTCGGGTACATTTCTCGTTAATTCCATTCCCGAGCGCATTTTATTTGACTGTGGTGCAAATTTATCGTTTGTGTCCAAGTCGTTCTATCACAAGTTAGCTATGCCTGTCACTACCTTGGAAGATGCCTTAGTAGTCGTAATAGCTAACGGGGGTCAAGTCTTGGTTCGCGAAAGACTTGATGGTTGTTTTATTTCGGTAGGAGAAACGAAGTTTCTGATCGACTTGTTGATGAAAATTGGAAGGTTCGATGTGATTGTGGGTATGGATTGGCTGACAGCCAACCAGGCTGAAATACTGTATGCAAAGAAATTAATCCGGATTCTGATGGCTGATAAGGATGATGTACTCGTCTTTGGGGAAAAGCGAAAAGGGGAAGTTCCATTAATTTATGTTGCTAAAGCGCGTAAGTGTTTGGTTAAAGGACGTTCATTTTATCTAGCGTATGTTATAGATGTGAAGTCAGAAAAGAAACAAGTGGAAGACATTAAGGTGGTACGTGAATTCCCAGACGTATTCCCCAATGATCTTCCAGGTCTACCTTCTGAACGACAAGTTGAGTTTCGTATCGATCTTATCCCCGGATCGACACCAATAGCGCATGCACCGTATCGCTTAGTGCCGGCCGAAATGAAAGTGATGATGTCTCAATTACAAGAACTGTTAGACAAGGGTTTTATTAGACCAAGTTCTTCACCTTGGGGAGCTCCGGTGTTGTTTATTAAGAAAAAAGATGGCACTATGAGAATGTGCATCGACTACCGCGAGCTGAATAAGGTGACGATTAAGAACAAGTATCCGCTTTCAAGGATTGATGATCTGTTTGATCAACTCCAAGGTGCAGGATGCTTTTCAAAGATTGATCTAAGGTCTGGATACCATCAAGTTCGAGTAAGAGATGAAGATATCCCTAAGACAGCGTTCAGAACGAGATACGGGCATTATGAATTCCTTGTAATGCCATTTGGGTTGACTAATGCTTCAATCGTGTTCATGGATCTGATGAACAGAGTATGTCGACCATTTCTAGACAAGTCTATTATTGTATTCATCGATGACATACTTGTTTATTCAAAGAATGAAGTAGATCATGAACGCCATCTTCGTGAAGTCTTAGAAGTGTTGAGAAAAGAGAAATTGTACGTAAAGTTCTCGAAATGTGAGTTATGGTTAAAAGAGGTACAATTTCTAGGGCATGTAATTACTTCGGAAGGAGTCAAAGTAGATCCAGCAAAGATTGAAGCAATGACGAACTGGTAGACACCGAAAAACGCGTCTGAAATAAGAAGTTTCTTGGGTCTAGCAGGTTACTATCGGAGGTTTATCAAAGACTTCTCAAAGATTGCTTCTGCTTTGACCGTGTTGACTAGAAAGAATGTAAAGTTTGTTTGGACTGAAAAGGAAGAGTCAGCTTTCAGAACTCTACGTCAGAAGTTGTGTGAAGCTCCAATTCTTGCATTACCGGAAGGAACGAAAGATCTAGTCGTATATAGTGATGCATCAAAAATGGGGTTGGGGTGTGTGTTGATGCAAATAGGCAAGGTGATTGCTTTTGCATCAAGACAACTCAAAGAACATGAGAAGAATTACCCTACCCATGATTTGGAATTGGCAGCGGTCGTGTTTGCATTAAAACTATGGCGTCATTATCTGTATGGAACAAAGTGCACTCTCTTCACTGATCATAAGAGCTTACAGCATGTCTTTGATCAAAAAGAATTGAACATGAGGCAAAGGCGTTGGTTAGAATTACTTAAAGACTATGATTGAGAATTGCATTACCATCCCGATAAGGCAAATTGTTAGGGTCGTTTTGTGTTGATTTAAGGTTCAAGGGTCTGTAATGCAATTATTCATTTTTAGCTTACTAGTTGTATCATTTGCTTTCTCTCATTCGTATTGTAATTCTCTCTAAATTGAAAGCATAATACAGGGATGACCAGTTGAAATCATTGTTCTTATTGTTTATATTACTGATTTCATAATTGTTGCACGAATCTGGAACTAACAATTGGTATCAGAGCAGACGGACACGATTGATTCAAAGCATTCAAGTTGACTTTTGGTAATATTCTTGACTTTTCTCGTCTATGTCATTCTTGAATTTTCAAAATTTTGATTCTGTCAAAATTGATTGATTTTGCTTATTGGGTTGTGTTAGCATCATTGTTATAAGTCATTCTGCAAATTTTCACATCCTAATTCGTCCGTTTGAGTGGTTAATTAAGCAAACAAAGATCAAAAGTTTTGGTTGTGTTCTTCATCAAAAATCATATTTTTACCATCAAAACTTGTTGTTTTTGCTTTAAAATCGATTGGGTCAGTGTTATCTTTGTGTTTGGTACTGTTCCTAATCTTTCAGGATCAATTTTGAGCAATCCTAATCGAGTTTCAACCGATTTGGAAAAGTCAGTCGCAGTTCCCGGATAGATCAGCCGACGTTTCCGGACAGCTTCAATTCTTTCCGGACGTTTGTGTTAAATTCATCCGGACTCGTCTCTCCTTTCCGGGTAAGTCTTCCGGGTACATCCAACATTTCCGGGTAAGTCAAACATTCCGGGTAAGTTATCAAAACTCTAATCAATCCGAGTAAATTTGTTTCCGGAAACCCAAAGTTCCCGGTCATCAATTTTTCCCGGACAACTCTGTACCCGGTAACTCTCGTTTACTTTCTTCATCCGGTATCTTCTGTTTTCCGGTAACCCCTGTGTTATCCGGAAACCTAAGCTATCCGGACACTCTAGTTTATCCGGATACTGTGTGAGTTTTTTTGAACTGTTTGTCGATCTGATTTGGATTCCTATCCAGTAAGATCACTCTTAGTTCTTATTAGTCGTAGAACCTGCGTTAGAACCACTCTTAGTGCCTTGCGTTAGGTTTATACTTTGAATCAATCCACACGTCTGACGATCACTTCGTTGCAACCAAAGATGTCTACCTCACGTGACGCTCTCGCAATCGGCACAGACTCCAAACCACCTTGTCTCTATCAAGGTGAGTATAGCCAATGGCGAGACAGATTCATGATTTTCATTGAATCTAAGGACAACTATGTATACATCAAGAAAGCTCTTGAAGATGGTCCAATTGCTTGGCCGAAGAAGACCATAGCAGCAACTGCAGCAAATCCTCAAGTTAGTTATGAGGACAAGACTGAAGCCGACCTGACCGAAGAGGAAAGAGGCAGAATAGAAGGCGAAAAGCATGCTAAGAGATATCTTGTCCAAGCACTTCCCAATCCGATTTACACAGTTATTGACAGCTACAAAGGTACGGCAAAAGGCATGTGGGATCAAGTGGCTAGAATGATGCGTGGGAGTGTTGTTGGCAATCAACTGAAGATCAACAGCGCATTAACCAAGTTCGATGGTTTCAAGCAGCGCAACGGCGAGACTCTCACCCAAGAATATGAACGTTTCTGCTCACTTCTCAATGAACTGAACAAGAACCAGATCGTCCGTTCCAACACGGAAAATGCGCTCAAGTTTCTCAACAATCTGCTACCAGAATCGAAGGTGTATGCTTCTCATGTCAAGCATAACAACTTGATAGAGAACATCAGTATCAACGAACTGTATGAGACGCTTCTTCAAGACGAAGATGAAGTGAATGAACTTCTGGGCGAGAAGAAGACTGAAGCAAAGCCAGCTGCTGATCCCATAGCACTCACGTCCTCCAAGAAAGGGAAATCTTCTGGCCATCATTCTAAACGTGCTCAAAAGCAAAGCGCTTCCGAACCTGAAGAAAAGGAAGACAATGACTCGAATGATGAAGTATCTGACTTCAAGAAAGCTATAGCTCTGCTCACCAAAACTTTCCAGCAACAGCAATTCTACAAGAAGCCATCGTCTAATAATCAGCGCTATTCCACCGCCATCAACAAACGCCATAATTATCAAGACAAGCACGAGGGAAAGAAGAAAGTTGTTGAGCAAGACACGTCTGAAAAGAAGGAAAAGAAGGAGAAAGAAGATAGAAAGAAGAAAGATGAACCAGTGACCTGCTACAACTGTGGAAAGCTTGGTCATTTTGCTAAAGATTTGACAAGGCATGTGGTAAAGAATTCTCACTACTACAAGGCCAAACTGGCATTGGCTGAGCAGAAGGAAGTTGGAGAAGCTATGTTTGTGGAAAACGACTACTGGTTGGGTCGTTCTGATGATGAAAGCGATTCAGATTGTGCAAATGCTTTCATGGGCTATCACTCCCCAGTTGATGAAGAGAAGACAAGTCAGGTATGTGAATCTTCTCAACAAGATTTTATGAATGACATGCAATCTCTTCTTGAACAGGCAAATTCCTTTAAGGTCACCACTAAAGAACAAAAGCTTGAGATTAGTTCACTAACCAAAAAGCTAGATGTTCAAACACGATTAACTGAAAAAATTAAGTCTGAAAATGCTATGTTAAATGAGAAATGCAAAAACCTCTCAATAGCACCTAAAGACTTAAGGGCCAAATTATCTGACCTTCAGTCTAAGTTTGATCAGTGCATGAATGAGAAAGAAGAAATCATTTATCAATGTTCTTCTCTTCAAATTCAGCACAAGGAGATTGTTGCTAAAATTCTCGATCTTGAAACCAAAATTCACAAGAGGGGTCAAACTGATCAAACTATCTTTCTGAATAAACCCAAAGAGTTCACATACTTTAACAAAGAGTGGGGAATCGGATATTATACCCACATTATATGAAAAAGGGAAGGTACCAAGTACCTACGTTATATGACTTTGCTTGTTTTGGTTTAGATAAAAAAATATCCGGCATATGCAATCCACTGGACTGGTCCTCTTGAACCTGAAAAGGAAGAGGAAACCGAGGAATATAAGCGTGCACATAAACGAGGAATACAACTTCCGTTTTGTTATGAACCTTTGAATTATTCGTATAAAAAGAACAAAAAGTATCTCTCAAATGACTACTTCTACCCCTACAAGGTTGCTAAGCCCAAGGATTCCTCCAAAAAGGATGAGGACCAAGCACCAACAACCAAGATTGAGACGGACGAGTTTAAACTCTATGTTCCCCCTCTCATCTTGGAAGCAAAGATTGTCGAGTTGGAGGAGTCGTTTGAGAAAGAAAGGTCTATTTTTCAAAACCAAAAGAAAGCGCTAATCTCTGAGATTGAGAAACTCAATTCTGAGAAACTTGAGAATCTGCAACCGATCAAATCCGACGTTGTGTCTGACGAAGGACAGGAAATCCTTCGGGAAGAAATCACAAAACTCACATCAAAGTTGGCTGCCTTGGCAACATATGTGATGAATGAGTATACGAAAAATGGTCAGCTCCAAGAGCAAATTGACCATCTCAAATCTGAGAAGCAGATTTCTCCCGAACTTTCCTCAAGTTCATCTGATACGTCTTCGTGTAAAGCTTTTATTGATACAATTTCTACTTCACAAGATGGTAAAGATTCTCAAGACGAGAGTGTTTTAAGGAACTTAAACTCTGATTTTTTCTTAGCTTCCACACCAAGTTCCCCAAAGAACACAAGCACAAAGTGTTCCTCGCCTTCCTCGACCGGTCCAAGTCCAGTAATTCCGGATGTCGATTTTTCAGAATTCATGAACTCTGAAGGCAATTCGGATGGAGAGTTTGAGTCGTTCCCTTCATACAGATTTTCTGTCCCCCGTAGTCAATCGTCCGGTCAATTTTCTAAAGGGTAGCAGTTCTCAAACAAAGGCCCCAACTGTGATCAACATTTCTCAATCAAAACCAACTTCTAAACCTGTTTCTAAAAAGCAATCACAGTCGAGGCAAGAGACCGGACCATTGCCTACCAAAAATATTGTTCCTTCTAAAGTCACTGATCATTCTGTCCCGGTTGTTTCAGATAATAATGGTCGAGCAGAACCAGAAAAACCAAAGTGGATAAACAAGGAATCTGTCAAGGATGCAGCGTCAAAGTCATTCCCTACTGCTTTTAATTCTAGAATAAACAAAGACAATTGTGTTTGGAATAATTGGAATCGTTTTGAAGTGTCTTCTCCGGTTAAACTTAATTCAGTCCATCAATTGATTCAATTATCGCGTGCTTGTTTATGTTGTTCTAGATGTGGTTGGAATGATTTTGATAAAATTAATCTTGATACTTGGCATTGGTCACATCATCTGCATGAACACACACCCAAACGGAAACCCCATAATGACAAATAGAACCAATATAAACAACGGGGTTTCCAACAAGAGGTTAAACCGCAGTGGGAGACGAAACCCACTCCTAGATGGGTTGCTCCTACTGAGGTTAAACCGGCACCAAGCAACCTGCTAAAAATAAGGTTCCTCCAAAAGGTGTAAAACCTGCACCAAGGAGGCAACCGATGCCAAAACCAGTTTCCACAAACCGTGTACAATCTACACCTAAGGGGAAAGCTGTGTCAAAGCAAGTTCCTCCAAGAGGTGCCAAACCTAACTCTCCAGGACCCAAACATATTTGGGTACCTAAAATCCGTTAACCTGTTTTTTGCAGCACGGTCATGTGTGGTACTTAGATTTTGGATGCTCCAAGCACATGACCGGAAGGAGGGAGCTTCTCACGAACTACAAGGAAGAATACGGTGGACACGTGAGATTTGGAAACGATAACAAGGCGCCGATCGTGGGCTACGTCGACATTATTCAAGATAAGCTCACAATCAAGAAGGTATCACACGTCGCGGGATTGGGACACAATCTGTTCAGCATCGGGCAATTCTGCGACAAAGATCTCGAGGTTAGCTTCAAAAAGACACGGTGTAGAATCCTCAACGATGCCGGAGAGGAGCTATTGGTTTGAAAACGCAAGACCAATCTCTACACGATCGACCTCGCAACTCTGAAGCCCGATAACCCCGTCTGCCTCATGTCAAAGGCCAATTCCCAACAAGCTTGGATTTGGCATCGAAGACTATCGCACCTAAATTTCAAAAGTATCAACAAGTTGGTGCTGGGCGGACACGTAAAAGGCATGCCCGACCTTCAGTTCGTGAAGGATCGTCTCTGCGGGGCATGTGAGATGGGAAAAATGAAGCGAGTGTCGCACCCGCTGAAGGTAACTCCGAGCACGACCCGGACCCTAGAACTTATTCATATGGATCTGTGTGGGCCGATGCGTCTTCCAAGCATAAACAAGCACAAATATGTTCTCGTGATGGTGGACGACTTCTCGCGCTACACCTGGGTGTTGTTTCTACGTTCGAAAGACGAAACTGCGGAGCTAATCATCGACCACCTGAAGACTATCCAACTGAACAAAATGCAACAAGTTCAGTCTATTAGAACCGACAATGGGACGGAGTTCAAGAATCAGACGGTAGACAACTATCTGACTTCAGTCGGCATTGCTCACACCTTCTCGGCTGCACACACTCCTCAGAAAAACGGAGTGGTGGAAAGACACAACCGCACTCTTGTCGAGGCTGCTCGTACTATGCTTTCCCAAGCCAACCTGCCGCTATTTATGTGGGCCGAAGCGGTGTCTATGGCTTGTTACACTCAAAACTGCTACATTCTCAACAAGCGATTTAACAAGACGCCGTACGAGATAATGAACAACCATATTCCGAACATCAAGTATTTTCATGCGTTCGGATGCACGTGCTACGTTCTGAACGACAAAGATGATCTCGGCAAACTCAGCCCAAAGGCAGACAAAGGAGTCTTCATCGGATACTCAATGCAGGCTAAGGCGTATCGCGTTTACAACAAACAGACCAAAGCCGTTGTTGAAAGCATAAACGTGACATTCGACGAAGCCGCAGATTTGGCTTTCGAACAAAACAGTTCGGAACCCGGTTTAACTGGCATGTTAGCTTCCGGACCTCCAAGTTCGGGATCTACACAAGCGACAGTAAATCCGAATCATGCATCTTCATCAAATGATATCTATTCTGATTTGGATTTATTGTTTAAGTATTTTTATGATGATATCTTTAATGTTTCTCCTACTGTCTCAGCATAACCTCGACTTGAAGCTGTTCGTATTGAAGACTCGTCGAACCTATCCGGTCCGCCGCCTTCTACAAGCACGCCATCCACCACTGTAGAAACAGCTCAACCGTCATCATCGACCTCTACCGATACTACTGCTTCCCCAGAGGAACCTGTTACACATCCGGAGATCACTCCTGGTGATTCGTCTTCTGCCATAACCGACGATCAACTTCTGAACTCCTCGGAACCGGAAGTTGTCCAACCATCGATGAATCCTCCCCCACCTCCTCCGAGAAATCAACCTGCAACACTCGAAGCGGTACAAGACCTACCTTCTGGTGATTATGTGGATTCGGACGCGTCTCACTCTACTCAACAACCGCTTCTGCATACCACCAACTGGACGAGAGCTCATCCCTTACACCAAATCATCGGTGATCCCTCCACACCTGTTCAAACACGAGGTGCATCCGCCAACTTCTGTCTATTTTCCGGCTTCTTAAGCAACATCGAGCCGACGAGCGTACGCGAAGCGCTTGAAGATCCGGACTGGATCATCGCTATGCAAGAAGAGCTCAACAAATTCAAGGATCTGAAGGTATGGCGACTGGTTCCTTGTCCAAAGAACAAGACGGTGATAGGAACCAAATGGATCTTCAAGAATAAAAAGGATAAAGACGGAATCGTCGTACGCAACAAGGCGCGTCTCGTGGCCAAGGGGTACCGTCAATAAGAAGGGATCGATTATGATGAGACCTATGCTCCGGTAGCAAGAATCGAAGCCATCCGAATGTTCCTTGCTTATGCCGCACACAAGAACTTTACAGTCTTCCAAATGGATGTGAAGACCGCATTTCTCTACGGCAATATCGAGGAAGAAGTTTATGTGTCGCAACCAGACGGATACGTGGACGACTCGAAGCCTGATCACGTCTACATTTTAGACAAGGTGCTTTACGGTCTAAAGCAAGCTCCGCGAGAATGGTACAAAAATCTGTCCGAGTTTTTGATAAAGTCCAAATTCACACGAGGTAAAATCGATTCGACTTTATTTATCAAAAACGAAAAGGGTCACATACTTCTCGTTCAAGTGTATGTAGATGATATAATATTCGGCTCTACCAGTCCCCTATATGCTAAGAACTTTGCCACTCTTATGGGACAATTTTTCAAAATGAGTATGCATTGCGAGATGAATTTTTTCCTTGGTCTTCAAGTTAAACAACTGTCCACTGGGATATTCATAAACCAGGCTAAGTACATCTGGGATATTCTTCGGAAATTCCAGCTGGACCAGTCCTCGCTAATGAAAACTCCCATGGCACCCAATACAAAGATTCACGCCGATCCTCACGGATCGGATGTGAACCCTAAATTATATCGCGGGATGATAGGTTGTAACATCCCAGGCCAACCGAACCAGATATTGTCCGCTTTGTCCACACACCCGGACTCACGGTTTTAAAACGCGTCTGATAGGGGAGGTATCAAGTTCCTCTTATAAGGTAACCTTTGTTCCCCTCCCCAACCAATGTGGGATCTTACAATCCACCCCCCTTGGGAGCCCAGCGTCCTCGCTGGCACACCAGTCCGGTTCCCAGCTCTGATACCATCTGTAACATCCCAGGCCAACCGTACCAGATATTGTCCGCTTTGTCCACACACCCGGACTCATGGTTTTAAAATGCGTCTGATAGGGGAGGTATCAAGTTCCTCTTATAAGGCAACCTTTGTTCCCCTCCCCAACCAATGTGGGATCTTACATAGGTTCTCTAATGTACTTAACTGCGAGCAGACCGGATATTATGTTCTCCACGTTCTTGTGTGCCCGGTATCAATCAAAACCTAAGGAGTCTCATTTAACTACTGTCAAACGAATTTTTCGTTATTTACATGGTACTGCTGATCTTGGCTTGTGGTACCCGAGAGAGACAGGTTTTGCACTATCCGCTTATTCCGATGCGGATCACGCGGGCTGCATGTTGGACCGGAAGAGCACCTCGGGACATATCCAGTTTTTGGGAGATAGCCTGGTGATAGGGTGGGTATCACCCCCCCCCTAAATCTAACCGCAAGTGTACGGTGTCGAAATCAAGTAATACGTACGGAAGTACGAGTATCGAATCCACGGGAACTAGGAACTAAGTATCTCAATTACTATAATCACTATTAACTTAATTGTCGAAATTGAGAGATGGTTGGTATTAAACTAATTAATTGCAATAAGAAAATTACAAACGAAACAGAAATAGCTTAAGGAACTTTGATAGAGAAAACAGTTGAGGGTTGGAAATCCTTAGGTTTTCACATACGAACTTCTGACTTAAAATGATTACCAGTTATTTCCCCTTAATGAATACCCAAATCTTGACAAACACCGTTATTCTCTCTCGAGCAACAACAGGTTTAGTCTTTATAAATCACCGTTGCTCTTTCTCAAGCAACAACGGGTTTTATTCTGAAAGGCACAAGTTTTATCTCTCGATCTCACCTATGGCATTCAAAACACATTAAGCATAAGATTTAACGGGACTAAAGCTTACTCGGTATATCTCTATCACCTTTCTCACCTTAGGCATGCAATTTATAGTTCTAAGTAGCAATTAATTCTCTCGAACTTAATTGGAACAAACAAATCATATGTAAATTGGCCAAATTCACAAAAGCATTAAAAACTAAATCACAAGCTTCATTAAAATAGGAAAAACTGATAAAAGTCATTCGTCATCCGTTCATATGTTCAAACCTAATTCAATCCAACCCCCAACATCTAAAGATTAGTTCATGATTTTGGGGGACAAAAACATAGGAGAAGAAAAGGAAACAATGAACGAAAACATGATAAAAGTGATCGTGGTGAATGTGGTAGATATACTCCATTCTCCCGGCTCTAATCTGCATCGCGTCGTGAATTCCTCCTCGAATGATCCTCTATCGTCCCTCCAAAAGCTCCGAAAAATCTTTGGAAATCGCCCCCAAGTCGTCTCTGGCCGTCGTGTGTGAGTTGCATGAAGAATAATGACCTAAACCCGGAACTATAAAGCTGAAAAACGTGAAACAGGGACATACGCGGTTTGCGCCGCAACTTGCAAGTCGCGGGCAAAGCCGCGCGCTTTCTTGAGGCAATTTTGGGTCAGGTTTGGTTCGCGGATCGGGTCCAGGTTCGGGCGCGGGTTTTGGGCTTGGATCTCGGGCTTCCGTTGGCTTCGTTTGGGACTCGTTTTGGGCTCTTTTCCGCTTCTTTTCTCGATGTTTGCCTTCCTTTTAGAATACCTGCACATTTCACTCAATAAAACCGTAAAACTTCGCCTTTTTGCTGGAACACAAGCCAATCTCATTGGTTTGAGAACCGAAAATAACGCCAAAAAGTAGCGTTATCAACAACCCCAAACCGAGTGTTGCTTGTCCCCAAGCAATTTAGCGATAAAATAGAAATAAAGCACACACAAGAGAAATACTAACTGCACAACTTCCAATCGGTCCCATGTGATGCAATGGTGATTTCCCATACCCGTGAATGTCTATCTCACTCTCGCCTTATTCTCATTTTGTTTGATCTATGACCTTCCATTGTGAGTTGAACTCGTGACTGTTTCGATTACATTAGGGTCGTGATAGGTCCAAACATACTAGGGAAAAGATTTTGCCTCGACCCTACCTCACGGGATACTCTCATTTCGCTCGAACCTAAGTTGTCGCACATGTTGTCATGTATAGGAAGTTATGTACAATAATGCTCAAAAATTACATGACAACTCTATTGAAAGATGCACAAATGTCCAAAAATTGATCTCAGAAAGGAATCAAGTAGCAAGACAGGGAATATCAGTAAAGGTGGTCGCATACCGTAATCACGTTTTCCAGAAGATCATCCAGGTCTTTACATGGGTTGTAATGGGGCTAAGGTTATGGCTAAGAAGTGAAGGGTAAAACGGTTCAAAGATCCTTGGTGTGTCAAGCTTTAGCAATTATGAACTTTCTTCACATTCTATCTTTTGGCCCTCTTTATCACTTTTGGAGTGGCTGTGACTCTTTTATTTAGCTGCTATAGATACTATTTAACTAATTGTATTTTTTTTGGGTGTCATTGGCCCTCTTTTCTATTTATTCTCATGATTGGCCTGCATTCGTTTCTTTTCCGCTCTATCTTTTCTATTCATTACCGCCTCTGTTTGACACACTGTCGGATAAGGTTGGTTAAGGCTTTCGGCTCGGGTTTAAAGGTGGGTCTGAAATGAAAAAGGTGAGTGTTTGTGTTGGGAACTGAAGATATGCTAAGTATGGTTAGTACTGCTAAGTCTTCATTACTACTGCCAGTTCTTCGTTACTACTGCTGGGCAAAGTTACTGCTGCTAGATGAAGTTAATGCTGCTAGTTGAAGTTAGTGCTGCTAGTCCAAATTACTACTGCTAGACATGGTTAGTACTGCTGAGCTGAGTTACTACTGCTTGAAGACTGTGAAGATTAATACTGCTGAAGGTTGTTAATGCTGCTGAGCCAAATCATTATTAATACTGCTGAGTTGATAAATTTGATATGCGATACTTTTGGAGACAAAGAAGGAATTGATCAAGATATGCTTAACGAAGATTCAGAAGATCAATTTACTTTTTATGGTTATCTTGTAATTACTTTTGTATAAATAGTATTGATAGATAGCTATTAAAACAGACGAAAAAGAAGATAGATAATATACAGAATTCTATATTCAAGAGTGAATTAACCTCAAGATCATAGATCCTATTTCTAGAGAAGTAGAAATCGTCTTGTTGAGCCTGTTCAACAAGATTGAGGTTTGGTGTAAAACTTGTGAGTAATAACTGTTTGATCTATATACAGTTTATTGAATTTCTATTGATTGTTCTTTAATTGATTTAGAGTTCTATTCCGCAAGATTCTCTAAATTCTGTTTCTAAGAAGTTTAATTCTTGTTAAGAATCGATCCTGACAAGTGGTATCAGAGCATTGGTATCTTAGAAATTATGGACAACTCAATGGATTCTCACAGTACTCTTGTTTCAAAGGTTCCCATGCTCAAACCCAATGAATTTGACATGTGGAAACTAAGAATCAAGCAGTACATTCTTCTTACTGATTATGCAATATGGGACATTATAGAAAATGGCCCATGTAATGAAGGAAAGATTGGAGCAGATGGAAAGAGACCTCCTCCCAAGACAGATGCTGAAAAGAAAGTAAGACAAACAGAGATGAAGGCATTAAGCACTCTGCTTTTGGCTATTCCTAATGAGTACCAACATCAATTCCAACACTGCACAGATGCACAGATGTTGTGGAATGCTCTGGAGAAAAGATTTACTGGAACAAAGAGCACAAAGAGAAATCAAAAGGCTATTCTCAGGCAACAATATGAAAACTTTATGTCTGCAAAGAATGAGTCTATGACTCAAACTTTTGACAGATTTAACAAGTTAATTGGAGAATTAGCAACTGTGGGTGTACACATGGATGCTGATGATGTCAACAGAAAGTTCCTTAGATCATTGGGAGAAGAATGGACCATGTACACTGTCTCATTCAGACAGAATGACCAATTGGAGGACAAAGAGCTAGATGACCTCTACAATGATCTAAGAGTATTTGAGGCTGAAGTTGAAGCCAAGAAAAGGCCATCAGGATTTGTTTATAATGCTGCTTTGTTATCTTCATCCTCTGATACTGCTGCTAATCCTGATTCTGTTAATACTGCAGGTTCTGTTAATTCTGCTAGTGGAACCAATCAAGAGAAGACCACAGATTCTGTACTAGAAGCATTCTTTTCTAGTCATGTCCACTCTTCTCTAATCAATGATGATTTAGAGCAGATCAATGCTGATGATCTGGAAGAGATGGACATCAAGTGGCAGATGGCTATGCTATCAATGAGGGTGAAGAAATTCATCAAAAGGACTGGGAGAAACAACTTTTCCCAAAGAAGAGAAGATGGTGCAGGCTTTGACAAGTCAAAGGTTGAATGCTATAAGTGTCACAAGATGGGACACTTTGCCAGAGAATGCAGAAGTGGAGGATCACAGACTCCAAATGGACACCAAAACAGAAGCTCCTCTCAAGCCCTTGTTTCTCAACAAGGAATGGGATTTGATTGGAGTGATCAAGCTGAAGAAGCCTGTCAGAATCAAGCTCTTATGGCAGAAGTGTCTGATATCCCCACTGAGGTACAATCTAAACTCTGTTCTCAAGCTTGCATTGATGCTGTTAAAAGATATAGGGATCACAATCAGAGTATGTGTGATGACCTTAAGAGGCTAGAGAAAGATGTGAAAGATTATGTTAGGATTGTAGAAAGGTTTGAGGAACAGATCAGAGCTTTTCAAGCTAATGAACTTCAACACCACTATGATACTAACTATTGGAAGTGGGAGAAGAATGAGTATGAGATTAAGCTGAAAGTGTCTGGGGAGGAGAGTGAGAAGTTAAAAGAAGAGCTTAAAAAGGTTAAACTTGATGTTGAAAAGTTTACCTGTGCTTCTAAAACCATGGACACCATCATTAAAGCACAAATCCATGACAAGATGAAAGTAGGGATAGGGTACAATACCACACCTCCACCCTACAATAACAACTACATACCTCCTAAGTCTGATTTGTTAGAGACCAAGGATAGAAAGGAACCTGAATTAATGATTAATATAGATCCTTGTGAAAAAGAAATAGTTGTTGAAGATGAGACTGACAAAGTAGACTCTGATGAGGAATGTGAGAGTCCATGTGTCAAGAACACAGAGATCAAAAGGACTGAAGAGAAAAAGGAAGTTCATTACACACAACCCAAAGTTGTGAACTCTAATACTTGTAAACAGTGTTCCTGCAGGAAATTCAAAGAGAACAAGCCCCAAAAACATGATAATCAGAGGGGAAATCAAAGGAACTGGAATAACCAGTGGGCTATGAGACAAGGAGTTGACCTGAAAAGAATCAACAGGCCAAAACCTTGTTTCATCTGTGGTAAGCTAAATCACTTAGCCAAACACTGTTATTTCAATCCTGTTAACCAAAGGTTTAATGCTCAAAGATCTTTTCAAAAACCTGGTGGTTACAGAAAGAATGGTGGATATAAAAAGTCTGCAAAGAAAAATGTGGCAAAGAAACAAGATAAACCCAAAAGCCACATAAAGAAAATGACTGAAAAGGAATGTGATAATATGTGGGTTCCAAAAAGCACTAAAAACAATACTGCTGCTAGCAGTGTTAGTACTGCTAACACTGCTAGTACTGCTTCAAAAGTTAGTGCTGCTAGCAGTATTAATACTGCTAGTAATCATTCCAAAGTTAGTACTGCTAGCAATATTAATACTGCTAGTAATCATTCCAAAGTTAGTACTGCTAGCAATATTAATACTGCTAGTATTCAGTCAAATGTTAGTGCTGCTAATACTGTTAGTGCTTCTTCTTCAGATAGTACTGCTGCTAGCAGTATTAACTCTGTTAATACTGCTTCTAGCAGTGTTAACTCGGTTAATACTGCTACCTCTGTTAGTACTTCTGAGGTTAATACTGCTAGCACTGTTAGTACTGCTAGCACTGTTAGTACTGCTGCAAGTGCTGCTACACCAATAATTTTGACAAAGTATTCCAGCACAGCAGTACCAAAAGTTAAAAATCTCATCAAAACCAAGTGTAAGTATTTTGATGAGCAAGGGAGACCCAAGACCACTTCGGCTTGGGTTCCAAATAAAACTAACTGATTTATCTTGATGTGCAGGGCAACCAACAGCTCAAGGGGAAGAGCATTTGGCATGTTGATAGTGGTTGCTCCAGGCACATGACAGGTAACATGTCCTGCCTCAAAAATTTCAAAAAGGTTGATGGAGGACATGTTGCATTTGGGGATAATCCTGCTGGTGGAAAGATAAGTGGTAAGGGTGATGTTTCAAAGGGTAAGATGACCTTTGAAGATGTATACTATGTTGAACAATTGAGATACAACCTGTTAAGTGTATCACAGGTTTGTGACAAGAAGCATAGTATATTGTTTACAGACTCTGAATGTATTATCCTTGCTCCTGGATACAAAGTGGTTGATGAAAACATGATACTTCTGAGAACTCCAAGGAAGGATAATGTTTATTGTTTAGATTTGGAAAGTGTTTCATCTGATTCATCTCTAAATTGTTTAGTTTCAAAAGCTTCTTTAGATGAATCATCACTATGGCACAGAAGGATGTGTCACATGAACTTTAAAACAATAAATAAACTTGTTAAGAATAACCTTGTAAGGGGTTTGCCATCCAAAGTATATTCATGTGATGATCATTGTGTTGCTTGTCTCAAAGGCAAACAACACAAAACTTCTCATAAGTCCAAAGAGATAAACACTATATCAAATCCTCTTCAACTGTTACATATGGATCTGTTTGGTCCTACCAATGTGATGAGTATTGGCAAGAAATCATACTGCTTAGTTATTGTTGATGATTATTCTAGATTTACTTGGGTATATTTTCTGAGAACTAAAGATGAGACAAGTGGACTGATCAAATCTTTCATTCTCAAAATTGAAAACCAATCAAATCAAAGAGTGAAAGTCATTAGATCAGATAATGGAACTGAGTTTAAAAATTCTGATCTAAACACCTTTTGTGAAGAAAAAGGAATTGAGAGACAATACAGTGCTCCTAGGACTCCACAACAAAATGGTGTTGCTGAGAGAAGGAATAGGACACTGATTGAGGCTGCTAGATCTCTGTTAGCTGACTCAAAGTTACCAATTACTTTTTGGGCAGAAGCAGTTAATACTGCCTGCTATGTTCAAAACAGAGTTTTAGTTGTAAAGCCTAAAAACAAGACACCTTATGAGCTTTTCCATAAAAGGAAACCATATATTGGATTTTTCAAGCCATTTGGATGTCCTTGTACTATTCTCAATACCAAATCTCACTTAGGCAAGTTTGATAGCAAAGCAGATGATGGTTTTCTTGTTGGGTATTCATCTCAAAGTAAGGCCTACAGAGTCTTTAATACCTCTTCTAGAATAATTGAAGAAAGTGACAATGTCAAATGCAATGAGAACACACCAAATCCTATTGGTTCAGGTCCTAATTGGCTATTTGACATTGATTCACTCACTAATTCTTTGGGTTTCAGTGGTGATGTATATGCAGGACAAAGGGATACACCATCATCAGAACACAGAATTCAATCTGTGATATTTCCAATCCCTTCCATTGATCCTGTGGAATTCTGTGAACACCATGAGGAGACTGAACCTATTCAGAATGAAGAAGAGAGGAGAGCAGAGGAAAATCAGTCTTCAGGTTCAAATTCCAGAGAATCTGAGGTGACTGAAGAAGCAGAAACAAATCCAGAATTAAATGAGTCTAATCTGGATGAGGACTTACAAGAGGAAGCTGGTCACCAAACAAGAACTCAGAAAAA
Organism: Saussurea involucrata; assembly: GCA_033807775.1. Classification (NCBI taxonomy): domain Eukaryota; kingdom Viridiplantae; phylum Streptophyta; class Magnoliopsida; order Asterales; family Asteraceae; genus Saussurea; species Saussurea involucrata. The sequence goes on from CM066325.1 coordinate 39,721,577, forward strand.
TCATCCTCCTGAGTTGGTAATTGGAGATATTGCATCTCCCATGATGACTAGAAAGCAAAGCAGACTCCAAGAGTTGCAAGAGCAGCAAAATACAGTTAACACTGTTCTTACTTGCTTTCTGTCCCAGATTGAGCCCAAAAAGGCTTATGATGCCATGAAAGACCCAAGCTGGATAGAGGCAATGCAAGAGGAGCTGCTACAGTTCAAATTACAGGATGTTTGGGACTTGGTAGACCTTCCAAAAGGTCATAGAGCAATTGGCACCAAGTGGATTTTCAGGAACAAGAAGGATGACAGAGGGATTGTAATCAGAAACAAAGCTAGACTGGTTGCACAAGGGTACACTCAGGAAGAAGGAATAGATTATGAGGAAGTCTTTGCTCCTGTGGCAAGGATTGAAGCAATCAGGTTATTTCTAGCCTATGCCTCATACATGAAGTTCAAAGTGTACCAAATGGATGTCAAAAGTGCATTTCTGTATGGAAGCATTGAGGAAGAAGTATATGTCTGTCAACCCCCTGGATTTGAGAATCCATTGCACCCTGACAGAGTATACAAGCTGAAGAAGGCTCTCTATGGTTTGCATCAGGCCCCAAGAGCATGGTATGACACTTTGTCTACCTATCTCTTGATAAATGACTTTGAAAGAGGAGTCATTGACAAGACCCTGTTCATCAAGAGGAGAAAGAGAGGTACTTTACTTGTTCAGATCTATGTGGATGATATCATCTTTGGATCCACCAATGATCAAATGTGTAAAGAGTTTGAAGAATTGATGCACAAAAGCTTCAAGATGAGCTCCATGGGAGAACTTACATTCTTTCTTGGGCTTCAGGTAAAACAGAGGAAAGATGGAATTTTTATTAGCCAATCCAAGTATGTGAAAGACATCCTGGACAAGTTTGGTTTATCAGACTCAAAGTCAGCAAGCACTCCAATGGAAACACATAAACAGATCACTGCAGATCTTGAGGGGGAGGATGTGGATGTCCATCATTACAGATCAATGATTGGATCTCTCATGTATCTCACAGCCTCTAGACCTGACATTATGTTTTCAGTCTGTGTTTGTGCCAGATTTCAGGTTTCTCCTAAGCAATCACACCTTCATGCTGTCAAGAGAATATTCAGATACTTAAAAGGGCAACCTAGATTAGGTCTCTGGTATCCTCATGAATCCTCTTTTGACTTGCTTGCATATTCAGATAGTGATTTGGGAGGAGCCAACATGGATAGGAAGTCTACTTCAGGTGGATGTCAGTTTTTGGGTACAAGACTAGTATCTTGGCAGTGTAAGAAACAAACCACAGTGTCCTTATCTACCACAGAAGCTGAGTACATAGCTGCTGCAAGCTGCTGCTCTCAGGTTCTATGGATTCAGAATCAGATGTTGGACTATGGGGTAACTTTTCTTCACACACCAATCTTCATTGATAACAACAGTGCTATTAGCATTGTTAATAATCCAGTCAAACACTCAAAAACAAAGCATATAGAGATAAGGTATCACTTTATAAGAGATTGCAATGAAAAGAAATTAATTCAGGTTGCTAAAGTTCATACAAATGACCAGTTTGCTGATCTATTCACAAAAGCTTTTGATGTGGGTAGATTCACCTTTTTGGTAACAAGTGTGGGCATGATCAACCTAGAATAAATTCTTGACTTTCTGTTTTTATACCTATATTTCTTCCTGTATTTGGTGCTACTAACTTTCTTTCTCAGGATCCTCTGTTTTCCTCAGATTACCAAGTGAAGAAAAGTGTAAGTGTGGTTACTACTGCCAGTACAGAAGTTACTACTGTCTGTGTTCCAGCAGTTACTACTGCTCAGTGGTTAATACTGCTCAGTGGTTAATACTGCTAGTACAGTTAATACTGCTAGTGTAGTTAATACTGCTTGGTCGTTAATACTGCTCAGTAGTTAATACTGCTAGTGCATTTAATACTGCTAGTGGAGTTAATACTGCTCGGTAGTTAATACTGCTTGGTAGTTAATACTGCTAGGTAGTTAATACTGCTTGGCAGTTAATACTGCTCGGTAATTAATACTGCTCGGTAGTTAACACTGCTAGGTAGTTAATACTACTTGGCAGTTAATACTGCTTGGCAGTTAATACTGCTCGGTAGTTAATACTGCTCGGTAGTTAATACTGCTCGGTAGTTAATACTGCTAGGTAGTTAATACTGCTTGGCAGTTAATACTGCTTGGCAGTTAATACTGCTCGGTAGTTACTACTGCGAGGTAGTTAATACTGCTTCTGATAATCTAGGGCATATAAATACCCCTGTTTGCCCGCCCATGTTCATAACGACTCTTCGCATTTACTTCTTCTCTCTCGTTCTAACCTAGACTCTCCAGAATCTCTGTGCTTTTCTTTCAAGAATCCTTAGGCATCATGGAGTTTGTGGATGAGCACAATGAAATAGCCATGCTTCAGAAGCCGAAACAAGCTGCGGGATTCCACGATATTGTCGATTTTCTAAAATCCTCGCACATCTCCTATGCACTCACAGTGAGCCCAACAATCTATATCGAACATCAGAAACAATTTTGGGAGAATGCCACTGTTAGTGTTGAAGAAGGGCAGAAAACCATTCGAACAAGGGTTTGTGATAAACCCTTGAAAGTCACTGAAGAGGTTATTCGCATCTCCCTTCAGTTGAATGATGCTTCAGGTATAACTTCTATTCCTAATGATGAACTCTTTTCTACTTTACAAAGAATGGGGTATGAAGGTCCCATTGGTGTTTTTAAATTCTACAAGTCAAAATTTTTCAACCAATGGAGATTTCTTGTTCATACCCTGATGCACTGTATTTCCAAGAAAACTACTGGATGGAGTGAGTTCAGCAGTCCCATTGCATATGCCTTGGTCTGCTTATCCACTGCCAGAAAGTACAATTTCTCAGCAATGATCTTTACTGATCTTGTATCAAACTTGGAATCCAAAAAGACCTTTTTCATGTATCCAAGGTTTGTGCAAGAAGTTCTTAACAAGGAGTTGATGGACTTACCTCAGTTCACTGAGGTATATGTACCCAAATCCCCTAAAGGGAAGGTTTTTTCAAATATGAAAAGACTTCCTAGGGACTCGGAAGGAGTTGACACACCATTGTTCTCTACAATGATGGTTGTGTCCCACCCCTCTGAAGGTATGGCATCAGGATCAAGGCCTTCATTAGATCAACCCACTGATGCCCAATCCCAACCTTCCATCTCAAAAGACATCCCACAGTCCATTCTTGAACAGCCCACTCCCACAATCACCAAAAGATTTCAAAGAAGAAAGGTGCACAAGGCTCCTTCCCTTGTTGTACCTACTCAAAGCCCTACGCCTTTAAGCCCTCAATTGGAGCATTCTCCAATTGAGAATATCAACAGGGAAACCACAGGGGTGTCTCCCAACCTCAAGAAGGTGGTCTCTAAGGAGAAGGATGACCATATGGGTGCTAAGGCTGCCACTACTTCTGCTAGCACAGAGAAGGACAGTGGTAACATAAATAAGACCTTCCCCATGGCAACTCTAAATGAGAAATCATTAGGAGGACCCAGGTGCCAAGAAACCAAGGGGGCAGGTAGTGCTTCTGCTAGGCAGAAGGCTTCTGCTGAAACTTCCAAGGATCCTTTAAAGAAGGTTAATACTTCTAAACAAGGTGAGGATAGATATAACTATGAGGAATTGATGGAAACCTTAGGGAATATCAACTTGGATGTCATGGCACAAAAGAAAGAGATTGAGCAACTTAAGACTGTGGTTACCTACCAACAGTCTCAAATTGAGAAGCTCAAAAAGATGGTCACCAAGTTGCTGAACAAAAGGAAAAAGGCAAGGTTTGTGCTAAGAAGGAGAACCTCAACTGATGATGCTCCCAAAAAGGGGGAGTCAGAGTCAGAAGCAGAACTGAAACTGAAGGGTCCACAAATTGAGGGGGAGACTGCTCACATAGAGACTGAGATGGAAATGGACTATGCACAGTTTAAGGGGGAGTCCAGTGAGACAGAAAAGGGGGAAGAGTGTGTCAAAGAAACCAAAGCAGCAGAAACCAAAGCAGCAGAAACCACAGCAGCAGAAACCAAAGCAGCAGAAACCACAGCAGCAGAAACCACAGCAGCAGAAACTGTTAATGCTGCTGAGCTTGAACAAGCAGCAGAAACAGTTAATGCTGCTGAAGGCCAAACAGTCAAAGCAGCAGAAACTGAGAAGGAAGCAGTAACTACAACTCAAGCTGAAATAGATGAAGAAATTTACTGGATTATAAAGAACAGTATTGAAGCAGCATCACTACATGTACTAAGAGAAGCAGTAACAGCCATAGCAGCAGAAATGGTTATTGCTGCTGAAAAACTTAAAGCAGCTGAACCAACTCCTGAGGCTGTCAAAACTCTTAAAAGAACCAAGATGATGTCCAAGAAAAGACCAAGAACCCAGCCCATAACTACAAAGAAGAAAAATGAAAAGAAACCAAGGGTGGAGTCATCTGCAGAAAAGGCCCAGGAGGAAACAGTGAAATCTGATGGAAAAGTTGCTGAAGAAGAAGTGGCAACTCCATCAGGGAAATCAGGCAATGTGCAATCACAAACGGATGCCCAATGTGACTTGTACATCACTAGTGTTGAATCTAACCCAATTCCACTTCAGGCTGAACCAATATCATCTAAGGCTCCTGAAATCACCTTTTGGGACACTTTGAAAGATGGTAGAAAGGAGTTCATTAGGATAAAAAGAGCTGATGGAAAATTTGAAGTATTTTCTACTTGGGGAAAGATTGTCAGAACTTGCTCAAGATCAGACTTAGAAGAGATGTTCAAAGTTGGGATGAAGATATATGGAAACATGCTGACTGAGCCAGGGATGTCAATCTCTAAAATGGTACTTGAATTCTTGTGCCAAATGTTCAAACCTGAAGCAGTTCAGCATAGGTTAAACACACAGTTTCAAGTCATTACCAACTGGATGCTCTATGAAAACTGTGGAGTATATGTCATCTCCCTTGACTCTGCAACTCATGAATACTATCTTGTAGATGAAATATACAATCACAGCATGAAGAGGCTGCAAGGAATGCTACACACTAAGCTGACCTGCAACAAGGATTCAGCAATGGGTAGATTCTTGGTAAAGAGGATTCTCAATCAGAGTCTAGGCCTAAGTCCTAATCTGTGTGTACATGATGACTAAGTTTTGGAAGCATCATCTGAAGAACTTGACTTCTTTTCCTAAAAGTCAAGTTAGGGGGAGATTGTTGGGAACTGAAGATATGCTAAGTATGGTTAGTACTGCTAAGTCTTCATTACTACTGCCAGTTCTTCGTTACTACTGCTGGGCAAAGTTACTGCTGCTAGATGAAGTTAATGCTGCTAGTTGAAGTTAGTGCTGCTAGTCCAAATTACTACTGCTAGACATGGTTAGTACTGCTGAGCTGAGTTACTACTGCTTGAAGACTGTGAAGATTAATACTGCTGAAGGTTGTTAATGCTGCTGAGCCAAATCATTATTAATACTGCTGAGTTGATAAATTTGATATGCGATACTTTTGGAGACAAAGAAGGAATTGATCAAGATATGCTTAACGAAGATTCAGAAGATCAATTTACTTTTTATGGTTATCTTGTAATTACTTTTGTATAAATAGTATTGATAGATAGCTATTAAAACAGACGAAAAAGAAGATAAATAATATACAGAATTCTATATTCAAGAGTGAATTAACCTCAAGATCATAGATCCTATTTCTAGAGAAGTAGAAATCGTCTTGTTGAGCCTGTTCAACAAGATTGAGGTTTGGTGTAAAACTTGTGAGTAATAACTGTTTGATCTATATACAGTTTATTGAATTTCTATTGATTGTTCTTTAATTGATTTAGAGTTCTATTCCGCAAGATTCTCTAAATTCTGTTTCTAAGAAGTTTAATTCTTGTTAAGAATCGATCCTGACAGTTTGGCTACAAAGGGGGTTATGGTTACACACATATGGGTAAAAAGGTACGATAGCTAAACACAGGTTAAAACAAAACACACATTGCCTGGAATCACATCTTAAGGTCCATACGATTTGGTCTACTATACCCTTTCCCAATATCCCGATGGTTGTCTTTGCTACTCAATGCAATAATATAGCGAGATCATTCTATATTCACGACAAGGAACTCGAGAAAGTGTATAAGAATTAAGTGTATGAATCCCTCGAAATGAAAAACGTCTGTTAGGCTCAAAACTCGCTAATGGGTGGTCTCCACTAATGTCCCTAGTCATGTCCTTTCCCGGTCCTTCCCTAGCGGTCACGTCACTATCACAAGATTCTTCTTACAATAGTCGGTCTCAATCATTCAAAACAAAAAAAAATTAGCTAAAGTGATCTAAGTACTTAGAAGTGCAGGAAATCTACGTGCATAACGTGGGCCCGATTGGGCAACCCCAAACCTTACCCACACATTGTCCCCAATGTGCAAGTGTCGGCGTAGGCGATACTAAAACAAGTATCGTTGTGCGGTTATTACAGGTATCAGACAGGAAAAACATAACATTTAAACACAAGCATCAAAGAGCTATTCTCATTAAACTATGGCCACCCCAAACCTAGGCCGTGGCCTAGGTTTGTCAAAACAAAAGCCAACCCCAAACCTCGGTGAAACCGAGGTTTGCACAGGATTAAAATTGATGGTGTAGATGTTGAAAGATGAGGCACCCCAAACCTAAGTGAAACTTAGGTTTGTTGCATCTCGTTTAACTACTAAGGGAACAACATCATACGCCACTCGTTACCTACAGAGTTGAGAACATACCTGTTTGCCCGGACGGAGGAGATATTCTTGAGAATTTATGAACGCCATAGTTGAGAGACATCGGAGGAGATGGAGAGAGAGACTGCAGATACACCAGAAAACACAGCAAACAACGAAAGAGAAACAAAGAAACGAAGCCCACAAAGCAAGAAGAAACAAAAATTGCACGAAAAACACTCATAGGCAACAGGGGACCCCCGCGGTTTGTGTCACGGTTTGTAAACCGCGCTACATCCCGCGTAACTCACTGTTTCACAATACAACCCAGAGGGACCCCGCGACTTATCACGCGGCTTGCAACCCGCGCAGCATACCGCGTATGTCTCTGTCCATTTTGCGATTTTGCGATTTTTCACTTTTTTTATATTGTCTTTTGTAAATAAAACACACTCAAAACTGAAATTTAAAAAGAAAAACAACCTCGGTGGGTTGCCTCCCACCCAGCGCCGTAGTTAAAGTCGTGGCACGACTAATGTGGATCTCAGCTTGTCTCGGTATCCGCGAAATCGAATCGCCCACACTTGCGGTTCTTCGCGGATTCTTCCACATTTGGTTCTCTTTGACCATCTCCGTCTCTACGCCTTCTTCCGTTCTAGAACATCTTGAATGTCACCCTTTCGCCGCCAACTCTTAACATCATCTCACCTTCTTCCATGTCAATCAAAGCTCTGCTAGTGGCCAGAAAATATCTTCCCAAAATCAGTGGGACTTCTATGTCTTCATCGATGTCTAGCACCACGAAATCCACCGGGAAGTAGAATTTGCCAACTTTGATCAACACGTCCTCTACCACTCCATACGGATATATTATTGATTTGTCCACGAGCTTCAGTGTCATGTATGTTGGGTTCACCTCACCCAAGCCGAGTTTCCTGAAAATAGATAAGGGCATTAAGTTAATACTCGCTCCTAGATCACACAACACTTTATCAAAATTAAACTTCCCAATTTGAATAGGGATTGAAAAACTCCCTGGATCTTTAAGCTTCGGGGGAAGCTTGTTCTGGATGATCGCGCTACACTCTTCAGTAAGTGCAACGGTGGATTGGTGATCGATTTCCCTCTTCTTGGATAGAATCTCCTTCATGAATTTCGCGTATGAGGGCATTTGTGCCAAAGCATCTGCAAAAGGAATGTTAATATGCAACTTTTAAAATATATCAAGAAACTTAGAAAAATTAACATCATCCTTATGTGATTTAAGTCTGCTCGGATAAGGCACTCTCGGTACCACCGGCTTGACCGGTGGTTGCTTTGGCTTCGTCTATCCACTCTTCTTGCTCTCTTCAATCACAACCTCTTCATCAGCCTCCAACTCATCCATGTCTACAGTCTCGACCTCTTTCTCTTTGGGCTCGGTTCCTTTTGATGCATGCTCTCGTGTTGTGTCTCCAATCAGCTCCTTGCCATTTCTCAGGTAAATGGCATTACACTCCTCTCGGTTCTTCCTTTCAGTCATACTCGGGAATGTTTCGGGAGGTCGGTTTTGTAAGGCTTCAGAAATCTGCCCCACTTGTCTTTCGAGGAGTTTGATGGAGGTGATGTTCTGTTCGGTAGCCGCCTTGACCGTGTTGACCGTGCTTGCTAGCTCTCCAACCGTGCTGTCCATCTTGGCCATGAACTTCATCATCATATCTTCCAACCCCGGTTTCTTCTCCCCAGATGGTCCATCGTTCCTTTGGTTGAAACCTGGAGGACGGTAAACATTGTTAGTATTAGAGGAATTGGAAGAGTTAGAAAAATTACCTTGTTGTTGACCGGGTTGACTCCATGAAAAATTGGGGTGTTTCTTCCACCCTTCGTTATATGTATTGGAGAACGGGTCGTTCCTCGGCTGATTGTTGCGTTTTGTAAGAACTGAACTTGTTCGGGCTCTTGTGGGCTACCTCCCTTCAAATGGTTCGTGATAAAAGCTAGTTGAGCTTTTAGTTCCTTCAACTCATCATTTTCTTGAACACTAGCGACCCTTCTAACAGACGATCTCGGAGTAGAAAAACTATGCTCAGCCAAGTTCTCAATTAAATCGCATGCCTCTCCATAGGATTTATCCATTAGAGCTCCACCCGCCGCAGCTGTGATGTCATTCTTGAACTGCGGGTGAAGTCCACGGAAGAAAGTCTGAATGATGACCCAACATTGCAATCCATGATGAGGGCACTTCTTTAGCATGTCTTTATACCGCTCCCAAGCCTCATATAACGTCTCTTGGTCCCATTGAGCGAAATGGGTGATCTCGACCATGAGTTGGGCGGTTCTGCTTGGTGGAAAGAACTACTGAAGGAAAGCAGCCTTCAGTTATGCCCAATTGGTTATCGAGTCTGGTTGGATACTCTCGGTCCATGTCTCGGCTCGGCCCTTACGAGAGAAGTTAAACAGCCTCAACTTAATTGCATCATCTTTCATCCCATTGATCTTAAAAGTATTGCAGATTCGTTCAAAGGCACGAAGATGTGCATGGGGGTCTTCGGTCGGTGCTCCCCCGAACTGATTTTGTTGCACCATTACGATGGTGCTCGGCTTGATCTCGAAGTAATTTGCCGCAGTGGTGGGTGGTTGGATGCCTATGTGTGCCGCTGCCACATTCGGATTGGCAAACGACTTCATAGGGCGTTGCTCAGGAGGAGGTGGAGGATTGTTGCCAGGTGGTCTGTTGACGGGCATTTCGTCACCCATCTTTAGATGTTTCTTGGCTTTGGTCTTTTGGCGTATTCGGCGGGCGATTCTCTCGGTCTCCGGATCAAGTTGTTCGATTTTCTTCCCTCGGGTCGTCCTTGGCATACACCAAGTAGTACTTGAAAAGAAAGTAAGCAAAGTTAGTAATCCAGAAATTGAAAGTGGTGGAATAAAGCAATAAAAAAATTGTTCAATCTAATAGCGCTTATAGCTGGTAGTGCTATTAGTTGCAACTAGTTCCCCGGCAACGGCGCCAAAAACTTGATAGGGTGGGTATCACCCCCCCCCCCTAAATCTAACCGCAAGTGTACGGTGTCGAAATCAAGTAATACGTACGGAAGTACGAGTATCGAATCCACGGGAACTAGGAACTAAGTATCACAATTACTATAATCACTATTAACTGAACTGTCGAAATTGAGAGATGGTTGGTATTAAACTAATTAATTGCAATAAGAAAATCACAAACGAAACAGAAACAGCTTAAGGAACTTTGATAGAGAAAACAGTTGAGGGTTGGAAATCCTTAGGTTTTCACATACGAACTTCTGACTTAAAATGATTACCAGTTATTTCCCCTTAATGAATACCCAAATCTTGACAAACACCGTTATTCTCTCTCGAGCAACAACAGGTTTAGTCTTTATAAATCACCGTTGCTCTTTCTCAAGCAACAACGGGTTTTATTCTGAAAGGCACAAGTTATATCTCTCGATCTCACCTATGGCATTCAAAACACATTAAGCATAAGATTTAACGGGACTAAAGCTTACTCGGTATATCTCTATCACCTTTCTCACCTTAGGCATGCAATTTATAGTTCTAAGTAGCAATTAATTCTCTCGAACTTAAATGGAACAAACAAATCAGATGTAAATTGGCCAAATTCACAAAAGCATTAAAAACTAAATCACAAGCTTCATTAAAATAGGAAAAACTGATAAAAGTCTTTCGTCATCCGTTCATATGTTCAAACCTAATTCAATCCAACCCCCAACATCTAAAGATTAGTTCATGATGTTGGGGGACAAAAACATAGGAGAAGAAAAGGAAACAATGAACGAAAACATGATAAAAGTGATCGTGGTGAATGTGGTAGATGTACTCCCTTCTCCCGGCTCTAATCCACGTCGCGTCGTGAATTCCTCCTCGAATGATCCTCTATCTTCCCTCCAAAAGCTCCGAAAAATCTCTGGAAATCGCCCCCAAGTTGTCTCTGGCCGTCGTGTGTGAGTTGCGTGAAGAATAATGACCTAAACCCGGAAATATAAAGCTGAAAAACGTGAAACAGGGACATACGCGGTTTGCGCCGCGACTTGCAAGTCGTGGGCAAAGCTGCGCGCTTTCTAGAGACAATTTTGGGTCAGGTTTGGTTCGCGGATCGGGTCCTGGTTCGGGCGCGGGTTTTGGGCTTGGATCTCGGGCTTCCGTTGGCTTCGTTTGGGACTCGTTTTGGGCTCTTTTCCACTTCTTATCTCGATGTTTACCTTCCTTTTAGAATACCTGCGCATTTCACTCAATAAACCGTAAAACTTTGCCTTTTTGCTGGAACACAAGCCAATCTCATTGGTTTGAGAACCGAAAATAACGCCAAAAATTGGCGTTATCACCTGGTAAGTTGGGCATCAAAGAAGCAGCAATGCGTGTAAACATCAACTGCCGAGGCGGAGTACGTGGCCGCCGCGAGCTGCTGTTCCCAAGTCATCTGGATGCGGACACAACTAAAAGACTACGACTTCACGTATGTTAAAGTCCCGATCTACTGTGACTCGAAGAGCGCCATCGCCATCTCAAGTAACCCGGTCCAACACACCAAGACGAAGCACATCGACGTTCGGTATCACTTCATCAAGGATCACGTCGAAAGAGGTACAGTTGAACTCTACTTCGTAAGTACTGAACATCAGTTAGCAGACCTCTTGACAAAAGCCTTGGACGAAAAACGTTTTAACACTCTTGTGTCCAAGTTAGGTATGCTGAAACTGACGACTTAATCCGATTGTGTGCTAGTTACAAGTTCCATACAACTATGAGCAACTGTCTACTCATCCTCCGGTGTTTACACTCCTGATGATTGAGCATACACCTTCTTGCACTTGTATTCTACTTGTTTCAGTTACACAGTTAGTTTTAGTCTCTGTATTTATTAGGTAGATTTCGTTTGTTTCATTTCTTTCTTCGTGTGTTTCTCTTATTTTCATACTGTCGTCTGCTTTTATCTATCTACATCTGTGCTTTCACGGTGTGTTCATGTGTTTAGGGGGAGCACAAAGACGTATCAGGTAAGTTTTTCTCATCTGTTGAGGGGGAGCGTCACACACAATTTTTTCCTTAATCTGACAAAAGGTTTTTGTGTGTGTGATCACTCCCGTGGGAACTTCAAATCCAGCTCATAAATTGAGGGGGAGCGACACCGTGTTTTTCTTTAACATACTAAAAGTTTTTTTTTGGTGTCGGACTCCTCAATGCACAGTTCTGCACTGTCCGAGGGGGAGTAAGTTTTCCCCATGCACAGGTGGAGGGGGAGTGAGAAAAAGTTTCTTTCAATTCTTAACTGTTCAATTTTCTCTTTTTGCAAAACCTCAAAAGAACAGTTTAGTACCTTTTTGGGAAATCAAGAAGTATCCGGAAAGTATCCAGAAACCCCAACGTATCCTGATGGGTTTCCGGACCAGGTCACTACCCGTAAGACGCGTCCAGAATATAGGGTTCCCATATAAGGACCCGGGCTCATTTCATTTTTTCTCATCCGGAGAACTCGACCTAAACCTCACAAAAACCGTCTCCTCTCTCTCGCATTCAGACTCATCTCCCACAAATCGATTTCTCTCGCGGTTTAGCACCACACTCTGGTATGTGACTCGAATATCCCTCTCGATATCACTGTCGCTAGTTTCACACACACATACGCATCTCGACCATCGAAGTGGTCGATTTCTCCAATCCGAAACCCCCTTTGGGTTTCTTCGATTTTAGGTCAGCTAGATGGCGTTCACCATGTATTAGTCGACCTAGGGTGTTTCTATGTGTAAATACCAACTCATGGTATGCTTGGTTTTGTGTCTGCATCATTAAACTGCATGATTGAGGTTTCTGATCTTCGTCCGGACACATTCATTGTGTCCGGAATCATTCATAATTAAGATGGTCTGTCCGGTAACCTTCGTGCTCTACATATCCTGTCCGGGTTCATCAAACAACCGGAAACCCTAGTTGTCCGGAAACCCTCGGTTTTCCGGTAAGTTCAACTACCGGTTCGTTTGTTTGTCCGGACTTCCCCATTAACCGAAATCTCTTGTCACCCGGTCACCCTGTTGTCCGGGCTCTTCATTTTACCCGGAAATATTCATCCTGTTCGGACACCTTGTGTTGTCTGGATACTATTGTTGTCCGGAAAGTTTTGATATTTGTTATCTTTCTCTGGACACCCCTGTCTTGGCCAATTCCGTACTGTTTTGTGCATACCAGTCCTCCATTTGTCTCAAATTAAGCCATCTAAAGCCAAGGTACGCACTAATGTTTGTTCATTCGCCACAATATCTAACTATGCTTCATTTTACAGATAATCAACGGCGGATCAACAAAACATTCCTCAAAATATGGAAGAGCAGGCGGCTCCAGAGCAAAACCCCGCACAACAACCATCTCCTCAAGAGCAAATTCCTAAAAAAGAGGACATTATTGACGAGGAAGATGATAATGTCTTGGTCGCACCTGACCATGGCACTGAATTGGAGGCAAACAACCATTATCTGGACTCGGAACTATTCAGACCTAACCCACAACACCAGGTTATTCTGGATATCCTCATGCGCCACCCTCTACGTGAGGCTCTCACCCGCACTACCGACGTCCCTTTGATATACGTTTTGCAAGTTTGGTTCACTGCTCAAGTTCGCACAACCGGTAATTCCAAAACAATCACCTCTCAGATTGACAATCAGCAGTTCACCCTTACACCGGATTCTTTCCGCCAACTACTCTCACTTTCGGAAGCTACCGCCAACAACCATGAACGGTACGATCATGCCGTCAATGACGACACACTATGCGCTCAAATGCGCGCGCTCGGCTACAATTTCGATCTTCCAAGGCCTTCGGCATTCAATCGTAAGTACCTAGCCCCCATCTGGTACACCCTGTTCACAATCCTGAACAGGTGTCTATCGTCCAGATGGAAAGGTATTGACCAATGCACCGGCGACTTTCTACGCCTCATCCATGTCGTGTGCTACAATCTCCATGTCGACTTCGCCATGATCATCTGGTGTGAGATAGTGCAAGCTATTCGACACATCGGAGGTACCAAACAGAAAAAGTTCCTGCCATACCCGCGTTTCCTTTCGCTTGCAGTGTGTCAACACATGGACGCAAATCCAGCCATTCCTCGCCGCTCTACACATCTGGTATGTCCCATTCGTCACTTACAATACATGGTTATCCGCAATCCATCAAACGCGGTAGCTATGCCTATTCCTGAAGCCCTTCTAGTGATCGTCGATCCTGCTGCACCAGGGGTAGTAACATATAGGGGAGATATAGGGAATCCCATGGTCCACCCAGAACCGGAGGGACCTGCCCAAGGACCTAGACCCGAGAGACGTGAGGGTCCGAGAGTAAGAGGAGGAAGGGCCCGACAAGCAGGCGCTGCCGGGCGGGGTGTGTTGATAGTGAGAGGACGGGGAGCTAGTGTAAGTGGTGCAGCGGAATCGAGTCCCAGCTCCAGAATCCCTATCATCCGTCCTACAGGCGACGCCGGAGCATCATCCTCTCGACCGATGCTCCACCGAGACACAACGCCGTACATTATTGAACCTCCTTCACCACCCCCACAAGTTGAAAACGTGGACTCAGACTCCGATACGGAATCAGATACTACCCGTGCCATTCGGCTCTCTAAAATCCCTCCCCGTATCGGACCGAACCCCGACTTTACAGAAGGCATCTCACTTGATTTACATAGGATTGAGGGAGTAGAAGGTGTAGAGTTAAATATTGCGAGAATGAGAGAACTGCGTTCGAAGACGAACCAGGAAAGATCGAGCCGTAAAGATAACAAGGCTCATGAGCGAACCCAACCGAGCGATATCCGGGTAGCCACATCTATTACACCGTCTCATTTGTTGGGATGGGGTATTGAAGAAGACTCCGTGGACCCAGCGGAGCAAATGCACGACCCCCTTATCCACTCATCCATCTCTCAAAAGATGGATGTTTCAGTCAAACACGGGGATATAGCACAACTTCCATCGGTCTCTCATTCGGAGAGTGCTGGTGTTGAAACAAGCGGCCAGCAGCCCTCGGTCTCGACTTCTTTCAGTGTACAATTGAGTCTAGAGCCACTTGACATTATACATTCTTCGGCTAGGACACTTGATGCGGAACAACACCACGTCGAGATTCTTCGTGACTCGACCGGAACGTCTATAGTGTCTCCGTCAGGCGGAACACGAGGATCGGACGGAAATCCTACCACAGCTACCACTTTGCCAACTGTAAACGTAGGTGGCTATGCCTCCGTGGAAGATGCCTCAACGGGTAATCTAAGTGATCCCGGGGTTACTTTACCTGACTTTGTGTCACAATGGTCCCTGGACAGCACCCTCAAGGCTGTCCGCGAGGAAATGGAGCAGCACGTCGCCGATCAGATCAAACGCTTAATCAAAGGTAAAGGGCATCTCGTCGACACAGAAACCGCACCTACACCTCCACCGACATTTACTCACCCTATCTATTCAATGGACACCCTAAAGACGATGCTACTGGCCCAACTGCTCCAAGAATCCAAAACCAACGCCTCAACCGAAGCAGACCTAATATCTGTTCTGAAATCCCAGGTCACTGCTCCTTCATCATCCATTACCACCCGTTTAGACGCCATTGACTCAACTCTCAAGGACTACAACCAAGCGCTCACAACGCTGTCCGAGATAGTCCGCTCACTCGAAGACACCTGCAAGAGTCAAGCGGGCGGTCTGAAGCGGAAACACGATGACCAGGATGATCTTGATCACCGTGAGGGGGAGAAAAGATTAAGACCAACCGAGAACGCCACCCCTATCCTTACTGAAACTACAACTGTGGTTCAACCGGAACCGTCAACTACGGCTACTACAACCGGAACAGATCCTGAAGCCGAGTTACCTTTAGCTGAAATGGTAATTGATATGGATATATCAGATGATGAAGGCCCGACGGTTGAAAAGCCCGAGGGTTCAACACAGGAACTGATCGACTTTGATTCATCAGAAAGACCTCTACTGGATATGATCGATCCAGACTGCGAAGTGGGTTGCAATAAGTGACGAGAATGTTGGGTTATTTAGGATTCTTAGTCTTTTAAGAGTCCTATTTAGTAGATTAATATAAATACCATCTGTATTTGGGTATTTCAGACTTTGTGAAGTTTGGTGACGGAATTCCTTACAAAAAGTAAAGTAAGAGTGACGCTACTGCTATCAGGTGAGTTCATTCTTACCTTACCCTTTTATAATGTTTTTAAATTACGGTAAGGTGTATTTTTATAATGAAATGTTTTGGATGGATTTTGGAAGAATGATTTTATGAATTAAAATCGGTTATCTTAAATTGATGGTTTTGCTTAAATACATTAACGTTATTTGAAAATGATTTATATTAAGCAATAACATGTAATTGATCCATAGGCACTAGTGTAATTGATCCATAGGCACTAGTTTTTATGAACACATGGAATAGGCGTGGACTAATCGTAATTCCAGTGTGTATGATAAACGTGGAATAGGCGTGGATTAATTGTAATTCCCGTTTAGGTGAAATAAGGAATAGGCGTGGACGAATCGTAATTCCCATTTCTAAGGAAGTAAAGAGATTGACATGTGTAATTGTAATCCCTACTTCCTTTCCAAGAAATGGACATGTGTAATTGTGATTTCTTGGATATGAGCATTAATCTAGAATCCGTGGAGATTCGTAGTGGGCTCTGGAACATGATATTATGACTGACTTGGTGTCGGTCATGTTCATGGAATCGGGTTTAACCCCGTCATCGTAAGATGTTGATACATATGGTAAGAAAAGGTAAACCAGGTTTGTTATGCCTTGTTTACATTAATTTTAAAAAGTATTATTTTGAAACCGAATGTTCTCACTAGGCGTTAGCCTAATCGTTTCAAATTATATTTTCTTACCAGGTACTAGCTCCGGGAAATAAAGGGATATGGGACGAGAGCTTTTGGATTAGCGGAGAAGTTAATGAACATTGAGGCTTTTTGATGGATTACTTAGATAACCTAGTTAATCTGATTATAGTGACACGATTAGATTAATAGGTTATTTAAAGAATTTGATATTTGTAAATATGACCCTCATAGTTAATTCTCTGCTTATATATAAGGTTTATGTTTAAATCTTGTTATAAATTGAGGTTTAAATTAGCCCTGATTTTTAGGGTGTTACATATAGAAATTTATAATGAGCGCGCTAATGAAGTTTAAAACAAAGTTACCGAATTCGGATGATATAAAATTTATCACAAACAACTTCATTCTTTATTCCCACCTGCATATAATTACACAAGATATAATTCTTGAAATACGAGGGAGACCCGTTACCATCGGGTTGACTAGAACACGTAAGTGGGGTTACCCTAAATGTTGTTGGATTGCACCTCAAGTCCTAGTTCTAGTTCCCATGCCATCAAGACATCACAACCTCAAACCATGTTTCTCATTGCCTTTATTGCATACTCTATCGAGTTACACCTCAAGGACTTACGGGACCACATTACCTATCCAAGCTAGACGAGTTACACCTCAAGGACCTCAATGTCACTTATTGCCTACTCGCTAGTAGTCTATATCGATCAAATATCATGGACACACAATTCGTATAGTTTAGATCCTCTTCCACAAGAAGATAAACAAAATTCCCACATATATATGTAATTAATTTCTATGTAACAACCCAAAATTTAATAAAATATAAGTTGCAATGTTACAATCAAAAACGGTCCCAAAATGTACAATACATCATATCTACTCTAAACTCGCAGCGGAAAAAGACCTTCACAACTGAGATTCTACAAGAAGCCCGATGGTAATCTACCAGTCTTCACTTGACTCTAGCTCTTCTACAACTCCACAATTCTTCCATCATCACCGGATGAAATTCCAAACACGACTATCACCTGAAAATGGTTTTAGTTTTTGAAAAGTGAGGGTTAGACCATGATGAGGTCTAGTGAAATCCCCCTTTTGAAAACAAGTTCGCAAGCCAAGTAAACTATCATGTCGTTCTATAAAGTAATAACGTTCCAAGTCATGTATTCAATAAGGGTATAGCATAGTGGGCTCGACTCACATCACCCTACAAAGCCGGGCACGGCATTCGGTTTCATCACCCTACAAAGTCGGGCACGGCATTCGGTTTCATCACCCTACAATGCCAGGCACGGCATTCGGTTTAATCACCCTACAAAGCCAGGCACGGTATTCGGTTTCATCACCCTACAAAGTCGGGCAAGGCATTCGGTCTCATCACCCTACTGTGCAACCCGACTCCACACGTGGCAATAACTATCACAAGAGCATGCAATCAACATTTACATATAAATGAACATATAAACAACTTGCATGCATTCGTAAACATTTCCATGTCATATGCAATAAAACCTTTCAAAAGTTAAATCATGTCAACATGCTAGTAGCCATAATCAGTTATGAAAACCTTTCACAAACATTTCATTCACACAAATGGGGTAAGGGAACTCACCTTAGCCTTAGCACCTCGACACACGCTCCGGAACACACTTTAGCTCAAACCGAACACCTAAATTTGGACGTCATAAGAATGGTGCTAACCATCTAATTACATCCCAAAACATCCCTACTAAGCCCCTAAGACAAACCCCCAAGCGATGCCTCGATTCTAGACCCAAAACCCGAAGCGAACCGAAGAAGGTGCACAAATAAGGGGCTTGCGCCACTTTCCACGCGGTTTACAAACCGCGGGACAAACCGCGTAAGTCCCTGTTCGTGTCTCCCAAGTCTGCACACCAAATTTCAGTCCGAAAACTCAACTCCAATACCCCCAAAATGCTCCCAATTCGACTTTAAGCCTCTAAAATAAGATAATGGATGTTCTAGACCTTTCCCCACAATTACCCACCATCAAAACATCCAATAATCCAACCGTTGATTCATGATTTAAAAACCCAAAAGCTCAAAAACCCAACCATGCACATTCATAGAGATTACTAAGAAAAGATGAAGTTTCTTACTGAATGATCAAAACTCATAGGGAATCAATCCCAAAATTATTTGCCTTCTTCTTATGGATTAAAACTCAACCAATACCTGGATTATCAAATCTCCAAAACCAAATGCTAGACTAACCCAACATAAAGAAGAAGAAGAAGAAGAAGAAATCAAACCTTGGAGAAGATGGAGTTACAATCTCTGGATCAATCCTTGCCTTTTGCTCCCAATGAAGAAGAAACAGATTCCTCTCCATCCCCCCTCTAGTCTCTCTAATACGTATGAACTACAAGAATGAAAAGAATTTAGGGTTTTTGCCCCTTTTGTGCATAACCACAATTTCAGCTTTTCACCCCTAAGTCCTCAAGTTCCACCTTTTCCCTCTTTGACCCCAAAGTCTCATCTAATTAGAATAGTAACCAGAAAATAATAATATGGGGTGTTACATCACCTCCCCCTTAATAGAATTCCGTCCCCGGAATTCCATTGCCGAACACAAGCTTGTACCTGGAATTAACTTCCGCTTCTAAATCTTACATTGCCCAGAAACTCTTAAAGAGTTGCAATTTCATCTCTACAAGACCAACTTCTTTGCTTTTTCAAAATCTCGACCATCCGGCCCCAAAGATTGTCTCTAACGTTGTGAAAAAATTTGACTTCATTGTCTGTGAAGATACACCATACCGAGATTTCAACCAACACTCCCCAAAATAGGGACGTGAAACACACTACTCCAAACCAGGGGAATATTTCCCATCCAACTGTTTTCCACGGCTTGAGATTGAACATACTCATACCTTTCAATGCAATCATCTCAGCCCCATTCGCTTATCCATCCGTTTCTTATCAGAATCGGCAACATACGACTTTCTTTGAAATCGTTCATTAGCCAACTACAACGTTCTTAGGTCGGTTACAAGCCAACCATACACACCTGTAATTCCTTCGATCAAACATACTGCTCACACCAAAAGAATACTCTCTTTAAGAGAAAACAACTCTACCCGAGTTAACGCCGCAATAACCCAAATCTCTAGATGGACACTGACCACTCCCATCATCGACACTACACAAAGTCACTCTCATATCGCTACTGCATTCTCACCAAAATAGTTTTCGCCTGGCACAATTTGTGTTTCCCCAAAATCACACCGATCACACGTGCCACAACAGTTACCAATCAACGGTCCCAAACTCACAACAATCATTAAGCTATAACTCGTTTCTATACACAATTATATTCCCCACCAAATCCACCGAATGGTTCCACTAATTAGAGACTACCACAAAGTTTATTTGACATCCCACAAGGAGGAGTGACCAAGCTCACTCAAACTATCTCAATTAATCGAATACTAAACAACACGCTCACGTGAAACATTCTCCCCTACAATACCGAATCTAATCTCAAGGTCTCTCGACCAGGGTACCACATTCGACCACCCGTTTCCATTCTAACTCGACAACATTAAGATGCTTTAAAAAGATGACCCGCTAACATGTGCCAGTTGTCAGACCGGCCGCACGAATTTAGCTTTCTCAACTCTTTAGCCATGACATACACGATGATCCATTTCCTTATGCCCTTCAAATAACAGTCTCCTAATTATAGTCCGTCTTTCCAGTGTCTCACGACATCTTCTTACCGCAAGCCTGTCTATACTTGAACTGTCATATTGTCATCATTTTCTCTCGTCCTTACACCATAAGGCCCATCACACACCGCTACAGTCCAAAGGGCGGTTACTCAAAACCATCAATCAAGACCTTTAGCCAAGCTCTCGCGAAGTACTTATCATCAAGTACTACCAAGAGTTCCCAACTCTCCAACTCAGCCGACTCACTCATTGCATTTCTTTAAATCTACAAAATACTCCAACGCCCCTGACTAAATTTCATAACGAAGCACCACAGCTTAACGGTTACATTATTCTATTTAACAAACAAGTGAAGTATGAAAACTCACTCCAAAAATTCAATGGGATCGAGAAGAACAAGGGTTCTCCTTTCATCCCGTCACCAACCGCAACTCAATTCCCAGATCTCAACTAGCATTAACGCATAATGCCTGCAAAATCACCCGCTTCAATCGAGCATACTCACCACCTTTGACTACTCCAATATTACGGCAAACCATCATTACATTTATGACTTACACGTTCCTTCGGTACCAAGTGCTACCACTTCTTAACGACACTATCGCCCCATGCGACCACATTGCAACAAGCTAACATGGTGCCTTTACACACACTAAAGGTATTACTTCCTTCATGCCACCCATAACACAATTTCATTTGAAGTAGAACGTTTCCCGACCTTGCCTTCCCCGGGTCTCGACGAATCACATGTCAAGATCACCTAATCACAACACACCCGCTTCGATTACACTAATCATTTCGTTCTTAAATGGCCCAACAAACTCCATCAGAAATTTCTTATGCTACCACTATCTTTCACTTCTGACACACTCACACAAGGTGGTCCAGCGTCATGCCGGATACGCACCTTTCTCCGATCAACTTCTTACATCTTTGCAAGAAAACTCAACAAGATAACCACACTATAGTTACTTCTCCACTACCAGTCTCCTAACTACCATCCCACAGCACGGCCATGGATTTCAGCATCGACAATCGGCACACTAAAGTCAAGTCGCCTCACGACAGACAAGGATCCCCGAAGGAATCTACTTCTCCTAACTCCTCGGACAAGTTCTTGTTTCTCGTCAACTCCTCGCGATCCAACTCCGCTATGCTAAACACCTTACGCAAAAGCGAACCATCAAAACCTCAATGGACGTCACATCCACACTAGTGACCTTCCGTTCTCCTAATGCTCTCACTTGGTGTTCCTACACCATATCATTTACACACTCTCGGACGACCTAATCCGTTCACACACAACGGTTCATTTCCCCACGTTTCGATTTCCTGACAACACCCCTAACTTGAGACATGTTAAACAGTCACAACCCTCCATATCAATGGACTACATGATGATTCCATTCCTTCCTGACAATCTAGGATTCCTAACAGAACCCACTTCGTCCAACACATCATAACCAACTTATACTCCACCACTCTCACTTGAAAAAGAACACAATACCTTTCTTTAGTGAAAAATCTAATTATCAACCTATCTCAGTACTCAGACTCACAGCCGATAGCATCACATCAAGTAACGTAACGCTGCATATTAACATCCCCCCCAACAAAATCACTCTAATCCTTTCCAGTCTCACCACAATTAAAACTATTCTCACATAGCCAAGCAATAGTTCAAACTACAATCATACCGACATTCCGAATTCACTGCCCGAGACTCTCGGAACTCACCCACCTCCTCTAACGGAAACACTAAGGTCATAACTCGACCATATCTTAATCAACTGGCAAATCAACTCTCAACGCCCTTCCTCAACCCCAATTGTAATACCCTTCCCGACCTAGCGAGTTCATAGCCTTCAAGCACAACGACACAACGATTGAAATCATTTTACACTCTTTTAAAACACAATAGATACAAAATTATACAACAAGCTTGAGTGTGCATGACACAACACCACTCAAGACGAATAGTAAAACACAACGATCGCAAGGATCGTTCGCATGCACTCTTACGAAAAATCGTAACCTTGTCCATCCAAATCGATGTCGACACAATGGTTGTCTCCAATGACCCCCTTTCAAATACGATTAGAAAATTTTCGAACGAAATCACCTACCCAAAGTGGGTCTGTCTACTCCAACACTCGTTCATAAAATAATAACGAGTCCATACTCATTTTGTTTATAAAACAAAACCTCGCAATAAAACGTTTTCAATATTTTCGCAATGAAGGTTCTCTTCCACAAATAAAAGTGTGAAATAATTCGTAGATCACTAAATTCAAAGCTATCGTATAATGAAAACAAGTTTATCCTTTACTTTAAAGAAAACACACGCTCGCACGCGTCGGCTTGTTTCCCAAAACAAGAAAACCTGTCATGCCCGTACATGCTTTCAACATGAAAGAACTTGTGTAATACGTTTAATGACATAATGCATGAAATTCAATATGCAATTGAATGCTATTCACTCTGACCAGGTCAACCGTTGCACTCACTTCAACTCTTCACTGACACCATACTATGACCAACAACCGCTTTCTTACTTTCACTACAACTTGTAGTACGAGTGCTTCACAGCCCCCCTGACCGATTACTCAACATGGTTTAACAATTGACCACTTATCTCACCTTCTACTCTTATACTTACCTCAAAACAACACCGATCTCTTTCATTCATTAACCTTGCCACTAAACCGTTTGACCCAGGAATCCAAGACTAGATTCCCTCACTCGATCTTGAATTGAAGGTTTTCAAGATGCCAACCTAATTCTCACTTCCTATCCCAGTGAGTTTACCTCTAGACGGCTCATTAACATTCTGGACAACACTTCTTCTAGAAGCTATAAACATCACCTCTCAAGGGATCTCCCAAGACACATCAACTCTTTGCTATCCAACACAAGGTTAGAATCTTCTCCATACTACCACACTCACCACTCATCCCGACAATAGTGATTGATCACACCCATGCACCTGTAGATCCATAATAGCATTGGCCAGATGCTATTTGAATTTACCTTACATGAGGGTTCTCATTACTACAGCCAAGATGTCCTATGATTAAGGTCTTTCCTAGTGGCTTCCTATATCTCAGTTCTGTCACACTCCACCCCACAGTTTAAGTTTGGGCCCATCCAGTCACCTAAATCCCTTAAACTATGGCTCTGATACCATTTGTAACAACCCAAAATTTAATAAAATATAAGTTGCAATATTACAATAAAAAACGGTCCCAAAATGTACAATACATCAGATTTACTCTAAACTCGCAGCGGAAAAACACCTTCACAACTGAGATTCTACAAGAAGCCCGATGGTAATCTACCAGTCTTCACTTGACTCTAGCTCTTCTAAAACTCCACAATCCTTCCATCATCACCGGATGAAATTCGAAACACGACTATCACCTGAAAATGGTTTTAGTTTTTGAAAAGCGAGGGTTAGACCATGATGAGGTCTAATGAATTCCCCTTTTGAAAACGAGTTCGCAAGCCAAGTAAACTATCATGTCGT
This sequence comes from Saussurea involucrata, assembly GCA_033807775.1. NCBI lineage: Eukaryota > Viridiplantae > Streptophyta > Magnoliopsida > Asterales > Asteraceae > Saussurea > Saussurea involucrata. The sequence goes on from CM066325.1 coordinate 39,745,396, forward strand.
TCTATAAAGTAATAACGTTCCAAGTCATGTATTCAATAAGGGTATAGCACAGTGGGCTCGACTCACATCACCCTACAAACCCGGGCACGGCATTCGGTTTCATCACCCTACAATGTCGGGCACGGCATTCGGTTTCATCACCCTACAAAGCCGGGCACGGCATTCGGTTTCATCACCCTACAAAGTCGGGCACGGCATTCGGTTTCATCACCCTACAAAGCCGGGCACGACATTCGGTCTCATCACCCTACAAAGTCGGGCACGGCATTCGGTCTCATCACCCTACTGTGCAACCCGACTCCACACGTGGCAATAACTATCACAAGAGCATGCAATCAACATTTACGTATAAATGAACATATAAACAACTTGCATGCATTCGTAAACATTTCCATGTCATATGCAATAAAACCTTTCAAAAGTTAAATCATGTCAACATGCTAGTAGCCATAATCAGTTATGAAAACCTTTCACAAACATTTCATTCACACAAATGGGGTAAGGAACTCACCTTAGCCTTAACACCTCGACACACGCTTCGGAACACACTTTAGCTCAAACCGAACACCTGAATTTGGACGTCATAAGAATGGTGTTAACCATCTAATTACATCCCAAAACATCCCTACTAAGCCCCTAAGACAAACCCCCAAGCGATGCCTCGATTCTAGACCCGAAACCCGAAGCGAACCAAAGAAGGTGCACAAATCAGGGGCTTGCGCCACTTTCCACACGGTTTGTAAACCACGGGACAAACCGCGTAAGTCCCTGTTCGTGTCTCCCAAGTCTGCACACCAAATTTCAGTCCGAAAACTCAACTCCAATACCCCCAAAATGCTCCCAATTCGACTTTAAGCCTCTAAAATAAGATAATGGATGTTCTAGACCTTTCCCCACAATTTCCCACCATCAAAACATCCAATAATCAAACCGTTGACTCATGATTTAAAAACCCAAAAGCTCAAAAACCCAACCATGGACATTCATAGAGATTACTAAGAAAAGATGAAGTTTCTTACTGAATGATCAAAACTCATAGGGAATCAATCCCAAAATTATTTGCCTTCTTCTTATGGATTAAAACTCAACCAATACATGGATTATCAAATCTCCACACCAAATGCTAGACTAACCCAACATAAAGAAGAAGAAGAAGAAATCAAACCTTGGAGAAGATGGAGTTACAATCTCTAGATCAATCCTTGCCTTTTGCTCCCAATGAAGAAGAAACAAATTCCTCTCTATCCCCCCTCTAGTCTCTCCAATACGTATGAACTACAAGAATGAAAAGAATTTAGGGTTTTTGCCCCTTTTGTGCATAACCACAATTTCAACTTTTCACCCCTAAGTCCTCAAGTTCCACTTTTTCCCTCTTTGACCCCAAAGTCTCATCTAATTAGAATAGTAACCAGAAAATAATAATATGGGGTGTTACATTCTAGGAATAACATCTAAGTAATAATGCAATATTTCCACATCATATGTTCCATTAAATCTTGTAGAAGTCTCAATTTCATGCTTTTAACTACATTACACATTGTATCATGTATTTTGAGTACATCTATAAATATTTAACCCAACAACCAACATAATAAGCTTTCAAAATCATTAAACTAATTTTAGGAGGAATCATCATCATTTAGGTCAAACCCACTTTTATCTTTCTTTAGTAAATAAACACATATAACACATTTATATGGAGTTAAAGTTGCAAGACAACTCACCTTATGGATTTTGCTAGAAAAACCCTAGAAATGAGAAGGAGTACTTGGATCTTGGAAGAAATAGGATTTCACTTGGAGATGGGAAACCTTTTGAGGGTTTGTATGAGAAACCCTAAAATTAGAAAACTCTAACTTTGGTGGATAGATCTTGGCTTGAAGTCTTGGAAGTAGGTGGTAGCTCTCAAGAATTTAGAGTAAGATCATAAAGAGGTAACCACCAACATTCAATAAGGATCCATTGCAATAAATGAGGTGGGGAGATGGAAGGAAGAGAGGGAAAATCGTCTTCTTAGAGAGAAAAACGAGCTAAATCAGTTTTGGGGAAAATGAGGGTTGAATGGTGTTAAAAAGAAGAAAAAACGACAGCAGCAAGGGGCCTATAGGAGACTATGCCACCGCGACATTGACACGGTCACAGTCGCGAGGCACTGTCGCCCGGACTGTACCGCTTGCCCTCCCCTTTCCGCGATTATGCCCAATGTGAGAGTGACATGGCAATGTCGCCGACCATTCTCTCCGAGGAGGGGGTAGGGGCTGTTTGGTCCAATTTTGTCACACTCAAGGCGTCCGAATGATGGAATTAAAAAGGGAGAAGCCATCATAAACCAATCTACATGTAGAGTAAGGGTTAGAATTGAACGAGTTTTCTTGGAAAAACACGGTGAGTCTACGATGCATGCTCATCTAAACTCTTAAGATAGGGTCGATGGTGTCACACACACAAACTCATACGGTCATGCATAAGTTACACGCAAGTATTAATACATAAAGACCTGAACATCAAATAGATGACTACATCGAATTTACCGACACCTAAAACCATTATCATAGGGTGAGTGCCTTAAATGGATCCGAAATCCACGGTCTCTTTCTAACACTCTAATGATAAAAGAGGTTGGGAGGATCTTACCTTGAGAAAATTCGGGGTGTTACAATCATCCCCTCCTTAGAAAAGATGTCATCCCCGAAATCTTACGCTAACCAAAGAGGTGAGGGTACCGCCTCCTCATATCCTCTTCCGACTCCTACATAACGTTCGCGCGTCTTCCATTGTACCTTTACCATAACCACCTCTTTGTGACGAAGCTTCTTCGTTTCCCTCTCCAAGATACTTTCCGGTTCCTCCACACAACGGTTATTGTCAATGCGAATCTCCGATTGTGGGATTTCATTTTCTTCTCCCGCTAAGCACTTTCGCAAGTAACACACATGAAACGTAGGATGGATCCCACTCTTCTCGGGTGGTAGCTCTAGCTTGTAGGATTGTAGTCCCACTCGTTTTTTGATGGGGAAGGGTCCAAGGAAACGAGGGCTAAGCTTCCCACACTTCCCGAACCTAATGATTCCATTTCAAGGTGACACTTTCAACATCACCCGATCACCCAGTTGAAACTCAACCGGTCGTCTCTTTTTGTCGGCATAACTCTTTTGACGATCTTGTGCCGCTTTCAATCGCTCCCGAATACTTTTTACCTTGTTTACTATCTCTTGCACGATTTACGGCCCGACGATTTGCTTCTCACCTACCACGAGCCAACAAACGGGTGTTCTACATTTCCGTCCATACAAGACTTCAAATGGTGCCACACCGAGACTTGAATGGTAACTGTTGTAGGCGAACTCTACCAATAGGAGATGAGAGTCCCAATAACCCCCGAAGTCGATAACGCACGACCTCACATGTCTTCCATTGTTTGAATAATCCATTCGCTTTGCTCGTCGGTTTGAGGGTGATAGGTCGTACTCAACTTTACCTTCATTCCCAACTCCCTTTGAAAAGCGTTCCAAAAGTGAGAAGTAAAACGGCTATCCTGGTCGGATACGATAGACAATGGCACTCCGTGCCTTGAGACCACTTCGTTGATATACAATCTCGCCAACTTATCCAATGGCAACGTTTCTCTCATAGCTAAGAAGTGAGCACTTTTGGTCATTCAATCCACTATTACCCAAATGGTGTCGTGACCTTTCAAAGTCCTTGGTAGTTTTGTCGCAAAGTCCATTGTAATGTGATCCCATTTCCACTCAGGTATTACTAGTGATTGTAGACTACCATAGGATCATTGGTGCTCGGCTTTCACTAGTGAACATGCGATGCATTTTTCCATGAAACCGGCCACGTCAAGCTTCATAACCGGCCACCAATAATTCAACTTCAAATCTCTATACATCTTGGTGCATCCCGGGATGTATATAATATTTCGACTTGTGGGCTTCTTCCATGAGCAATTGTCGGCACCCTCCAATTTTCGGCACCCAAATCCTTCCTTGGAAGAGTTTTAATCATCTACTATCTTCCATCAATAGGGGGTGTTGCTTCACCATAGACTCTTCCTTGAGGTTTCCCTCAAGTAACGCTTTGGCTTGCGCGGTCTTGATCATGTCCATCAAGCTTGAGATAATTTCGATCCTTGCTAACGATGTTTGCACCTTCCCACTATACTCCTTCCGACTCAAAGCGTCTTCTACCACATTCGCCTTGCCCGGATGGTATAATAGTTCACAGTCGTAGTCTTTTAGCAACTCTAGCCATCTTCGTTGACACATGTTCAGTTCCTTTTGGTCAAATACATACTTCAAGCTTTTATGATCGGTGTAGAGTGTGCATCGCATACCATATAAGTAATATCGCTACAAATTTAGGGCAAACACGACCGCTGCCAATTCAAGGTAATGAGTAGGGTAATTCTTTTCATGTTCCTTCAATTGTCTTGATGTGTAGGCTATTACTTTGCCCCTTTGCATCAAAACACAACCTTAGCCCATCTTAGACGCATCGCTATAGACAACGAAGTATTCCGTTCCTTCGGGTAGAGACAAGATTGGAGCTTCACAAAGTTTTCGTTGTAAAGTCTGAAATGTTTTCTCTTGGTTATCAGTCCACACGAATTTCACATTCTTGCTAGTTAACGCCGTCAGTGACGATGCAATTTTGGAGAATTCTTGGATGAATCTCCGGTAGTACCCGGCTAGTCCCAAAAAGCTTCGAATTTCCGTGGGACTCTTTGGAGGCTCCCAATTCATCATTGCTTCAACTTTCGCGGGATCAACTTTTACACCTTCCCGGCTCACCACATGCCCTAGGAATTGTACTTCCCGCAACCAAAACTCGCACTTAGAGAATTTAGCGTACAATTTCTCCTTCCTTAGTACCTCTAACACTTCTCTATGGTGTTGCTCATGCTCTGCATCATCTTTGGAGTACACCAAGATGTCATCAATGAATACGATCACTGACTTGTCCAAGAATGGTCGACACACTCGGTTCATTAAGTCCATAAACACGGCCAACGAGTTCATTAACCCAAATGGCTTGACTAGGAACTCGTAGTGCCCATACCAAGTCCTAAATGTCATTTTCGAGACATCCTCTTCTTTAACCTTCACTTGGTGATAACTGATAACGCCACTTTTTGGCGTTATTTTCAGTCCTAAAACCAATGAGATTGGCTTGTATTTAAGCAAAGAGGCGGAATTTTACGGTTTATCTAGTGGAATGTGCAGGTTAATTAAAAGGCAGTAACCATCGAGAAAAGAAGCTAAAAAGAGCCCAAAAAGAGCCAAAACAAAGCCAACGGAAGCCCAAGACCCGCACCCGAACCAGGACCAAGACCCGAACCAAACCTGACCCGGAACAGCCTCAGAAAACCGCGCGGTTTGTAAACCACGCCACAAACCGCGCAACCCTCTGTTTCACGTTTTTAAGCTGCTATTTTCCGGATTTTAGGTCATTCTCGACACGATTCAACACACAACGAACGGCAGACGACTTGGGGCGATTTCTGGAGACTTTTCACACCTTTTGGAGCCACGAGAGAGGATCAAACGAGGAGGAATTCTCGACACGATTCAACACACGACGAACGGCAGACGACTTGGGGCAATTTCTGGAGACTTTTCACATCTTTTGGAGCCACGAGAGAGGATCAAACGAGGAGGAATTCACGACGCGACGCGGATTAGAGCCGGGAGAAGGGAGTTTATCACTACATCGTTCACGTTAATCATGTTTACATATAGTTTTTCATCCCCTTTTCTTGCGTTTTTGTCCCCCAACATCATGAACTAATCTTTAGATGTTGGGGGTTGGAATGAAAGTGGTTTATAGCATATGATCAGATGATTTAAACTTTTATTAGTTTTCCTTAATTAATGAAGCATGTGATTTCGTTTCTAATGCTTTTGTGAGTTTAGCTAGCTTACAATTGTTTTGTTGATTTCAATTGAGTTCGAGAGAATTAATTGTTAACTAGAACTAGAAATTGCATGCCTAAGGTGATAGAGATATTCCGAGTAAGCCTTAGTCCCATTAAAATCTTATGCTTAATGTGTTTTGAATTACATAGGTTGAGATCGAGAGATAAAATTTGTGTTTCAAGATAAAAACTGTGGTTGCTTGAGAAAGAACCATGCTTTAAATCAAAACCCGTTGTTGCTTGAGAAAGAACAACGGTGGTCTAAGATTGGGTATTCATTAAAGAGAACGACTGATAATTGTTGTGAGTCAGATGTTTATATGTGAGAACCATAGGATTTCCAACCCTCAACTGTTTTCTGTATCTGAAGTTCTTACGCTGTTTACTGTTTCCGTGTTTGATTTAGTTTTGTTTGCAATTAGTAGTTTAAAACCAACCAACTCAATTTGCTATCGTTCAGTTAATAGTTTTTATAGTAATTGTGATACTTAGTTCCTAGTTCCCCGTGATTCGATACTCGGACTTTGTAGTACTATTACTTGACTCTGACCCGTACACTTGCGGTTAGATTTAGGGGGGTGATACCCTCCTATCAAGTTTTTGGCGCCGTTGCCGGGGAACTAGTTGCAACTGATAGCACTACCAGCTATAAGTGCTATTAGATTGAACAATTTTTTTATTGCTTTATTCCATCAGTTTCAATTTTTGGATTGCTAATTTTGTTTGTTTTTCGTTTCAGGTACTAATTGGTTTATGCCAAGGAAAACCCGGGGGGAGAAACTCGAACCGATCGATCTGGAGATTGAAAGAACCGCCCACCGACTACGCCGAGAGACCAAGGTTCAAAGACAATTGAAGATGGGTGACGAAATACCCGTCAATAGACCACCTGGCAACAATCCTCCACCTCCTCCTGAGCAACGCCCTGTGAAGTCGTTTGCCAATCCGAATGTGGCAGCGGCACGCATAGGCATCCAACCACCCACCATTGCGGTGAATTACTTCGAGATCAAGCCGAGCACCATCGTAATGGTGCAACAAAATCAGTTCGGGGGAGCACCGACCGAAGATCCTCATGCACATCTCCGTGCATTCGAGAGGATTTGCAGCACATTCAAGATTAATGGCATGAACGAGGATGCCATCAAGTTAAGATTGTTAAGCTTCTCACTCAAGGGTAGAGCTAAAATCTGGATAGAGAGTTTACCAGCGGATCAGATCACCACCTGGGCAGACCTGAAGGCCGCATTCCTCCAGAAATTCTTCCCACCGGGAAGAACCGCTCAACTAATGGCTGAGATTACTCACTTCGCGCAATGGGATCAAGAAACTTTGTATGAAGCTTGGAAAAGGTACAAGGAGATTATCAAGAAATGTCCACATCATGCGTTACAAGGTTGGGTCGTCATCCAAACGTTCTTTGGAGGCCTTCACCCGTAATTCAAGAATGATATCACTGCTGCAGCGGGTGGAGCATTAATGGAGAAATCATATGAAGAAGTTGTCACCTTGATCGAGAACTTGGCCGAACACAGTTTCTCTACTCCACGATCAGCTGTTAGAAGAATTGCAAGTATTCAAGAGTCGGATGAGCTGAAAGAAATAAAGGCTCAACTAGCTGCGATCTCGAACCATTTGAAGGGAGGTAGACCGGAAGAACCCGAGCAAGTCCAATTCTTACACAACCGGAACAACCAACTGAGGAATGATCTGTTCTCAAATACTTATAATGAGGGGTGGAAGAAGCACCCGAACTTCTCTTGGAGTCAACCCGGTCAACAACAACAAGGTAATTCTTCTAACTTTGCTAATTATCCTAATGCTAACAATGTTTACCGTCCTCCAGGTTTCAACCAAAGGAATTTCAATAAGGGACCATCTATGGAGAAGAAGTCGGGGATGGAAGACATGATGATGAAGTTCATAACCAAGATGGACAGCACGGTTGGAGAGTTAGCAAGCACGGTCAACACGGTCAAGGCGGCAACTGATCAGAACACCGCCTCCATCAAGATCCTTGAAAGGCAAGTGGGGCAGATTTCGGAAACCCTACAAAACCGACCTCCCGGAACATTCCCGAGTATGACCAAAAAGAAACACCTAGAAGAATGTAATGCCATTTATCTGAGAAGTGGCAAGGAGCTGAATGGAGATCTTACAAGAGAGTTGTCATCAAAGGAAACCGACCCTAAAGAGAAAGAGGTTGAGACCATAGAGGTGAATGAGTTGGAGGCTGATGAAGAGGTGGTGATTGAAGAGAGAAAGAAGAGTGAAGCGACGAAGCCAAAGCAATTACCGGTCAAGCCGGTGGTACCGAGAATACCCTACCCGAGCAGACTTAAATCGCATAAGGATGATGTTAATTTTTCTAAGTTTCTTGATATATTTAAAAGGTTGCATATTAACATTCCTTTCGCAGACGCTTTGGCACAAATGCCCTCATATGCGAGATTTATGAAAGACATCTTATCTAAGAAGAGGAAGATTGAGGATCAGGCCACAATTGCACTTACTGAGGAGTGCAGTTCTATAATTCAGAACAAGCTTCGCCCGAAGCTTAAGGATCCAGGGAGTTTTTCGATCCCTATCCAAATTGGGAGTTTTAATTTTGATAAGGTATTATGCGATTTAGGAGCTAGTATTAACCTAATGCCTTTATCTGCTTTCAGGAAACTTGGCCTCGGGGAAGTGAAGCCGACAAACAAGACCCTTCAGCTCGCGGATAGGTCGATAGTATATCCATATGGAGTCGTCGAGGACGTATTGATCAAAGTCGGCAAGTTCTATTTTCCGGTGGACTTCGTGGTGTTAGATATCGATGAATATGTAGAGGTCCTACTGATTTTGGGTAGATCATTCTTGGCCACGAGCAGAGCGCTGATAGACATGGAAGAAGGTGAGATGACCTTCCGGGTTGGCGGCGAAAGGGTTATTTTCAAGATGTTCGAGAGTAGAAGGTGTAAGGAGGCCTATGGTCATGGAAGGCCAGATGTGGAAGAATCCGCGAAGAACCGCAAGTGTGGGCGATTCGATTCCGCGGATACCGAGCTAAGTTGAGATCCACACAGTCGTGCCACGACTTTAACCAAGGCGATGGGTGGGAGGCAACCCACCGAGGTTCGTTTTCTTTTAAATTTTCGTTTTTGAGTGTGTTTTAGTTACGAAAAACAATAAAAATGAAAAAACGAAAAATCAAAAAAATAGCTGAAACAGGGGCTTACGCGACTTATGTCGCGGCTTACAAGTCGCGTGCCAAGTCGCGGGGGTCTCTGGATGGGTTTCCAAACAGAGACTTACGTGGCTTGTGCCGCGGTTGCCAAACCGCGCGCCAAACCACGCGGATCCCCTGTTTCTGTTTTCGTGCTGTGTTTTCTTTTCCTGTTTTGTGTGTTTCGTTTCTTTGTTTTCTTTCGTTTTTGCTTTGTTTCGTTTGTTTTCGCATCCCCCTTCTCCGTTTTCTCTCGTCCGAGGTCGCTTAAATCGTTCATGAGGATTTTCTCCATCCGGGCAAACAGGTATGTTCTCAACTTTGTATGTAACGAGTGGTGTATGATGTTCGTCTCATTATTAGTCAACGAGATGAAACAAACCTAAGTTTCACTTAGGTTTGGGGCGCCTCACTTTTTAAACAATCTACGCTCTCATTTTTTATCATGTGCAAACCTCGGTTTCACCGAGGTTTGGGGTTGGCTTTTGTTTTGACAAACCTAGGCCACGGCCTAGTTTTAGGGTGGCCATAGTTTAATGAGAATATCTCTTTGATGCTTGTGCTTAAATGTTATGTTTTGCTTGTCTGATACCTGTAATAACCGCACAACGATACTTGTTTTAGTATCGCCTACGCCGACACTTGCACATTGGGGACAATGTATGGGTAAGGTTTGGGGTTGCCCAATCGGGCCCACGTTATGCACGTAGATTTCCTGCACTTCTGAGTACTTAGATCACTTTAGCTAAAAAAAATTGTTTTGAATGATTGAGACCGACTATTGTAAGAAGAATCTTGTGATAGTGACGTGACCGCTAGGGAAGGACCGGGAAAGGACATGACTAGGGACATTAGTGGAGACCACCCAATAGCGAGCTTTGAGCCTAAAAGACGTTTTCATTTCGAGGGATTCATACACTTAGTTCATATACACATTTCAAGTTCCTTGTCCTGAATATAGAATGATCTTGCTATATTATTGCATTGAGTAGCAAAGACGACCATCGGGATATTAGGTAAGGGTGTAGTAGACCATTTCGTGTGGACCTTAAGAGATGATTCCACGCATAGTGTGTTTGTTTAACCCTATTTTTAGCTATCGTACCCTTTTACCCATTTGTGTGTAACCATAACCCCGTTGTAGCCAAACACTCACCTTGTTCATTTCTAAACCCACCTTTAAACCCGAGCCGAAAGCCTTAGCCAACCTTATCCGAAAGTGTGTCAAACAGAGGCAGTAATAAATAGAAAAGATAGAGCGGAAAAGAAACGAATGCAGGCCAGTCATGAGAATAAATAGAAAAGAGGGCCAATGACGCCCCACACAAAAATTAAAAAAAAATACAGTTTTTAGATAGCTTCACCGCAGCTGAATAAGAGAGTCAAAGCGACTCCAATAGTGACAAAGAGGGCCAAATGATAGAGCATAAAGCTAGGAAGTTCAGAATTATTAAAGTTTGACACATCAAGGATCTTTGAACCGTTTTACCCTTCACTTCTTAGCCATAACCCTAGCCCCATTACAACCCGTGTAAAGACCTGGATGATCTTCTGGAAAACGTGATTACGGTATACGACCACCTTTACTGATATTCCATGTCTTGCTACTTGATTCCTTTCTGAGATCAATTTTTGGACATTTGTGCGTCTTTCATTAGAGTTGTCATGTAATATTTGAGTATTCTTGTACATAACTTCCTATACATGACAACATGTGCGACAACCTAGGTTCGAGCGAAATGAGAGTATCCTGTGAGGTAGGGTCGAGGCGAAATGTTTTCCCTAGTATGACTGGACCTAGAACAACCTTAATGGAAACGGAGCAGTCACGAGTTCAACTTAAAATGGAAGGTCATAGATCAAACGGAATAAGAATGAGGCGAGAGTGAGATAGGCATTCACGGGTATGGGAAATCACCAGTGCATTACATGATACCGATCAGGAGTTGTGCAGTTATTATATTTCACTGAAGTGTGCTTTTATTCTATTTTTATCGGTAATTTGCTTGGGGACAAGCAACGCTCGGTTTGGGGTTATTGATAACGCCACTTTTTGGCGTTATTTTCAGTCCTAAAACCAATGAGATTGACTTGTATTTAAGCAAAGAGACGGAATTTTACGGTTTATCTAGTGGAATGTGCAGGTTAATTAAAAGGCAGTAACCATCGAGAAAAGAAGCTAAAAAGAGCCCAAAAAGAGCCAAAACGAAGCCAACGGAAGCCCGAGATCCAAGCCCAAGACCCGAACCAGGACCAAGACCCAAACCAAACCTGACCCGGAACAGGCTCAGAAAACCACACAGTTTGTAAACCGCGCCACAAACCGCGCAACCATCTGTTTCACGTTTTAAGCTGTTATTTTCCGGATTTTAGGTCATTCTCGACATGATTCAACACACGACGAACGGCAGACGACTTGGGGAAATTTCTGGAGACTTTTCACACCTTTTGGATCCACGAGAGAGGATCAAACGAGGAGGAATTCTCGACACGATTCAACACACGACGAACGGCAGACGACTTGGGGCGATTTCTGGAGACTTTTCACACCTTTTGGAGCCACGAGAGAGGATCAAACGAGGAGGAATTCACGACGCGATGCGGATTAGAGCCGGAAGAAGGGAGTTTGTCACTACATCGTTCACGTTAATCATGTTTACATACAGTTTTTCATCCCCTTTTCTTGCGTTTTTGTCTCCCAACATCATGAACTAATCTTTAGATGTTGGGGGTTGGAATGAAAGTGGTTTATAGCATATGAACAGATGATTTAAACTTTTATCAGTTTTCCTTAATTAATGAAGCATGTGATTTTGTTTCTAATGCTTTTGTGAGTTTATCTAGCTTACAATTGTTTTGTTGATTTCAATTGAGTTCGAGAGAATTAATTGTTAACTAGAACTAGAAATTGCATGCCTAAGGTGAGAAAGGAGATAGAGATATTCCGAGTAAGCCTTAGTCCCATTAAAATCTTGCGCTTAATGTGTTTTGAATTACATAGGTTGAGATCGAGAGATAAAATTTGTGTTTTCAAGATAAAAACTGTGGTTGCTTGAGAAAGAACCATGCTTTAAATCAAAACCCGCTGTTGCTTGAGAAAGAACAACGGTGGTCTAAGATTGGGTATTCGTTAAAGAGAACGACTGATAATTGTTGTGAGTCAGATATTTATATATGAGAACCATAGGATTTCCAACCCTCAACTGTTTTCTCTATCTGAAGTTCTTACGCTGTTTACTGTTTCCGTGTTTGATTTAGTTTTGTTTGCAATTAGTAGTTTAAAACCAACCAACTCAATTTGCGATCGTTCAGTTAATAGTTTTTATAGTAATTGTGATACTTAGTTCCTAGTTCCCCGTGATTCGATACTCGTACTTTCTAGTACTATTACTTGACTCCGACCCGTACACTTGCGGTTAGATTTAGGGGGGTGATACCCTCCTATCAATAACTTGATCGGAGGTCGATTTTGGAGAAACATTTGGCTCCTTTAAGTTGGTCAAAAAGATCATCTATCCGGGGAAGCGGGTATTTATTTTTCATGGTTATTTTGTTCAACTCCCGATAGTCGATAAACATCCGCATGGACCCGTCCTTCTCCTTGACATAAAGCACTGGAGCTCCCCAAGGCGATGAGCTCGGTCTTACAAAACCCTTCTCTAGCAGCTCTTGCAATTGTGTCATCATATCTTGCATTTCGGTATGTGCAAGACGGTATGGTAGGCGGGCTATCAGTGTCGCTCCCGGAATCAAATCGACCTTGAACCCCACTTGCCGGTCGGGTGGCAAACCCGGTAGATCATCGGGGAAAACATTCGGATACTCGCTGACGACTCTCACATCTTCTACTTTCTTCTTCTCCTCTTTGGCGTCCACCACGTAAGCTACAAACGATGGGCACTTCCTCAATAGATTTCCTTGCCTTGATGGAAGAAATGATAGCCACTTCGCCTTTACGTTTCTCTCCGTAAACAAGAACGAAGTCCCCACTCCGTAGAGGTATCGTTATGAGCTTCTTGGAACATAAAATTTTCGCTTGTTGCTTAGCCAACCAATGCATTCCGATTACCACGTCAAAGCTCCCAATAGCCATGGGAAGTAGGTCCACCTCACAGATTTCACCACTAATCTCTAGGTGACATTTCTCCATGATCTCCCGCAAAACTACCTGTTCCCCATTTGCTAACACAATGACTAAAGCATCGCATAGAGTACTAATAGGCACATTCACAGACATGCAAAACACATTCGATATGAAAGAGCAATTCCCACCTGAATCAAACAATACTCTAGCGGGTAAAGAGTTGAGTAAGAACGTACCCGACACCATATCGGCGGTTTCCTTCACTTCTTCTTTTCGTCATTTGGAAAGCCCTCCCTTGAGCCTTAGGGATGACATCTTTCCTTGGTTGACTTCCCGAGCTCGTCCCCCTTGTGTCCCCCTTCAGCTTGGAACGTTCTCTTCTTATGTGCCCCATCTCTTTACATTCGTAGCATACCGTCCCACACTTAAAGGACGAAACTTGGTTAGAATTTCAAAAACCAAAGTGCTTGCTTTTACACTTGGGACACCACTTTTCCTCACAACGGTTGTCCGTCCCTTTGTTACCCGGTTGAAATCTCGGCTTCTTGAACGAACTTGGCGAATTCTTTCACTTCCTCTTCTCACTGACTCTAGCTTTCTCTTTCTTGTCCCATGCATAAAGTATTTCCATAACCTTGGCCTCTTCGATAGTCTCTCGAAGGTTAGAAGCTTTGGAATTGCAGACCATCGCCATCATATCCGCAGGCAGTCTGAGAGTTCCAGATTAGTGCATACAATCAATAGAAAACAATAAGTAGAAACAATCGTTATGATTTCAACTGGTCATCCAATTCACTTTCAATAACTTGAGAGAACTACAATACAAAGTAAATGATTAGACAACTATGACGATTAGCCTAAATTCTAAACAATAAAGGATATTTATATCTAGGCCTAAATCAATAAGGCCCATGGCCCGTTTACACAATTAAGCCCATATTACACCTTTTACATTATAAGCCCTTGAACTTCTATTCAACCTGATTTTATCCCTAACAATCTCCCCCTTTGAATTGAACTTCGAGTTCGCGCTATTTCTTGACGTATCTCTTTCAGAGCGCTAAGTAGATCTCGAAACTTCGGATGGCTCGGCGGTAGTCGATGCGGTCTTCAATCACTTCTAAGGCTTCTTGAGCATTTATTTCGTTTGAGATGGAGACAAACGACGATTTTCGATGTTAGGATTCTTTGGTGATGATGTTTCGAAAAGCATCTCTGACTTTAAGGAGCGTACCGTCGCATAATCTGTCGACCTGGCTGAAGCGGAGAAACCTCTTTTCTTTCTGATCATTGAGGTATACTATCCCAAATTCTGGTTCTAGAAGCAGTGAGTTCGCGGGATACATCTTCAGCTCGGGGTCTTTCAGGTTTGGTTTCAACAGGTTTATCTTCTTGGTTCTGCGCTCGATTCCCATTTGGAAGTATGTGATGTAAGAAATCATTACCTTGTGGAGTAGGAATCGACGGACAGCCTCGAGCGCTTTGGTAACGTGAAGTGGTCGGATGGTTCTGGTTCGGAGGTCTTTCAGTATAGCATGGAAGTCAAACAGCTTGAGGTTCGTAAAGTCAGCTTCAGAAAATCTCCATTCATTTCCGTCTTCGCGTCGGACGGTGAATACTGGAAACATGACTCTAAGAATTCGTACGATTTGGATATTGAGCGCTTCAGTGATTTTATGCTTTGTTCGGACTTGGCTAACTAGAAGACACCGCTTCATTACATTTACGTACTGGCTTTGGTATTCCTTGTCAAACTTGGAAATCCCAAGGCAGAAAGTCGGCTCGATCGGGCGTAACCTGTGAACATAGAGCTTCTTCAGAGATTCCTCCAGATAAGAAATAAGGATCATTATCTTCTCCCATCGGATTTGTTGCGGTGGTGGAGGAGGTTGATCAGAAGCAGTCGGTTGTTGAGGAGATATCGAAATTGCAGTAGAAGTCTCGGGGTTCTGTGAAGTGTGGGCAGGTGTACTATACAAGTTATGTAGCAGAAACTGGTCGTAGTCGATATCGTCATCGGCATCGGTGGGAAAAATGAGATTTACCTCGAAGTTCATCGCACTGGTGGCTTTTTGATACCAAGCGTCTTCAGTCTCCAGGTCAATCTCTAATTCGGGATCAATCAGATTAAGAGCATCCCCTTCCGGTGCAGTGTATACGATCAGTGCCTGTGAGTCTCCCTCGGGCTTTTCAACCGTCGGGTCTTCTTCGTCTGAGATATCCATGTCTATCTCCATTTCAGCTAAGCTCAATTGGGCGTCAGGTTGGTCTTCGGTTGCGGTTGCCACAGTTGATGGTTCTGGTTGAACCGTTGTTGTTGTTTCAGTAAGGATTGGCTCGGACTCAGACAGTCTTTGTCTCTTGTTCTCCCCCTCACGGTGATCAGGATCGTCCTGGTCATCGTGTCGTCTCTGAGTCCGCCAGCCTGACTCTTGCATGTGTCTTCGAGTGATGTAACTCTTTCGGACAGAGTGTTCAAAGCTTTCCAAACGTTCTTTAGAGTCGAATCAAGCTGGTCTAAGCGGTTAGTCATAGATGAGGTTGGAGCAGATACCTGGGAGATACCTGGGAGGGTAGAACTGATACCAGGTCTGCTTCTGTAGATGTGTCGGTGTCAGTGTGTTGGAGCAGTTGAGCTAGAAGCATCGTCTTGAGAGTATCCACCGAGAATGATGGCTGAACGGGAGCCGGTGGAGGTGTTGGAGAGGTTTCAGTTTCGACGATCTTCTCCTTTCCTTTGATCAAGCTCTTTATTTTGTCGAGCTCGTTGGTGAACTGCTTCTCCATTGCCTCGCGGACAGCCTTTAGGGCGCCGTCCAGATATTCCTTTGACAAGATGTCGGGTAACTTAACTCCGGGATCACTTAGATTACCCGTTGAGGTATCTACCGTAGAGGTAGTACCACCTACGTTCACGGATGGCTATGGTGTGGCCGTGGTAGGATTTTTTTCCGATCCTCGCGTTCTGCTCAAAGGCGGAGACACTACAGAAGTTTCAATCAGGTCACAAAGAGCACCGATGGTCGTTGTCTTGTCCTGTGTCCTAGCCGAAGAATGTATAAAATCAAGTGGATCTAGACTCGAACGTGCATCGAAAGAAGTCAAGACCGGGGGAGGCTGGTCTCTTGTTTCAATACCAATACTCTCCGAATGAGAGATCGGTAGATGTTGTGCTAAGTCCCCGTGTGAAAGTGAAACACCCATCTGTTGAGAGATGGGTGAGTGGCTAGGGAGGTTGTGCAAGTGCGCCGCTAGGTCCACGGCGGCTTCTTCAATACCTTATCCCAACGGATGAGACAAGATAGTAGATGTGGCTACCTGGCTGACGCTGGTTTGGGGTCGCTCATAAGCCTCTCTAGTTCTTATGCTCGTTCTCTCTTGATTGTTTTTAGATCTCCATTCTCTCGGACTCGCCTGTTCAAGATTTTCAACTAATACTCCGTCCTCTCTCCTTGTGTCTCCCGCAATAGGCTAGGATGTAGGAATGATAGGCGTTGTGGGTGAGTCAGAGGGCGATCCTTCGGTCAGTGGAGGTTGACGGCCGATACGAGGTGGAATCAGGGACGCATAGATGGCTAGATCCGTATCGGTGTCAGTGCTGTCAGATTTGATAGTTTAGACCTGGGTGAATGGACATATCAGCTCAGTGGTGTCCGTGCCTGGGTCTTCCTCTAGCATTGTGTTGGCAGCAACAACCAGGACCTCGTGTAGTCTAGTCGACGGTCCGACTTCGGTCGTGGTTTGGGTGGTTTGGATGAGGGGTTGTTGGCTAGTTCTGGCTTGGCTGGAATGGGTAGTATTGGCATGCGTATCCAATGCACCGCCCGCGCCTATTCCCCTCCCATGCACTCTCAGCACACCCCGTCCAATAGCCCCAGCTACCCGGACTCTACCTCCACGAGTCCTCGAACCCTCACGCCTCTCAGGTCTAACTCCCTGGGGAGGTCCCTCCGGCTCTGGCTGGACCACAACAGCACCTATCTCTCGTCTATAATCTAACACACTCGGTGCATTAGGGTCCGCATATGCCGGTAAGGCTTCATGTAAAGGCAATGGTTGGGCGTTGGACGGGTTTCGAATCACCAGATAGCGTAAATGAAAAAAGGACATACCGGGTGGTTTGCACGTCTCGGTATGGCGAGATTTGCGTCCATGTGTTGTCGGACGGCCAACGATAGGAATCGAGGGTACAGAAGAAACTTCTTCTGCTTTGTTCCGCCGATCTGTCAGATTGCTTGAACAAGTTCGCGCCGTATGACCATTGCGTAGTCAATGTGGCGGTTGTAGCAGACGGCGTGGAATAATCGCAGGAAGTCATTGGTGCACTGATCTATTACCTTCCATCTGGATGAGAGACACCTGTTCAGTATTGTGTACAGCGTGTACCAGATGGGCGCCAGGTATTTTCGATTGAATCCGGATGGGAGGTCGAGGGCATGGTTGTAGCAGAGAGCTCAGATCTCGGCGCAGAGAGTAGTGTCATTGACCGCGGGGTCGTAAGCTTGATGTCCGCCGGCAGTGGCTTCAGGCAGCTATAGTAGACGGCGGAACGAGTCAGGTGTGAGCGTGAAAGGGTGATTGTCGATTCTCACCGTGATAGTCTGAGAGTTGGCAGCTGTGACGACTTGAGCTGACAGCCAGACTTGATATACATATAGAACTGGGACGTCGGTCGTGGCAGTGAGTGCCTCATGAAGCGGGTGGCCGAGAAGGATGTCCACAACCACACGATGTTGTGGTCGGAACTCGGCAACGTCTAAGTGGTGGTTGTTTGCTTCGATTTCAATGTCGTGGTCTGCCGGCACCAAGGAATTATCGGCCGCCTCATCAATGAACTCCTCTTGAGGAGGAATATTTTCCTGTGGTGGTTGTTGTTCTTGATCTGCCATTTGTATCTGAAAAAGAGCAGTGTTAGCATACAGTTGGATGAACAATTTGCGGCGCTTACGTTGGCATAAATCAGCTCAACCCGGATCAGATTGAGGACTGGCAGTGAGACACAGAGTATTGGACTGTGTGTACAGTGTCTGGACAAAAGTATCCGGAAAGCTCAAGGTGACCGGACAAAAGGAAGTATCTGGAAAAAGTGAATTGTCCGGACAAACCGAGGTTTCCGGATAAAATTGAAATACCGGATACATAAGTTACCGGATAAAAGGTATCCGGACAAATCGACTGGTTTCCGGACAATTATGGGTTTTCGGATGAAAATGGTTACCGGACAACAAGCACACCCCGGATAGTTGAACTTACCGGAAACCCTAAGGTTTCCGGACAACTAGGGTTACCGGGTGTACGAGTGTCCGGATAAAATATCTAAACCGATGGTGGTTACCGGATACGGTTGAATGTGTCCGGATAGTTTGAAAACTATCCTGACAACATCCGGTATCAATCGATTCGCCTAAATCCAATCCCAAACATGAAAATACATACTCTAGCAGGTTCTAACCGATGTATAAAGCAAAATGATATCAACATCAGAGTCTAAAGCATGCTGTGAGTAGATCTAAACTAACGCGACCCAGACCCGGGGTTCGAAAACCCCAATCGGTCTGTATGTGGGTCGATTTGACCATGATTCGGGTGTGATGCATCGGAAACCAGAAGATATCTATAGTGGGATCATACCTGAGGTGTAGAACTGTAAATCGATGAGAAATGAGCGATTGTCAAGAGTTTTCGAGTGATAGGTTTCGAGAGAGAAAGTGAAAGGTTTTGAGGATTTTCGAAATATCCGGGAAAAATGAACAGGTTGGGTTTCCGGATTGCTTATATAGTGGCACCACTTTCCGGGTGGGTCTTACCCGGATACCCATCCGGTCCGGATAGGTGTCCGGTCCGGAAACCTATCCAGATAGGGGTATCCGGGAACTTGCCCGGAAACCTTGAGAAATTTGACCAAAATTGTCCTTTTTTTAAAAAAATTCCTTTTAGTGTGGAAAGAAAATTTTCCCGCTCCCCCTCGAATTTGGCATGGGAATTTCTCTGCTCCCCCTTGGATCGTGCATTTGAGTGAGTCAGAGAGACGACCACATAAAAACTTTTGACATTATAAAGGAAAAAACTGTGTGTCGCTCCCCCTCAAATGATGCACAAATATAAACTTGTTCCCCCTCAAAGTGTGTAAGTAGTGTGATATGAAGCACAGTGGAGTTGCCATACTTAAAAAAAATGGAGGTGAAAACCAATGTGTGACACTCCTCCTCAATAGTAGAATGTACTTACCTGATACGTGTTCGTGCCCCCCTCCCCCCCTCCTGAACACATGAACAACTTGTGAAAGCACATATATAACACAAAAAGTAGACGACAGTAACAAACTGAAAAAGGAAACACACGTTAAAAGAAAGCCAACAGAAGAAATCTACCTAATTAATACAGAGATATAACCGAAAATTGTAGACGATACAAGTAGAATACAGATGCGAGAAAGTGTATACTCAATCATCTGGAATATAAACAATAGATGATGAATAGACAGTTTCTCGTAGATGTATGGAACGTGTATCGGACACACGATCTGATCAAATCTTCAGGTTTAGCATACCTAACCTAAACACTAGATAATTAAAGCGTTTTTCGTCCAGGGGTTTTGTAAACAGGTCTGCTAATTGATGTTCTGTATTAACAAAGTAGAGTTCGACTGTACCACTTTCGACATGATCCTTGATAAAGTGGTACCGAATGTCTATGTGCTTCGTCTTTGTATACTGGACCGGATTACTGGATATGACAATGGCGCTCTTTGAGTCACAGTAGATGGGCACCTTGGTGTATGTGAAACCGTAATCTTTGAGTTGCGTGCGCATCCAGATGACTTGCAAACAGCAGCTTACGGCGGCTGTTTGGGCAAACAATCACGTCGTACGACCGCGACCAAAACAGGTAAAGACGCACGTTATAATCCAAATATTGTATTAAGATAAGGTCTCGACAAGAACCCAGAAGACATCCGTCGTCTCTAGTAAAAGGTAAGTCGTACGTCCCTCATGACGCTCGACCATAGTGTCGCCCGTTCCGCATGACCACCGCGTAAGATCATTGTACCTTCGATCAAAGCTAACGTTAACCATGACTGTTACGTTTGTTAAATATTTAATGCAGGAGTCAAAGCCATTAAGGAGCAACGGATATAACCGACGCAACCATCAACGATCGATAGCCGTAACGGACGAAGATCATCATGGATATTCACTCCGACAACCGTTACAGACCGTTATAGCCGTTGATCAAAGCATTAATGGAGCTAATTAATGACGCGAAGACTATAAATATCAAGCTAAGTCTTCACTTCAAGGACAACAAGTGAACATCTGAGAGTACAGCAGCGAATACCATCGAACAACAGAGAAAAGCATTCAAGCTCATAGCCAAGAACACATAAACTCTGGGAATCAAGTACTGAAATCCAAAACTCTACAGCGAACTCAAGAACACTCGAAGAACAGCTCTCGACGCACGTCAACAGCTTTCGACCAATAGTTGTTTACATTTTGTATTCACACACGACAAACACATGTTTTACATTCAAACACTTGTACTTTACATTTTGAAGCATTTCCTTCATTTGTATTGTAACCATCATACGACCGACGCCAGTACCAAGGACATCGCCCCTGATTGGCGACCATAGTGCAGCGACGACATCCCTTGTCGTCCGCAGGTTTTTTCCTCGTTTGAGGTTTTTCCTGCGTCATCAAATCCCTTGTCTCATTTATTTTTATCCTTGTCGCACGTCTCGTCGAAAGATCCTTTCTTTAGTTGTTTAAGACCACATCGACCTTAAGTTGTCCCTTTGGTGCGATTTTTGGCATTAACAGTTTGGCGCCATCCGTGGGACTACATCTAGAGAAAATCCTCGACGAACGTGCATTCTACTAATAGTTTCTTGGAGTTTCTTCTGTTCTCTATTGCAGGAAAATGGCAGCCCCTGGAAATCCGCAGCAAGTCGTCGCTCAGATGTATCAGGAGCTCGAGGTTACCAGGAATCAACTCAATGCAATGGCAGAGCAGAATCGCAGAGCAGCTGAAGATATCGCGCGGCTAAGGAATCCTTTTGGACCCCAGAATGGTCCTAGACCATTCACCCAGAATCCAGGTTCAGGACCAGGCCCGTCCGCGCAGAATCAGCATTCAGGTTCATTCATTCCGAATCCCCAACCTGTGAAGATTCCCCCTCAGCACATTCGACCACCTCCATTGAACAATGGATCCCAACCATTGCAAGGTAGCGCCTAGCCGTTTTAGAATGGATCCCAGCCGTTCTCCCAGCCATTCCAAAGTGGTCCGCAACCTTTCCAGTAAGGATCGCAATCTTTCCAGCAGAGATCGCAGCCATTTCAACATGGACCACAATCGTTTCAGAATGGACCGCAGCAATTCCACTATGGGTCGCAGCCATATTTTGTTCCATCCAACGGTGACACCAATGGTTCGTCGCATGGCAATGGCATTAGTCCAGGGACCAATCCCTCGACAAGGGCAAATCCTGATCTTAACGATCCCGTCGCTTAGCGTTTGAAGATGTTAGAAGACCAAAATGAGCGCGTCCTGTCCTTGCTCGCCAAGTTGCCTGGGGCAGCCGTGCCTGTCAACGTCGAGCCTCGCTCGGAGTATCAGGCGTCGCCCTTCATCGATGAGATCGCCACCGTTGAGGTCCCAAAGAAGTATAACATCCCTGCCTTCACTCCCAAGTATTCGGGTGTGACCGATCCAACCGAGCATGTCGCGCAGTATAAGCAACTCATGTGGACGATCTCAATTCCACACATGTACCAGAAAGTATGCATGTGCAAGAGTTTCGGGGCGACTCTCACTGGTCCAGCTCTCCAGTGGTTGATCAATCTCAAACCCAAATCTATCGGGTCGTTCGCCGAATTGGTCAACCAATTTTCCCGTCAATTCGCCAGCAGTCGTAAGATGGAAAAGCAGACTAGTGATCTATACTATGTCGTGCAGAAAACTAATGAGTCTATTCGAAGTTATTTCAATAGATTCAATGCCGAAATGATCAGTATCCGCAATTGTGACATCAAAACTGCGATCAAAGCTTATAAGCGTGGTCTGGACGATAGTTCGGGTCTGTACACCGACCTGACCAAGTATCCCCCAGAGACTTTCGAAGACGTCCGAGCTCGAACCTTAGCATATATGAGGGTCGAAGACGATGCAGCCTTCCGTCGCAAACATACTGGCGACAAGAAGTCGTTAGGTGTCAAAAAGCCAGAATTCAAGCCGAAAGCCATATCCAGAATAGAGCCAGCGCGTCAAATTTCAAACGTTCGTTTCAAGACGAAGGAAGAAGCTAAGACCGCGACTAAGTTTACTCAGTATCCCAAGATATCCTCTTACGGATTCAAAGGATCAGCTAAAGAATTAGTCGAAGCTCTGAAGACCACCCAAGCGACCATTCGATGGCCAAAGAAGTCCGACTTGGACGATGCTAAGAAGGATAAGTCAAAGTGGTGCGACTTCCACGTCGACCATGGTCATGCAACAGATGATTGTATCGCACTCAAGAAGGAATTGGCATATCATGTTCCACAAGGTAATCTGAAAGATATCATTGATGATGTCGTTCTTCCAGCTAATAGCCACCGATCGTCAGTGCCCAAGCTTGCAAAGATCATCAACTGCATCACTGGTGGTTCGGACGTGTGTGGTCTGACGTACTCCACAGCTAAGCGTCATGCCAGTCAAGCACCCAACGACCGGCCTATTCCTCGTGCATCCAGACCCAAAGGAGATTTGGAGCTAGAAGCCATGAAGATCGTGTTTGACCAAATAGACCTCGGTGACTCGTACCAAAAGCATCACGACGGGTTGATCATTCAACTCACGATCGGTAATTGTTTGACTCGTCGAGTCTTGGTCGACGGGGGCGGTTCAGCAAATGTCATTTTTCTCAACACCATCAAAGCCATGGGAATCGATCGCTCAGAAATCATCCGACGTTCGACGACCTTGGTCGTCTTCAATGGAGAAGCGACAAGCACCTTCGGAGAGATAACTCTACCCGTCTATGCCGGAGGAGTCAACAAGCAAACCAAGTTCAGCGTCATCAACTGTACGTCGGCCTATAACATCATCTTGGGTCGACCATGGATCCATGACATGAAAGTTGTTCCTTCGACGTATCATCAAATGTTGAAATATCCGACACCATGGGGAATCCAGGAAATCAAGAGTGAGCCAAAAGTCGCTCGTGAATGCTACAAGTCTACCTTGAAGCCGAGAAAATAAACTGAAGTCGCAAGATCAAGCTCTCGACAGGATCGCCGTGTCATTCTGTCGTTTAAAACCTATCTTTTTCCTGCCAAAAAAGAATAAGGTAACAACGACAGGGGGCAAATAGAGAGAATCTGAGAAGGTATGTTCCCTAACTCTTTTTCATATGATTTTTTCTCACAAAATGACTACTGACTTAAGCATCGGAGGGTCGTTGGCTAGCCGACGACCAACCCCCAACATCGTTTTATCGCAGAATCGCACGACATAAATGATCAGGTCTTTTCCTCCTAGATCATCTCTTACACAGGGGCATACGATACAAATTCATCGTACGATCTCATCGTACAACCGCGAAGCCTAAAACAACTTCATACCCTGAATGGATGCTTTAATCGCGTGTTTTTTATTGTTTTACGTTCTTATTATCGTATTACAATGAGTGCCTTAGTCGCATGATTTCATATGTATCTTATGTTCGACTTTATAATCAAATGTGATTCGAACAAAGTATAAGCAAAAAGACATATTCATTAAGTAAACCATTATATACATATTCGATCCCCAACGGTAAAACAAAAGAAAAAAAAGAGAAAATTCTAAACTACAGGAGGAACGTCGGATGCATCCTTGCCTGAAGGCCCGTCCTGAGGATCTTCATCTACCACTTCCCTTGTACGATGGAGAGCCTGTAGTTCATATTGAGCATCGAAGAGTTGAACAGCCAGTTCGTCAGCACGAGCTGAAGCCAACCTCTCTTTCTCTAACGCCGCCTTCTCTCTTTCCAAAGCCGACGCCACCAGTTCCTCGACTTCCGACATTTCGGCGCACAATGCCAAAGACGACTGGAACGTGTGAAAATACACGAGAAAATGTTAAGACAACGTCGAAACAACGAAACAAGTCATGAAAGATTGACACTCACTGAGAACGCCAGATTGGCAACTTGAGATCTTATCTCACCGGCCGGAACTCCGCGAAAACGCTCCCTGAAAGATGGAAGCAAGCACCCCTCCAAGTGAGGGAACAACGACGTCCCGTCTAGGACACCGTCCGCCATAAAAACACACGGCAATGAAAAATTGACCGTCGAAACTTTGGCCGACGACCCCTCGCCCCGGGCGGCAGAAGATGGGGCTGACATTTTGAACAGCGGTCTCGTTGTTGTCGCCAGAGGCGCCGAACTTACCGGTGTCGCATCCATCATGCCTGGACGGCTAGATGACGCATTCGCCTTCT
Organism: Saussurea involucrata; assembly: GCA_033807775.1. Lineage (NCBI taxonomy): Eukaryota > Viridiplantae > Streptophyta > Magnoliopsida > Asterales > Asteraceae > Saussurea > Saussurea involucrata. Next base: position 39,770,077 of record CM066325.1, read on the forward strand.
TAGGCAAGATGACTCACGACGAGTCATCAACCCTTGACGACGGTTCCCTCAGGACCGTACTCCTGGTTCTCTTCTGGATCGACCCAGCTGTCGAGACATCTCCTCCTCGAAAGGCACACATGATTTGCTTCCCTCTCGACCTAGAAACTGATTTCCTTTCAGTTGGCACTGACCAGGAAAAATGCGAAGCGTCAGACAGGAATAAGAAATAAATGGTAAAAGACAGGAAACCATAATACACCTACCAGTCGCCTCCTGTCGTCCACTTTCCTCTTCTCCTTCTCCTTCTTCCTCCTCCACAGCGTCCACCACCACGTCCTCGTCCTCGGTCGCCAGTTGCCATGTGGAAAAAGATCAGTCCTCGACGCTATAACTAAGGAATCTGTCAATTTTGGCACGAGAACCTTCATTCGGGTGCAGAACGCCGAACTGAATCTCTGAAGACAACAAAAGGAGAAGAGTAAATAAAAGGTTAGAAAAACCATACTATGATGTAAATCGAAAAAGAGCATACCTCCCATATTCCAGTCGGGACGGATCCACTTGCTGGCGGCGTCCAGCGAATCAACACGTACAAACACATACTTGGACCCCCACCCCCGATCGTTCACTCCAGTATTCAAAACTAAGGCACGATCGCCTTTATATCTGGAATACGGGCTATAACGCCCACGCTTATCTCCCTTAACTTGGTACGCTGCCAAAAAATCATTCAAAGACATAGGGGGTCCCAATCCGCAGACAAACGCTCAATAACCAAAAGAACCCGCCAGAGTTAAGGCATCAACTGCCCCGGCGACAAACCAAAGCATCGCATCAAATTCTTAGTCAAAGTCGAAAACGGCCATTCGAAGCCAATCTTGAAAGGATATTCGTATATCATGAAATACCCCTCGGGGCAATCCTTAGGACGAACAGTCCCCGGACTTGTTAGCTCTACTTCTACGGGAATCTTCGCTAGACGCCTAAAGTCTTCTAAATCTTCCTGGATAACGATGGAACTCTCTGGGTCAGTCGACATTTCTTACCAGGGGAAAGAAGGCAGTGAAAGCTGAAAGGAAGAAGCAATGTGTTATATAAATGCCCTAAATCCCAAACAATCTCCGCTAAATCAAAGGGATTCGGAAGAAAAATGGCAAGAAAAGCAAAGCGGAATTTCTCTCCAAAATAAACTCAACGTAAGAAAAGAAAGGATTCGTCACAACCCTTATTTATGCATCGGATCAAGTCAGATCGAGTCCCTTGATAGACAAACACGCGTCTTCGCCCTTTCGTATATCCACCCGGATCGTCGACACCTGTCTTCGACAACTGGTAAGCATCATCGTGCGTCAGAATGACGTCACGACTCGTTCAACTTTTCAACTTCTCGTTCAGTTAAAAGTGAACCGGTCCAGTTCTACGACAACCAGGTAAGTCCCTCAACCCAGGTCACAAGTCTAAACGTTCGACAAGCAAAATTTAAAACTTAAATTTGACATTCAATGTTCAAATTTTGGGGGCAAACTATTTGGGCAAAAAATCACGTCGTACGACCGCGACCAAAACAGGTAAAGATGCACGTTATAATCCAAATCTTGTATTAAGATAAGGTCTCGACAAGAACCCAGAAGACATCCGTCGTCTCCAGTAAAAGGTAAGTCGTACGTCCCTCATGACGCTCGACCATAGTGTCGCCCGTTCCGCACGACCACCGCATAAGATCATTGTACCTTCGATCAAAGCTAACGTTAACCATGAATGTTACGTTTGTTAAGTATTTAATGCAGGAGTCAAAGCCATTAAGGAGCAACGGATATAACCGACGCAACCATCAACGATCGATAGCCGTAACGGACGAAGATCATCATGGATATTCACTCCGACAACCGTTACAGACCGTTATAGTCGTTGATCAAAGCATTAATGGAGCTAATTAATGACGCGAAGACTATAAATATCAAGCTAAGTCTTCACTTCAAGGACAACAAGTGAACATCTGAGAGTACAGCAGCGAATACCATCGAACAACAGAGAAAAGCATTCAAGCTCATAGCCAAGAACACATAAACTCTGGGAATCAAGTACTGAAAGCCAAAACTCTACAGCGAACTCAAGAACACTCGAAGAACAGCTCTCGACGCACGTCAACAGCTTTCGACCAACAGTTGTTTACACTTTGTATTCACACACGACAAACACTTGTTTTACATTCAAACACTTGTACTTTACATTTCGAAGCATTTCCTTCATTTGTATTGTAACCATCATACGACCGACGCCGGTACCAAGGACATCGCCCCTGATTGGCGACCATAGTGCAGCGACGACATCCCTTGTCGTCCGCAGGTTTTTTCCTCGTTTGAGGTTTTTCCTGCGTCATCAAATCCCTTGTCTCATTTATTTTTATCCTCGTCGCACGTCTCTTCGAAAGATCCTTTCTTTAGTTGTTTAAGTCCACATCGACCTTAAGTTGTCCCTTTGGTGCGATTTTTGGCATTAACAGCGGCCAAGTATTCTGCCTCGGCAGTCGACGTAGAGACGCACTACTGCTTTTTGGATGCCCAACTCACCAAATTGTCGCCCAAGAACTGCACATGTCCCGAGGTGCTCTTTCGATCCATCATGATGCTCGCGTGGTCCACGTGGGAATATGCGGAAAGCTCAAAACCTGTCTCTTTCGGGTACCACAAGCCAAGATCAGAGTACCTCTCAAATAACGAAATATTCGTTTAACGTCAATTAAATGAGACTCTTTAGGTTTTGATTGAAACCGGGCGAAAAGAAATGTCGAAAACATAATGTCCGGTCTACTAGCAGTTGGATACATTAAAGAACCGATCATTCCCCGGTACGTTTTTGTGTCCACATCCTTTCCGTTAGGATCGGCATGTAACTTTGTACCGGGTGCCATGGGAATTTTCATTGGTGAGGACTGTTCCATTTGGTACTTCCGAAGAATGTCCTGAATGTACTTAGCCTGATTTATGAATATCCCGGTCGACAGTTGTTTAACTTGAAGACCGAGAAAGAAATTCATCTCACACAACATACTCATTTGAAAATATTGTCCCATTAATTTGGCAAAGTTCTTACAAAATAGTGGATTAGTAGAACCGAAAATGATGTCGTCAACATACACTTGAATTAAGACAATATAACCATCTTCATTTTTAATGAATAGGGTTGTATCGATTTTACCTTTTGAGAAACCCGATTTTATTAAAAACTTAGAGAAAGCATCATACCAGGCCCGTGGAGCTTGTTTCAAACCGTATAGAGCCTTGTCCAGGATGTTGACGTGGTTAGGCTTCTTTTCGTCCACGAACTCGTCCGGTTGAGATACGTACACCTCTTCTTTGAGCTCGCCGTTGAGGAAAGCGGTCTTCACATCCATCTGGAAGACCGTGAAGTTTTTGTGCGCGGCGTATGCAAGGAACATACGTATGGCTTCGATTCTGGCAACCGTAGCGTATGTCTCGTCATAATCTAACCCTTCTTGTTGGCGGTATCCCTTGGCCACAAGACGCGCCTTGTTCCGCACGACGATACCATCTTTGTCCTTCTTATTCTTGAAGATCCATTTTGTGCCGTTCACCGTCCTGTGAGATGGACGTGGGACAAGTCGCCATACTTTGAGCCTCAAATTGATTGAGTTCCTCTTTCATGGCCATGACCCAGTCAGAATCTTGTAATGCTTCAGAGATGGTTGTTGGCTCGATCTTGCTGAGAAATCCGGAGAAGAGACAGAAGTTGGCCGATGTACCTTGTGTTTGAACTGGAGTAGAGAGATCACCGATAATTTGGTGCAGGGGATGAGCTCTTGTCCATTTGGTGGTGTGTGGAAGCGGTTGTTGAGTAGAATGAGATGTGTCTGGATCCACATAGCCACCAGTTGGAAGGTCTTGAATAGCTTCAAGTGTAGCGGGTCGATTTCTCGGAGGAGACTTGGCAGGATTCGTCGAATGTTGAGCCACCTCTGGTTCCGGGGAATTCATAGGTTGATCAATGAGCGTTGTGGAGGACGAATCTTCAGGAGCGATCTCCGGGTCTTGTACTGGTTCCTCCGGGGGAATGATCATATCAGTTGATGTTGTGGCTGTTGAGGGCTGAGGTGTCTCCAAAGTGGTCGTGCTCGTCGAAGGCGGCGGACCAGAAAGATTCGCGGAGTCCTCGAGTTGAGCAGCTTCAATTCGGGGATGTACTGAGACATGATGGGTAGGAGCGTTAAATAAATCATCATAAAAATATTGAAACAGTAAATCTAAATCAGAAAGATGTGCATTCGACGTAGATGCTTGATTTGGATTTACTGTAGGTTGTGCAGATCCCGAACGTGAGAGTTCGGAAGCTAGCACGCTAGTTAAACCGGGTTCTGAACTGAGTTGTTCAGAAGCCAAATCTGCGGCTTCGTCGAATATCACATTTACACTCTCGATAACGGATTTTGTCCGTTTGTTGTAAACGCGATACGCCTTAGCTTGAATGGAGTATCCTATTAAAACTCCTTCATCTGCCTTCGAACTGAATTTCCTAAGATCATCCTTGTCGTTGAGGACGTAGCACGTGCATCCGAACGCGTGGAAGTACTTGACGTTCGGGATGCGATTTCTGATGATCTCGTACGGCGTCTTGTTGAACCGCTTGTTGATGATGGAGCGGTTTTGCGTGTAGCAGGCAGTTGACAGCGCTTCAGCCTAGAGAAATAGTGGCAGCTTTGACTGTGACAGCATTGTGCGAGCGGCTTCGACAAGGGTACAGTTTCTTCTTTCCACCACGCCGTTTTGTTGAGGACTGCGCGCGGCAGAGAAGGTTTGCGAGATACCGACGGATGTCAGGTATTCGTTCACGGTTTGATTCTTAAACTCCGTCCCGTTGTTGGTCCTGATGGTTTGAACTTGCTGTTGAAGGTTCAGTTGGATGGTCTTCAAGTGGTTGATTATCAGCTCCGAGGTTTCGTCCTTCGAACGCAGGAACTTTACCCAGGTGTAGCGTGAGAAATCATCCACCATCACCAGAACGTACTTCCGTTTGTTGATGCTTTGAACACGCATCGGTCCGCAAAAATCCATATGGATAAGTTCAAGGGACCGGGACGTGCTCGGAGCGGCCTTCGGCTTGTGCATCGCTCGCTTCATCTTCCCCATTTCGCATGCCCCGCAGATTTTGTCCTTCACGAATTGAAGTCCGGGTATGCCTTTCATGTGTCCGCCTAGCACCAGTTTGTTGATACTTTTGAAGTTTAGGTGCGAGAGACGTCGGTGCCAAATCCACGCTTGCTGGGAATTGGCTTTTGACATCAGGCAGACAGAGTCATCGGTCTTCAGGGCAGATAGGTCGATGGTGTAGAGGTTGGTCTTTCGCGTTCCAACCAGCAGTTCCGTTCCATCGTCAGTGCGGACGCTACACCTTTTGGCTTTGAATCTGACCTCGATATCTTTATCGCAGAATTGGCAGATGCTGAACAGATTGTGTCCCAATCCTGCGACGTATGAAACTTTCTATATGGTGATCTTGTCTTGGACAATGTCGTCGTAGCCCAAAATTGGCGCCTTGTCATCGTTACCGAATCTCATGTAACACCCTAAAATCAGGGCCAATTTGAACCTTAAAGTTTTAACATGGGTAATCGAGAAATCATCCAACTTATATACATAAGTAGAGAATTAACTATGGGGATTCATATATACAAATTGAATTCTTCAAAACAACCTATTAATCTAGTCTTGTCAACTAAGATAAGATTAAACTGGTTGTCTAAGTCATTCATCAAAAGCATCCTCGGTTCGGCTAACTTCTCCACTTAACATCAACAAGTTGAATACTCGAAAACACTCGTCCCTCTTCCCTTTACTTCCCGAGCTAGTACCTAGTAAGAAGATTTAATTTGAAACGATTAGGCTTACGCCTAGTGAGAACATCCAATTTCAAACTAAAACATTAACAGCTTGAAAACTCAGATATTCAAAGCATAAAAACAAACCTGGTTTGCCACCATTCTTATCGTACTCGTACTCGTATCATAATAACGGGAACATACCCGATCCCATGAGTATGACTAACATTCAGAAAGTCATAACATCATATTCAAAAGTCTATTATGAATCATCCCGGATTCTAGTTTATCGATCAAGCCTAAGGACTTACAATCAATCGTCGCTCATATCCAAGAAACTACAAGTTACTTTATGTCTATTTCTTGGAGTGGAAGTAGAAATAGCCATTATATCTTGCCTATTCCTCATTTCCTAATAGAAAACGGAAATAGCAATTATATTTTGCCTATTTCACATTTTTACATCACAGTACAAACGGGAATAGCAATCATCCCTTGCCCATTCCACATTAATCACCTCTCGAAATGGGAATTACAATTTACTTTATGCCTATTCCACATTATAGGTCAACGGGAAATACAAATTACTTTATGTATATTCCACGTTACTAATCACCTCTCGAAATGGGAATTACCATTAAGAGTCTAGTCTATTCCACATTATAGGTCAACGGGAAATACAAATTACTTTATGTATATTCCACGTTACTAATCACCTCTCGAAATGGGAATTACAATTTACTTTATGCCTATTCCACATTATAGGTCAACGGGAAATACAAATTACTTTATGTATATTCCACGTTACTAATCACCTCTCGAAATGGGAATTACCATTAAGAGCCCGGTCTATTCCACATTATAGGTCAACGGAAAATACAAATTACTTTATGTATATTCCACGTTACTAATCACAAAACAAAATGGGAATTACCATTCAGTGCCCGGCCTATTCCGCATTTATCAAATCAACGGGAATTACCATTAAGAGCCCGGTCTATTCCACGTGATCACATACTACTAGTGCCTATGGATCCATTACACTTTACTAGCGTATATGCATAATAACATATCACGCCCCATCTCGTATCATATTCTTAACCCTAAGAATACTAGATAACCTATCGTATCCTCATCCTCAAATGTTCCCCCTTCGGCGACTTAGCACGGGGGTTCCGCTACCCGGTTAGCGGATGGGGTGAAGGGGCAACGCCCTTGCAGGGTCTGGGGGCAGCGCCCCTAGAAAAGTTTTAGAAAAGTTTAACCGGATAACACATCCGGAAAGTATTCCGAACTCAAAGTTCGGAACTATCCGAAACCGAGACTCAAATTGGGACCATAACTTAATTCAAATTCGAATCTTAAAATAAAAATAAACCACATCTCTAACTGAATTTCAATGAAGCCGAATCCCATTTCGGATCTCTACCTAAACCGGACCCATTTCCGGATCACATAACTCTCGGATAAATTCCGGATCCAAACACAAGTCCGGATCAACTCCGGACCAATTCCGGAACTCACTAAAACCGGGCCTAAAAGCCCAACTTCCAGAACTACTCAAACACCGGATCCAAAAGCCCCATTCCGGAATCAGAAGCCTATTCCGGATCCGAAGCCCATTCCGGAACCCATTTCCGGATCTCAAAACCCGGTTCCGGAATTCTTTTTAATACCGGATCCACCCGGTTCCGGAATTCTTTACTTCCGGATCATAAACCCAGTTCCGGAATTCCCAACACCGGGACTGCGATATTGTGAGTAGGGGTGCTCAAAAACCCGATCAATCCGACCAACCCGGCGTGAAATAACCCAACCCAAAGCAACCCGATGTCCAATCGAGTTGTAAAATCTTCAAACCGTATGTATTGGGTTGATATCGGGTTGCGAGATTTTGAACCCAACCCAACCCGATGAACCCGACATATATATATATATATATATATATATATATATATATTCAATCTCTTATCCATCTCTCTCTCTCTATATATATAGTAAATACATATATATGCAAATTGAGAAAAATAGTTGATGGCGATATGTTTAAGATTTAAGAAATATGCAAATTGGAGACGTCAAGTTATTTGATCATATTTGGTTTAGACATTTTTCTATGTAGTATATAAATATTGTATGAATTATCGGTTATATTTTAAAGACATGTTTTCTTTTATTTTATGTTTCTAATTTTGATTTTACCTTGTTTAAACACAACCCGATCAACCCGAACGGGTTGGGTTGGGTTGGGTTGTACCTTCGTTTGGGTTGGATTGGGTTGGGTTGGGTTGAAATTTTTTCAAACCGCCAACATTAGGTTGATGTGTAGAAATGCTTTCAACCCGATCAACCCAACCCGTGAGCACCCCTAATTGTGAGGTCGATTTACGTCAAATTTATTCAAAAGCACATCTAAATTTCAGTTTGTTGATCGACTTTGTTTCCACATAAATATACCATTTCATTCAGACACTTTATACTCCCAATCTGATTCAATTTCAATTAAAAGCATTTGAAATAAGATGAACTCACCTGAAGAAAATGAACTCACTTCTTTCTGCACAATCCAAGCTTTATGTTGTCAAGGCTTTTAAACACCTAATCAGAAGATAAAGTACTTATAACTAAACATCTATCAACAGTTTGATCTGAAATCATAGTTGAAATTTCTTACCAAAGATTTCTTCTTCTTCTTTCTCTCTGCCTAAAACCGACTTCAGTTATCAAAAGATCGAGATATTTCTCAATCAAATTACTTACCCTAACATTAAGTAATCTTAACTTTCAAGTAATGACAAAACAGACCCTCAAATTAGTTTTCAATACTAACTTTAAGCTTTGGTCAAAATACCCAATCAACCATGGAGTTATATTTGTAAATAGTCCACAACTTAGACTAAATTACAATACGATCCCATTTATATTAATTAAAATATCATGGAAATTCGGGGTGTTACATCTCACGTCTCCGCAGTATTTCTCGGTGTACTTCGTGAGCAGCTCCCTCCTCCCGGTCATGTGCTTGGAGCATCCTGAGTCTAAGTACCACACATGGCCGTCCTGACACAGCTTTGCATGTTCTTCTGGAGGAGAATGGTAGCCCATGAAAGCGTCAGCATCTTCAGAATCGCTGTCATCATCAGAACGAGCCAGCCAGTGGTCATCGTCGATAAAGAGAGCTTCTCCTGCTTTTTATGTTCTGCCAGCAGGAGTTTGGCCTTGTAGTAGTGTGCGTTCTTCACGACAGGCTTCCTAAAATCCTTTGCAAAGTGACCCAACTTTCCGCAGTTGTAGCAAGTGACGGGTTCGTCCTTCTTTGTCGTTTCGGGCTTGCGGTCTTCTTTCTCATTCTTCTCCTTCTTCTCAGGCTGCGTGTGCTCACTTGCCTTCTTTTTGCCTTCGTATTTATTCTGATAATCATGGCGCTTATTGGAGGAAGTGGAGTAGCGCTGATTATTGGATGTAGGCTTCTTGAAGAATTTCTTCTGCTGGAAAGATCTGGAGAGCAGGGCCATTGCTTTCTTTACAGCTGTCAATTCAGGATTTGAGTCGCTTTCTTCTTCTTCCTCAGATTCTGGTTCAGATTTACTTGGCTCTTGGGCTTGTTTGGATCAACGGCCGGAAGATTTGCCTCGTTTTGAAGAAACAAGAGCTAGTGGATCAGCAGGTGACTTGGGAGCGGACTTCTTGTTGCTCAGAATCTCCATTACTTCATCTTCGTCCTGGAGAAGCATCTCATAGAGTTCATGAATTGGAACTTCCTTCATCAAGTGGTTGTGTTTGACGTGAGAAGCAAACACTTTCCATTCAAGAAGGAGGTTGTTCAAGAACTTGAGCACATTCTCTGTATTTGAACGATTGATCTTATTCTTGTGGAGCTCGTTTAGTAGGAGACAAAACCGTTCATAGGTCTGGGAGAGAGATTCTCCAGAGCTTTGCTTGAAGTTGTCAAACTTTGTTATGCAGCTGTTGATCTTCAATTGGTTGCCAACTTTGCTCCCACTCATCATTTTCTCTACCTGATCCCACATGCCCTTTGTTGTGTTCTTGTAGTTGTCAATAGCTGTGTAGATCGAATTAGGTAGAGTCTGTACAAGATACCTCTTGGCATGCTTTTCACCATCATGCATACCCTTTTCGTCCTCGCTCATCTCCAAGTATGGCTTGGCCTCATAGCGAACTTGACCACCTTATTCACCTTCTTCTGGTGCTGGTATAGTCTTCATGGGTTTAGGTTGTGGGACATCAGTTAGAGCGCGCCAGATGAACTCGTAGTTATCCTTCGATTCGATGAAGATAAGAAATATGTCCCGCCATTGGATGTATTCTCCTGGGTAGAGAGTCGGCGGCTTGGAGTCGGTGCCGATAGCAAGAGCGTCACGAGACATCTTAGTTGATTGCACTAATGTGATCGCCAGACGATTGTTCGATTCAAAGTGGAAACCTAACACAAAGCACTAAGAGTGATGTCCTAACGCAGGTTCTAAGAGTGATCTAGACTAAACATGTAAAAGACTAGCTAATCAGAACTTACCGGATACGAATCCGGATGAAAAAGTGTCTGATCTAGAAGTGTCCGGATCAGATGTGTGTGACACTGTTCAAATAGCATAAGTGTTCGGGTAGTAAAAGATTCCGGATAAACTAATGTTACCGGATAACAGGGAGTTACCAGATACAATAATTTTACCGGATAGAAATAATCTTACCGGATAAAACAAAAACAAGAACTTACCGAATGAGATTGAAAGAACTTACCGGATGTGATTGAAGGAACTTACCGGATGAATGACTTACCGGATTGATGTACTTACCGGATAGATGAGTGCCCGTGAAGATTTGGGTTACCGGATAGAGCTATGTCAGGAAAGAAACAATTAACCAGAAACTTTTGAGTTACCCGGATAAATTTGATTTATCGAGAACTTTTGGTTAGGATCAATTGTGTCCGGAAAGTAGTGAAATCATGAGACTTACCCGGAAAGAAACACGATGTTTCGGAAAGTGGGGTTGGTGTCCGAAAACTGCGGTTGATACTCAAATATTCGACTGGAATGCGATTAGGGTTGACAATATCTTTCCTGAAATATTAGAAACCTTCCAAAATAGCAAAAAAAAACACTACCCTAATCGATTTTCAAGCAAAATAACACGGTTTTGAAGGAAAAAAATTGATTTTTGATATGAACAGAGATCAAAAACCAAAAAATTGATTTTGCTTGAAAACTAATCAGATGATCGAATTGGAATGAGAAAAATTGCAGAAACGCTTATAATGATTATGCTAATCGAATGCAATAAACGAAAACGAGCAATTTTTCCAGAATCAAAATATAAGATATTAACCAAGAACACAGCCGACTTTAAAACAATAAACCTTACCAGAAAACTTTAAATCACCTTGAATCGAATCGTCCGTATGCTCTGATACCAATTGAGAGTGCTAGATTAGTGCATACAATCAATAGAAATCAATAAGTAGAAACAATCGTTATGATTTCAACTGGTCATCCAATTCACTTTCAATAACTTGAGAGAATTACAACCACAAGGGTTGTGGCGTGGTGGTAAGGCCTGGGGAGTTCATAGCGCTTGCCCGGGTTCGAGCCCCACACGCAGCACTTGTGGCCACTGAGGATAATCTCAGGGCTGCATGCTTTAGCAGCTGGGCCAAAGGTCCGATTTGCCTAGGGATTAGTCTGGGCCCAATGTGGTCTGGGATACCCTTCTCAAAAAACTTGAGAGAATTACAATACGTATGAAAGTAGATTATTAGACAACTATGACGATTAGCCTAAATTCTAAACAATAAAGGCTATTTATATCTAGGCCTAAATCAATAAGGCCCATGGCCCGTTTACACAATTAAGCCCATATTACACCTTTTATATTATAAGCCCTTGAACTTCTATTCAACCTGATTTTATCCCTAACACAATCCCTTCAAATATGCGTTAACCTTTTCCTTCTCGATTGGAGCCACATGCCCCACTAGATTCAGTTTCTCCATGAAGAGTCGAGTGTACTCCTTCATCGACAGGTTCCTCTTCTTTAATGATCGGAATTCCTCTTCGATCAAATCCATTTCTTGTTCATTGCAGTATTCTTCCAAAAGCTTCTTTTTGAATGCCGCCCAAGACATCTTGGCCAACACCCAGGCTTCCATAGTCGTGGTGTAAACGTTCCACCAAGTCAAAGCCGAACTCCGAAGCTTTTAGAACCAAACTTCACCTTTTGGGTTTCCTTACAATCACAAGCTCGAAAAGCTTACTCGATCTCCCTGATCTAATTCATACACGCCGCCGGATCATCAGAACCAGAAAACTCCGGTGGTGTGGAACAAAGAAAAGTTTTGTAGGAACAAGTTCTCCACGCTTGCCTTGTCTCAGTAGTAGCCAACCCATATGTGCAATTTTCATCACCTATTCCCCCGGATCACACAACAACCATGTTTTCTTCGATTGTTTCATGACGACACGGGTTAGCATCCCTGTCCTCCAAAAGCTTCATGAACAATTCCTGTTGCTTTACCATGGTTTCGTTCATGGCCCGCATCATATCCATCATTTGCATTTGAGGGGTCACTTCCGTTATAACAGGGTTATCGGAGGTAATATTTGTCCTCGGCACGCGCTCCACTCCGTCACCCAACAAAGGCGGTAGTTGTGGAGGCAAGGTTGACGCATCAATATTCGGTTGGTCGGTCGTGGATTCAGTCACGTCGTTGCTCTCCGGTGAAGATTGAGGTCTACTCCGCGTGTTGACCATTCTGTCTGCCATAATCGAGAATGAAGATAAGAAATAGGCTAACTAGATAAACATAAGGAAACGTACTAGTACAATTATCGGTCATCATAATCATAGTAATTCAAGCATGCTCACGTAACAATATATTCATAATAGAAGTAGCTAATTGAAATTATGAACATACTACACATAAGAATTCTCGTTACCACTTTCATAATTCACAACAATGTAATTTTTGTCGACTCCGAACACGTCCCATCTGAATGTTTCTACCCAATTCCTCACACTTCATAGCTTAATTATCTCAGCTTAAGTCTAGGCATCACACTGGCACACCTAATTCACTTAAAGTAGAGCTCTGATACCAACTTGTAACACCCTAAAATTTAGACAACTAAAATAGGGAATTTCCGGAAAATAGGTAAAATAAACACTTCATAAATAAACCAACTACAACCCTTAAAGTGCGGGATAGTTTGGACAACAATACAAGTAGCGAGTATTAAGACATAATACACAACAACCTACTAATCTAGGAATGGGCTTACAACTAGATTAACACGGGTGTCGCTATGTCTCCAAAAATCACTCTTCGCGAATTCCCCAAAAAGCCCGACCCTCCAAGCTCCTAAGCATCATCGGCCAAATCAACGCGTTAAAGACGCACCGCTAGTGGGACCTGAAAACCACAATTTCAAATACCACAAGTGTTACACCACGAGTCTAGAAAATGTCGATCATATGGAAATTTATAATGAGCGCAATAATGAAATTTAAAACAAAGTTACCGGATTCGTATGATATAAAATTTATCAGAAACAACTTCATTCTTTGTTCCCACCTGCATATAATTACACAAGAAGTAATTCTTGAAATACAGGGGAGACCCGTTACCATCGGGGTGACTAGAACATGTGAGTGGAGTTACCCTCAATGTTGTTGGATTGCACCTCAAGTCCCGGTTCTAGTTCCCATGTCATCAAGACATCACAACCTCAAACCATGTTTCTCATTGCCTTTATTGCCTACTCTACCGAGTTACACCTCAAGGACTTACGGGACCACATTACCTATCCAAGCTAGACGAGTTATACTTCCCCTTATTGCCTACTCGCTAGTAGTCTATATCGATCAAAGATCATGGACACACAATTCATATAGTTTAAATCCTCGTGCACAAGGAGATAAACACAATTCCCACATATATGTGTAATTAATTTCTAGGAATAACATCTAAGTAATAATGCAATATTTCCACATCATATGTTCCATTAAATCATGTAGAAGTCTCAATTTCATGCTTTTAACTTCATTACACATTGTATCATGTATTTTGAATACATCTATCAATATTTAACCCAACAACCCACACAATAAGCTTTCAAAATCATTAAGCTAATTTTAGGAGGAATCTTCATCATTTAGGTCAAACCCACTTTTATCTTTCTTTAGTAAATAAACACATATAACACATTTATATGGAGTTAAAGTTGAAAGAGAACTCACCTTATGGATTTTGCAAGAAAACCCTAGAAATGAGAATGAGTACTTGGATCTTGGAAGAAAGAGGATTTTACTTGGAGATGGGAAACCTTTTGAGGGTTTGTATGAGAAACCCTAAAATGAGAAAACCCTAACTTTGGTGGATGGATCTTGGCTTGAAGTCTTGGAAGTAGGTGGTAGCTCTCAAGAATTTAGGGTAAGATTATAAAGAGGTAACCACCAACATTCAATGAGGATCCATTGCAATAAATGAGGTGGGGATATGGAAGGAAGAGAGGGAAAATCGTCTTCTTAGAGAGAAAAACGAGCTAAATCAGTTTTGGGGAAAATGAGGGTTGAATGGTGTTAAAAAGAAGAAAAAACGACAGCAGCAATGGGCCTATAGGAGACTATGCCACCACGACATTGACACGGTCACAGTCGCGAGGCACTGTCGCCCGAACTGTACCGCGTGCCCTCCCATTGCCGCGACTATGCCTCATGCGAGAGTGTCATGGCAATGTCGCCGAGCATTCTCATCGAGGAGGGGGTATGGGTTGTTTGGTCCGATTTCGTCACACTCGAGGCGTCCGAATGATGGAAATAAAAAGGGATAAGCGATCATAAACCAATATACACGTAGAGTAAGGGTTAGAACAAGATTTCTTGGCAAAACACGGTGAGTCTACGATGCATGCTCATCTAAACTCTTAAGGTAGGGTCGATGATCACACACACACACACAAATTCATACGGTCATGCATAAGTTACACGTAAGTATTAACACATAAAGGCCCGAACATTAAATACATGACTACATCGAATTTACCGACACCTAAAACCATTATTATAGGGTGAGTGCCTTAAGTGGATCAGAAATCCACGGTCTCATTTTAAAACTCTAAATGATCAAAGAGGTTGGGAGGAGCTTACCTTGAGAAAATTCGAGGTGTTACAAACTTAATGGTGTTAGTGATCAGGGACTCTAGCCACAATTGCAACAACCCACACAACCAAACAAGCCAAAAGCTACTACTTTAAATAAAAACACCAAAATGGCCCCAACAAAGTCACACCTTCGAAATTACAAAACTGGGTTTACGGAAATAACCCTAATTACAGCTGAGAAACCTAACTAACAATGAAAGGAAGGTATTCTAACCCTTCTAAACGCAAGCTCCAATTCACATCTTGCCTTTTTCGCTAAACGAGCCCTCAACTACCTGCTTACCTGAAAAGGTTTTAATTTTGACAAGCGAGAGTTAGACCGTGAGGTCTAGTGAGACCCCTCTTGCTACCAACACCACGCCACAATTATCAAATAAAGAGAGTTTATAAACATTTATAAACAGTTACACCTTTATCAGTTTTAAGAACACACACAACACATGTTGATGGCTCACGCTTTGGTCATGTACACCCTTGTGACAACGTGTTAGGGCACACACCCGCCCTTAGTACACATATGAAACGAATTCATATATCATGCATGGGACACACTCCTCATATATCCATATTAAGCGTCGCATTTCCTGCCCCACACATACCCGAAATATAATTAACACACCTTTATCATGCATATTTAAAACAATGTACAACAAGCAATTCAATATATCGGTACAAGTAATGAATTCGAGTATCAATAAAGCTTCAGTTTAGAAAGACTCACCTGGCGTCCATGTTAACACGTTCTTACTTGAAACCGCTATTCTCTAACTGAACACCTACATTTTCACCCAACACACGAGATTGAATAAGTCACCCAACATCCCACAATGTTGACTACCACACCTCCCGAGACACTTCCCGACTTCCTAAAGGCACTATTTCCTCGCACACAAAGAATCCCAAAGGATTCCCGACACAATCTTAAACAGTGGAGTTTTTCGGACAACCACTTCCAGACGAACCACTTACGGACAACCCACTTCCGAACAACTTTCCACTCTCCGTGTACACTCTCTGGATAACCCACTTTTGGACTCTTCCGGATTCCTCTTCTGAACGCAACCAACCCGGGTTCTTCCGGATTCTTTCGGATTTCGCCTTATCCGGTACTAACTTCCGAACTCCCACCCGTTCCCGGTACCGACATCCGGGTCCCATCCGGATTCCCAAAGGTTTCCGGACTGGGCGATTTCCGATAGGGATTTCCGGATCCCTCAAATCCGGGTTTCGACTTTTCCGGCAAATACTCCGGGTAACGAGCTGGGCGTTTTCGGAGAACTCTAAATTCAAGGTTATCCTCGGTTTCAACCCGATCAATCAATGGATTTAATCTTTCACTAGTACACCCCGACTTTCAACATTTATTAAATCCATTTCAACCCATTGGTTTCCCTTAGATTACCACAATTTCCTCCCAAATCCCACTCTCATGATATTATCAGGAGGAAACATCATTTCGATCCAAGGAACATACATTTCACAGAGAGAAAGATTACCTTGAAGAAGAGAACATGCCACACACTCTTGATGATCTTGAATGCTTCAATTCCTTGATGATTCTGGCAAGAGGTTTTCAATCGATTCCTCTAGCCGCCTCCAAATATGTTGTAAGATGAGAAATGAGGGTTTTAGGGGTTTTAAACCCTCTTTTCCCTTATTTACACAAAGATCCTCCAAGTCTCATCTTTCACACATCAGCCACCACCTTCACTTTATTCTTCCCACTAACCACCTCTACATTATTTAATTCAAAAAGAATCCGGTTATTATAACAATATATTGCATACCACATGGACCATATCCATAATAGACAGAGAATAAGGACCATAATCAAAGAAAATACAAAACCACATGGACCAAATCCACAATTCACTCTATGGATAAGCTAAAAGAATATTTTATTTCAAAAATGTCTTCAAACTTGTTAGGATGTTGGCATACATAAAAACTCCTCTTGTAATGTTTTTACATAAAACACATAACTTTTTTGTTTTAAAAAATAGTCTACTAATATATTTAGACACTTGACTTTTATTAAATCAAATTTAATTTGTTATTGTTTCTTTATCCGATAATAACTAGTTATATTAGGTAATTTAATTAAAGACCGACAAAAATGTTTCAAAGTAACTTAATAAAAATGCCATATAAAATTTATAAAAGTGCTATATAAATTTTTTATTTATCATTTTTGGTTGAAAAATATTTTTATCCTAAAAGGACCTTTAGTTTAGAGGTATCGGAGCTCTTGGCCTTATAGAAGGGCATGGATTCAAATCTCACCAAAGATGAGGAAGGTATACGAGTTTATTTATTTCATTTACGGTATATAAATATTATATACTAAAAAAAATTGAAGTACATTGTGACTTTCTTGTAAATAAATATAGTGCGTTGGCACTTTTATTGCCTTTGTACCACCAACTCAATAAATTAACACATTTGCTTGTGGTCGCCACGCGCACCACCCAATATATTAATTTAGTATTCAATATTAAATTACAAGTTGTGATATATACTACAACTATTTTATATGGAAATAAAAATTAGAGTGTTTGTGGTCCAATGGTTTAATCCTTTAAATTATAAATCAAACTGTAATAGTGGTTTAAGAAAAACAAATTAAATTGAACGATTTGACAGCAAATTATATTATGACAATCTTCAATAGTATTTGAAGATAGCTTGAAAATGACTTGAAGAAAACTTAACTATCGGAGACAAAGACTTGAACATGATTTTACTTATCAAAGCCTTTGAAGAAATAAATGTAAGAGCCAAAAGAGAGAGAAAGTATATGTTGGTGGGACCAACCTATTTTTTATATATTTTTATTTTTTTCAAGTGTTTCTTAAAAGTTTTACCATTGTGGATGCCCTAACAGAACCACAAATAATGTGATGTGATTTAATTGATTTTGGCAGTTTGAGCTTGTTATGAGATTTAGGGGTTGTTTGTTTATCTCTTAATAGTTCTATTAAGAGACAACCTCTGAATTGCTAACAGGTGAATCTTGTTTGGTCAAAAAAGGTCTGTCTCTTAATAGTTCTAAAATTCCTTGACTAATTTTGTATATTGGATCTCCCTTAACCATTTAGTGTTCTAATTTTATTATAAATAATTACCAATTAACCATATTTCATTTTGCACTATATCATAATTAATAATCTCTTAATATTTCTGGTCACTTAATCATTTTGTATCAAACCATTCAACAACTGCCAAACAACCCCTTAAACTAAAAACATATAACATCTATCTTCATAATGAAATTTATATTAAATGTTTTTCTTTCAATTAGTTTATGTGGCCATATTTGGGCATTGTATCATAAAGCTTTTGGTATATTGTATAAATTGGATAAGCACAATTTTTTATAACTTATATAGACAGTTTTTATATGTATTTGTTTATAAGTTATGTTTTGGAATAACTAATGAAAATGATATTTTTATTTGGTTTTATTGATTAATTGTACTTTGTTACTGATATGTTGATACATGGAGCGATAAACTATATACCTTTTCTATTTTATTTGTTCAAAAAATATCCAATAACTTAAACTCTTAAAACATGAATGTTCGTTGAGTTTTTTAGATTATCAAACGTGATTAATTCATTAGTTAACTTAACAGTTAAGATCTAGTTAGTATATCAGCTAGTTTGACAAATGTAGACCAATATATTGTTGGAACCACCTTAAAAGTGACCGTCACTGATCGTTTATCATTCCTGATATGATAATTGACAATAACTGAAATCCCTATGTCTGGTAAATATATGATGGGCGTATTTACTATTATTGACATACTATAGGGTTTCCCATTAGGTGATTGGAACTATGGGGAATTATATGGCACATAATAAACACCAAGGGTTAAAAGTGTAAGATACTCTTATTATAAATAGGGTACCCTAATCACACTTTAACCCTAATGACTCATTGCTAATAAACAACTCAGCCGTGTGCCTCCCCTAAGATCGACTCTCTCAAGATCGATCATCATCCCATCATAATACGATCACCTCGTTCTGGGAACCCGACAATCAATGGCAAATATGTTCAATGCTTTCACTGGATCCTCAGGATCATCGGGTATGTTTTCTTGTCATCTTATTATCTATCAAATACAAATCAAGATTATTCCAACATGTGGTATCAGAGCCCCAGGTTCAAAATTGATTCATGATTTGTATTAGTTTTGATGGCTTTAATTTATCGGTTTACTTCGTGTTTATGTATGCCGCCGCAAACATCAAAACTGCATTGAATTGCAATTTTTCATCTGCGATTATAATGCTATTTTTCCATCGTATTAAACCCTAATTATGCCATGTTAATTGATCAATGTTATTTATCCCGAATTGATCAATGTATAGAAAAAAAAAAATTCGGTTGAACCAAACTTTTCGGTATCTTGCATACCGAAAACCTTACTTTTCGGTATCTTGCATACCGAAAACCTTACTTTTCGCTTCTGTACATAGCGAAAACCTTACTTTTCGCTACTGTACATTGCGAAAACCTTACTTTTCGCTACTGTACATTGCGAAAACCTTACTTTTCGCTACTGATCATTGCGAAAACCTTACTTTTCGCTTCTGTACATAGCGAAAACCTTATTTTTCACAACTGTACATAGCGAAAACCTTACTTTTCGCTACTATACATTGCGAAAACCTTACTTTTCGCTTCTGTACATAGCGAAAACCTTGCACTAATATTTATGGTCTCATCATTTGTGCCCAAAGGTCAAATATGATTCTCATAATGCATTTTTTTTTCCTTTTGCATAATGAACACTGAGTATACTAATTCTGCCCAAAGGTGATTTAATATACCTGTGTGTCAAAAGGACTTTCTACATGCATAATTCACACGATGCTCTATTTTGTGCCCAAAGGTCAAAAGATAAGCATTGCGTTGCATAACCCTAACGCTCATGTTTACTTAGATATTAGTTATTTCTGCCCAAAGGTGATGTAACATCTAAGTAGAGCCTTATTTTGACTTATTGTTTTGGTGTTTACAATAGGTATACTCATCACTAGCTTCATCACTAAAATGGTCATAGTTTCATTACTCTAAGGAATATTACTGTTAGGCCTGCTTACTTTAACATTACTTTGATTCCATTAATTTAAGAAACATTACTTTGTCCGCCTTTTATAGCTAACTACGTCACTATCATAGTCTTCTATAACTTATATCCTCCTCATTTCCTAATCGGTACCTAACTTTGGCATTGAGCCACTTACTGGTGCGAACTTTGCGTCATGGAAGGATCAATTACTTCTTACTCTGGGGATGCTAGACCTTGACCATGCTATTCGCCATGATGAACCCACTGCTATTACTGCTGCGTCCACTGCAGCTCAGAAAGCGGATTTTGAAAAGTGGGAAAGGGCAAATCGCTTGTCACTAATGATGGTCAAGAACTCCATTAACTTCAGTATCCGAGGAGCTATCCCTGACTCTGATAAAGTCAAAACTTACCTCAAATCTGTTGAGGATCACTTCAAGGGATCGTCTAAGGCTCATGCAAGTAGTTTAATGCTACAGATGCTTACTCTAAAATATGAAGGAAATAGCAGTGTCCGTGAACACATTATGAAAATGATTGATATGGCTCATAAGCTTAAGAGTCTTGAGATGGAAGTCTCTGATAATTTTCTTGTGCATTTCATAATGACCTCTTTGCCTGCTCGGTTCGACACCTTCAAAGTTAACTACAACGCTATGAAAGATAAATGGTCGATAAGTGAACCGATTGCAATGTGTGTGCAAGAGGAGGATCGCCTAAAGCTGGTACAACCTGAAGCTGTTCACCTGACAACCACTGGTAATTCTAAGAAAAGGAAGGGTAACCACAGTAATCAAACTGGAAATAAAGTCCAAAAGGATAATAATCATGGTGTCGTTGCCTCTGGCTCTAAATCCTTGTCTAACAAACCTAGCTGCAAATTCTGTCGTGCCAAAGGGCACGGACAGAAAGATTGCCCTAAGTTCAAGGAATGGCTAGCTAAGAAAGGTAACATTCTTTATGTAATATTTGATTCCTTTACTACTGATGTCCCTATTAATACATGGTGGGGTGACTCTGGTTCTATGGTCTATGTGACAAACTCAATGCAGGGATTCCTTACAATCCAGAAGCTACCAAAGGGCCAAAGAAAACTTAGAGTTGGAAGTGGTGATCTCTTAGATGTCGAAGCCATGGGAACTTTAAATTTACATATGAGTACCGGAAAGTGTATTAGACTAGTGGATACCTTATATGTACCGAGAATTACTCGGAACCTTGTATCCATATCTAGACTAGACCTTGAAGGTTATGTAATAATTCATGGTTGCGGCAAGATTGCTATTACTCATAATAATGAATTACTTGGTCGAGGTTTCTTGGATGGATTACTGTATAAATTGGAACTAGATCATAATTTCTCACAGTCTTTGTTGTCACTTAATATTGATGACGTAACTAAAACAACAAAATCACCTAAACAATTAGAGAATTCCTCCATGTTGTGGCATAAACGTCTCGGCCACATCTCATGAGATCGAATGACTCGACTCGTAAAGGATGGAATTTTACATTCTCTTGATTTCAGTGATTTTGAAACATGTATTAAATGCCTCAAAGGCAAAATGGCGAAAGGGAATAAGAAAGGAGCTACTAGAAGTTCCAACTTGTTGGAAATAATTCACACTGATATTAGCGGTCCTTATCCCGCATCAATCACAGGACATACATCATTTATTACATTCATTGACGATTATTCGCGTTATATGCACCTATATCTGATTAAGGAAAAATTTGAATCCTTACAAACTTTTATTGATTTTAAAACTTTGGTTGAAAACCAACTTGATCATAAAATAAAAGTTGTGAGATCAGATAGAGGAGGTGAGTATTATGGTAGACATACTGATATTGGTCAAGCTCCTGGTCCTTTCTATAACTTTTGCAAGGAACAAGGCATAATTAACCAATACACCATGCCTGGTTCTCCTCAACAAAATGGTGTTGCTGAAAGGAGAAACAAAACCTTAATGGACATGGTGAGAAGTATGCTTTCTAACACTAACTTACCTACTTTCCTATGGACTGAGGCATTAAAAACAGCCGTTCATATACTCAATAGGGTTCCATCAAAATCTGTCCCTAAAACTCCTTATGAAATCTGGACAGGTAGGAAACCGAGTCTAAAATATATGAAAGTATGGGGCTGTCCTGCCGAAGCAAAAGTCTATAACCCTAACTTAAAGAAACTGGATCCTAAAACCCTTACATGTTTCTTTATCGGTTATCCTGATAACTCAAAAGGTTATCGGTTTTACTGTCCTTCCCACACTACGAGCATCATTGACACGCAGCATGCCACATTTCTTGAGAACTCAAAGATCAGTGGGAGCACGACAAATCATGACTCAGATTTGCAAGAAGTACAAGAAGCGGGGGGAAACCATTCTTCCGGTATACTTATTCCTCCGATAATTCCTCTTGTACCCACCGCTGCTCCTAATATCACTGATCCTGCTCCTCCTAACCAAAATACCGAGGGAACATCATCATCGCTTCCGAACGCTGAACCTAATATCACTGATTCCACTCCTTCTGTCACTGAACCGGAAAATCAACTCAGGAGATCATCTAGGGCACGCAGGGCCACAAATTTTGATGATTTCATAACCTTTTTATCTGAAGTTGAGGACATTGGAAAGCTTACTGATCCTACCTCTTATCGAGAAGCCATTAATAGTGATCAGGCCACTTAGTGGAATGAAGCCATGATTGAAGAGCTTAATTCCATGCATCATAATGATGTTTGGGACTTGGTTGAACTTCCTGAAGGATCCAAAACTATCGGTTGTAAATGGGTCTTCAAAACCAAATTAGACCCGAAAGGAAACATCGAACGCTATAAGGCCAGACTGGTTGCAAAAGGCTTTACTCAAAAGGAAGGAATTGATTATCAAGAGACCTTCTCTCCTGTCTCTCGTAAAGATTCTTTAAGGATTGTTATGGCACTTGTAGCTCATTATGATTTAGAGTTACATCAGATGGATGTCAAGACCGCATTCTTAAATGGAGACTTGCAAGAAGACGTATACATGCGACAACCTGAAGGATTCATTCCAGAAGGTAAAGAGCATATGGTCTGCAAGTTGAAGAAATCCATTTATGGGTTGAAGCAGGCATCACGACAATGGTACCTCAAGTTCGATAAAATCGTAAAAGGGCAAGATTTTCTAAAGAATCAAGTGGATCAATGCACCTATCTCAAGATCAGTGGGAGTAACTTTATAATCCTTGTCTTGTACGTAGATGACATCCTACTAGCAAGTAACAACTTGGATATGCTGCATGAGTCGAAGCGGATGCTTTCGCAAAATTTCGACATGAAAGATCTCGGTGATGCCTCTTATGTCATTGGTATCGAAATACATCGAGATAGGCATAATGGTGTTTTGGGTCTCTCTCAAAAGGCATATATTGAGCGTATCTTAAAACGCTATAACATGCAGCACTGTACACCCACTGTAGCTCCAGTAGTTAAAGGGGACGTGTTTGGTTTTTTCCAAGCTCCGAGCACTGAGATTGAAAAGGAAGAAATGAGGATGATACCTTATTCGTCTGTAGTAGGGAGCATTATGTATGCTCAGGTCTGTACTCGTCCGGATATCGCTTATATCGCTGGTATGCTGGGACGTTACTTATCTAATCCCGGAATAGCACACTGGAAAGCGGCTAAAAAGGTTCTACGATATCTGCAAGGGACCAAAGACTACAAATTAACTTATAGAAGAAGTGACAACTTAGAAGTAGTAGGATATTCTGATTCCGATTTTGCTAAATGCAAGGAAGATAAGAAATCTACTTCTGGGTACATATTTATGTTAGCTGGTGGACCTATCTCCTGGCGGAGTTATAAACAGAAGCTGACTACAACGTCCACCATGATGGCTGAATACGTTGCCGTTTATAATGCCTCTTGTCATGGGATGTTGTTAAGGAACCTGGTCAGTGGACTCAAAATCGTCAACTCCATTTCTAGACCATTGAAGCTTTACTGTGATAACTCAGCTGCCGTAACTTTCTCGAACAGTAACAGTTCAACTGGCGCTGGGCTGTATCTTGATACAAAGTATCTG
The DNA here is from genome assembly GCA_033807775.1 of Saussurea involucrata. Taxonomy (NCBI): domain Eukaryota; kingdom Viridiplantae; phylum Streptophyta; class Magnoliopsida; order Asterales; family Asteraceae; genus Saussurea; species Saussurea involucrata. Next base: position 39,794,226 of record CM066325.1, read on the forward strand.
TTTGTGCGCGAACGGGTTGAGGAAAATGTCCTTTGTATCGAGTACATAAGTACAAAGAATATGCTAGCGGATCCGATGACCAAAGGTCTTCCTCCTAATGTCTTCGTAGGACACGTGTCGAAGATGGGGCTTACAAAAGACTTAATTTAATAGCATATTGTACTTATTGGTCATTATTATTATCTTAATAAATTTTCCTCTATATTCAAATTTTGTTTGTCTATTAGTTACGCTTTGAGCTCATAATGGTGTATGGACATTATTATAACGAAATTTGTCTTAGTCAATTGATCATTGCTTATTCAGTTTTAAATTTGAGTCATAGTTTGACTAGTGGGGGTCCTGAGTTGATATTCTTCTCTACGGCTGTACTTATTAGCTATGATTTCAGTTTAAAACAAAATGAGTATCATCCCGGCCGGACTTATTGGTACTCATAGATAAAAGATCGCTTGGTCAAGTGGGAGAATGTTGGAACCACCTTAAAAGTGACCGTCACTGATCGTTTATCATTCCTTATATGATAATTGACAATAACTGAAATCCCTATGTCTGGTAAATATATGATGGGCGTATTTACTATTATTGACATACTATAGGGTTTCCCATTAGGTGATTGGAACTATGGGGAATTATATGGCACATAATAAACACCAAGGGTTAAAAGTGTAAGATACTCTTATTATAAATAGGGTACCCTAATCACACTTTAACCCTAATGACTCATTGCTAATAAACAATTCAGTCGTGTGCCTCCCCTAAGATCGACTCTCTCAAGATCGATCATCATCCCATCATAATACGATCACCTCGTTCTGGGAACCCGACAATCAATGGCAAATATGTTCAATGCTTTCACTGGATCCTCAGGATCATCGGGTATGTTTTCTTGTCATCTTATTATCTATCAAATACAAATCATGATTATTCCAACATATATATCCTTAGGGCTGTAAACGAACCGAACGAACACGAACGGAGGCTAGTTCATGTTCGTTCATTTAACTTAACCGAACAAACGAACACGAACGGTAAACGAACGAGATTTTTTGTGTTCATGTTCGTTCATTAAGAATTTTTGTTTGTTCGTGTTCGTTTATGTTCGTTCATTAAGAGTTAAACGAACGAACGTAAACGAACGAACTTAAATGAACATAAACGAACGTAAACGAACGACTTTAAATTAACATAAACGAACGAACCCAAATGAACAAAAAAAACCCATACTCATCATTTCGTTCGTAAAAAATACCTTAACAAAATGAAAAACCGGGTTAACTTAGGAGGTATGAAAAATAAATTCTAAAAAATCAATTTACTTGATGATTTTACACATTAAATTCATATTATATAAATATGTTTATGTATAAACAAGCATAAACGAACATAAATGAACATAAACGAACCTAAACGAACGTAAACGAACGAACATTAATGAACATAAATGAACGAGCGTTCACGAACATAAATGAACGAACGAGACCATTGTTCATGTTCGTTCATTTAACTAAACGAACAAAAAAACGTGTTCATGTTCGTTCATTTATTAAATAAACGAACATAAACGAACTTCCCGCCGAACAGTTCACGAACGGTTCGCTGAACGTTCGGTTCGTGTACAGCCCTATATATCCTACTTAAAAGTAGCATTAGAAAAATAAAATGTATACAAACATTTTTAAGAAATAAAAATCCTATACATACAGTCGGGTTGAGAAAAGGTTTGAAGAAATCAAAGAATTCCAACCTAATTTTCGCTTGTTGTAATCATAGCATGCGTGTGTTTTAAAATATGTACATTATACACGTTTCACGACTACCATGTAATTTATATATAGTAATTGTTTATATATACTAATGTGTTGGTGTTCTATTAAGTTTAATATGGATAAAATTACTTGTATAGATAAATTTAGCTGGATAGATTTGAAAAATTTTTGTTTTAAAAAGCCTTTATAGATGAAATAAATGTTTTTTTAATTGGGAATGACAGATTTAAAGAAAACTTGACTTTCTACATAAAGCTTCTTCTAGAAGCTTAGTGAATAAGTCACTCTATACAGGGTCGGTCCTGAGATTTTGGATGTCCAGGGCAGAAAACCAAAAAATGCTCTTTACGTATAAAGTAAACAAGACAAGTTAAACTATTTTAAGGAGTTTAAACCTAGCCTGGCGGTTCATCCCATACCGATTTTTATTAAATATAACAAAAACGATGCAACGGGAGGGACATAAATCAAAAACCTGGTTGGAACATTTGATTGTCTAACAATAAACTTATTTAGAGATCCTTGCATAGATGAACAATTTCTTCTTGTCTTTTTTTTTCTATTTTGAGCAATGGATGGTTGTGTTCTATGAAACATATCTTAAACAAGTGATACGATATAAAGAATAAAAAAGATAACACCTGACTTAGAGGTTGTTTACCTAATCACTTATCTGGGTAAGTGCTTACCGGTAAAATTCAACACTATTACTTACTTCCCGGGTAAGATTTTAGTCCACCAAAATGGCATCGTATGCAACAATTTAGCCGGTAAGCGCTAACCGTGGTAAGAGTCGTCGCACTCACTTACCAGGTAAGACTTTCGGTCCTTGCTTTCGACTTTCGGTCCTTGCTTTCGCTGGGTAAGATTCTTAGTCCTTGCCATATTCATCCTATAAGCTAATATGACTTAGTAAGCACTTACCCGGGTAAACGTTTGTCAACAAGACAACAACTTAACTGAGTGACTATGTAACGAGTCAATAACTAATGATCTAACTATCAAAAATCAACAAGACCACAATCATAAACCAATAAAATGAATTTGGGTCAAAACTCATAAATCAAAAAACAACACAGAATCATAGATATGTATTTTTTTTTTAATCCATACTCCAAAGTAGAAACATAGACAAGATACCCCATCTCTTTTCTCCATTTCAAATAGATAACAAGTTAACAACTAACTAATTACACATTTACACATCTAACATGAAATAGATAAACCTAATCTAAAGGTAAACCTAAATCAGTTTACACATTTACACATCTAACATGAAATAGATAAACCTAATCTAGAGATAAACCTAAATCAATTCATCTAAAAAGATATAAACAGATAAACATTAGAAATTTAGAATTAAATATTAAAATATAAAACTTACCACTTTACCAGAAGATTAAGTCTGAAGTGCAGATCAAGATTAAAAGGTTCCTTTTTTGACTTTCGATATAAGAACTCGTCAGTTTTTTAGATCGAATTCGATTTGGATTTGGTAGGAGATTTAATACTCAGCAACATATGGCTTTGTTAAAAATGTTCAAAATATGGACTGGAATTTTGATGCCAATAGGAATTTTGATGCCCTGGGTCGCCGCCCCACTGGCCTAGGCCCAAGGCCGACCCTGACTCTATATATCATTAAGTTACTACGAAATAGTCACTAAAGATGGGGGATGGGACCTCACTATAACAAAAAAAACATGTTTTATCTAGTTTTTAAATAAAACTCAACGTTCTATCATGGTTCCCTCCAGTGATTTTCTGTCTGTGCCTCCACCAACTAAAAAATCAAAAAAAGTACCTCAAAATCAATCGAAAAACTTCAAAAATCTCTCGAAACAATTAGGCTAAAAATACATCGAACGACTTTATGGACCTTTAACCTACCTAAAAGGTGCCTCCGCTATACAAAAATCATAGATTCGTCACTGCATGTAACTAACTGAATAAGTTGTCAGTGTCATTAAGTACATCAAATTAGTAAACTATTATTATTGTTATTGTTTAAAATATTTTTTAATATGATTTGAACTCATATCCTTTTAATCCAAACACATATTTTAATGACCCAATAAAAATATAATTTTAGACCATGATATGATTGGTTCCAAGTGCACAATGACTCCTCTCATCAAAGTCCTCAGATGTTTATTATTTTCTGAAAGTATAAAATAAAGTGGTTATTCTATTTTAAAATGTTTTAATTACATATTTGAATAAAGTTATATACGGACAATCCTTAAAAGAAAGAAAAACGTGGTGTAGTTAAAGCCTAATCAACGCATTTTGGAGGAAAAATCCGAACTGGTCTGAATATGACATGATAAAGAGCGAACATAAACCAGAGCCAATGAGCCATAAAAAGTTTAGTTTGTATATTTGGTCTAGATTATTTCAAAGAAGAAAAATAATCAAATTAACGGATTTTGAAAATGAGAAAAAAACGAAAATATCATATTATGTTGTAATCTAATATTCGATCAGTTTCATAAACTCGCGATATTGACGACCTACACTTAGAACAAAATACTTGTTATAGACATATGTAGTATGCATCTAAGTCGTTTTAAAAAAAATCCCACACTCTTTTATTTCAAGGAACGAGCGATTAATTTGTTACATCTTTACTTGATGCAATAACTGTACTGCCTCTTTCTCAACTCCAATCATATACTAATCCATTCCTTAATATCATATACTTCTAAACTCTCATTAATCTAAAAATTTAACATATAAAATTGTACATTGATTTAGGAATTAATTTCTTCTCCTCACTTCATTGCAAGTATTATTCCTTGTTCTTGCTTAAGAACACTACTTTTGCTTTGCCTTTTTTTCTCTTTTTAGTGTTTTTGTGAGAATTTTCAAGAACTTTTGCTTATTAATCTTCTTAAAACTCTCTTCCTCTTTCTAGGGGAGCACTACAAAACAAAAAGGTTTTACTGACGGATTTTTTTGTGGATACCGACTAGTAAAATCCGTCGATAATTCTCTGGTGATCCACTGAAAATTCCAGCGGGAAAATCCATCGGTGAACGGTGATGCCCTTGTTTCATAGAGGGGTGGGTTTATCTCACAACTCTTGACTTCGATTTGGTCAACCACCGAGTTTAGTCCCTAACTTTCACTTGTTTACAGTTTAGTCCATGAACTAACATCATGTTTAAGTAATTACAGATCACGTTTAAGCATTGACTATAGCGAAATCGACTCAAAAATGGACTTATACCTACTTTTGATGTCAACCACCTTTGCAGATGGCAACAACCGAAAATTCAAGGCCTTAAGCCCATTGTTGCACTACAACGCTACAAGCACTTATGGTCCATCGATTAATAAATACAATCTATATAAATAACACAGGAATACTTAATTTAAGTAACATAAAATAGTACTTCTAATCGTTGCTATACTTGGTGAAAACGATATACTTCAAAAAACTTCATATCTCCGTCGTTTTGACTCTTGTTTTGTTAATATATTTTTAGGGTTTTCGTGATACATAAGCTCATGAATCAACTACAGTTAATATCCTTTTTAGATTTTTGGGTACAATTCTGTTTTTAATAAAAGTATAAAAACAAAACCAAATAAAAAGGTGACTTGAACCAAAGTGGATTTTCGTGATGTCCACCGCATGCTTTTTATTTACTTTCTTAGAGCATCTCCAATGGCAATTGTGAAAGGCTTGATGATGACTTGATGATTGGAGCAACAACTTGAAACTCACTTTACTTCTCAAAAGCTTGAGAAAGCTCAAGCGTTTGAAGTATTGGTTGTAAGAGGGATCGTCAAGTCTTTCAAGTCTTTGGTGGACCCTACATATTTTTTTATTTTTTTATTTTTCTCAAGTCTTTATGAGAGACTTGATGATTGTGGATGCCCTTAGGACAAAATATGCATGGCCAAACACAACTTATAACTAATTTTTACATTAAAAATATTCAATATATATATATATATATAGACTCCGTAAAATGCAAACCTTGCATTTGTTGCACCCCTTACAAACCACAATCTGGATATGTGCAGACTGGTTCTGCATACATGCATATGAATACGTGCAAGAATATACATATAATGGACATATATTCATATGGGACAATGCATATATGCAGAACCAGTCTGCACATATGCAGACTGTGGTTTGTAAGGGGTGCAACAAATACATGGTTTGTATTTGATTTGTACCCTATATATATATATATATATATATATATATATATATATATATATATATAGGGTCAGGTTCAAGGGAAAACCTCAAATAAACGAAAAATTAAGGAACACTCTGGTAGCCCTTCATCTGGGCGGTATGCACTTGTGCATACAAGTTATTTGTAACATGCATTTGTGCATATATGCACAAATGCATAATGCACTTGTGCATAAAACCAAAAAGTCAACTATTTACATATATGCACAAGTGCATACCGTCCAGATGAAGGGTCACCAGGGTGTTCTTCAGTTTTCCGTTTTTTTTAGGTTTTCCCTTGAACCTCCCTCTCTCTCTCTATATATATATATGGTCAGGTTCAGGAGAAAACCTCAAAGAAAACGGAGAACTGAAGAACACCCTGGTAGCTCTTCATCTGGACGGTATGCACTTGTGCATACATGTAAATTGTAACATACACGCATGCATAAAAGTCAAAAAAACAACATAATTTACCTGTATGCACAAGTGCATATCGTCCAGATGAAGGGCCGCCAAGGTGTTCTTCAATTTTCCGTTTTCCGTTGAACCTCCCTCTATATATATATTGAACCTCCCTCTATATATATATATACATATATAGCCTTAGGTTCAAATGAGAAGTGCTAAATATTTGAGGAGTAGAGAAGTAATCATGACCATTTATTCGGTCAAGATCGGTTATAATTGGTCAAAAGTTGCGGCTTTAACTGGTCAAAAGTTACGGCTGTTCCAAAAATAGAAGGGCAATTTTGTAACTTTTACAAAAAACACGGGACGAGTTCATATATGAATCTGTGTGATTCACATATGAACTATACGTTCATATATGAACCTTTGTAATTCACATATGAACTCTTTATAACTAATTCACATATGAACTCTTTATAACTAATTCACATATGAATCTTGTGATTCATATATGAACCTTTGTGTTTCATATATGAAACTAATTAACTGTAGGTTCATATATGAATCAGTTGAACCAATTAACTGATTCATATATGAACCTTTGTGTTCATATATGAACCTTTGTGATTCATATTTGAATTTTTTTTTAACTAATTTTCATATGAACAAAATTAACTGATTCATATATGAATCACAAAGGTTCATATATGAATTAGTTAAAAAAAGTTTATATGTGAATTACAAAGGTTCATATATGAACACAAAGATTCATATATGAATCACACAGATTCATATATGAACTCGTCCCGCGTAATTTTTACGAAACTACCCCTCTATCATGTGTAGACCACGCGAGGAATTATCCGCTGCTTCTCGGTCAAAGCCGCCGATCTTGACCGAATGAATGCCTATGATCACTTCTTTATTTCTCAAATATTTAGCACTTCTCATTTGAACCTCTCCCTATATATATATATATATATATATATATATATATATATATATATATATATATATATATATATAGAGGGATGTTCAAGGGAAAACCTCAAATAATTGAAAAACTAAGGAACACCTTTATAGACATAAGATAAGATAAATCAATGGTTAATATTCTCAATGGCAATTTTGTAAATAAAAGCAAAGTTAAGGGTATATGAATATATTACTTAAGCTGCAATGGGGGTAAAATTGGCAAAAAAAAGTTTCAGATACAAATAATTCTCAAACCCTACGTATCATTCTAACCTCAAACCCTACCTCTCACAACCTCAAACCATACCCTCTATTCTCTCTGCCGCCGACTGCCACCACCTCTGACCTCCGAATCAACATCTTCCGGCAGCGACAACAACAAACGTCCTCTGTTTCTCATCGGTGCATCGTCGCAGTGGATTAAATCTCGACCGTCAATTGATCTACCGGAGATCAAACACAAGTGCCGTAATATCATCGGCCAAATTGGATGCGGTAATGACAAACAGAAAACCAGCGACGCGCCGCTCCTCCGCCGATTTCAGGTACGATCCTCTCAGCTACGCGCTCAATTTCGAAGAGGATTCAGGCGTGAACCTAAAGGATGATAATAATCTCAAGGATTTCTCGGCGAGATTGTCGTTACCGTCGTCGCGATCCTCTACCGCAGTGTCGTTGAAAACGATGGATCATGAGGCTTCGCAACCGATAACCGCCGTGTCCTGATGATCTATAGTGAACCATATATATATATATATGTATGTATTGTACATCGGGAACTGTACATGAAAAATCAGATGTTTAGGGTTTCAAGTGTCATCTTTGCCATGAATTTCGTCTGTTACACATGAATTTAACTCGTCTTCTCACACTCCGCCTCGAGAACAACGAGATTTCCGATGAAATTCCTCGGTCTCTCTCTTCGCTTTCAGAAATTAAACAATTAAATCGGTCGAATATGCACAAGTGCATATATATGCATTTGTGCATATCTACAAGTTTTCGTCGGCTAAACTTGTGGTTGCGGTGGTTGAAGTGTAGGCGCTCGTACGGCTAAACCGATGGTTGCGGTGGTTGAATCGCCGGCGGCCGTGGAGACATTGCGGTAATATGCACAAGTGCATATATATGCATTTGTGCATATCTACAAGTTTTCGCCGGAATCTGCAAGTTTTCGCCGGAGAACCGTCAACTCGCCGGAATCTGTAAGTTTTCGCCGGAAAACTGTGATCTCCATAATTATAGGGAAACGATTTGTGCCTTTGTTGTATTTTCCATATCTAATATAGTGCTCAAATTACCTTAATACCCTTTTCATTAATTATATTCAGTTTAATTACTGATTTTTAATATCCTTTGGATTATGTTGAATCAATGTTTATAAGGGTGTTCTTTAGTTTTCTAATTATTTGAGGTTTTCTCCTGAACCTAACCCTATATATATATATACATATATATATATATATATATATATATATATATATATATAGATAGATAGATAGATAGATAGATAGATAGATGAGTTCCGATAAAAACCATATTTTTATTGTGAATATGAGAACGAATATTGGTCATTGATCAAAATTTATAAAACTAATCAATGGGTAAAACATAATATGATTAACTGAGAAATGACTAGGGACAAAAATGAAAGTTTGAATCAGCGTCTACCTTATTTGACTTTTTATTTTCGTTTTTTATTAAAAGTTTTGCCTCTTTTAAAGTTTTAAAAAAATTATCTTAAATATTACTAGTAATATTTTAATCAAATAAATTACATCAAAAAAAAATTCATGCTCTTGATATGACATCCATCTTATTATAGCTTTTTTTTCATTTTAACCGTTTTTACGTGAAATGTTATATATGTGTTATATTCATTATAAATATTTATGCATGTTCATAAGTTTGCAACAACTCTTTAAAATTCATATATTAGTATGATAAGGATGAGATAAGAACCATAAAAAAAAATAAAAGAACCGAATAACTCATCCAAACCGTTCGATTGTGATGATCCAATCAATGAGATTAAAATAGTGGTTATAACCACTTTTTCAAAAAATAAAACCATTTCCTCCTAATTTTTAAAATCGAAAATCAACGAAAACAACAAAAATTGGAACAAAACAAACTACACCAAAAAATGATCACATTATTATCTTTAATTTGACATCCATTTTGATATACTTTTTCATCCGTTTTTTCTTGGTTCTCCGGTTCTTTTATTTTTCAGGGTTCTCCCTGGATCTTTTCCCTAGTATGATATTCATCATGAAATGTACAACTTAATATAACATTCATCATGAATAGTTATGTATTTTCACGTGTATTCAACAAATATTCACTATTCATACATCACTATGAGATTCATCATTAATATAAACTTTAACTATAACATTCATAATGAATATACATATTATTCATCATGAATATTTATATATGTTCACGTGTATACAACAACATTTCAACATGTTGGGATAATCTCAATCATACCTCAAGTACTAGATATGTAAATAGGGCAAAGATGAAAAGGTGTGACTTTTCATCCTCCAACCGCCATAACCGAACAGTTACAATGGTTCATTGGCACCGCTTGATCTAGTATAAATAGGAAGCATATGTAACAGATTATGATGGACAAAAACACATATTCTCTTAAATTCTCTCAAAGTTCTTCATTGTTCTTCATCATGGAAGCATAGTTTGATTCGTCGAGTTCGAGAGTTCGATTCTTGAACGGGTTGTTGTATCCTCTAGATAGACGTCCAATCGATACGGTACGAGGGACGAATTTATGTCTAAGGACACTGCTTGGCAGGCCTCAATCCAAATAACGATCTTCTTCAACTTCGTGATCAAGAAAGTCGAGTTAGTATTTTATCTTGAACTTTTGATTATGTATTTTCATTGATATGTAAATTTCGGATATATATATATACATATAAATAATTCAGTATTTCCATTTGATTCAATATTGTGTGTTACGAATTTCAATTCGTGTATCTAAGGTCTAACAATCTTAGACAGAAATTTCGTTGACAATGGAAAACTCTTCCTTGTTAAAATCGAATGTGGAGAAACCCGAAAAATTTAAGGGTTCCGATTTTAGAAGATGGCAACAAAAGATGCTCTTCTACTTGACGACGTTGAAAGTGTCTAACGTGCTTACCGATCAAGCACCGACACCGCCGGTTGGAGAAGGAGAAAACGCCCCATCCCAAATTGAATTGGCTATGTTCCAACGATCCTTGGATATTTGGAACGCCAACGAATATAATTGTCGGAATTTTATTCTTAATGGTTTGGATGATGGTCTTTATGACATATATTCATCCTTCACCACGGCAAGAGAAATTTGGGAGTCGTTGGAATCAAAGTACAAGACGGAAGTCGCTTGTTCCAAACGATTTATCTTGGGCAAATTCCTAAACTATAAGATGACGGATTCCAAACCGGTCGTGAAACAAGTAGAAGAAATGCAAATCTTGGTCCATGAATTGGAAGTCGAAGGTATGGGCATCAACTCTAACTTTGTTATTGGTTCAATAATTGATAAGTTACCTCCATCCTGGAAAAATTTTAAACTCTATCTTAAACAATTGTCTGAGGATATGAGTTTTGAGCAATTGATACTCAAATTGCGGGTGGAGGAGGACAAACGGGTGAACGAGAAGGCGGATGCAATCTCGTTGGAACCAAATGCAAACATGGTTACCGGAAACTCATCAAATTCAAAGTTCCAAAAAGGAAAGGGAAAGGCGATGGGTTTCAAGCAAAATCTTAATGCTTCAAACCCGCTATCCGTACAACGAAGGCCTTTCAAGAAGCCTGTGATGAGTTGCTGGGTATGCGGCAAGCCGGGGCATCGAGCGAAGGATTGCTGCCATAGGAAAAACCATGGTGGTCCCGGAGGAGGAGGCGCCGGAGGAGAAGGTGCCGGTGGAAACCCCCATCAAGCCAACGTGGTCAATGCTCCAAATCAATTCGTTGGAGTAATTGAGGCTTTTATGGTTACAAACGTGACCGATTGGTGGGTTGATACCGGTGCCACCAAACATATTTGCAACTCCAAAAACATGTTTGCTACTTACCAAAAGGTTGATGATGAAGAACCCATGTATATGGGTAATGCCACGACCGCAAAAGTTGAAGGGAAGGGGAAGGTGATTCTCAAGTTTACATCGGGAAAGGAACTTGTGCTCACCAATGTCTTGCATGTACCGGCTATTACAAAGAACTTGATTTCTGGACCCACACTTAGTAACAAAGGATTCAAGATGGTGTTTGAATCTGATAAATTTGTGATTACTAAGGGTGGGATGTATGTTGGTAAGGGCTACCTAAATGAGGGGCTCTTTAAACTCAGTGTGATGAACAATGATGATGTAAATATTGTAAATGTTGTAAATAGCAATAAAACCGCAGGCTCTAGCTCTGCTTCTATGTACATGCTTGACTCTTCTTCCTTATGGCATTCCCGTCTAGGACATGTAAACTTCCGATCCTTACAAAGGATGACAAGACTTGGGTTATTACCCAAGTGTTCCATGGATAACAAGACAAAATGTGAGGTATGTGTTGAATCTAAATATTCAAGCCATCCACACAAATCTGTTGAAAAGTCTAATCAAGTACTTGGACTAATCCACAGCGATTTATGTGATTATAAAGCCACACCCACACGTGGAGGAAAGAACTATTATGTATCATTTATTGATGATTGCAGTAAATATTGTTATGTATACCTAATACATACCAAAGATGAAGCTTTGAATATGTTTAAGACATACAAGGCTGAAGTTGAAAACCAACTTGATAAAAGAACAAAAATTCTGAGATACGATAGAGGAGGAGAGTATTGAGTCTAAGGACTTTGCAGAATTTTGTTCTCATCATGGCATAGTTCACCAAGCCACGGCTCCCTATACTCCACAACAAAATGGAGTAGCCGAAAAGAAAAATAGAACATTGAAAAACATGATCAATTCAAAGTTGATTACTTCGGGAGCACCACATAGTTTGTGGGGTGAAGCATGCTTAACTGCTAATATGATACTTAATAGAATTCCTCATAAAAAGAGCGATAAATCACCTTATGAACTATGGAAAGGAAAACTTCCTTCCTATAAAAGGATGAAAGTGTGGGGTTGCCTTGCAAAGGTTCGAGTACATTTACCCAAAAGGACAAAACTTGGACCAAAGACCATTGATTGTGTATATCTTGGTCCTGCAAGTAATAGTGCTGCTTATAGATTTCTGGTCTATAAGTCAAACAATGAAGATATCCACAACAACACAATCATGGAATCAATTGAGGCTGAATTCTTTGAACACATATTTCCTTTCAAGGATAAAGGGAAAGAAATCTCTAATCCAAGAAAGAGAGTATGTGAAGTAGATAACACCGATAGTGTTGAGAAACCAAATGAAGAGGGTACATCAAAGGCTCAAGAAGAAAACTTAGAGCCTAGAAGAAGTAAAATGGGAAAGATTGCTAAAGACTTTGGACCCGACTTCATGACATTCGTTGTCGATGAAGAACCTCAATCCTATAAAGCCGCCATGGACTCATCGGAGGCACCTTATTGTAAAGAGACTATTCAAGGTGAGATAGAATCCATTGTTCAGAATAACACATGGAGATTGGTAGACTTACCACCGGGTCACAAGGTAATTGGTCATAAATGGCGGAAACTAAGACCTGATGGTACTATAGAGAAATATAAAGCTCGATTAGTTGCCAAAGGTTACCGCCAAAAGGAAGGTCAAGATTTCTTTGACACCTATTCACCGGTAACACGAATCACGTTCATTAGGACATTGATGGCTATAGCAGCAATTCACAACCTACACATACATCAAATGGATGTGAAAACTGCTTTCTTAAATGGTGAATTAGATGAAGAAATTTATATGCAACAACCGGAAGGTTTTGTTGTAAAAGGCCAAGAGAATAAAGTATGCAAACTTGTGAAGTCTTTATATGGACTTAAACAAGCCCCAAAGCAATGGCATGAGAAGTTTGATAACACTCTTCTATCAAATGGTTTCCAAATTAATGAATGTGACAAATGCGTATATGTGAAACAAAGCAAGAACGCATGTGTCATAATATGTCTATATGTAGATGATATGCTAATCATGGGGACCAACTTGGATGTAATCAATCAAACCAAGAAGATGTTGCACTCCTCGTTTGACATGAAGGATCTTGGAGTAGCAGATGTAATTCTTGGGATTAAGATCCAAAGAGATCCTAACGGTTACATTCTGACTCAATCTCACTATGTGAAAGTACTTAGAAAGTTTGGTCATTATGATGACAAACCAGTTGTGACTCCATTCGATCCTTCAAGTCAATTGAAGAAGAATCTAGGAGATAGTGTAGCTCAGTTGGAATACACTCAAGTTCTTGGAAGCTTGATGTATATCATGAACTGTACACGACCGGATATAGCATATTATGTGAGTACACTTAGTCGGTACTCACATAACCCGGGAAAAGACTATTGGTATACACTAGTAAGGGTGCTTCGATATTTGAAATACACAATGGGTTATGGGTTACATTATACAAAATACCCTCCCGTTCTAGAAGGGTATTGTGATGCTAATTGGATATCCAACCATTCGGAGAGTAAGTCCACAAGTGGATATGTATTCACACTTGGTGGAGCAGCGATATCTTGGAAATCTTCCAAACAAACTGTGAATACCAGATCAACTATGGAAGCAGAATTTGTCGCATTAGACAAAGCCGTTGAATAAGCCGAATGGCTAAAAAGCTTCCTAGAGGGTATTCCGTTGTGGCCAAAACCGGTGACTGCTATTGGTATCCATTGTGATAGTATGGCCTCTCTCACAAGAGAGAAGAATCAGATCTACAATGGAAAGTCCCGACACATACGAAGGCGCCACAACACTATAAAGGACTTGCTGAAAAATGGAATCATTTCCATTGACTATGTAAAGTCAAAGGAAAACATTGCCGATCCTTTGACAAAGGGCCCAAGTAGAGAGCAAGTATCCTTCACATCGAGGGGAATGGGCTTAAAGCCAACACAATGAGTTTCCTCGGCGGCAACCTAACCTAGCGAAATTGGAGATCCCATGGTCTAGGTTCAATAGGCAAACTAGTCGGGGACAACTCAAGAAGCAATTAAACAAAGGTATGCCTATTCCTATGATGTTTTCCTTTGTTTTCCATTGATGATAAAGGGATGAATATTTTATTCTTAATAATGCTGATAGCTTCTAAGTAGAATACAACGGAATATTCTTGATCAGCATTACCTATGTGAGATTGATGTGGGGTCGCATCTTTGAGGACGGATATGGCTACGTCTTCTAAAATTCTCATGAAGAAAGGATTGTTCACGACCGAAATGAACACAACGGTAAGAGTCAACTATGCATAAACATGATATGTGTGATATTCATTGCCTTGACTTACTACAAAACGTGGTTAGTTCAAGACTCTTCGTCACTACCCACAAAGTAGGTCTGATGAATACTCACTAAGAACGGTTTAAGTCACATAGACACCTTTTTCTGATGCATTTCATATTTATTTCCTGAATAAGAACAATAAGTACTTTGAGAATATCTTATTTTCTATTCAAATGTGGGGTATTGTTAGAGTTTGAATAGAAAATGTGGGGTATTGTTGGGATAATCTCAATCATACCTCAAGTACTAGATATGTAAATAGGGCAAAGATGAAAAGGTGTGACTTTTCATATGAAAAAGGTGTGACTTTTCATACGAAAAGGTGTGACTTTTCATCCTCCAACCGCCATAACCGAACAGTTACAATGGTTCATTGGCACCGCTTGATCTAGTATAAATAGGAAGCATATGTAACAGATTATGATGGACAAAAACACATATTCTCTTAAATTCTCTCAAAGTTCTTCATTGTTCTTCATCATGGAAGCATAGTTTGATTCGTCGGGTTCGAGAGTTCGATTCTTGAACGGGTTGTTGTATCCTCTAGATAGACGTCCAATCGATACGGTACGAGGGACGAATTTCTGTTTAAGGACACTGCTTGGCAGGCCTCAATCCAAATAACGATCTTCTTCAACTTCGTGATCAAGAAAGTCGAGTTAGTATTTTATCATGAACTTTTGATTATGTATTTTCATTGATATGTAAATTTCGGTTATATATATATACATATAAATAATTCAGTATTTCCATTTGATTCAATATTGTGTGTTACGAATTTCAATTCGTGTATCTAAGGTCTAACACAACATTCATACATCAGTATGATATTCGTCTTGAATATACATTTTCACTAAAACATTCATCATTTATATATATATATATATACTATTCATCATGAATATACATATTATTCATCATGAATATTTATGTATGATCAAATGTATGCAATAACTCTCTAGTATTTATATTAGCATGATGGGGAAAAGTTCAATTGCGAACTCAGTTTTCGGCCGTGAACTGGGAGACAAAGAAGAACACGACAAGTGTCCCAGGTGTCCACATTTAGTATGAATAACAAAGATGAACGTTCATGCACTATTCATGGTGAATAGTACAGTATTCGGGATGAATAATATAACATTCAGGATGAATAATACACAAAATCATGATTCATGTATTATTCATCATGAATCATGTACTATTCACCCTGAATGTTGTATTATTCATGATAAAATAATACATGAATGATCCGTGAAGGTGTGGATAGCGCACTCTCCTTTGTCCCCGGTTCACAACCGAAATTGGGTTTCATTTGAACCCGCCCTGAGTATGATATTTATCATAAATATTAATTTTCATCATTATATTCATCATTCATATACATATTATTCATCATACATATTATTCATCATGAATATACTACAGTTTCAATTCAACATACTCGATTTTTCTTTCTTTTTCTATATTAGACTATCGATTGATTTTGATGAGTTTTTGATTCGTCTCGATAGCTTTCCCAACCCATTTCGATAAAAGTTAAAAGTGGTATGTTATGGTTTTATATAAACAAATACACAATAAAATAATCAATACTTTGTCATACGGTCTCGATGAAAAATGAAGGTGTTAGGTTATGATTATAACCACACACAACCACACACCAAGTCAATTGATGGGTTCTATATTAATCTCAAATTGGTCTCGATAGGTTCTCGTTTAGTCTCGATTTGTGTCAAATTAATCTCGATTGATCTCTTCGTGTTCTTGATTGGTCTCGATGGGTTTCCGGTCCATCTGAATAAAAATTGAAAGTGATAGGCTATGATTTTACACACACAAACAAATAATAAATCAATTATAGGTTCTTGATGGAAAATGAAGGTGGTAGGGTATGGTTTAGCACACATAAACACACCCCAAGTCAATGATTGAATTCTAGACCTTTCTCAATAGGTTCTCGGTCGGTCTCGATGGGTTCTCGATTCGTTTCGATGGGTGTTGGACTAAGATGATGAAGAACGCGTTGGCTTACGACGTTGAAGAAAGTGTTGAAGAAGGTGACGTCGAATTACGGACTTACGGTGTCGACCTGTTGTTCACACTTGAACGTACATAAATATTTATAATAAAAAATAACACATATATAGCATTTCACGTAAAAACGATTAAAACGGAAAAAAAAACTATATCAAGATGGATGTCATATCGAAGAGCATGAAATTCTTGTTTTTTAATGTAATTTGCTTGATTAAAATATTTGTAGTTTTTTTTGGGAAAGGAATCCTACACTATACCTAGACTAATCCCTTTACAAATTATGACTGCAGGACAACATCTCTGATTAAACTCAGTGGCCACAATTGTTGTGTACGTCTGGATTCGAACCTGGACATATGGGATATTCCACCACATCCCCCAGGGCCTTTAAGGGTCGTAAAAAAATAATAGTAGTTTTTAAGATAATTTATTTTAACTTTAAGGGTCGTAAAAAGTAATTAAAAAAGAAATAAAAAGTCAAATAATAGGCGAGATTGAAATTAACTTTATTTTTTACCCCTAATCACCTTAATCAATAATTTTAATTAAAATATCTATTTAATGTGAGTTATTGGATCAATAGTGGTGAGGGCAAAGATCAATCCTCATGTTCACAATGAAAATTGAGTTTGCAATTGAACTTTCCTCTCTCTCTCTCTCTCTCTCTCTCTCTCTCGCTCTCTCTCTCTCTCTCTCTCTATATATATATATATATATATATATATGTATGTGTGTGTGTGTGTGTGTGTGTGTGTGTGTGGTTGGGTTCCAGTGAGAAGTTGAGGTTAACGTGAGAAATGGTTATCAACCGATGAATGAGTAATGGATGCACATTAGGATGAGATGCACCGTACCAGTTTCCTTCTAAGACGCAATTCATGGGAGGTCATGACATTAAAAGTGATCAACGGTTCAGATCCACTTCTCAAGCTTCTCACGTTAACCTCAACTTCTCACATGATCCTTCGCCTATATATATATATATAGAGAGAGAGAGACGAAGGATCGTGTATATATGTGTATATAGGAAAGTATGTATATATATATAGGCGAAGGACCGTGCGATAAGTTGAGATTAACATGAGAAACGTGAGAAGTGGATCTGAACCGTTGATCACTTTTAATCTCACGTCCTTCCATGAATTGCGCTTTAGAAGGGAATTGATATGTTGCATCTCGATGCATCTTATCTTGATGCATTTCATCCTAATGTGCATCAATTTCTCATCCAGCGGTTGATAACCACTTCTCACGTTAACCTCAACTTCTCAACGCTATATATATATATATATATATATATATATATATATATATATGATAGGTGGGTATCACCCCCCTAATTCTAACCGCAAGTGTACGGTGTCGAAATCAAGTAATAACGTACGGTAAGTACGAGTATCGAATCCACGTGAACTAGGAACTAAGTATCACAATTACTATAAACTCTATTAACTGAACTATCGAAATTGAATTGGTTGGTGTTAAACTAATTAATTGCAAGAAAATAAATCAAGCACAAGACAGTAAACAGCTTTAGAAACTTCCGATAGAGAAAACAGTTGAGGGATGGAAATCCTTAGGTTTTCACATACGAATATCAGACTTAAAACGATTACCAGTTATTCCCTTAATGAATACCCAATCATTAAAAGTCACCATTATTCTCTTTCGAGCAACAACGGGTTTTATTTTGAAAATGACAAGTTTTATCTTTCGATCTCAACTTATGGATTCCAAAACACATTAAGCGCAAGATTTATTATGAACGTATAGATTTTATCTTTCGATCTCAACCTAAATGGTTCAATTAGGACTAAGGCTTACTCGGTATATCTCTATCCCCTTTCTCACCTTAGACATGTAATTCCTAGTTCTAGTTAACAGTTAATTCTCTCGAACTCAACTGGAAACAACAAAACAATTGAAAGCTAGCTAAAGTCTCAAAAGCATTAAAAACCAAATTACATGCATTCATTAAATAGGAAAACTGATAAACGTTCAAGTCATCTGTTCATATGCTTACAAACCAAATTCATTCCAACCCCCAACATGAACAGATTAGTTCATGTCGGTGGTGGATTCAAACACAAGAGAAAGAAAGACGAAAGTGTATGTAAACATAATGAATGTGATCGTGGTGAATGTGAAAGATGTAGTGATGAACTCCCTTCTCCCGGCTCTAATCCGCTTCGCGTCGTGAATTGCTCCTTGATTGATCCTCTATTGTGGCTCCGAAAGGCGTAGAATCTCTCCCAAAATCGCCCCCTCAGCTGCCGTAGTCGTCGTGTGTGAGTTGCGTATCGAGCGTCCCCGAATAATGACCTAACACCCGGAAAATAAAGCTGAAAATCGACAAACAGGCACTTACGCGACCTTCCACGTGACCTGCAAGTCGCGTGGAAAACCGCACGCCTTTCAGATGGTGCGTGGGTCGGTTTCTGGTTCGCGGTTCGGGTCCTGGTTCGGGCGCGGGTCTTGGGCTTCCGTTGGGCTTCGTTTTGGATCTCTTTTGGACTCTTTTTAGCTTCTTTTCTCGATGATCACTGCCTTTTAGATAGCCTGCACATTTCACTAGATAAACCGTAAAAACCACGCCTTTTTGCTAGAACACAAGCCAATCTCATTGGTTTTAGGACCGAAAATAACGCCAAAAAGTGGCATTATCAACAACCCCAAACCGAGCGTTGTTTGTCCCCAAGCAAATTAGCGACAAAATAGAATAGAAGCATCTATCAGAGAAATGATAATAACTGCACAACTCCCAATCGGTCCCATGTGATGCAACGGTGATTTCCCATACTCGTGAATATCTCTCTCTCACTCTCGCCTCATCTTTATTCTGTTTGATCTATGACTTTCCATTGTAAGTTGAACTCGTGACTGTTCCGATTACATTAAGGTTGTACTAGGTCCAAACATACTAGGGAAAACATTTCGCTCCGACCCTACCTCACGGGATGCTCTCATTCACTCGAACCTAGGTTATCGCATATGTTGTCATGTATAGGAAGTTATGTACAATAATACTCAAAAATCACATGACAACTTTAAAGAAAGACGCACAAGTGTCCAAAAAGTGATCTCAGAAAGGAATCAAGTAGCAAGACAGGGACTACTAGTAAGGGTGGTCGCATACCGTAATCACGTTTTCCAGAAGATCATCCAGGTCTTTACACGGGTTGTAACGGGGCTAAGGTTATGGCTAAGAAGTGAAGGGTAACAGGGAACAAAGACCCTCGGTGTGTCAAACATTAACAGTTCTGAACTTCATCACATTTTATCTTATCACTTGGCCCTTTTTTCACTATCGGAGTCACTTTGACTCTCTTATTTTCTGCTGTAAATGAAATCTAAACTGGCTGTTTTTTTTGGGACTTCATTGGTCCTCTTTATTCGATTGGGGCTGCATTGGCCCTCTTTTCTATTTATTTTCATGACTGGCCTGATTTCCTTCTTTTCCGCTCTATCGTTTCTATTCATTACCGCCTCTGTTTGACACACTTTCGGATAGGGTTAGCTAAGGCTTTCGGCTCGGGTTTAAAGGTGGGTCTGAAATGAAAAAGGTGAGTGTTTGGCTACAAAGGGGGTTATGGATACACACAATATGGGTAAAAAGGTACGATAGCTAAACACAGGTTAAAACAGAACACACATTGCCTGGAATCACATCTTAAGGTCCACACGATTTGGTCTACTATACCCTTACCCAATATCCCGATGGTCGTCTTTGCTACTCAATGCAATAATATAGCGAGATCATTCTATATTCACGACAAGGAACTCGAAAAAGTGTATACGATTTTCGTGTATGAATCCCTCGAAATGAACGACGTCTTTTAGGCTCAAAACTCACTAATGGGTGGTCTCCACTAATGTCCCTAGTCATGTCTTTTCCCAGTCCTTCCCTAATGGTCACGTCACTATCACAAGATTCTTCCCACAATGGTCGGTCTCAATCATTCAAAACAAAAAATTTAGCTAAAGTGATCTAAGTACTCAGAAGTGCAGGAAATCTACGTGCATAACGTGGGCCCGATTGGGCAACCCCAAACCTTACCCACACATTGTCCCCAATGTGCAAGTGTCGGCGTAGGCGATACTAAGACAACTATCGTTGTACGGTTATTACATGCAACAGACAGGTGAGGCATAACATTGAAGCATAACATCAAAAAGCTTTCTCATTTTCAAAAACATGGCCACCCCAAACCTAGGTCGTGGCCTAGGTTTATCAAACAGAAGCCAACCCCAAACCTCGGTGAAACCGAGGTTTTGCATAGGATTAAAAATGAGTGTGTATATGTTGGAAAGATGAGGCACCCCAAACCTAAGTGAAACTTAGGTTTCTTGCATCTCGTTAACTAATAAGAAACCAAACATCTTACACACCCGTTACATACAAAGTTTAGAGCGTACCTGTTTGCCCGGATGGAGAAACTTTTCTTGAAAGAGTTGAAATGATCACGATTGACAAGCATCGGAGAAGGGAAAAGCAAAACAAAGCAAACAAAACAAAAGACGAAAGGAAACACACAAAGCAGGAAAAAATAACACACTGCATGAGGACAGGAAGCCGCGCGGCTTTCGCCGCGATATGCAAACCGCGGGAAAGACCGCGCAACCCCCTGTTTCGAAAAACACAAAGAGGGCCCCGCGGTTTGGCACGCGGCTTGTAGGTCGCGGCACAAGCCGCGTAAGTCCCTGTTTCAGCTATTTTTTTATTATTTTTCGATTTTTTTTGTAAATAAAATCACTCAAAAACGCAGAAAGTAAAAGAAAACGCAAACCTTGGTGGGTTGCCTCCCACCCAGCGCCGTATTTAAAGTCGTGGCACGACTTTCTTTCCGATCACTCCTTCGGCTTTTCATGCTTGCCCGGCTCCTCTTCACTTCTACTCGCGAGCATCTTGAATGTCACCCTTTCGCCTCCAACTCTTAGTGTCATCTCCCCTTCTTCCATGTCAATCAGAGCTCTGCTCGTGGCCAGAAAAGACCTTCCCAAAATCAGTGGGACCTTTATGTCCCCATCGATGTCTAACACCACGAAGTCCACCGGGAAGTAGAATTTGCCGACTTTGATCAATACGTCTTCGACTACTCCATGTGGATGTACTATCGACCTATTCGTAAGCTGAAGGGTCATGTTTGTCGGATTCACTTCCCCGAGGCCGAGTTTCCTGAAAACAGATAGAGGCATTAGGTTGATACTAGATCCCAAATCGCATAATACCTTATCAAAATTAAAACTCCCAATTTGGACAGGGATCGAAAAACTCCCTGGATCCTTAAGCTCCGGGGGAAGCTTGTTCTGGATTATAGCACTGCACTCCTCAGTAAGTGCAATTGTGGCCTGATCCTCAATCTTCCTCTTCTTTGATAAGATGTCTTTCATAAATCTCGCATACGAGGGCATTTGTGCCAAAGCATCTGCAAAAGGACTGTTAATGTGCAACTTTTTAAATATATCAAGAAACTTAGAAAAGTTAACATCATCCTTATGCGATTTAAGTCTGCTCGGATAGGGCACTCTCGGTACCACCGGCTTGACCGGTGGTTGCTTTGGCTTCGTATCCCCACTCTTCTTGTTCTCTTCATCCTCCGGGTTCTTCTTCATCACGAACTCTTTATCAGCCTCTAGCTCATCCACATCTACAACCTCTTTTTCTTTAGGCTCAGTTTCCTTTGCTGGTGGTTCTCGTGTAGGCTCCTCGATCAGCACTTTGCCACTTCTCAGATAGATGGCATTACACTCCTCCCTTGGTTTCTTTTTAGTCATGCTCGGGAATGTTCCGGGAGGTCGGTTTTGTAGGGCTTCAGATATTTGCCTCACTTGCCTCTCGAGGATCTTGATGGAGGCGGTGTTCTGCGCAGTTGCCGCCTTGACCGTGTTGACCGTGCTCGCTAACTCCCCAACCGTGCTATCCATCTTGGTCATGAACTTCATCATCATGTCTTCCAGCCCCGACTTTTTCTCCCCGGATGGTCCTTCATTGCAATTCCTTTGATTGAAACCTGGAAGGCGGTAAACATTGTTAGCATTAGGATAATTAGCAAAGTTAGAAAAATTACCTTGTTGTTGACCGGGTTGACTCCACGAAAAATTGGGGTGTTTCTTCCACCATTCGTTATATGTATTGGAGAACGGGTCGTCCCTCGGTTGATTGTTCCGGTTTTGCAAAAATTGCACTTGTTCAGGTGCTTCCGGATTACCTCCCTTCAAGTGGTTCGTGATTGCGGCTAATTGAGTTTTTAATTCCTTCAGCTCATCCGACTCTTGAACACTCGCAATTCTCCTAACAGCTGATCGTGGAGTGGAAAAACTATGCTCAGACAGATTATCGATCAGGTCGCATGCCTCTTCGTAAAACTTATCCATTAGGGCTCCACCCGCGGCAGCAGTGATGTCATTTTTAAACTACGGGTGAAGGCCACTAAAGAAAGTCTGGATGATGACCCATCCTTGCAAACCATGATGAGGGCACTTCTTGATCATATCTTTGTACCTTTCCCATGCCTCATATAACGTCTCTTGATCCCATTGAGAAAAATGGGTGATCTCGGCCATGAGTTGAGCGGTCCTGCTGGGTGGAAAGAACTTATGAAGGAACGCAGCTTTCAACTGCTCCCAAGTGGTGATCGAGTCCGGTTGAATACCCTCGATCCATGTTACAGCTCGGCCTTTGAGAGAGAATCCGAATAATCTCAGCTTGATGGCATCCTCGTTCATGCCATTGATCTTGAATGTGTTACAGATCCTTTCGAATGCACGGAGATGTGCATGCGGATCTTCAGTCGGTGCTCCTCCATATTGATTCTGTTGTACCATGACAATGGTACTTGGTTTGAGCTCGAAGGCATTCGCCCTAGTGGCCGGTGCTTGAATGCCTATGCGTGCCGCTGCCACATTCGGGTTGGCAAACGACTTCATAGGGCGTTGCTCAGGAGGAGGCGGAGGATTGTTGCGAGGAGGTGCTTCGTCGGCCATCTTGATCTTGATATCTTTTTTGATTTTTGCTTCTTTTCGTAAACGGCGGGCGGTTCTTTCAATCTCCGGATCGATTGGTTCGATTCCTTCCCCTCGGGTTTTCCTTGGCATAAACCAATTAGCTCCTGAACGGAAAGAAAACAAATTAGCAATCCAAAAACTGAAGTGATGAAATAAAATAACAGAAAAAATTGTTCAATCTAATGGCGCTTATAGTTGGTAGTGTTATCAGTTGCAACTAGTTCCCCGGCAACTAGGGGTGCTCACGGGTTGGGTTGATCGGGTTGAAGGCATTTCGACACATCAACCCAATGTTGGCGGTTTGAAAAAATTTCAACCCAACCCAACCCAAACAAAGACACAACCCAACCCAACCCGTTCGGGTTGATCGGGTTAGTCGGGTTGGTCGGGTTGTGTTTAAACAAGGTGAAATCAAAATTAAAAACATAAAAATAAAGGAAACATGTCTTTAAAATACAACCGATAATTCAGACAATACTTAGATACTATATATAAAAATGTTTAAAACAAATATGATCAAATACTTTGACGTTTTCAATTTGCATATTTCTTAAATCTTAAACATATCGTCATCAAATGTTTTTCTCAATTTACATATATATGTTAACATCTACTATATATATATATGTGTGTGTGTGTGTGAGAGAGAGAGAGAAGGAGTTATATAGAGATGGATAAGATATTGAATATATATATATAGTTATATAGAGATGTATACGAGATTGAATATATATATATATATATATATATATATATCGGGTTCATCGGGTTGGGTTGGGTTCAAATTATCGTAACCCGATATCAACCCAATACATACGGTTTGAAGATTTTACAACTCGATTGGACATCGGGTTGCTTCGGGTTGGGTTTTTCCACGTCGGGTTGGGTTGGGTTGATCGGGTTGGTCGGGTTGATCGGGTTTTTGAGCACCCCTACCGGCAACGGCGCCAAAAACTTGACAGGGCGGGTATCACCCCCTAATTCTAACCGTAAGTGTACGGTGTCGAAATCAAGTAATAACGTACGGTAAGTACGAGTATCGAATCCACGGGAACTAGGAACTAAGTATCACAATTACTATAAACTCTATCAACTGAACTATCGAAATTGAATTGGTTGGTGTTAAACTAATTAATTGCAAGAAAATAAATCAAGCACAAGACAGTAAACAGCTCTGGAAACGTCCGATAGAGAAAACAGTTGAGGGTTGGAAATCCTTAGGTTTTCACATACGAATATCAGACTTAAAACGATTACCAGTTATTCCCTTAATGAATACCCAAACTTTAAAAGTCACCATTATTCTCTTTCAAGCAACAACGGGTTTTATTTTGAAAAGGACAAGTTTTATCTTTCGATCTCAACTTATGGATTCCAAAACACATTAAGCGCAAGATTTATTATGAACGTATAGATTTTATCTTTCGATCTCAACCTAAATGGTTCAATTAGGACTAAGGCTTACTCGGTATATCTCTATCCCCTTTCTCACCTTAGACATGTAATTCCTAGTTCTAGTTAACAGTTAATTCTCTCGAACTCAACTGGAAACAACAAAACAATTGAAAGCTAGCTAAAGTCTCAAAAGCATTAAAAACCAAATTACATGCATTCATTAAATAGGAAAACTGATAAACGTTCAAGTCATCTGTTCATATGCTTACAAACCAAATTCATTCCAACCCCCAACATGAACAGATTAGTTCATGTCGGTGGTGGATTCAAACACAAGAGAAAGAAAGACGAAAGTGTATGTAAACATAATGAATGTGATCGTGGTGAATGTGAAAGATGTAGTGATGAACTCCCTTCTCCCAGCTCTAATCCGCTTCGCGTCATGAATTGCTCCTTGATTGATCCTCTATCGTGGCTCCGAAAGGCGTAGAATCTCTCCCAAAATCGCCCCCTCAGCTGCCGTAGTCGTCGTGTGTGAGTTGCGTATCGAGCGTCCCCGAATAATGACCTAGCACCCGGAAAATAAAGCTGAAAATCGACAAACAGGCACTTACGCGACCTGCAAGTCGCGTGGAAAACCGTGCGCCTTTCAGATGGTGCGTGGGTAGGTTTCTGGTTCACGGTTCGGGTCCTGGTTCGGGCGCGGGTCTTGGGCTTCCGTTGGGCTTCGTTTTGGCTCTCTTTTTGACTCTTTTTAGCTTCTTTTTTCTCGATGATCACTGCCTTTTAGATAGCCTGCACATTTCACTAGATAAACCGTAAAAACTACGCCTTTTTGCTAGAACACAAGCCAATCTCATTGGTTTTAGGACCGAAAATAACGCCAAAAAGTGGCGTTATCAATATACTAGGTGATTTGTGATCACGTGAGACCGGGATATTTCCATGGACCGTGAGACCACAAAAATAATACTAAACCTTCACAACAAAAGAATGTGAAGGTACCGTGAAGGTAAAACTTCACAGTGTTTTTGCTGTGAAGGTTCGTTGTTTTTTTACCTTCACAATGAATCGCTGTGAAGTTTTAGTGTTATTTTGTGGTCTCACGAAAACATATTGGTCTCACGTGAACCTAACCCTATACTAGGTTCAAATAACAATGGTAAATATCGCGAGAACGAAAAAAGGAAGGTTCATATGTGAACATATAAAAATTTCCTTTTATAACAACTCAAATCCAACAATAGTCTAAACATAGCATTAAAGCCAAAATGCTCCCGAAACATACTAAAATACATTAATGTTAACTCAAGGTTCGCAACGGTTATACACATCCACAGCTGGGATTTACAAAAATTTGAACTACAAGTCTGGGCTAAACCATGCCTCTTCTACGACAACACCTCTTCTCTTTCCCATTGGATGAACTCCCAACTATACATACTATTACCTGAAAATGATTTTAAGTTGGAAAAACGAGGGTTAAACCATAAGGTCTAGTGAATTCTCTCGCAAAAGACAGTTACAACAGTTCCAAAAAAACATAGAATCCGCCATGAAGGCCCAACCATAACGCATAGACATTCAACAATCAACATAAACCACGACATTTGCACAATGTTCAAGGCCAACCATCACCTTATCGTGATGTCACAATCGGGGCCCCAGTAGATCCCCATGGCCCCTAGTAGATGCCAATCCAATGTGCACATGAAACGAATTCGAGACACACGGTATAATATAACTCCCAAGGGATTTCCACAATCGCGAGATACCCTAAGCCCACTGTGCAATCCTAACCACAACCAAGACATAGTATCATGATATAATCCACATTAGGCGACGTATGTTCAATAATAAACGAGTTTTAGTAAGTATTTGATCAAATCATCCATAATTGTAAATCATGCCGAAATAATAGAACCTAGAAATCATTCATAAATATCCCACGTGCGTAAAAAGGGTTAAGGGAACTCACTTGAGATTCAACATTTCAATAGGATCAAACCGAACTAAATTGGACAACATAGAAAT
Organism: Saussurea involucrata; assembly: GCA_033807775.1. Taxonomy (NCBI): domain Eukaryota; kingdom Viridiplantae; phylum Streptophyta; class Magnoliopsida; order Asterales; family Asteraceae; genus Saussurea; species Saussurea involucrata. The sequence goes on from CM066325.1 coordinate 39,821,505, forward strand.
GGTATTAACCATCTAATTCATCTTAAAATGACCATTTCAATCCCCAAGACAATCCCTTAACCCTAGCCCCAAACGAGAAACGATGCAAAGTCGAAAACACAATGGGCAGTGCCCAATGAAAGTTTCATGCGACCAAATTCGCTTGAAAGTCGCTTTTATCCCAGAAATGTCCCCCACGAGATTTTCAGCATGAAACCCCATAACCACACTTGTCCAATCTTTCCCAAATCGATTTTAAACCCCAAAAATGAGAGAATCAACGTGCTAAACCTTTTAAACCATTAATCTATCATCAAAACACCATTTAGTCCAACCAAAATCCACCCCTTAAAACAAGATTTTAACCCAAAACTCAAACCCTTGAGTTCTTGAGAGAATCAAGAACAATGGTGGGGTTTTCTCAATTAGACCAATTGAAACTAAAAAAGAACCGATCCAAAACAATCATTCACCAAGTTTTTTCAATCTAATAACAAGAAAAAGATGAAAACCCAAACATTGAGTCCATAAATCCTTTAATGGAGACATAAACTTGCGAGAAAGAGAGATTACCTTATAGAAGACGATTCTCTCCCACTGATTTCCTTCACCCTTTGCACCAAGAATCTAAATGAGCTTTCATCTATCAAAACTCTTCTTCACTATTCTCCCTTCCCAAACGTCTTATTTCTCCCAAAACTTTAAATGCAAGAACGAGGGGTGAATAGAAGGCCTATCCCCTGGTAGTGTTCTTATTTAAATACAAGTCCCTAAAAATGAAAACGTTTGCATTCGTACCCTTAAACTTCTACAAATCCTCCAAACAAGGGAATAAGATTATTACACCTTTGAAGTGTACACATGATGACATGGACCTATGTGAATAATTTTGAACGTTGATTCATATATACATTTTCAAATGATTGTTTTTCATTGATTCACATATGAATCTTCTCTTCTTATCTTCTCACAATAATCAATCTTCATATTTGAACTAACCCATATGTGTATATATATATATATATATATATATATATAAGAACACCTTTATTTTATGAGAACGCGAGAACACCTTTTGCTATATTCAAACATGTGATATAGTTTATCACATATGATACTAAATCGGAGACGCGAACGATGTTCGATGCGACCTAGATTGCGGGTCAAGTCGCCTGCACACCACTAGGCTCCTCACATGTATTATCATATGTGATACTGGTATTTTTGATGTGATATTGTAATACATCACATATGATACACATGTAATACTAAATCGATATCGCAAATCATTATCCAATTTCTAAAAAAATCCCAAATGTTTCCATTTTTTGAATGGAATATTTATGGAATCTCCATGAATAGGATCAAACCTTATTCCATGGTATTTACATGAGGTTTTTCTTTACCTGAATTTCTTTTTTTTTGCAAATATGGAGATAAACAAAAATACCAATTGAAAGAATAAGTCCAATTGAAAGTTTTTGATTCATCTATCATTATAGACAGCACTAACAAGTGCCACTTTAGGTCATGACCAAGTCTTCCTCAACCACTGGGTGTCCTCACGTGTATTATCACATGTGATAAGAGTGTTCTCGCGTTTTCGCAAAATGAAGGTGTTCTCTTTTGAACCTCCATATATATATATATATATATATATATATATATATATATATATATATATATATAAAGAGAGAGGGGATCAAACGAGAACAATAACTATTTAAAATAACACGAGAACCAACAAAACCACATATGATTTTACATTAACGGACGAAAAAAGCCACGCAGACCTGAAGTCGCGACCAAAGTCGCCCGCATGGCTTTTTTCACCCATTAATGAAAACTCATATGTGATTTTGTTGGTTATCGTGTTCTTTTATATATGTATTGTTTTCGTTTGAACCCGACTCTATACACACACATATATATACGTGAAGGATTGTGTGAGAAGAAGAATTAAGGTAAAAAGAGATATGAACCCTTGATCATTTTTAATCTCAAAACCCTATGAACCGCGTTTGATACGAGAATTAATCTGGTGAATGTTGGTGCATCTAAGGGTGGAAATCCCTTGTTACTCTTCTCACCATAAACAAACTCTATTTAGATATAGGGTTGGGTTCTGGTGAGAATGAATGTTAAGGTGAGAAACGTAAAAAGATATTTGGACCCTTAGATCGATCCTAATTTAATATCAACATTAATGAGATGCAACAAATCAATTCCCGTGAGAAGCACAATTCATGGGTAATGTGAAATTAAAAGTGATCAATGGTCGAAATCATTTCTTACACTTCTCACCATAACTCTTTTTCTCGCACGATTCTTCATATATATATATATATATATATAGGAGAAGACTATTTTGCAATATATATATATATATGCGTGTCACAGTTATTTTGCAACCCAATAAAGGTTACACATCGTGAAATCTTCATCTAAACCGTCAATCGCATTTGGGTTCTCATTGATTCTCTAAATTAATTTACCTGATTTTGTCGAATTTCATCGAACTTATGCAAAATATGTTGATGACATAACGGTTCATGCGATGTATCAGATAAATGTGGTACTTTCATGAAATAGTATGCATTCCATGACATTTAATGAAATACTATGCATTGCAGGTAAGGTTATTGCATGAAACTAATAATCATTGATGCAATCCAGTAATCAATCACGTGTCTACATAATGAACAAGCTAAATGAATGGTTTAGATGAGGGTTGCACGGGGTTGTAACCTTTTACTGTGCTGCAAAATAAACCACCTTCATCCGATACATCGCATGAACCGTTATGTACATCGACAAATTTGTCAGAAATTCGACGAAATCAAGTAAATTCATTTAGAAAATCAATGAAAATCCAAATACAATGTACGGTTTGGATTAAGGTTGCACAAGGTGTAACATTTTACTGGTTTGCAACATAACCATGGCCTATATATATAATAAGGAGGTTCAGGGGAAAACCTCAAAAAAGGAAAAACTGAGGAACATCCTGGTAGCCATTCACCTGGACGGTATGTACTTGTGCATACAAGTAAATTAAGTTGTTTTTTGGTTTTTATGCACGTGTGCATGATGCAAGTTATTTGTATGCAGAAGTGTATATCTTCCAGATGAAGGGCTACAAGAGTGTTCCTCATATTTCCATTTTTTAAGGTTTTCTCCTAACCCTGACCCTAAAAAACGGAAAACTGAGGAACGCTCTGACAGCCCTTCATGTGGACGATATACCCTTGCGCATACAAGTAATTTGTAACATGCACACGTGCATAAAAACAAAAAAACAACAACCTAATTTCTTGTATGCACAAGTGTATACTGTCCAGATGAAGGGCTACCAAGATGTTTCTCAATTTTTTGTTATTATGAGGTTTTCCCCTGAACCCCTCTATCTCTCTCTCTCTCTCTATATATATATATATATATATATAAACCATTTGGTATTTTTCAAATACAAACTTTTTTATACCTTTTTTATAAATACAAACAACCATTTTCGTTATTTTTATATCAAGTTTTGTGTCTAAGAGTTACTTTTAGAATCTTTATGGGACATCAAATATTGTGATAGATGTTTTGTGGATCTGAAATACTGATACAGGGAGAATTCGAGAGTTAATAAAGGTTTTTACAAATAATTGAAAAAAAGATAAACGAGATCGAAAAGGAAAACGAGCCCGAAATAGACTCGGAATTTGGCATCGGAAAATGAGCAAATATAAAGCACCAAAGATCGAGAGTCAGATCGAGCGACAAGGCGGAAAACGAAAAAACAAGAAAACCGGCGGCGCCAGAAGCGGCGCTGGTTAAGCTGCGCTAGAAACCGCGCCAGGGTCTGTTTGGGCATGCCGCACGCATGACCCCGCTGGTTGAACCGCGGCGCACACCACCTGGACACGTGACCCTCCTTCTCCTTATCCAATTCCTCTCACGTCACCAGCCTTTCCATTTGTTTACAATTCCTTTATCATCTAGATTTATTTTATTATTCTTTCTTATTAGGATTATCTTAGGTTATCTTTTAATTATTATAAGTTTAGGATTATCTTAAGCCATACTTATCGTTTTCAATTGTTAGTTATAAATAGGACTTGTTAGGTTTCGTTGAAAGGAAGTTATCAATTAATAAAAGTTTGTTTCTTTTAGAGAGGATTCTCTAGTTCTTTGAGCTTTACGTTCGTAATTCTCACCCGTTAAAGGGTTTAGACGTTTGTCGATTCTTCCGCAAACCCCCGCTACGTCAAATACCAACATAAATTTAGTTTTAGCATATATAGTCACAAAAGAGAGAAAATAACTATTTAGCTATTATTAGTTTATATAATTGTAACAAAAAGAAATTATGAGTTACAAACTTATATCCCTATAAATTTACTTTGAGTAATACATTAATTTATAAAAGTGATAAAAATAATTATTAGGTTATAATTAGTTTGTATTATTTTAACAAAAAGAATTATCAGTTATATACTTAATTATATTTTGGTGATTATATCACTACATTATTCTTATCCAATTTTAATCAACTTGAGATAACATGAGAATAAAAAACAATTTAAAAAAGATATATATATTGATGAAAAATGAGATTATAACTATGTGACTGATAGATTTTTTTTTATTTAAGTATGTAACTGAAAAAGAAAAAAAAGCATATTAATCACATTTTTACATACTTTTTATGTAATAGAATTAAATTTATTTTTAATAAAATCTTGTAATAATATTACTTTTTATAACATGCTAATAAAATAAATGTTTAAATTTTATTAAAGGTAAAGGAAAGTGAGATAGTATATAACTATATATAGTGGTGGGTGGAAGAGTGGGCATTGAAGGAAGACACTTTGAAGCCAATTGGAGGGTGAGAGTTTTGGTGTCTAAAACCCACCAACATCAATTGCTGCTTATCAACAACACCAAAGGAGATTGGAGAAGAGAGCTCTCAACTCTTATAGGTAGGTCTCTCTTGCTTCCTTCCTTCATTCTTTAATAATTATTCTAATCATTTCTTGTGTATCAATGTTTCCATATTTGGTAACTTTCGTGGTTGTGATATGCGTATCAATATATGATCAATTGCTATAGTTAAAAACGATACTTTCGTAAATCTATTTTGGTATTGTTTTAGATGATCTTGATATATTTTAGTTAGAAGTGTTCTTTGAGAATCATGGGTATTTGCTCAACTTGCGTTTCCGTTGCATTTTCTATTTTCCTTAATCATGTAATTTGGCTCATGAATCATTTTGGTGTCTTTTATCACGTCCTCTAATGGGGCCGAAAGCTAAAGAACCAACGGTTAAAGCTAAATAATAGCCTCTTATAAAGCAAGATTATGATGAACTAATGAATAAATTGTTTGCAAGGCTTTTAAGTACTTGTGACCTTGATATCTCTTACTTTTTATCTATTTATGTCCATGGTGTACGATTTACCTTTCTACAATAAACTTTTATGTCTGAATTTTTTGTATAGGGTTCGATTTAAAATACGATGTATCATGTTCAAATCATGTGATCTTTGTAAGAAACCAAAAATACACATGTTATACACACTTCTAAAGAGAGAGTCGACATGAATTAGGCGTTAATGAAACTTTTTACAGGAACCTTTCACAAAATTCTCAAATAATCAGAATGCTTGATTATTAGACCATGGTATTTCAATAAAACAATACGTCATATACCATTAACAACACAACATCAAAAAATGTTTTTTTTCTTTTTTCTTTCTGGATATGATCTTGACAACGCATCAATGTACCCTTACAGTAAAGGAAAAGGTAGAACGATTAAAGGTCACGGTTAGGAATTGCGTGATGCTACATTAATAAACATTTCTACGTTTGATTTTCTATCTTAAAACAACATATCTACTTATAAATTTTAATTACCCTATCGAAAATATAATAGTGTATTTCTCTCTCCTATTTTCACATGTTATTTGTACTTTTGGGGTCTCGTATTAATTGTTATAGCTCTTATTTGTAAATGATTGAACATTTTCTTTGTCAATAAATAAAATTAAAAGATATATATTTCTTCCGGTCATTGTTACAAATTGAACAGTATTAAATAATTATTATTAATGAGATGAGTGTTATATTATATAATTTCTAATATTATCCTAAACAACGTTTAATAGATTTTAAAGAGTTGAGTATATATTATGTCTAATTTATGTTTATGTTCATTTTACCAGTGTCAAATTTAACACTATCCTTTACTTACCGGGTAAGGTTTTAGCCCGCCAAATCGGTTTCGTATGCAACAATTCACCCGGTAAGTGTTAACCGTGGTAAGAGCCGTCGCTCTCACTTACCGGGGTAAGACTCTCGGTCCTTGCATCCGCTCTTACCGGGTAAGATTTTTGGTCCTTACCATATCAATCTGGTAGGTAATATGACTTGGTAAGCGCTTACATGGGTAAGTGTTTGGTAAACGGCCCCTAACTGTTGTTTTAGGCCTTAATCGGTTCTTTACCAGTTTGGTTCTACAGGGTTGGGTTTTGAAAAAAAAAACAAATTTGATGAGAAACGTGAGAACTGGTTATCAACCTTTGGATGATAAATGAGCGACCATTAGGATGAGATGCACCATATCAATTCCCTTTTAAGCCACAATTAATGGAAGGGTATTTGATTAACAGTAATCAACGGTTTAAATATACTTCTTACACTTCTCATAAAAATGATACTTCTTACATGATTTCATATTTGGTCCCCTATAACCAATAACAATTAACAACTCAACCGAGCATTTTGGTCCCCATTTTTCTTAATCAGTCTTGGGCTTTAAACCTCGATGATTATCTCTCTAGCTCATACTATTTATTTTTATGAGAGAATACTTTGTGTGTGCTAAGACATATGTGACAACGAACTCGGAGTTCACTTATTTATTGACCATATATCGAATATCACATTTATAAAAGTACATATGCCGCATTGTTTTATAAAATAGTCATCGTATAATACGTAAAGCTAGAATTCAATAAAAATACCAAAAGTTGTAGTTTTTTTGTTGTTCCAAAGCATGGGCGGACCTAGTTAATGGGTATAGGTGGCACGTGCCATCGTATTGTTTCTCCGACGTAAGGTAAAAAAAATTAGGTTCGTGAAAGGTGTAACCGTATCAGTTTGTTTTGTGCCTCCATATATATTTTAAAACTGCAATAAAGACACAAGTTTCCCTTGGTAGAGTTGGTTTGAAAGACTTTTATTCTACTTCAGACCCAGATTCGAGTCTTGTTAGAGTCATTTTTGTTGTTTTTAGCTTTCAATTTCATATTTATCATGCTTTTAAAAAAATTGCAATAGTAGAACTCAAACCTGAAACCAAGCAAGGGACTAACCACCAAATCAATATTGATTTTATGAAAAACATCTCTATATTTGTTTCTTATAGTCAAATGGTACCACCGTTTGAAAAAATCTCCGAATCCGCCCCTGTTCCAAGGTAAACACAATATTTTTCTTAATACTTGTTTTCGAATTTACATCATTCATGATATCATGTGATAGGTTGTGCTTTAACTTTTAAATCTTGTCTTGTGAAAAAAATGAAATACTTTACGTTTCAAGTGGAACAAAAGAAGTGCAACTTTTTTTTAACAAGTTTTCAATATATTTTATGTTTTTATTTGTCAGTATTAATCATTACTTAAAATATCAGTTCTTTTTTTTTCTTTTTCTATAAGTAAGTTTGTTTAGTTTATATTAACATGTTTTCTTATGCATCTTTTTTTTTTCCTTTCGTGGTTTTAGTTTTTAATTACGTTTTTATACAAGTCCAAGATCTTAACGAAAACCACCAATCCGGACTCCAACCTTAAACTTCAAATTAAACGGAATATATTTGTTCGGTATGGTTTAAACCAAGGTTTTAAATAGCGTGAGGTGTGGCGTAGCGGCGAGGCCAAACCTTAAGTCTTAGGAGCCACGACGAGGCCACAGCATGATTTATAGCGGCAAATTTCTATATCATATATAATATTATATATAAAAACTTATGTTTTGTACTATCACTCGATAATTCAATGATAATAAACAAGTTAAATTATGTTATATATTCAAAACTAGGAAATAAGACATTAAAAATGTAAAAGAAAAAAATCAAATATTGCGTCACAAAAGACTGCACATTGGGGCATGGCGTGCCACACGCATAACGTGGCGTGAGGTACAAGCCTTAAGCCACGGCGTGCCATGACGGCTGTTGCGGCGAGCCTTTTAGAACAGTGGTTTAAACTAGGGGTGTAAACGAGCCAAGTCGAGTCAAGTAGCAGGTTATTCGAGTCGAGCTCGAAAAAATAATACCAGACTCGAGCTCGATTAAATTTTAAACGGACTCGAGCTCCATTGCTCGTTTATGAGCTCAAATTTATAACAACCCAAACAAATTAAAGATTTCAAATCATAATAATTAGATTATCCCAAAACGGGTCCCAAAATTTCTTACATCAATTCAAAATCTGGTTGGCGGAATCAACCTACATAACTGAGAAATAACTAAATGACTATAGTGTTACTATGAGGTCAAGTCTTCCTGCTACGCCCTGCTCACTTGCCAGAGCCTTTCACTACCTGCTTTCCTGAAAGGTTTTTAATTTAAAAGAAAGCGAGGGTTAGACCATGAGGTCTAGTGAGCCCCTCAAACAGTTATCAAAGCATTTAAACAGAATACCATTTCAGTATAAATTGTTCATAAACAGTTTAGATGAATTCATTTCGGATATAAATTCGCCCCTCATAAATTGACACCCTGAAGTCACCCTAAGGTGACAACGAGTCAGTCCCATGCTGCCTTGCAGGGTCACACCGCCCTTGGCATAAACGGGAACACCCTCCCGGCACGAGCTGGCGGGCCACTTCCCGACTTAGTCAATTTACATCAAAATCAATGTATGCATACATCCCACATAAATTTTCAAACATCAATTCATGCAAATAAAGCATAAGCATAAAGCATGGCATTTCTCATCATATATCCGCTTTAGAAAACATATTAAAAACCACACGTTTTAGTTTAGAAAACTCACCTGATATGCTTACTTCCTTCCTACCTCGTTCTGTACTCCCCGAACGATCTACCTGAGTCAAAGGATAACACATAATCTAACTAACTGAACCGTCCGGACATCACTTACCGGACACTCTTACTTCCCGGACATTTCTACTTACCGGACACCACAATGTCCGGACACCTCTGCTTTCCGGATAACACCACTTTCCGGATAACTCTACATTCCGGACGCTTAACCTTTCCGGACACTTAACTTTTCCGGACACCTAACCTTTCCGGACACTTAACCTTTCCGGACACTTAACCCGGTAACCTGCGACAAGAAGCTATCCGGACAACTTCCGGACACCTGCTTCGCAAGAAGGTTTTCGGACGAGGCGCTGTTCGAGTTTAATGCTCGAAATCATGCCAGGCACCCATTAAACAGTAATATAATGCGACGATTAACTACATACAGGCCCATTGTCAAATCCCACAAAGTTTTACTGCCTAAACACAACCCAAAGGTGCTTAAATCTCCCTTAATGGTCTTAAACAACTTTTGCAAGAAAACTCTCAAAACCACAAATCACCAGACTAAATCTTAGATGAGGTTATGGATTAAGGATTACCTGATTGTTTGCTGCAGGAAACAAATTTCCGAATTCCAATTCTTCTTCTGATTCTACCACTTGATGATCCCTCTCTTCTCTTGCACCAAAACCTCAAACTCAAGTGCCCTATTCTCTCTTAATTCTCATCCGACACACACACACACACCAAATCAGGGAAATTGAAATGACACCTAGGGTTTTGTGCCCTTTTATACTCCCTCTCTCATTTACCAAATGGCCCCTCGACTTCTACTTTTATTTACAACTCCACACTAACCACAAAACACTTCGAAAAAGGTCTGGGTCGTTACAACACTTCCCCCTCAAAAGAATTCCGTCCCCGGAATTCCATTTTCGAAAAGGTGAGGGTACTTGGACCTCATATCAGATTCCAACTCCCACGTAGCTTCTCGTCCCTTGTGGTACCTCCAATGAACTTTCACTAAGCGAACTTCCTTGTTCCTTGTCTTCCGTACTTTACTATCTACGATCTCGGTTGGCTCTTCTTCGAACATCAATTTCTCATCGATGCTGACGTCTTCCAATGGAATAGCCACATCGGTCTCGGCCAAACACTTCTTCAGGTTTGACACATGAAAGGTCGGATGGACCCCTTTTAATTCTTCCGGCAATTCTAGCCTGTAAGCTACTACGCCCACTCGTTCAATGATAGCAAAAGATCCGACATATCTCGGCCTCAGCTTCCCTTTCTTCCCAAAACGCACCACTCCTTTCCAAGGCGAGACTTTTAGCATTACCTTGTCTCCTACTTGAAATTCAATAGGCTTTCTTCTTCTGTCCGCATACTTCTTCTGACGGTCTTGCGCGATCCTCATTCTTTCGCGGATTACATCAATCTTATCCGCCGTTAGTTGCACAATTTCCGGTCCGGCTAACTGCCTTTCCCCTACCTCATTCCAATACAACGGTGTTCGGCACTTTCGCCCATACAATGCTTCGAACGGAGCAGCTTGGATACTCGCGTGATAACTATTGTTATACGAGAATTCTATCAAAGGTAAGTGCACCTCCCACGACCCCTTGAAGTCGATAACGCAGGCTCGAAGCATGTCCTCTAACGTTTGAATGGTCCTCTCACTCTGACCATCCGTTTGAGGATGATAGGCCGTGCTTAATTTCAATTGCGACCCCAACTCTCGTTGTAAACTTCTCCAAAATGCCGACGTGAATCGACTATCGCGGTCAGACACAATGGATCGCGGCACTCCGTGCCTAGACACTATCTCGTTAATATACAATCGGGCTAACCTCTCCAACGAGTCCGACTCTTTAATAGGTAAGAAATGTGCTGACTTGGTGAGAATATCAACGATCACCCAAATTGCGTCATTCCCCTTTGGAGTCCTCGGCAACTTAGTGACGAAATCCATTGTAATGTTATCCCACTTCCACACTGGTATCACTGAAGACTGGATTTCCCCATAAGGTCATTGGTGTTTTGCCTTAACTTTTAAACACGTCACACACCGCTCCACAAAGTGCGCAATATCCTTCTTCATTCCCGGCCACCAGTAAAACTGTCTCAAATCTCTATACATTTTATTCGTCCCCGGGTGTATGGAATACCGCGACTTGTGTGATTCTTCTAAGATGCTCACCCTCAGATTTCCCAGCTTAGGAACCCACACTCGGGCTTTCATACACTTCAGTCCATCATTATTAATTTCGAACAACGATGCAATCCCGACTACTCTTTCGCTCCTGACGTTTTCTTCCAACAACGCTTCCTCTTGAAATTTCTTAATTTCCTCCAGAAGGTTCGAGGTTGCCTCGACTCTGAAAGCTATGACTTTGGTTTGTTCTCCCCGTTCCTTCCGACTCAACGCGTCAGCCACCACATTAGCTTTGCCTGGGTGATACAGAATCTCACAGTCATAGTCGTTCAGCAGCTCCATCCACCTCCTTTGTCTCATATTTAGCTTCTTTTGGTCAAACAGATGTTTCAGACTTTTGTGATCGGTGTAAATCTGACACTTTACTCCAAATAGGTAGTGTCGCCAGATTTTCAGAGCGAACACCACCGCCGCTAGCTCCATGTCATGAGTAGGGTAGTTCTTCTCGGGATCCTTCAACTGCCGGGAAGCGTAGGCAATTACCTTTCCGTGCTGCATTAGCACACACCCCAGCCCAAGCTTAGAAGCGTCACTATATATCACAAAACCCTCCGATCCATCAGGTAAAGATAGAATCGGAGCACTGCTTAAACTTTCTTTCAGCTTTTCAAACGCAGATTCTTGCGCTTCAGCCCACGCAAATTTGACGTTCTTCCTTGTCAAAGAGGTCAGTGGCGAAGCTATTCGAGAGAAGTCTTGAATGAACTTCCGGTAATATCCTGCTAAACCGAGAAAACTTCTCACCTCCGATGGGGTTCTTGGCGCCTCCCAATCTTTAATGGCTTCAATTTTAGCAGGATCTACCTTGATACCGTCCGCCGACACCACATGACCCAAAAACTGGACTTCCCTTAACCAAAACTCGCACTTTGAAAACTTCGCGTATAACTTCTCACGCTTTAGCAATTCCAGCGCAGCTCGAAGATGTCTCTCGTGGTCTTCTCGTGTTCGAGAATAAATTAAGATATCGTCAATGAAGACGATCACACATTTATCTAACAACGAGCTGCACACTCTATTCATCAAATTCATGACCACCGCTGGCGCATTAGTCAGCCCAAAAGGCATGACTAAAAACTCGTAATGTCCATACCTCGTACGGAAAGCTGTCTTCGGCACATCTTCTTCTCTAACTTTCAATTGATGATAACCCGACCTCAAGTCTATTTTTGAGAAATAACTCGCACCTTGTAGTTGATCGAAGAGGTCATCGATCCTCGGAAGTGGGTACTTATTCTTCACCGTTACTTTATTGAGTTCACGATAATCTATGCACATTCGCATAGATCCGTGCTTCTTCTTAACGAAAAGTACCGGTGCTCCCCAAGGTGATGAGCTCGGACGGATGAAACCCTTGTCGAGCAGTTCCTGCAATTGAGTCATCATCTCTTTCGTTTCCGCTGGTGCTAACCGATAGGGCGCACGGGCAATCGGTGCTGCTCCAGGTACCAGTTCAATTCTGAACTCCACTTGACGATCTGGGGTAGACTCGTCAGTTCGTCCGGAAACACTTCCGGGTACTCACTCACTACTGACACATCTCCCATATTCTTCTTTTCCTTCTTAGCATCTAACACATAAGCTAGATACCCCGAACAACCCTTTCCCAAACATCGCCTAGCTTTCATCAACGAAATCAAACACGACTTCCTATTTCGTTGATCTCCGTAAATTACCACTTCCTTCTTATTAGCCAAAGGGATACGGATCAGTTTCTTATTACAAACTATGCTAGCGTCATTATCCGCTAACCAGTCCATCCCTAGGACTACATCGAACTCCCCCATCCCCATAGGATACAATTTTAACGGGAAAAAGTGACCATCCACGTCTATGTTGCAACCCTCATAGACCTCCTTTACCCAGACTCGACAATCGTCCGCTATCTCTACCTCAAACTCAAAGTTCAACCTCTTGGGTTTCACTTGCAATTTTTGAACAAAATTGGGCGACACAAACGAACGATTTGCCCCTGAATCAAATAGAACTTTAGCATACATCGAGTCTATAGGAAAGGTACCTGTCACCACATCAGGCGTGTTCTCCGCCTCCTCAGCTGACATGTGGAAAGCCCCAGCTCTGGCGCGGGCCGGCTCCACATTCTTCTCATTACTCTTTCCTCCGCCACTCCCACCTTCACCCCTAGCATAACCTTTCTTTAACTGCGGACAGTCCCACTTGACATGACCCGACAACCCACACTGATAACAGGTCTTCGGATTACGATAGTCTCGAGCGAGATGCCCCACTTTTCCACACCTAAGACATCCCTCCCTTTCAACCCAACATTCTCCCCTGTGCATTTTATTACACTTTGCACACGGTTTATCCACTGGCTTAGATCCCACCCGCAGATCGGGTCTAGCTGAACTCGGCCTCTTACTGTCTCGATTCGGCCCGTCCCACTTACGCTTATCTCCCACTCTCTCGTTCATCTGTCTGCTCTTATCTTTTTCAGTAAGTTCTGATTTATCTACGGCTGCCTGAAAAGTAATTGGGTCCTTCGCTTGCACCAATTCTCTTATACTGCTCTTCAGTCCATAAATGTACCTCTCGATCCGCCTTTCTTCAGTAGGCACGTACAATTCAGCAAACCGAGCTTTCTCGATGAACTTCGACGTGTACTCCTGAACTGACATTGACCCTTGCTCCAAACCCATAAACTCTTCCTCCAATTTCTTAATTGCTGCAAGGGGGCAAAACTGTGCTTTGAACCTTCCGGAAAAAGTCCCCCACGACATGCTCTTAGCTACCTCTGACCCCTTTCCTCCAGTTTCCACATCCCACCAAAAGATTGCCTCAGATTTCAGCATCGACCTGGCAAACAGTACTTTATCCTCCCCGGCGCACTTACAAGTATCAAACGCTAACTCCATCTCGCGAACCCATTTCACAGCTAGAACAGGATTGCGCTCACCGTTGAACGTTGGAGGCTTACACGAAACGAAGGTCTTAAACGAGCACCCCTTCACTGCCTTCGGTTCTGAAACAACAATCGGAGTTGTCACCGAATTGTTCCCTATTTCAGTTCGTGGTGAACATTCCTCCTCGGTCTTCTTCCCAGTGTTGATCTTGGTTCTTTCCCCAGACGTAGTCTTGATCTGGTTGTCTAACACCGCTTGAAGAGTCTTTTGCAACTTATCCATCTCTGTTGCAAACTTATCCTCTGTCACGAAAGTCGGTGTAGCTTCGGGTTTACCCCCTTTCTTAGCATTCGTTTTCTTCACCGGTGCTGAACTCTCTTGCTCGGACATCAATTGGATCTCGGGTTCCTCCACACCTCTTGTCTTGCGCTTAACCGACACTTTCTTTTTCTTACCCTTGCCCTTGGTGGTTGTCGCCCCCACCTCAGTAGCAGCCTTTCTCGGTACTGCTCCTCTGGGTCTCCCACGGCCTGTGCCTCGCCCACGAGGAGCCGCTACTCTTGGCTGATTCACTGGTTCATCCTCAACAATTTCTCCGACTCTTACAGCCTCCCCCCGCAGTGTAGTACTCTTTGTTTGTGCATCCTCCGCTACAGGGATTGACCTACTCCTCAAAGTTCTCGCAGACATTCTGATACACAACAACAGTGAACGACTAATTTAACACCACAGACTATATAGTACTAAAGCAATGGGGTAATAAGGTAATCTAAGCACATACATGTACCTGTAAGTTCACAATTACACTGGCCAGGTGTAACTCCAAATTTACCTTACATGACCGTCCTCGATACCTCATTAGTCCTATATCTATATTAGTGCCCTCCTAACGCATTCCTGATTTCTCGGTTGTGATTTCTACTTCCCAAAGTTTAAGTTTAGGCCCATCCGGTCACCTAAATCCCTTAAACTATGGCACTGATACCAACTATAACAACCCAAACAAATTAAAGATTTCAAATCATAATAATTAGATTATCCCAAAACGGGTCCCAAAATTTCTTACATCAATTCAAAATCTGGTTGGCGGAATCAACCTACACAACTGAGAAATAACTAAATGACTATAGTGTTACTATGAGGTCAAGTCTTCCTGCTACGCCCTGCTCACTTGCCAGAGCCTTTCACTACCTGCTTTCCTGAAAGGTTTTTAATTTAAAAGAAAGTGAGGGTTAGACCATGAGGTCTAGTGAGCCCCTCAAACAGTTATCAAAGCATTTAAACAGAATACCATTTCAGTATAAATTGTTCATAAACAGTTTAGATGAATTCATTTCGGATATAAATCCGCCCCTCATAAATTGACACCCTGAAGTCACCCTAAGGTGACAACGAGTCAGTCCCATGCTGCCTTGCAGGGTCACACCGCCCTTGGCATAAACGGGAACACCCTCCCGGCACGAGCTGGCGGGCCACTTCCCGACTTAGTCAATTTACATAAAAATCAATGTATGCATACATCCCACATAAATTTTCAAACATCAATTCATGCAAATAAAGCATAAGCATAAATCATGGCATTTCTCATCATATATCCGCTTTAGAAAACATATTAAAAACCACACGTTTTAGTTTAGAAAACTCACCTGATATGCTTACTTCCTTCCTACCTCGTTCTGTACTCCCCGAACGATCTACCTGAGTCAAAGGATAACACATAAGCTAACTAACCGAACCGTCCGGACATCACTTACCGGACACTCTTACTTCCCGGACATTTCTACTTACCGGACACCACAATGTCCGGACACCTCTACTTTCCGGATAACACCACTTTCCGGATAACTCTACATTCCGGACGCTTAACCTTTCCGGACGCTTAACCTTTCCGGACACTTAACTTTTCCGGACACCTAACCTTTCCGGACACTTAACCTTTCCGGACACTTAACCCGGTAACCTGCGACAAGAAGCTATCCGGACAACTTCTGGACACCTGCTTCGCAAGAAGGTTTCCGGACGAGGCGTTGTTCGAGTTTAATGCTCGAAATCATGCCAGACACCCATTAAACAGTAATATAATGCGACGATTAACTACATACAGGCCCATTGTCAAATCCCACAAAGTTTTACTGCCTAAACACAACCCAAAGGTGCTTAAATCTCCCTTAAAGGTCTTAAACAACTTTTGCAAGAAAACTCTCAAAACCACAAATCACCAGACTAAATCTTAGATGAGGTTATGGATTAAGGATTACCCGATTGTTTGCTGCAGGAAGCAAATTTCCGAATTCCAATCCTTCTTCTGATTCTACCACTTGATGATCCCTCTCTTCTCTTGCACCAAAACCTCAAACTCAAGTGCCCTCTTCTCTCTTAATTCTCAGCCGACACACACACACCAAATCAGGGAAATTGAAATGACACCTAGGGTTTTGTGCCCTTTTATACTCCCTCTCTCATTTACCAAATGGCCCCTCGACTTCTACTTTTATTTACAACTCCACACTAACCACAAAACACTTCGAAAAAGGTCTGGGTCATTACAAAATTCGAGATCGATTAACTTGTTTATGTATTCAAGATCAATAATATTTATATTTTGATTATATAATTTGTAAACATATAAATATGTCAGGCTCGAACAAGTGTATGCTCGAATGGATCGACTCTTAAAGCTTAATCGAGCTTTCGAACGATTCGAGTCGAACATTGGTGTTATGGAGGTCGACTCGTTAAGTTAAGTGAACTTCATTTTGTGTTCGAGATCAACTTGAGCTCGACAACTATTAGGCTCGAGTTCGAGCTCGAATAGCTCGTTAAAAGCTCGCCTTATTTACACCGCTAGTTTAAACCGTTCATCGTATTAACATGGATGATAGATATTTTATTAATAATTAAAATTACGTATTAGAAAGATTAGATTGTGCATACGTCGTTTTCTAAAACTACCGTCACTTTAAAAGTACCTCTAACAACATCTACAATAGAAAGTCCTTATAAATAAAAAACATAGTTTTTATAAGAACCTCGTATTGTCTAAGTTTTGTACAAAAATCTTGTTTTTTAAAGAAAATTAATTAAAATACCCTAAGTCAAACCAAGTGTTACCAAAATACCCAAAATCTCTCCCAGTTTGCAAAAATACCCCTTTTTTCCGCGATGGGAGCCCGCGATCGCGGGCCAGGGACCATTTCTGACACTTTTTTAAACTTGCAGGGACCATTTTTGAAAAATGGAATCCCGCGATCGCGGGCTCATCCCGCGATGGGGTACTTTTTATGACTTTTCAATTGCAAGGGACCATTTTTGAAAAATTCCAGGGACCATTTATGAAAAATTGAACCGCGATCGCGTAGAATCCCACTGTTCACCCCCGGTTTCTTTCAATTTGATGAATTTAAAATAAAATGTTACACTTTCAACCCCTATACTTATTTACTAAATTTACTTTATACCTTTTACTTTCATTATTTTAATTTTACATTTAACACATATAATCGTTTATTAACTAAAATACGTTAAAAAAATACGTTTTAACTTTAACAAATTACACCATTATAATCGTCTCTTCGATACGTTCGAAATGAGCCCAATCTTGAATTTTTTTGGATTTATATATTTTAATATATATCATATACAGTTATACACTACATAAAAAAAATATTTTTTATATTTAAAATTCATACTCTTATAGTTAATTATTTAATTTATGGTACATCTCTTATTTTTTTTTCAATTTTGTTTTACACTCCTATCGCATTAACATAATAATCATATATTAACTAATTCATTAAATCGTTTTAAATTATTATTATTTGAATGTGTTTATAGATATCGTGAATGGCAATAGGAGAAGGTAGAATTGTTTATAAATGGGGTTTTGACAAGTTGGTATCACTGGACTCATTTAAGAATTGTGAAAATGGGTATTTGGCGAATGATGATTCATGTGTGTTTGGAGCTGAAGTATTTGCAGTTACAGAGTATTGCAAATCATCTTCCCAACCGAAACGGATACCGTGCATGTAAACAAAGAAATCTATTACTGGAAGGCGTCCTGGAGTCCTGTGATCAAGTTAACCTTTTCCTTGATCACGTCCTCCATTCCCATGTAGTCCGATTCGAGTTCTTCTAGTTCCTCTTCAGCTTCCTTAATCTCTCGTTGCAGCTGCCGAACGTGAGCCCTAGTCATGGCCAGTTCTCGTTTCTTCTCCGCTAGATACTCCATTTTCCCCTGCTGAATCCCCCTGTTATGGTTCCACATACCCTTTACCTTTTCGATACCGGCGTTCGCCTCATCAATGTCTTTTTGCACTGCGGGAGTAATTCGTTGACTTTGTCGAAGACCCGTCGGCATAAAATCATACATTGGTGGGGTTCTCATGCCATTATCGAAGTAGTAATTGTCGAATGCCATCTCCCAGTCTGCTTCCTCCTCAGACGTGAATGGAAAATCGGCTGCAGTTCGCCCACAGTTTGTCCACTCCTCGTCTGTTTCCGGTAGCTTCCAGGTACTCCGGCGAGCTCCGTCGTTCAGTGGTTGGTAGGCTCCCGAACGTGAAGTTCCAGCCACATTCGCCGACCTGTTCCCCCTTGATCTTGAACCTCCATCCATTGTGTTAAAAAAAGCGAGAGTGTGTTTGTATAAAAGATAGATAGGAAGTTGTGAATTACTACTTCATCATGCCATCTCCTTATAGCCGTGAAAATGTATGTTCTTCATCAGATATGGTCAAAGATTTCGTCTGAAAAAGTTGCCTGCATGATTCGTCTGAATAGTTCACTGCAAGATTCGTTTGAAAAGAGCCTGTAAGATTCCACTGAAAAAGTAACTGCAATATTCGTCTGCTCTTGAATAAAGGTCTTTCATTAGGCAGAAAATTAGTCTTTAAGTAGTCAAACATAGCTAATTAATGAGAATTTAGATCAGATTTATATGGTACTATCAAATGCAAGTTTCTATAATATAGATATTGTTCTACATTACATGATACCAATTTTTGCATCATATGAATCACTTCCAGACAACAAGAACCAATACCCCAATAATCAAGAAATAAATGCTTGTTCATCCAATAATCTATGTATTAGGATTATCGCAAGTTTCATAAACCTACTTACTAGGTGTTGGAAATATGGGTTTTACTAAACTTTGGACGCATTTAAATTTATATATATGTGTTATTTATAACTAACTTTTAGTAGGTTTATGTTCTCCTATATGAGAGCTTCGAAATGATATATAATGCGTCCAAAATGGAGTATGTGTGAAAGAGATATCGATACTCAAAGTTGAGTAAATGGATGAAATTAGCAAAAACCAAATGAAGTAAACGGTAACTGTATCACAATACTTTAACAAAATAAGTTAATACTAAAAATAACAATTATTTAATGTTACATAAACAACCTAACTACTTAGACCATGCGCATAAATTGACTCCGCCATATGTCGGCGGAAATCCATTGCCTCATCGTCGGTTTCGTTAGGGGGTACCCATATCTCCTCGTTATTTATCAACTTTTGGACATTACGACATACCCATACACCGCAATCCGCATATAACCCGGTCTGCTGGGGTACTTGGCCGGCCATCTTTGTGCGAAAGATACTTGACATTTCGCGACGTCTATGATCCCCTATAAATGAAAAGAACGTATATAGTTTTGCTTTAAACGATTGCATCTGCTCTGTCAATTGTTGTTTGCAGAGACCGTCCTTTTCGCTGTCATATAGGGTCATGACCATAGTGTCAAGTTCAAACACTCCAAGCAGCCAATGTCTGGGATGCAAGCATATGGGGATGTACACCTGAAATATTACAATATATGTCATATATGTTATTAAATAAAATAACAGTAAAACGATTTACATACCCTATCGAGGAGAGTCCAAGAGGTCCCTTCCGAGCCATTGCATATTTCGACCACGGAGGCGGGACCTTGATGGTCCATCAGTATACACTGAAAGAACATAGTGTGCATGATGGTCCACCTCGTGTCTACGCCACGATGTTTTTGCAACAGGCTAACCCAAGAATCGACGTGCTATGCATAAAAAATAGATGGTTAGACATGTAATATAAATATATTTGATTATATATGACTATAATTTAACTTCATACTAACCGTATCGTCTAAGTCAGAGTTCACAGGGTCATCCGCAAGCAATGTTTCAAAAAACGAGGGGTTGATTTCTAAGCCCCCGTAAGGGGTGAATGTCAAGTTGGGGAGGCGACCAGTCCGGCACATCCTCATTATTTCTGATGCCGGGTGAGGCTCCGGTGAAGGCACCTTTCCCTTTTTCTTTCCTCCCTTCTTTCCCCTCGCTTTCTTTGCTTGTTTTTTAGCGGCCGGTGGTGTCGTAGATCCTTGTTGGCCAAATGGGTAACGAAACCATTGTGAAATTGATCGCGACCGCTTTAGAGGGAGCGGGGTCACCTGTGGTGGTGGATCTACAACATCCATCGAGTCATCGTCAGGCTCCGAGAAGTGCTCCGAGAAGTGATCCTGGATAATAGGAGACCCCGTCTGAAAATTACGTTACTCAATGTTTTAAGTACAATTTAGGAAATGTTCACAATTAAACCAAAACTACCAAAATAACTTACAGTATGCATTTCCGGCCTGTAATAGTCATCGGCCGAACCGCCAAAGATGTTTGTGATTGCTGTGGTGGCGAACGACGGCATGTGCTGTGCCCCCGACATCCCGGCCTGCGTGACATTGATCATTAAAATAGTTACAAAATTAGGATTATCGATATATAACTATAATGGTTACTCAGTGTCACTAACACTCTCCGGGATAGTCGAATATGATGTGGTGGCGAACGGCGGCGGCATCTGCGAGGTGTATGCCCCCGACATCCCGGCCTGCGTGACATTGATCATTAAAATAGTTACAAAATTAGGAACAAACATATAACTATAATGGTTACTCAGTGTCACTTACACTCTCCGGGATAGTAGAATAGGATGTGGTGGCGAACGGCGTTTCAGACATCCCGGCCCCCGGCATCCCGTCATGCGTGACATTGATCATTATAAGAGTTACAAACTTAGGAACAAACATATAACTATAATGGTTACTCAATGTCACTTACATTTTCAGGGAATGACGGATGGGATGTGGTGGCAAACGTCGCCTGTGCCCCCTGTCCGAACGGAGCGGGGATCGGTGTCGTACTCGACAGCTAAAACAAATTTAGAACGTAATATTAATATACAAACTAAATAAACGTGGCCAACAAATTAAGTTAAACACTAACATTGACAGCGCTAAACTGTCTGTAGACTTCCTCCAGATAGTGTACACGTGTCTCTAGCGGCCCGTGGACGTAGTCCCACAGGACTTCATGTGAGCCACGCTGTGGCTCGTAGGAAGGGGCCGCCTGATATGGATTGTAGGAGGAGGAAGGGGGCGCCTGGTAGGAGGAGGAACGGGGCGCCTGGTAGGAGGAGGAACGGGGCGGCTGGTATCCACCGGAAGGGGGCCTGTCGTCGTCTTCCTCATCTTCGGAAGTAGGGGGACGTCGAGCCCTTTCCGCCTCTGCGTCAATAAAGGCCACGATGTCTCTGTACCAATCTGTGCCCATCTCGTCGACAGTAGGCACAAGGCGACCGGCGGGCAAGAGTGGCTGCTAAATATATGATAAAACATAAAAGAAATTAATAAGCGGGACTAACGTATGCAAATTGTAAACATAGTAAAAGAACTTACATTTCTAGACGCTTTGAAGAACTCAATCCAAAGCGACCTACTTAGGGTAACACGCTTGTCCTAACGGGTTCTCCTAAGTACTCGATCGTCGCGCTTGACGAAATATCGGATTGATGCGGGAAACATCTCCAATATCCATATCTGGAATTAGACAAGAAGAGCAAGTACGTAAAAAGAAAAGCCAAACAGTTTGTATGTATTATTAACAATTGTTATACTACGTATCTAACCTTGAAGGCGTATGTAAAACCACAACGATTCATCTTTGCATGTCGATCGGCGCGTCTGCCTATGGCTCGGTGCATATTAGAGTAGCAATGTGTCCAGATATGGCTACCCCACGGGTAGCTGTTAAACAGCTCAAGGTCCTCGACGGCCCTAAGGACCGTCGATGAAGAATGCTGGCTATACTCACGGCCCAGGAAGCCCATATCCACGATCACCACCAAGCATACACGGAAAGCATCGTCGTCGGTTAGGGCACTAAGGCCCTCTTTCATCTTTTCCCGGGCTGCCTTCAGCTTCAAACGAGATGCTGAAATGCCGAAAACCCTAGGAACGAAGGAGCAGTCTTCTAAGGGAGGAAGGGGGGGAGCCTCTCCAAAACGTAGTCCTGTAATTAGACAGAACTCTCGACGCCCAAAATGCAATTGAGAGCCGAAGAAATCAAAATGCATCTCCTCCGGCTCAGCGTTGGCGTCCTCGACCTCCAACTGTAGAAACATGTGTACTAGCGTAGGGTCGCCAACAGAGTAAGACACATCCATCCATGGCCCGAACGGTGTCCCTCTATAGATGGTCTCAAGGGTATCTGCGCGATCACCTAATCCCCTAAACAGCGCTCCTAATTCCTCGATGTATGAAACTTTGCACCTTACCGTCAAGTCGATGTTAAAGAAATCCTTCTACATAGTCATTCACAGATGTTATAGTTAGTGTTATATATAGATGCTGCAGTTTATTTTATTTTATATAGATGTTGCGGTTTATTTTATTTCAACGTATAATAGTGTTATATATAGATAAAGTGCGGTTGTATTTTATTTCAACGTATAATAGTGTTATATATAGATAAAGTGCGGTTTATTTTATTTCAACGTATAATAGTGTTATATATAGATAAAGTGCGGTTTATTTTATTTCAACGTATAATAGTGTTATATAAAGATAAAGTGTGGTTGTATTTTATTTCAACGTATAATAGTGTTATACATAGATAAAGTGCGGTTTATTTTATTTCAACGTATAATAGTGTTATATATAGATAAAGTGCGGTTTATTTTATTTCAATGTATAATAGTGTTATATATAGATAAAGTGCGGTTTATTTTATTTCAACGTATAATAGTGTTATATATAGATAAAGTACGGTTGTATTTTATTTCAACGTATAATAGTGTTATATATAGATAAAGTGCGGTTTATTTTATTTCAACGTATAATAGTGTTATATATAGATAAAGTGCGGTTTATTTTATTTCAACGTATAATAGTGTTATATAAAGATAAAGTGCGGTTGTATTTTATTTCAACGTATAATAGTGTTATACATAGATAAAGTGCGGTTTATTTTATTTCAACGTATAATAGTGTTATATATAGATAAAGTGCGGTTTATTTTATTTCAACGTATAATAGTGTTATATATAGATAAAGTGCGGTTTATTTTATTTCAACGTATAATAGTGTTATATATAGATAAAGTGCGGTTTATTTTATTTCAACGTATAATAGTGTTATATAAAGATAAAGTGCGCTTGTATTTTATTTCAACGTATAATAGTGTTATACATAGATAAAGTGCGGTTTATTTTATTTCAACGTATAATAGTGTTATATATAGATAAAGTGCGGTTTATTTTATTTCAACGTATAATAGTGTTATATATAGATAAAGTGCGGTTTATTTTATTTCAACGTATAATAGTGTTATATAAAGATAAAGTGCGGTTGTATTTTATTTCAACGTATAATAGTGTTATACATAGATAAAGTGCGGTTTATTTTATTTCAACGTATAATAGTGTTATACATAGATAAAGTGCGGTTTATTTTATTTCAACGTATAATAGTGTTATACATAGATAAAGTGCGGTTTATTTTATTTCAACGTATAATAGTGTTATATATAGATAAAGTGCGGTTTATTTTATTTCAACGTATCATATTGTTATATATAGATAAAGTGCGGTTGTATTTTATTTCAACGTATAATAGTGTTATATAAAGATAAAGTGCAGTTTATTTTATTTCAACGTATAATAGTGTTATATATAGATAAAGTGCGGTTTATTTTATTTCAACGTATAATAGTGTTATATATAGATAAAGTGCGGTTTATTTTATTTCAACGTATCATATTGTTATATAGAGATAAAGTGCGGTTTAGGGACCCTAGTTGTCATTCTTAAAAGTTTAGGACCTAATTGGCATTCTTAAAAGTTTAGGGACCTAAGTTGTCATTCTTAAAACCGTAGGGACCTAAGTTGTCATTCTTAACATTTTTTTATAAAAAACACATATTTAACAATTTTTTTATAAAATGTGTTTTTTTTATAAAAAATTGTTAAGAGTGTGTTTTTATAAAAAAATTGTTATAGTTTTATGGTTTTATGTTTGAATGTGATATTTGTATGTTATAATGTGTATGTTGTTATAGTGTGTTTTTTCATATAAAAATTGTTGAAAATGTGTTTTTTTATAAAAACACACCCTTAACAATTTTTTATAAAAACACACTCTTAACAAATTTTTTATAAAAAAACCTGTTTTTATAAAAAATTGTTAAGGGTGTGTTTTTATAAAAAAATTGTTAAGAGTGTGTTTTTATAAAAAAAACATTGTTAACAATTTTTTTTATAAAAACACACTCTTAACAATTTTTATATGAAAAAACACACTATAACAACATACACATTATAACATACAAATATCACATTCAAACATAAAACCATAAAACTATAACAACTTTTTTATAAAAACACACTCTTAACAATTTTTTATAAAAAAAAACACATTTTTAACATTTTTTTTATAAAAACTGTTTTTATAAAAAAAAATTAACAATTTTTTTATAAAAAAACACATTATAAAAACCATAAAACTATAACAATTTTTTATAAAAACACACTATTAAACATTGTTTTATAAAAAAACTGTTTTTATAAAAAATTGTTAAGGGTGTGTTTTTATAAAAAAATTGTTAAGAGTGTGTTTTTATAAAAAAAAACACATTGTTAACAATTTTTTTATAAAAACACACTCTTAACAATTTTTTTATAAAACAACACTCTTAACAATTTTTATATGAAAAAAACACACTATAACAACATACACATTATAACATACAAATATCACATTCAAACATAAAACCATACATATCATGTTAAACATAGAACATATTCAAACATAAGTTATAAACACTATAACAACCTACAAATCATATACCTTAACTTAAAATAACATACAAAAAATAACAAATAACATAAGGAAAACATACCAAAGAGTTAATACGAGACATCTTTACAAAACCCGAACGCGTATTCCACACGAGAAAATTGAGAGAGTGGGAGAAAATTGAGAGAGTTTGATTAAAATTTGAGAGAGTGATTAAAAAAATTGAGAGTGGAGAGTGGTCGTGTCTTGGTCCCCCCCCCCCCCTTATATAGTGCGGCCGAAGGAACAAGGGAATTAGGGTTTAGGGTTCGTCAAAGGGATTTTAGGGTTAACCCTGTGCCGACACGTGGCACAGGAGCCCGCGATCGCGGGAGGTCAACGAAAGTCAATCGCGGGCAGGGACCAAAAATGCACACGCGGGTATTCTTGAGGGGGGAAAGCTGTACCGCGGGAATTCTTGAGGGACCAACGCGGGCAAAGTGGGCAAACTTTGGTGACACGTGTAGCCCGCGATCGCGGGGGTCAATGAGTCAATCGCGGGCAGGGACCAAAACTGCACACGCGGGCATTCTTGAGGGGGGAAAGCTGGATCGCGGGCATTCTTGAGGGACCAACGCGGGCATTCTTGGTGACACGTTGTCTGGAGCCCGCGATCGCGGGCTCCATCGCGGATTTTTTGGGTACTTTCGTAAACTGTGAGAGATTTTGGGTATTTTGGTAAGAGATGGTCAAACTTAGGGTATTTTAATTAATTTCCCTGTTTTTTATATTGAGTTTTGTATGAAGTGATATTCTATTAGCTTTAACTAAGTATTTGATATTTATTATAAATGGTTAATAATTATTGATGTTGGAAAAAAAAATACACGAGATTTATAGAATAAGTGAACTTCTGTCTAAGAGAATCTTTAACAAATTTTTTAAAAATTCTTTAAAATAGAGAATTAAAACTCAATATATTCAAAAATATTTATATTCGTCTCCGGTTTTTTAAGACTAAAATACTTTATGTAATAAAATATTAAATCTTATAAACATCTAACATTATATATTAAAATAATTTATAAATCATAGATGCTCTAAGGTTTGTAGCAAAACGAAAATAAGAATTCTATTAGGCGTTCTCTTGTTATAATTTCATCCCAGTATCGTTCTTGATCGAAATGAAGCCAAATTCACACATAATCACCCAAACTTAGATCTCTAATGATTCCCAATTACGAAAACAACGACGAAAATCGCACTTGATTTCATCTTTATACAATTTTTCACGTTTCCCTTTTTCTTTTATCCGATCATTTACAATAAGTTGGTACCTCTCGCCTTCAATTTCCCTCGAACAATGTTGCATAAGAGAGAGAAAGTAGAGAGGGAGACCACATGTTTACACACTACAATAAAATTAAGTTTATAGGACGCCTAAAATAAATAAGCGTCTTAATAAAGTGTTTTATAGGACCAAAGTTTATAGGACGAGGCAAAAAAAACGTCCTATCAAAAAGTGTTACAAGAGTTTATAGGACGTTTTTAGACGTCGTAACAAGTTTTTAGAACATTTTTCAAATAAAATGTCTTATTAACTATTTTATAGGATGCTTTAGAAAAGAACACTTGTGTTTATGGGACATTTTCTCAAACAGTGTCCTATAAAATTAGCTAATACGACACTTTATTTTGAAAATTTCTAAAAACCTTGTTACGTACGACGCTCAAAAGCATCCTATAAACTTATTGTAACACTTTTAGATAGGACGTTTTTTTGTTTGGTCTTATAAACTAAGATCCTAGAAAACACTCTATTAAGACGCTTATTTATTTTAGGCATCATATAAACTCAAATTTGTTGTAGTATGTTATGATCTCCCAAACATGGAAGAAGGGTAGACGGATGTCAATTAAGGACCAGACTCCATGGTTATTTTTAGCCACCAAAAATCTACCGGCATGTTGAGTAAGTTATGTCGGTATGTTCTTGGAAGCATCCGAATTTTTGTTTATAAGTTTGATTACTTTATACAAAATCTGTAGGGTTTCATAGATTCTAATGTTTTTGTTCCTTTAATTTCGTAGAAATTGATATATAATAGAGAAATTAATTAAACTACCCTAAGTTTGAAAGTGACTTACCAAAATACCCAAAAAATATGAAGTTTACCAAAATGCCATTTTTGCCCGCGTTATGGAGCCCGTGATCGCGGTCAGGGACCAATTGTGAATTTTTTTTCAAGATATATTTACACTTTCAGCCCCTGACCCCGCGATCGAGGCCCGCGATGGCCCGCGGTGGGGACTGGAAGTATAAATAATATTGTAAAAAATTTCACTTTCAGTCCTTGCCCGCTATAGAGGGCTCTCACCGTGGAAATTTATGGCATTTTGGTAAACTTTTCAAATTTTAGGGTATTTTGGTAAGTGACTTTCAAACTTAGGGTAGTTTAATTAATTTCCCTATATAATAATTAATGTTTGGCACTATTTTCTTGAATTGCATTGGAATATTTAAATAAAAGTTGAGAATTGCTTTAGGGATGGTGTTATCTGAGGTAGATATCTTCTGGATTATTCTATGGCTAATATGTGATTGGTGAATTGCTAGTCTGTTTCATTCTATGTAGTTTACTTGGAGTCAAGGGGTGGGTACACTTGATTGACCAAGACCATTGTTCTAGATTTGTACCTTTGGAGGATTTGGTATCACAAGTCATCAATACAACCATGTCTATACTAATAAGTGGTAAATGTAAGTTAAATTTGAAGAGAAATCGAACTAGTTACCAATGGGAAGCAAAGCCAAGGCCTTACCGGTTGTGGTGGACCATTGTTTCTAAAGGGTGTCCTAGGCTATGCCTAGACTAATCCCTTGGCAAATTATGACCGTAAGACATCAGGCTTGATTAAACCTCAGTGGCCACAGTGTGTACGCCTGGATTAGAACCCTGGGCAGATGGGATATTCCACCACATCCCCCGGAGCCTTAACCGGCCAGTACGCCACAACCCTTGTGGTTTTGTTTCTAAAGTTCAATGACATATTTTAATGAGCTTGTGATTTATGTTGAACTTGACTAAAATTTCAAAAATTCTTGTCCTATTTCTGAAACTTAAGCAAGTCATGGTTCTCTCATTCTTTATCTAGGGGAGGTTTGTACTGCTATTATAGTTCTTTAAATGAACGTGGAATGTGTCACTAGTGTCATATGCATTGCTGTAATTCTTTAGTTAAATCTGAAAGAGGTTTGTAATCGTTTTTCATGTGAGTTGTGGCTTATTGTTTGAAGGACCTTTCACATGCATTTTTTTCTCAGTTATGTAGATGAAACCTTGCATTTAACTTGTGGGATGTTAGTTAAAAAGCCATGCATATTCACTGATAGTTAATTCATTTGATTATGCTTAACATACTATAATGTATGCATCCTATGTACAGGTTTTGAACATTGTACATTGAAGGTTGAAGGTTTTTCCTGTTCACCATCCTACAAATATACCTTCTTTCATACTATGGCCGAAGATGGTGTTGTGCTTCCAACACAGGGAAAATGGAATCTTCCGATCTTTATTTTCTTCAAAGATCTTAGGTACTTTCTTCATAAGAAACAAAGTCCCTTATTAAGAATTATTTTGTTTTTGGTTTGAATCAACTTTAAACACTACGTACAATTTGTTGTTGATGGTGTTTTGATCGATGAATGCTAAAGTTATTAGATTGCAGTTCAGCTTATAAATCTCTTGGTTACTAAAATGAGATATCATTTGGAGAAGCTTTGTACTGTTTTATTGAGCTCGTATGCTGTTTTCTATTTAGAATTGTTCAATCAACCGTTGGAGTTCTTATGGTCGTATTAAACGGTTGTGTAGGCTTGTCCTCAAGATGGACGCTCTTGGAAAGGAAATACTTTTTATTGCAGTACCTGCAGCCATGGCTTTAGCTGCTGATCCTATTGCTTCTTTAATTGACACTGCGTTTATTGGTCGTATAGGTATGTCTTCTTAGTTCATTCGATCCTACCGTTGTTCATTTATACGTACGCATAATGTTTCACATGTTTTTGTTGTACTTAGTGATTGACATTTTATTCTTTCATAGGGTGAGCATGGTATCCATGCATGCTTAATACAAGAAAATCAAGAAAATTTGACAAATATAACTTCATCCGTCCCAAAATAAGTGTCTTGATGGCAATGGCGGACCTAGAGTGTGGGATACGGTGGCACGTGCCACCGTATCGTTCGTTGGCGAAGGGTAAAAAGTTTTAGTCGTGTGAAGAGTGCAACTGTATCGTTTTAAATGGTGCAACCGTATAAAAAAACTCTAAAATCAACCAAAAAACTCTTAAAATCAACAAAAAATACCCGAAAAGTTCTTTCGAAATTGATTTTTTTTAAAGTTCCTCGAAATCGAGAAAAAAATTAAAAAAAAATTCTCAAAGCAGTGGAATTAGGCTAAAACAACATCGGGCGATGTGGAAAATTTTTAGGTTCGTCAAAGGTGCCACCATAAGAAAAAATTTATGGGTCCGCCTCTGCTTGACGGGTGTCGAGACCGTCAAATAATAATAGTTTCTAACTATCCCAAATTACAATATAAATTGTAATAGTGGTAAGTCAAGTCGAATCCACAGAGATTGGTCGTGACAATTATTTTACTTCTACACGTTACGTAAAAAGGGGGTGGATTTGATTGAGAAAACTAAACATACGACTAAAATTAATTATAAACACTAAAATAAAACGAAACCCAACAATAGTCCACTTCAAGTAATGATGCAAAACATTATCATCGATTCCTAACGGTGTAAAATGGTGAAACAAGACCAAATTGGCCATGGTTATCAACAAGCTCTGATAACCTCGATTTTCCCTTATTAAACATTGATTAAACCGTTAAGACTTGTGGCGTACTGGTTAAGCCTTGTGGGGGATGTGGCTGGTAACCCATCTACCCCAAGTTCGAATCCAGACGCTTTCAACTTGTGGCCACTAGGGATAAACTCAGGGCTGCACGCTTTAGCAGCTGGGACAATTGCCTCACCTTGCCGGGATTAGTCGGGGCAATGTCCTCGGATACCCTTCCAAAAAAAAACATTGATTAAACAAGCTCTTAACCAAATCTTAATTACAAATAAGAGTTTAAATAAGCTCTTAAACCCCTAGATGCAATTAGCTTTTTCGAATGAGGAAAATACCAATTTAAAGCAATAAGCTCATAAGCTCGGCTTACTAGAGCTTTGATTGCAAGATTTCAGGAACCCATTTCAAAAACCTTACCGAAATCAAGTGGGTTCAAATGCTATTTTATCAAAATTCCAAGTAAAGATGATGACTGCGTTTGACTTCTTGGGCCTGCTTTCTTCCCTCCTTTTCTTTTCACGTGGGCTGCTTGATAGGCTTTCCTTTGTCTTTTTTTTAAAAATCTTTTTCAGTCCACCTGAGGGGGTGGGAATGTGTAGTCCAAAACACAAATCAAATTTTTTTTTTCCTTTGATGGTTGCTGCCAACAGAAGAACACAAACATTTAATTAGTTAATTTCTTTTTCTTTTGTTTTTTTTTTCACTTTATTTTTAAACAAACAATTAAATACTAAAACTCAATTTAACATGGATACCTTGGGCATTTAATTGACACAAATATAGGATAATTTGATACAAAAAATGTATAAATATAGCATTTAATTTATCATGTCTACTTTCATAATGTAAAGCATTGTGAAGTGTTTTGGCCTCGTGTATGATTGCAATTTGTTATATCTTAAATCATTGTTGCTTCTGTATAGGCCCGGTGGAAATTGCGGCTGTTGGAGTATCTATTGCTATTTTCAATCAAGTTTCAAAAGTAGCCATATTCCCACTTGTTACTATTACAACTTCCTTTGTTGCCGAGGAAGAGAGTTTAGAAAGAATGGACAGGGAAGCAATGAAACTTCAGAACACAGAGAAGGGTTCTACGAATAAACTGGAAACAAAAGAATTGACACAAGATGACATCAAACTTGAAAAGTTAGAGAATGGTTCGACGGAAAAGGATGAGAAAAAGGAGTTGGCGCCGGAAAATGGTATGTTGGCTTGGTAATTTAAGTTAAAGATCATTCTCTTATTCATTTCTTCACATTGTTATTTTTTTAAAGTATGTGTGTGTATATATATATATACATATATATATATATATATATATATATATATATATAGGATACAAATCAAATACAAACCATGTATTTTTCATTTCTTACAAACTAATGTGCATATATGTAAAATCTGAGATGCATATATGCAGTATCCGATATGAATATATGTTCATTATATGTATATTCTTGCACGTTCATATGCACATTGTTCACATATGCAGACTGTGGTTTGTAAGGTGTGCAACAAATGCAAGATTTGCATTTTATGGAGCCTCTCTCTCTCTCTCTATATATATATATAGAGAGAGAGAGAGAGAGAGACTCCATAAAATGCAAACCTTGCATTTGTTGCACACCTTACAAACCACAGTCTGCATAAAAGTGATTATGGTCAATTCTCCCTTTCTGCAATACACAATGAACCCTTAATATAGGGAAAGATAATACAGGGAAATAATCTCTATCATCAATGACTAACAAACTATCCTAAAATACATGATCTACAAAATCATTTACATAATTACTAATAGTCCCCCGCAGTTGGAGCGGGAGGAGAGCAGACGCTCAAACTGGTACGGAAGTTTTCGAAGAGCTGGCGAGGTAGACCCTTGGTAAAAATGTCGGCATATTGGTACGCGGCGGGAACGTGAAGAACACGAATGTGACCAATTTTTACTTTTTCCCGCACAAAGTGAATATCGATTTCAACATGCTTGGTTCTTTGATGTTGAACCGGGTTACCTGACAGATAAACTGCTGAGACGTTGTCACAGTAAACCACGGTTGCCTTGCGCAATGGGACGTGTAGCTCGAGAAGTAAATTACGCAGCCAACTAGCCTCCGCCACGGCATTTGCGACCCCTCTGTATTCGGCTTCGGCGCTGGAACGAGAGATGGTGGATTGTCGTTTGGACGACCAAGACACTAAGTTGTCACCAAGATAAACGCAATAACCGGAAGTTGATCGTCGTGAATCAGGGCAACCACCCCAGTCGGCATCGGAGTAAGCTGTAAGAGTGTGACTAGGTGATGCAATGATGCGAATGCCGAAGTCGATTGTTCCTTTTATGTATCTAAGAAGGTGTTTCATGAAGTTAAAATGTGAATCCCGTGGTGCATGTATAAACAAACAAATTTGTTGTACCGCATAAGAGATATCGGGCCGGGTAAACGTAAGATACTGAAGTGCACCGGCCAAACTGCGGTATAAAGTGCCATCGGGTAAAGGGTCGCCTGCAGTAGCACTAAGCTTGGATGTGGTGTCCACAGGTGTATTGCACGGTTTGCAATCAGGCATAGACGCTCGTTTGAGAATGTCTTGTGCATACTGAGATTGAGATAAGAACAAGCCGTGGCTGTCGCGCTTAACTGAAATCCCCAAAAAATGATGTAACGCCCCAAGATCCGTCATAGCAAACTCCTGCGACAATGTCGTAATGATGGACTTCAAGAGGGTGGAGTCCGAGGACGTAAGAATGATATCGTCGACATACAACAAAAGATAAGAAGTATGAGTTCCTTGCCGATAGATGAATAATGAGTTGTCACATACACTACTTCGAAACCCATTGTTGGTAATATAAGTTGCAAATCGATTGTACCATGCCCTCGGGGCTTGCTTGAGCCCGTATAGCGATTTACGAAGACGACAGACGTGATGTGGGGCATTTTTATCAACAAAGCCCGGCGGTTGGTGCATGAAAACTGTTTCTTGAAGATCACCATGCAGAAACGCATTTTTCACGTCTAGTTGGTGTATTGGCCAAGATCGAGAGACGGCAAGGCTTAGGACCGTTCGGATGGTAGCCGGTTTGACTACCGGACTAAATGTGTCATCACAATCAATCCCAACCGTTTGAGATTTCCCATTAACCACCAAGCGAGCTTTGTATCGTTGAAGAGTCCCATCCGCATGATATTTGTGGCGGAACAACCACATGCAGCGTATAATCGGGCGGTCAGTGGGACGAGGTACAAGCTCCCAAGTATCATTTTCCAATAACGCATTGTATTCGTTGTGCATAGCACTTAACCAATTTGGATCCTGGATAGCCTTAGCGTAGGTGGATGGGATAGGAGAGATGGGAGGTTGGGTGGAAGTATGAAGGTTAAGTGGTTGGCGTGGTTTGAAGATGTCGTGCTTGGCACGGGTAGTCATAGTGTGGGTGTTGGTTGTGGGCGGTATGGTGGGTGGCGGTGAAGATGGTGGGGCGGTAGAGAGCGGTGGAGAGGGTGGTGTTTGGGGCAGGGCTGGTGGTGATGGTGGTGGTGTGTCGTTTGGTGATGAGGATGTGAAGAAAGGTAACGGAATAGGGTGGTCGTCGAGGAAAGTGTAGGAGTTTGATGGTGTAGTGTTGGGGTATGGGAAGGAGTTTTCATCAAAAATGACGTGTCTAGATAGAAGGACTTTTAAAAGGTTGTTGGGTCAAGACAACGGTAACCCCGAAAATTGGTAGGATACCCTAGAAAGATGCAGCGGAGAGAGCGGGGGTGGAGTTTGTGGGGTTGAGTTGCAGAGGTGTTTGGGTAACAGGCACACCCGAATACCCGTAGATGGTCATACGTTGGGTGTCGAAGGTATAGGGCAAAGGTAGGAGTGAGAGAGTTTAGGCGTTTAGTAGGTAGGATGTTGTGGAGGTAGGCGGTGGTATGAAGGGCCTCAACCCAAAATTGTGGGGGAAGGTGAGCGTGGGTAAGAAGAGCACGAACAATGTCGTTAAGACGACGTATCATGCGCACAGATTTGCCGTTTTGAGGTGAGGTTTGAGGACACGAAAACCAAAACACAAGACCATTGGTTGAAGCAAAGGTTTTGAATTCACTATTATCAAATTCCCCCCCTAAGTCACATTGGAAAGATTTTATTTTACGGTTAAACTGAGTGAGGATAAGGCGATGGAATTTGGTGAAGTTGAGGAAGGTTTCAGATTTATATTTCAGGGGGTAAATCCAGACATATTGTGTAAAATTATCGATAAGTACCATATAATATTTGTAACCGGAATTACTACTAACAGGAGGTGTCCACAAATCACAGTGAATGATATCAAATGGTGCAAAAGTAGTAGTTTTTGAATCATAAAATGGTAACCTTTTGTTTTTTGACAATTGACACGAGTGACAAACCGTACAAGGTTTGACTTTATTACAAGAAATAACGAAACTAGTACGAAGGATATCTAAAATAGTAGCGCCAGGGTGTCCAAGTCGGTTGTGCCATTGATCGGTGGTGGAGGTGGCTAAGTGAACTGATGGTAATGGGTCGGGTGTGGTGAATGGGTATAGATGACCCGGACTATTGTGGCGCGAAAGAAGCTTCCCCGTCTTGAGATCCTTTACAGAAAAACCGAAAGGGTCAAATTCAACAGACACATTATTATCACGAGTGAAACGGCGAGCAGATAAGAGATTTTTAATGATATGTGGTGTGTAAAGGATGTTACGGAGATGGAAAGTGCTATGGGGAGTTACGTGTAGGGCATTTCCGGATCCTTTAACAGGTATACCAGTGCCATTACCAACGCACACATTACCTATATTAGAAGATGATAAAGCGGATTGAATTTTACCTGCATCGGCAGTCATGTGAGAATATGCGCCTGTATCCATGTACCATGAAGGATCTGGATAGTTGAGATGCATGATTTGAAACGCTGCTCCAAGATCAGTTGGATTTAGAGCATTAAAGTCGTGCGTGGGCTGATAGATTGGTTGATTTGGCCATCGAATCGGATTGCACAGAAGTAGAGCCCATTTGCTGATACGCAATATGGGCCGCAACAGATTGGGCTGTTGGTGCTTGCGGAGAAGGACTACCGGGCCAGGAGGCATTGGGCCATCCACTTGGCTGTGTAGGATACGGGCAGGGTGGCGGGGCCCACCAGGCCCACGGTGGGTAGACGTTAGGCGGTGGAGCTCTCGGAGCAGAAAAGCCGCGACCACGACCGGGGTTAGCAGATCGACCTCCGCGGGCAGAAGATCGGCCACGACCACGACCCCTGCCATATGATCGCTGATCGATAGAGGGTGGCGGTGATGCAATGGTGGCGGCGGATGAACTCTTGGCGGCAGAGGGAGCCATCATGGCTGTTTGGGTTGAATGTTGGCGCGCCGATTGCCGCTGTTGTTCCAGTTGAAGCATGCTACATGCCGTGTCCCAAGAGGGAGAGCTTTGGTTAATAAACGAGGCGACCGTGTCGAATTCCGCAGGGAGACCACGAACCAACTGAAGAACCATTCGCTTTTCATTAACCGGATTATCCACATCCGTGAGTTGTCCCGCGAGATCTTTAATTTTCTGGCAATACTCGTCCATAGAAGAGCACGCGGCCAGAGTCAGGTTTGTGAATTCGTGTTCGAGGGCGGCGGCCCGGGAGCCCTTGTTGTTGAGGAAGATGTCGCGAATCTTTGTCCAAGCATCGTAAGCAGTAGCATCCGAATCAAGTACACGAACAAGGAGATCATTAGACAACGTACCATAAATCCATTGCAACACGATTGCATCGATCTCGGCCCATGTTTCATAGGATGCGTCGGCGCGGTTTGGTGACGGCGTACCGTCGATGTGATCGAGTACCTTGTAACCTCTAGCATGAAGTTTGAAAAGCTTTACCCATGATGAATACGTAACCGTGGTTCCATCCAGTATCCGAACCTTATTCTGGATGTTCGTGACAGTGTAGACGGGATGGAGGCTCGTTGCTTTGGGTATGGTTTCGTTGGATGGAGCCATGGCTCAATCGGTTTCTTCTTGCCGGAGAAGAAGGGGCAACGAAAACAATGGAGTTGGCGGTTAGGGTTTCAGAGATAGGCTCTGATACCATAAAAGTGATTATGGTCAATTCTCCCTTTCTGCAATACACAATGAACCCTTAATATAGGGAAAGATAATACAGGGAAATAATCTCTATCATCAATGACTAACAAACTATCCTAAAATACATGATCTACAAAATCATTTACATAATTACTAATACTGCATAGGTGCAGACTGGTTCTGCATATATGCATATGAATACGGGCAAGAATATACATATAATGGACATACATTCATATGGGACAATGTATATATGCGGAACCAGTCTGCACATATGCAGACTGTGGTTTGTAAGGGGTGCAACAAATACATGGTTTGTATTTGATTTGTACCCTATATATATATATATATATATATATATATATATATATATGACAAGAGGATCGTTCAAATGAGAACGCTAACTATTTAAAAATCACATGAACAACAAATCATGTAGAAAAAATCACATGTGATTTTACATTAACAGCCGTTCTCGTGTTTTCTTAAATAGTTAGCGTTCTCGTTTGAACCCACCTCTATATAACAAATACTTACGCACACATTATTGTTCTATCGCACAAGTTAAAGCATGTATTCATGATCTTGTGGGTGTCTTGGTCTTGTTAATCAGGTTTCAAAACAAGCCCATGCAACCATACGACCATTACCGACAACATCTCAAATCATTCAAAGCTCAAAAAGCTAAAACGAAATATCCCTTCAGCCTCAACTGCTTTGCTGCTTGGTGCAATTCTCGGTCTTGTTGAAACACTATTACTTGTACTTCTAGCAGAACCACTTTTGAGTTTGATGGGCGTAAAATCCGTAAGCATCTACATTCTTATGGTGTTTTGGGATTACCATAATGATTTTATGACTGCTTTTTTTTCTGTTAAACAGGGTTCTCCGATGCTATTACCTGCACATAAATATTTGACCCTACGTGCACTTGGAGCTCCAGCAGTTCTTCTTTCTTTGGCAATGCAAGGTGTCTTCCGTGGTTTCAAGGATACAAGAACTCCTTTATATGCCACTGGTACGTCACTTGTATTATTAATTCCTTTTCTTTATAGTTGACGATCCATCTATATACTTTTCCGGCTTAATAATGCAACATATTTTTCCGCTCCAATACAGTTGCAGGAGATTTAGCGAATATAATTTTGGATCCAATTCTTATCTTTGCCTGCAAATTGGGAGTCAGTGGTGCAGCCATTGCACATGTTCTTTCTCAGTAATTATCCATCCATCAGATTTGTGCATTTTTGTTTTTACTCGTTCAACTATGAAACAAATCGGTTCATGAGTTCTTTAGAAATTCTGTTTTTCTAACTAACTGTCGTCGACTATTTTGCAGGTACCTAATATCAATAATTCTTTTAGTTAAATTGATGCAACAAGTTGATCTACTACCTCCAAGTGTCAAAGCTTTGCAGTTCAGCCGGTTTCTTAAAAATGGTATGAATTAAACTTGTGCTACGTAATTAAGTGGATGGTGTTCGCTTTCAAACGTATTTCTGGTGCTTTCTCTACAGGCTTCCTATTGTTATTTAAGGTAATAGCAGCAACTATCTGTGTGACCTTGGCTGCATCATTGGCTGCGAGGTTGGGTGCAACACCAATGGCTGCGTTCCAGATTTGCTTACAAGTGTGGTTGACATCTTCACTTCTTGCTGATGGTTTGGCAGTTGCTGGACAGGTATATGCGGTTTGCTTTATGTGATATTTTCACTATTTTTTGACCGCCTCAATACACAATATATATACCCTTTTCTCTATAACTGGATGGTTTGGTTTGTTCTTTGTAACAA
The DNA here is from genome assembly GCA_033807775.1 of Saussurea involucrata. NCBI lineage: Eukaryota > Viridiplantae > Streptophyta > Magnoliopsida > Asterales > Asteraceae > Saussurea > Saussurea involucrata. The sequence goes on from CM066325.1 coordinate 39,859,467, forward strand.
GTTTTGAATATTGGAAGTCTGTACATTGCTGTTAAGGTTTAATATCTTTGTCCGTGGAATATTCTAGGCGATAATTGCTTCATCATTTGCTGAGAAGAACTATGAGAAGGCAACAGCAACGGCAGCTCGAGTATTACAAGTATGTTTGCGATTTATATATTGGATATTACGACTGGTTATCATCCATTTGGAAGTTCCATTAGGAACCCAAAAATGATTACGAACTCTTGAACTGCCTACAAAGTGCTACATGTCCCTCTTCATGATGAATATTCATCGTGATTAACACATTCATGATGAATATTGAAATGGTATTCATCATAAATGAGTAAAAATCTGATGTACCAACATATGCACATTGGTTTGTAAGGGGTGCAACAAATACAAGTTTTGCATTTTACGGAGCCTCTATATATATATATAGATAGATAGATCGCGCTAAAAATTCTAGGTGTTGTAATTTGCAGATGGGCTTCGTAATGGGCCTCGGGCTAGCTCTTCTTGTTGGATTCGGGTTGCAATATGGTTCCGGAGTGTTTACAAAAGACATAAATGTTAAACACATCATTACCATAGGTGTCCCGGTACTCATCCATCTTTTTTAACCGATATTCCTTTCAATTATTTTTCGTTAATGATTATCACCGTCTCATCTCACTGCTCCTCTTTCCCACAACCAGTTCGTTGCCGGCACACAACCAATCAATTCAATAGCATTCGTATTTGATGGGGTTAACTTTGGCGCATCCGATTTCGCTTATTCTGCATACTCCATGGTTAGCATTTACTACTAAAAAACAACAACATTTTTGTCTCTAAACTTATGTCACCTTATGTTTATGTGAATTTTTTCGTGTTAGATCCTAGTGGCTATAGGGAGCATCGGATCATTATTTGTTTTTTACCAATCTGGTGGCTTTGTCGGAATATGGGTCGCTCTATCTATTTTCATGGGCTTACGGGCAATCGCAGGCATTTGGAGGTAACCTTCACCAATCATATAAACATCGATTGTAAAACCAATTTTTTTAATGGTTTATTGATAAGTTGCGAGTTCAATTTGCAGGATGGGCACGGGCACGGGTCCATGGTCTTTTCTTAGGAAGTAGAAGATGGTTGTTGCTTACGGGATTCATAATAAAAGAAACGAGTTATCGTCATAGGATGTCAAAACTCCTCATGTAGAGTTTGTATACTTCTTTGGTTTCTTGCTTATACGATAGATTTCCCGTTGCATCTTTTTCGACACTTGTTTTAAGATCTTTTTTTTCATGCATTATTAAATTGTACGTTATGCAATGGATGATAGTAACATTGTAGTTCATACTATCAACTGGTGCATAGTTTGCAAGCTTTTCGTACATGTGTATGATAGAAAAAATTGCTTACCTAGCATCTTAGTGTACTTGGGCTATCTTTTTCTTTTAATGATATATTTATTTACGACACATACTCATGTACACTCTTCACATTTGGTGAGGTTGAACCCTTAACCATTTGAAAAGTTTTTTGTTCACTGATAACGCGGGTACTGTCGGGGCAATGACTCTTTAGGATATTGTTGGGCCAATAACCCATACTTTGGCTATCTTGCATCTTAAACAGTTGGTAGTTGGTATCGTAGAGATCAAGATCTAGTTATACGAGTATTCTCTGCATATCTCCTAACTCCTAATATAACTCAGCAGAACACCCTATCGATCGTGTGTAAATCATAACTACACCAAAATGATTGATGATCCTAAAATAAGCCACTTTTGAGTTTGATGGATGTGAAATTCGTAAGTAACTTTATTTTTGATGTACTTCTCATTTTATGTGAACCGTAACCACCACAAGTCCACAACTATTGTACTTTGAGCCAACCCTTGAATCATTTTGTTCTATTTCGAAATCTTTTTTTTGGGAAGGGTGTCCTAGGCTAAACCTAGACTCATCCATTGGCAAATTATGACTGTAAGACATCAGCCCTGATTAAACCTCAGTGACCACAATTGTTGTGTACGGCTGGATTAGAACCTTGGGCAGATGGGATATTCCACCACATCCCCGGGTCTTAACCAGTACGCCACAACCCTTGTGGTTTCTATTTCGAAATCTTTGTTGTTTGATACATATAATATCTCAAGTTACCATTATAGTTTACACCATGTACCAGATCTTGATCTCTATGATACCAAGTTACCAACTACCAACTGATTACCACTACATCTTCCCTAAGAATAATTCTCTTTTGAATAACTATCTTAGTTTCAAAAGTACCAACTTTTTCTGGGTTTGAATAACATTATATTATTTTTAAGGGGGTGTAATGAAAATCTCATCTTCCCTAGATTTGAATCATGGTGCTGCCAATTCAACGAAGATGAGTTTCTACTACATCCCCTGAACCTTAACCTGTATGTCATAACCAAAGTGGTTAAAGAAAATTAATTTCAAAATCAATGTTTATAATACAGACGTCAATATATAGTTCATGCTTCATACTAGTTGTTTGTGTGGTTGTTCAAGTGTTAAAGCTCACTGGGTGCATGATTTTAAGTTCTCTTTAATTTTAAATTGCAAAAATCTAAGGGAACGATGGATTAAAAATCCGATATGATCGGATAAGTTTACCTCCAAACGCCTGCAATTGCACGTAAGCCAATGAAATTGGATAGAGCAACCCATATTCTTTGTGTTAGGAGTAATCTTGAACTCAGTAGATCGTTCTTGAAATCATATCTCGATCCCAAAAGCCCCAAAGCCCAAGACCCAATATTTGACATTTAATATATATATATATATATATATGTATATATATATATGTATATAGGCTAGTTTAATTTAAAATAAGATAGTTTGTTAAGTTTTTATTAAAACTGATAGATTATGTAAATATTTGTTAGAATATTTTGTAATATATGTTGGTGATTTTAGTGAAATCATCGGTCATTTTGTGTAATTGGATTCACAAAGGTAATAATGGGGTTGTTAGCTAAGCTATAACATGAGTTAGGAGGTGTGGAGTGCACACTCGTGTAAGCTAACTAGAACCCGGGATTGTTGGACGGTTAAAATCGACAAGTTACAAAGTGGTATCATGAGCTGGGTGTCGGGGCTAGTTGTGGCGCCAGTTGAACTAGCACGAAAGTAGCGCCAAGCTCTGGAATGTTGCCCACGCTCTTTGTTGGGCTAGTTGAACTAGCACGAAAGTAACGCCAAACTCTGGAATGTTGCCCGCGCTCTTTGTGGCGCTAGTTGAACTAGCACGAAAGTAGCGCCAGCGTCAGGGAAGCTTTTCTCATTTGTAACTCCCGTCATTAAGCCCACAATCAATCTCATTGATTGAGATGATTATTTCCTGACTCAATACAACGTAGGTTACATTTCTAAAGTGTATATATATGAGTCGATATCTGCCAATATCGTACACACTGAAAATCAGAGATTATCCTCGAGAGAATTTCGTGATACCCGGGCATAATAGGGTCGAAATATCTCTTACAGAAAGCGAGCTCTACGCGATCTCTAGTTCTATCCAAGTTCTTACAATCACCACTCACTCATCTCTTTCACAACTCAAACCCAAAAGTTCCAACAATCGTAAGAGATATTTGCTTATCACGAGAGAGATGGCGAATGATCAAACCGTGAGAGACATGACTTCCAAGTTCACAAAACTTGAGAAGTTTGAAGGCGTGGATTTCCGTAGATGGCAGAAGAAGATGCACTTCTTATTGACAACGTTGAAGGTGGTGTATGTGCTAAGCACCCCGATACCGGAGCTGATGGAGAACGAGACGTTGGAGGTTACCCGACGTCGCGGCAAGTGGGAGAATGACGACTACATCTGTCGTGGCCACATCTTGAACGGTATGTGTGACTCCCTCTTCGATATCTATCAAAATGTGGAATCCTCCTAAGAGCTATGGGACTCTCTCGAGTCCAAATACATGGCCGAGGATGTTTCTAGTAAGAAGTTCCTCGTTAGTAATTTTAACAATTACAAAATGGTGGACTCAAGGCCGGTGATGGAGCAATACAATGAGCTCCTTCGCATTCTAGGCCAATATGCTCAACACAATATGAAGATGGACGAATCCATCTCCGTATCGAGCATAATTGATAAATTGCCTCCCTCTTGGAAAGACTTTAAACACATGTTGAAACACAAGAAGGAAGAGTTGTCTCTTGTGCAACTCGGTAGTCACTTGCGCATAGAGGAATCTCTTCGGGCGCACGAGGCTGAGAAACCTAAAGTAAAGGAGGTTTCTGCACCTTCGGTGAACATGGTGGAAGAGGGAAAGACTAACAAATTCAAAGGAAAACGGAAGTTCAACGAAGCCAAGAAAGGGCCCAATAAAAAGGTTACTTTAACCTGTTGGACCTGTGGGATGACCGGCCATCTCAAGCGGGATTGTCGGGTTGTCAAGAATAAGAATGGTGCAAGCACAAGTGGTGGTGGGCAAGGATCCAAGGATCAAAACCCACGGCAAGGTCAGTTTCTTGACTTTGGTTTTTAATTCAATTGTGAATTATGTACCACTAATATCCTAATCTGTTTATGTACAAGTTGATGATGTTGCTTGGTGGATCGACTCGGGTGTTACAAGTCATGTGTTCAAAGATCGTCGTTGGTTCGTCTCTATGGAACCGGTTGAAGACGGATCAATGATACACATGGGGAACGAGTCGAGTGCTACCATTCTTGGAAGAGGCTTAGTTAGGCTAGAATCTAGTTCTGGCGAAGTAGTTGAATTTTTTAATGTTTTGTATGTACCACGAATTCGAAAGAATTTGGTTTCCGGTAGCATATTGAATAAGTTAGGGTATAGGCAATTTTGTGAGTCGGACAAGTTTATCTTGTCAAAGGGTGGCTCTTTTGTAGGATTTGGTTTATGTTGAATTACATGGCTGAGTTAATTTTGAATGAAAGGATTTTGTTTCAAATTTTGTTTATGATGAAATTGAATTTCCTTATGTTGCTTTATAAATTGCTTTATGTTGCAAATGAATTTTGTGTTTAAAATTCTGTTTATATTGCAAACGAATTTGTTTAAAAATTCTGTTTTGTTGCAAATGAATTTTGTGTTTAAAATTCTGTTTATATTGCAAACGAATTTTGTTTAAAAATTATGTTTTGTTGCAAATGAATTTTGTGTTTAAAATTCTGTTTTGTTGCAAATGAATTTTGTGTTTAAAATTCTGTTTATGTTCCATATGAATTTTTGTTTAAAATCCTGTTTATGTTACATATGAATTTTGTCTAAATTCTGTTTATGTTACATATGAATTTTGTTTAAATTCTGTTTATATTGCAAATGAATTTTGTGTTTAAAATTCTGTTTTGTTGCAAGTGAATTTTGTTTAAAATTCTGTTTATGTTACTTTATAAATTGTTTTATATTGTAAATGAATTGCTTGATGGATTTGGGGTGAAGCCATTCTAGGCTTGGTTTTTTGGCTGAATCAAGTTCCCAATAAAGGAACAAGATTACCCCATATGAACTTTGGTCCAAAGGCCTAAACTTGAGTTTTATTCAAGTTTGGGGTTGTCGAGCGGAAGTTCGATGTTCGATTACCCGAACCCAAAAGGAAGACTTTGGGTGATGCATCTTTGTTGGATATGCCGAGATGTGATATTTGATGAGACTAGATTCTCTTCAATGCCGAGGCCTAAGGACATAGTTCCAAGTACTAGTGAAACTAGTGAGGTTGAAGAACAAGCAATTGTTCCAACCGAATCTCCGATGCTTCGAAGGAGCAAAAGAGGAAGGATTGAAAAATCCTTTGGTCCCGATTTCCAAGTGTACTTGGTAGAGGGATCAAGAGATGAGATTGGATCCCAATTCTTTTACTGTTATAGTGTTGAGGAGGATCCAAAATCATTTGATGAGGCTATGAAGTCTCAAGATGTTGCTTTCTGGAAAGAAGCAATACATGATGAAATGGACTCCATCATGGGGAATAATACTTGGGTATTATCGGACTTGCCACCGGGTTGCAAACCTTTGGGATGCAAGTGGGTCTTCAAAAGGAAGATGAAAGCGGATGGATCAATCGACAAGTTCAAAGCTCGATTAGTGATTCAAGGCTTTAGGCAACGGGAAGGCATAGATTAATTTTTTACTTATGCCCCGGTTGCAAGGATCTCCACGATCAGATTGTTAATAGCCTTAGGTGCTATTCTGTAACATCCTAAATTTTGTTGTTATTATTTTAATAAGATTTAGAATGTATTTGTATTTGGAGTAACCTTGAATTATATAGAGTATTATAATTCAATTAGGGTTAAAATACAAATGTTGAAAGTTTAAAGATTTCTTTTGAGAATATTAAACTTAAGGGTTATTATTATGAGTTTTATTTATGTATAAGGTGTGTATGTCTTTTCTTTGAAAGATAAGGGTGCATTTGGTAAATACTCTTATGACTCATGTTAACTAATGAGGAGGTGGCAATCATCTAGTCATTTAGACTAATTGTGAGTATGAGTTTGTGTGAGTGTGTGATATTTGTGTGTCTTGCGGTTTGAGAAAAAGAGAACTGAGAGATTGAGATAGAAAGGAATCGAGAAGAAGGAAGAAGCAAAAAGGAAACAAAGATTTCAGTTGAGTTTGGAAGTAATTAAAGAAATCCAAGGTAAACTATTCTTAACTATTATGTTTATAAATTGCTAGATAAGTGTAGAAATGAGTTTTTATGAAATATAGAGGTTTTGGGAAATTTGAGTACGCGAGTAGGTTTGGTTTATAACCTTAAACATATCTGCACATTATCAGAAGCAAACATAGATTAACTCTGCAAAATCTGGGTTTAAGAATGAACTGAATGGACTGAGACTTGGATGAACATCATCGAAGTCGCAACCTTGAGTTGCGACATTCATGATTGTCGCAATAGACCGTTGCGACTTGGCTCTGGAGTCGCAACAGTTGGTTGCGATTTAGAGTGGAATCGCAATGGTGGGTTGCGACTTGATACTGTAGTCGCAACAGTTGATTGCGATTTGGAGTGAAATCGCAATGGTAGGCTGCGACTTAGGTTGGAATCGCAACAGTTGGTTGTGACTTGGAATTGGAATCGCAATAGGCGGTTGCGACTTCAGTTCATTGCGACTTGAGATGTAATTTTAAGAGATTAATGATTCTCAGTTATAGAGGGTTCTGTTTTATAAATTAATATCAGAATATATGTAATTTGAATATTACAGTAAACTGTGGTAGTGAAGAAAGGAGTCCCTGCGAGTTTAAAAAGGATTAAAAGAAGTGTGATTTCATATCAGGTGAGTTTATTCAACTCTCTTTAAAATTCAGTAATTAATATTGAATTAAATGTTTTATCTGTATGCATGAATATGTTTTATATGGACTTGATTAAATCCGAGATAAGCCAAGAGGGCGATTAAAAGTTGTGTTATGTTGATTCCATGCTAAAGTTTCTAAGATGAGCTAGCTATGAAGTTGATGAACTAGTATTTATCATTATTCTTGTATGCCAAGTATGATTATCTGCTATATGCAATCTGTGATATGATTATGAATTTTGAAATACGATTTGAAGCTTTATTGAGATAAATTATTAAGATCTACTTATGAGTACAAAATGTAGATTAACAATTGAGATATTAACTTCCGTGCTAAGTTAAAGAGAAGGGATAGTAAAGAGATTGAGATGAGGAGTTATTAATATTCTTTATTTTTATATATAGAATATGTTCGGAGAAATGATATATTGTATGCCGGACGCATATAGTAGTATCGATTATTACATATATTATATTATGTGATTATGTGCTTTTACTAAAATAGGCATCCGGTCACCGAGGGCACTTGGGTACGGTATGATGGGAACCGATTACTCGCCATAGACCAAAGGGGTGTAATTTTAGTAATTGGGTGTACCTTGAATCATGAGTCTCGATTGAGTATCGTGATATTATAATCCCATTGGGACCATTGATTCTGAGGTGGAATGTGGAATAGGCAGATTTTGATTTGTAATTCCCATTTCGATTTTGGAAGATCGGAGATTTCCATTGTTATAGGGAAGATCGGAGATTTCCCAGTGATGAGAGGAAGATTAGAGATAGGCATAAAGTAATTTGTAATCTCTACTTCCTGATTAAGAAATAGGCAGGTTGTGACTTGTAATTTCTTGTGTGTGAATATTGATTGTGAATCCGGAATGATTCATAGTTAACTCTTATTTTTGATGTTACGATTAAATGAGTTAGTCGTAGGAAATTGGGAGTGGGGTAGATTCCCCGATTTGGAAAGGAGTTGTCGTACGGTAAGATGGGTGAGAACAGGTTTGAGTTATCTGTTCATGTTTTAATTATTAAATTTTATTTTGATTTGAGTATTCTCACTAGGCGAAAGCCTAATGTTTCAAGTTGAATCTTCTTACCAGGTACAAGCTCCGGGAAGTAGCGGGAATGAGAGAAGAGAACTTTGGAAAGATTCAGACTTAGAGATAACGGAGGATCTAGTTATTCTTTGATACTTTTGGGAAGGTTGTTTAGATAACTGGATTAATCTGATTGTTATGTTATGATTAGATTAATAAGTTATTTAAGTAATGTCGTTTGTATATAGAAACCTTACATTTGATCCCTAGGATATATAAGTTTGAAAGTCTTTGATCATAACTTGTGGTAAATTCTAAGGTTTAAATTGACTCTGTTTTTAGGGTGTTTCAATATGGTATCAGAGCACTAGTTTAAGCGAACTAAGTATGCTGATGAGATACTTAGACTTAAGCTGAGATGTAGTAGGTTATGATATGTGAGATATGGGTAGAAGTGTTAAGACGGGATAGTCTTAGAGTTAACGGAAATACGTGAAATTAGTGCTATGACAAATGACAATAATAACGGGGATTCTCCTGTATGATATGTTCACAATTTCAATTAGCTACTGTTATTATGAATATATTGTTACACGAGCATGTCTATTTCTGAATTGTTACAGTGACTAACGATCGGTAAAGTACGTTTTGTATGTATGTAAGTGCATAACCATTTCTCGTGGTTATCTCTATAAGTTATAGTAAAGTGATGGTGAATTCGTCACCAAAGTCCTTTAGAGGACAGAGCAGTATATGATTGGGGGTTTGAAGGACAACCTGGAATTGGTGGGACTCATGAAAGTCTGCCAAGGCAACCTTTAATAGGTGATTTGATATGTGCAGAGATAGAGTATGAGATGGTTGATTAAGACAGAATTAGTATGACATGGTTGAGTATGGGGGCCATGGAATGCATATATAGCAATTATTATAAGGCCGAGAGGGCGACTTCGGGTCGGAAGTAAAGTGTCAATGATAAGTTACGTAAGTAAAACGATTGACCTTGTTTGAGTAAATAGCCTTCATTGCGAGTAAGTTTTGTGCATGATGTTTTAGTGTGTGTTGCATGAGTTTTCTTTATTTTAAATCAAATGCATAAATAACAGTTTTATTCAAGGATGAGTTAGTATGTATTTAAAGAAAAAGGGCAATTTTAATTACGCTGCCTAACGAAATTTTTGGAGCTTAGCAACTTGCAAAATACTTAATACTTTACATAAAAATTTGTATGATAGCAAATAGGTCAAGAAAATGTTGATCAGTAAATTTTTTATAACCAACAAAGGTATTGATTTGATGATATCATATAAATGAGTGTGAGAAACGACTAGTTTACTCTGTGTCGGTAAATTTTAAACTTTTGTCGTATGAAAAGATCTTCATTTAAGATATTACTGTTGTAACAACATTTTTGGTTGAGAAAGATTGAGTTCTACAGAAATTTGTAGACAAACGGTTTTGAGATCGTTGTGTAGTACATGGGAGTTATGAAAATGATTGGGGCGTGTGTGCTCACGTTGTTTCAAATGTTGTTTATTTAAATGAGAAAAGTGTGGATTGAGTTATTTATTATATTGTCATGCATGAAGGCTATGAACTCGCTAGGTCGTAGAGTATTACCCTATAAGCTAAGAAAGAACTCCAAGAGTGGAGAGGTGTTGGATAAACCTTGGGAGAAAGTTTGTGGTTTTGGTAATTGTATTCAAATGAGAAATGAACAGTGGGAGAATCGAAAGTGAACTTTAGTAACAATAATACGAGAGTCTGTACCCTTGTTCGGTGTCTAGTAATACAGTTGCCGAGGGTCGGTCGTGTCTGGAGGAAGAATTAGGTTCAGGGTTAAGGAAGTATTGAGATGTCAAGTTTTGACTTTAAAGGAGAGAGTTGTGTAAGGTGTACGAGGCCTTTTGTATGTCACTGGGTGCGGTCTGGATGCGTCCCGCGTATGCCCGTGCGGGTAGGAACAAAACCGTGAGCGATACCGGTATGCTGTTATGCAGAGGGTATGCGCAAAGTGGATATTAATGTGTGCGACACAATTGGGGAATTGTGAATGTTTTTAGAGTGATAAACTTTTATTTTGGGGTCGTTGGCCAATTAAGGGATTAATAAGGTAAAGATTTTGAGTAAAGAGGCATTTTGGTTTACGTAACCGTGTGAGTGACACGTGTTTAACCAAACGTTTGTTTTGGCCTTAAAGACCTGATTTATATTCAAATGAGTCTTTTGAATGTTTGTCAGTTTTAGTGACTCGAGATGGAGTATTGGATGTGTTATATGCTTAACTGCATTGTATTTGAACTAGTGACAGTTTAAGTGTTGGTCTTAGGTGTAAAGACTGTTTGATATTTTACTTAGTATCTTTGGAACTAATGAACCTGGGAGTATTATATACATTGTGGAGTATGAAAAGAGTTGCATTTATGTGTACTTGCAAATGATTTGACTTCATTGGGAAAGTAGCAATGAAGGGGTCGTAAGATTATCACGCCTCGGAGCGTATGTTGCATAATGTGAGTTAGATGTATTTATTTGCGTAAGTTGATATTGATAAATAACTTTTAGACCCTTTGAGTAGATGACTCGGTTTTGGATTCAGTTAAGTCTTAAGAACTTTGACCCGATTTGATAAGCTTGGCGTAGGCTTGGGGTTGAACTTGCATGATCGGTATTGAAAATTTAAGTTTATATGACGTGAATGCATTGGTTATCCTTTTGGGATCATGTATGAATGTTAAGTTTAAATCAGAAGCTTAAAAGTTGAAGGATCACTTTGTGGGATTGTTAGAACAGTGAAGGACGGTTGCTTTTAGATAAGTGTTTACTTACGATGTGGAAGATTTATAAAAGACGAAATACTAGAGATGAACAAAGGGGGTGTATAGATTGTGTTGATCTGTGAGGAATTGTACCCTGTTTATGCAACGTATTGGAATCACAAAGAGCTAGTAAGAACGAATAAGTTCAAGATTAATTAGAAAATCGTGAGTGGTAGTTCAACTAAAGTTGGGGAGGAGATATTTAGTGATATAGACTCGGGTATTTGGACGAGAAAACAGGATTATAAAATTAAATATGTACGAATAACTATGAGAGACATGGTCTGTGGTAAATGTTATGGGTGGAGAATGTATGAACGAGTAGTGGCATTAATTGCCATTTGCCAAGATACATGTGTCATCTAGTATGAGACGTGATGTTAGAAAGAGGAAGTATCCGAATGGAAGTTTCGGGAATTCCGGTTGGAAAGTATTATTTGTTAATAAAGTTGATAGAACATGTGGTTTGTAGAATAACTTGGTAATATAGCTTATATCGAAATAGAATGTCGGAGCAGTGGTGAGTGTTTATCCAAAGAAATTTTGATGGTATGAGTTGCCAATTAAGTTGTATTTTGAATCACTGGAAGTTTAATAAAGATGATGAGTATGTAGGTCAATGTGGTGTAGCGGAGACAAGGTTGTTAAGGAATATAAGTTGCTCCTTATGTGTGAAAGAAATGTACGAGAAATTATTAGCTGAAGATCTAAGAATGGTAGTAACTTCGAACGGTAATGTCGTTTCAAGATAACTTGGTTGAATGTTTTAAGTTAGAGATCTTGGTGAAAATGTTTAATTATGTTTCGTAAGGAGAAAATACTATCGGTATGTGAAAAGTTGGGAGAAAGAGACAGGTAATACTTGAAAAAAAAATAGTATTCCATACTAACATGGGGGAAGCAAGGATAGAAAGATTGGACTTAAGAATGTAATCACATTGCAATTTCAATAAGAGTTATCACTTCTGATGTTCAATACTTTGGTGCCTGGTTGTATTGTGGTTGTACGATGAGATAGTGATGTGAGGAAGTAATAACATTCTATATCAAAGAAATGTGTAAGTCATGGAAGTAATAATGGATTGCCGTGGTTGTTGAAGTACTTAATAGTAACATGTATGCTTAATTTACAGTGTACGTGAAAATTTCAGGTAGTACTTGTTAATGTTATTTTGAGACCTGGAGAGTGAGTTGTGATGATGATGTGGTGAAAGAAAGACTCTTGTTCTTCTCAATCCCATTGGTTTTAGGTGAAGAGAATACTGTAACCGTTAAGCTATAGTGTTGGAGTATTCAGTAGATGTAAAAGAAATACATCGAATACAGTTCTCGGTGTTACGAGGATTTGGCTAGAGATCTTAACTGACGTTTTTAGAAAAACTGTCCTTTTGAACTGTAGCTGTGTGGTGGATATTCCGTGTAAACAAGAGAGAAATGATAATGGTATGCTAGACTAAGAAGTAGTCAAACATGGATTTGATGATAACAATTACTCTAAGAAGATTGGTTACAAGTATATCAATTGGATCTTTCGCCAGAATTAGAAGGGGTTCATAATACCTTCCAAGTATGTTATCTTTGAAACTATTTTGGCCAAAGAGGAAAGATGTGATTTTACTCACTGATGTGAGAATAGATGAAAAGAGCCGATGTGTAGAAGAACCAGAGGCAATTTTGAAAAGATCGGTTAGAAAGCTACGTAGTGGTAAAGAGGTAGCTATGTTGAAAGTACAGTGGAAACACCATAGAGGTACTAATGTAACTTTAGAGTCAGAAGAGAGTATGAGGGATAGGTATCCTCATTTGTTTACCTGACTTTGATTTCGGGGACGAAATCATTTTCAAGTTGGGGAGTATTGTAACATCCTAAATTTTGTTGTTATTATTTTAATAAGATTTAGAATGTATTTGTATTTGGAGTAACCTTGAATTATATAGAGTATTATAATTCAATTAGGGTTAAAATACAAATGTTGAAAGTTTAAAGATTTCTTTTGAGAATATTAAACTTAAGGGTTATTATTATGAGTTTTATTTATGTATAAGGTGTGTATGTCTTTTCTTTGAAAGATAAGGGTGCATTTGGTAAATACTCTTATGACTCATGTTAACTAATGAGGAGGTGGCAATCATCTAGTCATTTAGACTAATTGTGAGTATGAGTTTGTGTGAGTGTGTGATATTTGTGTGTCTTGCGGTTTGAGAAAAAGAGAACCGAGAGATTGAGATAGAAAGGAATCGAGAAGAAGGAAGAAGCAAAAAGGAAACAAAGATTTCAGTTGAGTTTGGAAGTAATTAAAGAAATCCAAGGTAAACTATTCTTAACTATTATGTTTATAAATTGCTAGATAAGTGTAGAAATGAGTTTTTATGAAATATAGAGGTTTTGGGAAATTTGAGTACACGAGTAGGTTTGGTTTATAACCTTAAACATATCTGCACATTATCAGAAGCAAACATAGATTAACTCTGCAAAATCTGGGTTTAAGAATGAACAGAATGGACTGAGACTTGGATGAACATCATCGAAGTCGCAACCTTGAGTTGCGACATTCATGATTGTCGCAATAGACCGTTGCGACTTGGCTTTGGAGTCGCAACAGTTGGTTGCGATTTAGAGTGGAATCGCAATGGTGGGTTGCGACTTGGTACTGTAGTCGCAACAGTTGATTGCGATTTGGAGTGAAATCGCAATGGTAGGCTGCGACTTAGGTTGAAATCGCAACAGTTGGTTGCGACTTGGAATTGGAATCGCAATAGGCGGTTGCGACTTCAGTTCATTGCGACTTGAGATGTAATTTTAAGAGATTAATGATTCTCAGTTATAGAGGGTTCTGTTTTATAAATTAATATCAGAATATATGTAATTTGAATATTACAGTAAACTGTGGTAGTGAAGAAAGGAGTCCCTGCGAGTTTAAAAAGGATTAAAAGAAGTGTGATTTCATATCAGGTGAGTTTATTCAACTCTCTTTAAAATTCAGTAATTAATATTGAATTAAATGTTTTATCTGTATGCATGAATATGTTTTATATGGACTTGATTAAATCCGAGATAAGCCAAGAGGGCGATTAAAAGTTGTGTTATGTTGATTACATGCTAAAATTTCTAAGATGAGCTAGCTATGAAGTTGATGAACTAGTATTTATCATTATTCTTGTATGCCAAGTATGATTATCTGCTATATGCAATCTGTGATATGATTATGAATTTTGAAATACGATTTGAAGCTTTATTGAGATAAATTATTAAGATCTACTTATGAGTACAAAATGTAGATTAACAATTGAGATATTAACTTCCGTGCTAAGTTAAAGAGAAGGGATAGTAAAGAGATTTAGATGAGGAGTTATTAATATTCTTTATTTTTATATATAGAATATGTTCGGATAAATGATATATTGTATGCCGGACGCATATAGTAGTATCGATTATTACATATATTATATTATGTGATTATGTGCTTTTACTAAAATAGGCATCCGGTCACCGAGGGCACTTGGGTACGGTATGATGGGAACCGATTACTCGCCATAGACAAAAGGGGTGTAATTTTAGTAATTGGATGTACCTTGAATCATGAGTCTCGATTGAGTATCGCGATATTATAATCCCATTGGGACCATTGATTCTGAGGTGGAATGTGGAATAGGCAGATTTTGATTTGTAATTCCCATTTCGATTTTGGAAGATCGGAGATTTCCATTGTTATAGGGAAGATCGGAGATTTCCCAGTGATGAGAGGAAGATTAGAGATAGGCATAAAGTAATTTGTAATCTCTACTTCCTGATTAAGAAATAGGCAGGTTGTGACTTGTAATTTCTTGTGTGTGAATATTGATTGTGAATCCGGAATGATTCATAGTTAACTCTTATTTTTGATGTTACGATTAAATGGGTTAGTCGTAGGAAATTGGGAGTGGGGTAGATTCCCCGATTTGGAAAGGAGTTGCCGTACGGTAAGATGGGTGAGAACAGGTTTGAGTTATCTGTTCATGTTTTAATTATTAAATTTTATTTTGATTTGAGTATTCTCACTAGGCGAAAGCCTAATGTTTCAAGTTGAATCTTCTTACCAGGTACAAGCTCCGGGAAGTAGCGGGAATGAGAGAAGAGAACTTTGGAAAGATTCAGACTTAGAGATAACGGAGGATCTAGTTATTCTTTGATACTTTTGGGAAGGTTGTTTAGATAACTGGATTAATCTGATTGTTATGTTATGATTAGATTAATAAGTTATTTAAGTAATGTCGTTTGTATATAGAAACCTTACATTTGATCCCTAGGATATATAAGTTTGAAAGTCTTTGATCATAACTTGTGGTAAATTCTAAGGTTTAAATTGACTCTGTTTTTAGGGTGTTTCATATTCATAATTTAGTGATTCACCAAATGGATGTCAAAACGGCATTCTTGAATGGTGATTTGGAGGAGGAAGTTTACATAAAACAACCGGAAGGTTTTGTTATGCCCGGGATGGAGCATAATGCATGTAAACTTGTAATGACATATGTCGGATTTCCTTCGGTTTTGGAGGGATATTCGGATGCAAGTTGGATTACCAATTTGAAAGATCACTCTTCCACGAGTGGTTGGGTATACTTGCTTGGGGGAGGTGCCATCTCTTAGGCTTCCAAGAAGCAAACTTGCATCACGAGTTCGACTATGGAGTCGGAATTTGTGGCATTAGCCGCTGCCGGTAAAGAGGCGGAGTGGCTAAGGAATTTGGTCCATGAAATTCCATTATGGCCGAAACCAATATCACCAATTTCTATCCGTTGTGATAGTGAGGCTACTTTGGCTAAAGCTTATAGTCAAGTGTATAATGGCAAGTCTAGACACTTAGGTGTTAGAAATAGCATGATTCGTGAGCTAATCACGAATGGGGTGATTTCGGTTGAGTTTGTTCGATCGCAACAAAATCTAGCGGACCACTTGACGAATGGGTTAGCTAGGGACTTGGTTCACAAGTCGGTGATAGGGATGGGATTAAAGTCCATCTAAATCTCTAAAGGTGAGATACCCAATTCCCTTCTAATACAACGTTAGAAGTTGAATTCAATGGGGAAGCTCACTCTAAGAGATTGGAGCACAAGAAGATCATCCCAAGGTGTGTGCTCGGTACTGCAAGTGAAGGAGGTAATTGTTCTTTTGAAAAAGTGCATGTGCAGGTGCATGAGGAAAAGAAGTACCTATATGAGTGGGAAGTGTGGCCGCTTCAAGAAGCTTGGACTTAGCTTTGATGCACTCACGAATGGATAAGGACACATGGCCTGTATAGTGTCAAGTTTATGCTTTAGATAATTTTAAATTCATGTGTATGTTATTTTCTGGTACTCAAATGGGTTGACAGGTTCAATCCTTAGGACACCCGGATTCTCGAGTATTTAAAATGTGTAATGTACTAAGATGGAAATTCAATCTTTTAGATATTTTCATTTATGCATGAGTTTTTTTACCTGTATTGTAATTTTATTTGTGAATCAAGGATTGCACTAAAATGGGGGAGGAATGTTGGTGATTTTAGTGAAATCATCGGTCATTTTGTGTAATTGGATTCACAAAGGTAATAATGGGGTTGTTAGCTAAGCTATAACGTGAGTTAGGAGGTGTGGAGTGCACACTCGTGTAAGCTAACTAGAACCCGGGATTGTTTGACGGTTAAAATCGACAAGTTATAAAGTGGTTTCATGAGCTGGGTGTCGGGGCTAGTTGTGGCGCCAGTTGAACTAGCACGAAAGTAGCGCCAAGCTCGGGAATGTTGCCGGCGCTCTTTGTGGCGCTAGTTGAACTAGCACGAAAGTAGCGCCGGCGTCAGGGAAGCTTTTCTCATTTGTAACTCCCGTCATTAAGTCCACAATCAATCTCATTGATTGAGATGATTATTTCATGACTCAATACAGCGTAGGTTACATTTCTAAAGTGTATATATATGAGTCGATATCTGCCAATATCGTACACACTGAAAATCAGAGATTATCCTCGAGAGAATTTCCTGATACTCGGGCAGAATAGGGTCGAAATATCTCTTACGGAAAGCGAGCTCTACACGATCTCTGGTTCTATCCAAGTTCTTACAATCACATCTGATTCATCTCTTTCACGAGTTCTTTAACCCATAAATTCCAACAATATATTTAGGTAGAATTAGCTCCTTAATTAGCTCCTTAATTCTAGCCTAGCATTATGTTGTATAGTTGGTATATTAACCTTTTGAATAATGAAATGATTCACGCAAATAATTCTTTCATGGTATCAGTATTCTAGGGTTCTTTTCTCTCCTTCCTTCCGCTACCCTAGTCTCTCTTTCCTCCTTCTTTCCGTCATCTTTCTTCTTCCATTCATCAGCATGTCTGATGATGATACTACTCCACCAGTTAAGTCATCACCCTCGTTCCATCCGACTCTCGTCGTCTCGAATATCAAGAATCATGTCTCTGTGGTTCTTGAGATGGGGAACTCACAATATGGAACTTGGGCCGAGCTTTTCAAGATTAATGCTCGTTCGCACAAATTCCTATATCACATAATCCCTCCACCCACGGGGAAAGAGAAGTCGGATCCGAAAAATGATGAGGAACTCGAGCTATGGACGACCATTGACGCCACCGTGCTTCAATGGATTTATTCGACTATTTCGAATGATCTCTTAAACACCATTATTGAACCAGATGCAACTACAATGGAAGCTTGGGTTCGTTTGCATGAGATATTCTAGGATCACCAAAACTCTCGTGTGGTGACTCTCGAACAAGAATTCACAACGACCCGTATGGAGGAGTTTCTCAATGCTTCGGCTTATTGTCAACGCTTGAAGAGTCTTGCGGATCAACTTAAAAACGTCGGGGCGCCGGTCACCAATAGCCGGCTCGTTCTGCAACTTGTCTCAGGTCTGCTGGAAGCATACAAAGGCGTGGGGACACAAATACGCCATGCCAAGCCCTACCTCCGTTCACAGAGCCAGGTCTTCCCTTGTGTTGGAAGAACGTGAACTCGCAACCATGGCTTCCCAAGGGTCTAGCTCAGCGATGGTTGTCGCGGTCGATGATGCATCTCTTCCTTCTGACAGTTCGGGTAATCAAACCTGTTTCTTATACTCCCCCAGCACTAAAAGGCCCATAATTGAAAGATGATGTGGCCTTTTCACAACCCTGCACACGAGTCATACATAGATCAAAGGCTTAAGGGATTTAAACTGCACTTACTGGTAGACCATTTACCACTTTAACTTGTATCATTCACCATTACTATTGTCTTTTAGAATATACTTGGAAAATTCTCTTTTAGAGTAGAAAATAAAGTAATATATTGGAGAATACATAACACATCCTATATTTAAGACTCTATAATAGAAAGTAAAATAGAGAATTACATTGGAGATGCCTGATACAGGGAGAATTCGAAGAATTCGAGAGATAATGAAGGTTTTTACAAATAATAATAAACGAACTCGAAAAAGAAAACGAGCCCAAAAGAAGCTCGGAATTTGGCGTTGGAAAAAGAGCAAACATAAAGCACCGAATATAAAGAAAGTTGCGAGAAAAATTGAAAAACAAACTAAGAATTATAAACAACGACGGAAGCAAGTTGTGTGTGAGTTGCACAAATTGAGACTATTCCTGGTGTAATTGCGGAATCAAAACACACATGGATGATAATCAAACACTCCTAGACCAATTCTAATCCATTTGAAGCACTCAAATGGCTAAAATCGAACAGAAATGAATGAAAAATGAAGAACACTCAAATTTTGCAAAAATCCTCAAAATCCTAATCTGATCTAAGTGATATACTATGCTCTGATACCAATTGAGAATAATTAGGTAACAAGATTAAACCATAAAACCCTTGAGTTAGATTGAGAAATTTAGAAGATTAGAATGAATAACAATTTCTCTCTTGGAGGCCACTCTCTAAAACACACACACACACACACACTTGGTAGCTATTCTCAAATGACCTCTCTCCTCACAAACCCTACAAATGGGTATTTATACATTTGACCCTCACTAGCTATTTTGTTGACTTTGACTAATATTGACAAATTACAATTAGTCCTAAATCTTGGATAAATTAGTGTACTAACAGTTTGTATCCACGCCATCAAGCAAGTTTGTATCCACGCCATCCATCAAATTCACCTTCCCCATGATATGTTTTATTATTATTGTTATTATTATTATTGTTATTATTATTATCATCTTTCCTATTTAAATTAGGATTAGATATATTAATTATATTTTTAATTAGGATTAATTCTAGTAATTATCTTTTTCTTAATTTAGATTGTAAATAGGATTTTATTCTTCAATTGTAATCAGTTTATCAATTAATAAAGTTTGTTTCTTTTAGAGAGGATTCTCTAGTTTTCGAGTATTATGTTTCATAATCTCGTTATCAAAAGGATTTAGACGCTCGTCGATTCTTCCGCAAATCTACGGCTGCGTCAAGTGGTATCAGAGTAGGATTCGCCTGTCTTTTCACCATCAATGGCAGATCAACAACTCGCTACCAAAGCAGACTTGGTTGAGTCGGATGTGGCCTTATCCACAATACTCGCGAATCTGACAGCGGTTGTAAATAGGCTTCAACCCGAAATCGTCAACGACAATTGTCGGAGAAGAGACAGGTTTGAAGGACCGGTTAGGATTCCATTTAATGGCAACCTTAACCGGGTCGATCCATCGAGTTCCGAATCCGAAGAGGAGGAGGAAGATTCCCAAGAAAAGATCGATATTGCCCTTCAACGAACACTTCTTTCGCCAAAAGCAGACTGCCAACACGAAGATCTTTTCCGATCGCATTGTTCGGTGCACAAAAAGGTATGTAACTTAGTTATCGACAACGGAAGTTGTGTGAACCTCGTGTCCCAGAAATTGGTCGACTACTTTAATCTACCCACTCAGCCCCATGAGGCTCCATATTCTCTTGGGTGGGTCAAGTATGGCTTTCAAGTTAGAGTCACACAAACTTGTTGGGTACCCATCTCCATTGGCAAACACTATCGAGAAGAGGTACAATGTGATGTCCTTGATATGGACGCTTGCCACATTCTTTTGGGCCGAACGTGGCAATTCGACACTAACGCCACTTACAAGCGTCGACACGACATCGTACTATTTCGTTGGGGCGACCAAAAGATTGCCATGAGACCAGTTGATATCTTCGAGGGAAGCACCAACAAGAAGAGCAACGATAAGAATCGTATTATGAGTTCAACTTCTTCCCTAGCCAATCAACCGCTGATTCCGAAAAACCCACCGGAAAAAGAGGAAGTATTGCCGGACAAGGTTGAAGAGAAAGACGTCGCCCTCAAAACAGAGTCACACCATGAAGCCTGTACCGATCCGAAAGAGTCGGCGGCAGATTTCGGATCCCCGGCCAAAGAAACCGAAAGCGAGATACCGAAAGACATCCTCGAGCCAACAAAACCGTTGTCACAAGCGATCAAGGTCGATGATCCCGAAGGTGATGCTTCCACTATTCAAGCACCCACGACGCCGGTTCAAAGTGCAATCATTCCCGGTAACGTCACTCTAATCTCTCAGCCTTACGAGTTTGATAAAATATCGCTCGTATGGAAACAATCGTGATAACCTCCGTTGGATTTTAAAGACCGGTCGAAAATTTTAAATTTTGACGACCGAGTTGTGCATCCAAGCGGTTTGACGAAACGCATGTTCTACGAGCCGAGTAAAGCTGTTTTTCAAGTGAACTCGAGGACGAGTTCTTTTCAAGTGAGGGTGACTGATACAGGGAGAATTCGAAGAATTCGAGAGATAATAAAGGTTTTTACAAATAATAATAAACGAACTCGAAAAAGAAAACGAGCCCAAAAGAAACTCGGAATTTGACGTCGGAAAAAGAGCAAACATAAAGCACCGAATATAAAGAAAGTTGCGAGAAAAATTGAAAAACAAACTAAGAATTATAAACAGCGACGGAAGCAAGTTGTGTGTGAGTTGCATGTGGTATAACCCACATCAAACTCACCTAGCACACTGCCATGGATCGTTTGTATCCACGCCATCCATCAAATTCACCTTCCCCATGATATGTTTTATTATTATTATTATTATTATTACTACTACTACTACTACTATTATTATTATTATTATTATCATCTTTCCTAGTTAAATTAGGATTAGATATATTAATTATCTTTTTAATTAGGATTAATTCTAGTAATTATCTTTTTCTTAATTTAGATTGTAAATAGGGTTTTATTTTTCAATTGTAATCAGTTTATCAATTAATAAAGTTTGTTTCTTTTAGAGAAGATTCTCTAGTTTTCGAGTATTATGTTTCATAATCTCGTTATCAAAAGGATTTAGACGCTCGTCGATCATTCCGCAAATCTACGTTGCGTCAATGCCCTAATGGAATCAAGAAGATTTAACACGAAATGTACAAGAATGAAACAAACCAGCAAATAAGTAAAAAGGATACCGGAGGACAAACCATCAATACATTCTGGAGATCATCTTGCTAGTCGAGTATTGGTGCTCAAAATCAAAGAATAAAAAGTGTAAGCAATTTTAGTTATCTTATCATATATGTACTGTTGTAAGGCGAACAACAAATATAGCAGATAGGACATAAAAGAAACAAATTCCAAATTTATTTATTACCTAATGAATAAAAGAGGAACTTAAGACCATGCCAACTCATTTATTTATTTAGATGATCTTGATATATTTTAGTTAGAAGTGTTCTTTGAGAATCATGGGTATCTGCTCAACTTGACACACTTCATGCGAGGATCTTGCATTTTCTGTTTTCCTTAATCATGTAATTGTGGCTCATGAATCATTTTGATATCTCTTACTTTTTATTTATTATGTCTATTGTGTACGATTTACCTTTCTACAATAAACTTTTATGTTTGAATTTTTTGTATAGGGTTCGATTTAAAATACGAGGTAAGCATGTTCAAATCATGTGATCTTTGTAAGAAACCAAAAATACACATGTTATACACATTTCTAAAGAGAGAGTCGACATGAATTAGGCGTTAATGAAACTTTTTACAGGAACCTTTCACAAAATTCCCAACTAATAGTAAAATTATCAACTAATCAGAATGCTTGATTATTAGACCATGGTATTTGATTCGGCAAATACTCTTTATTATATACTCTTTCATATATATGGCGCAATCCAATTCTTATTTTTTTAATAGAAATACTCTTTCATATATATGGAAGTCGTAAACACAAGGACTACCTTGTTTCAATAAAACAATATGTCATATACCATTAACAACACAACATTAAAAAATGTTTTTTTTCTTTTTTCTTTCTGGATATGATCTTGACAACGCATCAATGTACCCTTACAATAAAGGAAAAGGAAGAGAAAGGTAGAACGATTAAAGGTCACGGTTAGGAATTGCGTGATGCTACATTAATAAACATTTCTACGTTTGATTTTCTATCTTAAAACAACGTATCTACTTATAAATTTTAATTACCCTATTGAAAATATAATAGTGTATTTCTCTCTCCTATTTTCACATGTTATTTGTACTTTTGGGGTCTCGTATTAATTGTTATAGCTCTTATTTTTAAGAGTGAATTGTGGATTTGGTCCCTATGGTTTGACGTTTTCTTTCGTCATGGTCCTCATTCTATGTTTATTATGAATATAGTTCTTGTGGTATGCAATTTATTGTGACTAGGATCCCTCATCACTAACACCGTTAAGTTTTAATAGTTAAAGGTATCTTCCATAAGGGCATTATAGTCCATATAATTTATAACTCGTATATACTTGCGACATTCTGCAACAGTTTAAAAACACATGTTATTGTCTTTAAACCCACTCTTGATGTAGTGCCTGTAGTGGAGAAGTTTAAAAACAAGGGAAATTAATTAAAATACCCAAAGTTTGACCAACTGTTACCAAAATACCCAAAAAAAAATTCATTTTGCAAAAATACCCAAAATACCCGCGATGGATCCCGCGATCGCGGGCTAGGGCTGACGTGGCACGTATTTTGGCCCCAAATGCCCCGCGAAGCCCCTCAACTTTGGCCGCGGTGCACTTTTGGTCCCTGCCCACGATCGCAGCCCGCGATGGACCAAAATTTTCACTTTTGGTCCCTGAAAATTTACACTTTTGGTCCCTGAAAATTTACACTTTTGGTCCATGTACTTAGACGAATCTTGCATGCTTTTACTGTTTTTTTCCACAATTATTGTACTTTGAAGACCGATTTGTGGTTGAAATTCATTTGCATGTTTGAGATTTCATCCATAAATATCAGTAATATGCAATTCACAATTCACACTTGTTCTTGCTTTCTTTCTTGATTTCTCTCTTGCTTTCTTTCTTTGAATTGCTTTCTCTCTTCTCTCATTTCATCCACAAATGGCATCGTCGTCAAACCCTAAGTCTACTCCTGAAAAAATGTCACCTCAAATCGAGGTCGCCATAGCAAAAAAGGAAAAGGAGATAGATGAACTAACAGAAGAGTGGAAAAAAATTATGGACAGGAAGGCAGTCCATTTGAGAAAGATGGAAGAGGAAGACAGGGAGATGAAAAGGATGAAAGGGGATATAAAAGCTCGGGAGGCTCGTGTTCGTCGAGAACAAGAAGCAATTCACCATATTCTGCAAGACTTCGCAATTATTCAAGCGAAGGTAAACGAGAAGCAAGCTTGGATTGATGAAACTAAATCAATTTTTAAGTAGGTGGTGGTTATATTTTGTTTTTGTTTTGTATTTTTTTTACTGTGTTGTTATTTGTATTTTTTTACTGTGTTGTTGTTTTGTATTTTTTGTTGTTGTTAATTTCTCTGAAAAGTAGTTTTTAAGCCGCTGAACCACGGTTAGGTTGGATACATCATGCAAGGTCAAGTCAGAGGTTACCTCATTCGTGGGCCTACTCCTCTTGTAGAATATATGACAACCCTCAACTCATTTGCTAAAGTGTGTGCGGGTTGTGGTACACAATGGCCATACGTGGTTGCAAAAGCAGAAGCCGTTGAAGAAGGGTCAGAAAGATTGAAGATGAAGAGCTTGTTGGATGGAATACAAACTAGCTGTGTTATCAATGTTCATTTAGAAGCATATGTATGTGTGTGTATATATATAATATGAAATGGGGTTTTGACAAGTTGGTATCACTGGACTCATTTAAGAATTGTGAAAATGGGTATTTGACGAATGATGATTCATGTGTGTTTGGAGCTGAAGTGTTTTAAACACACATGAATCATCATTCGCCAAATACCCATTTTCACAATTCTTAAATGAGTCCAGTGATACCAACTTGTCAAAACCCCATTTATAAACAATTCTACCTTCTCCTATTGCCATTCACGATATCTATAAACACATTCAAATAATAATAATTTAAAACGATTTAATAAATTAGTTAATATATGATTATTATGTTAATGCGATAGTAGTGTAAAACAAAATTGAAAAAAAATATGAGATGTACCATAAATTAAATAATTAACTATAATGGTGTAATTTGTTAAAATTAAAACGTATCTAATATGAATATATAAACAGACATGTGTACTCAGAGTTAACATTCACTGCCATTGATGCAAGAACAAGGTCAAGAAAATACTAAAAAAATTGAAGGTCTCCTATTTTCTTTATGTGTGTAAATATATAATACGAATATATATATATATATATATATATATATATATATATATATATCATTTACAAACTAGCTGTGTTATCAATGTTCATTTAGAAGCATATGTATGTGTGTATATATATCATTTACAAATCAGTGTTTAGATCAACAGTATCATAAGGGTTTGTTCCATATGGTTCAAGCTGTGACGGGCCCGGGGTGTGACTGACAGAATGTCTCCTTGGCACGGTTGAAGGGGCGGGATTTAGACACTCTCCACGAGTGTGTCCTACGCATTGGCACCGAGTACATCTTCGTTGTATCGAACTTTCACCACGTGATGGACGTCAGTCGTTCTTTCTCGGTCTCCCGGCCCTGTTCTTATCCATTAAAGGTGGATAGCATGGTGGAAGCGGGTCGGGTGGATACACCCATGCTGCAGGGGGTCCAGCTGGGTTTATTACCTCCACGTTTGTTTTCTGGTAATATTCGGACGTGAAGAAAGGTACAGCCAAGTCGCTGCAATCTGTACGACCCATATATGTTGCTGCAGCGATGGCATGGCCGCACGGTAACCCAGATTTATCCCATTCGCGACACGAACAAAGGTGGTCTTCCATATTCACAATCGCGTGAATATAGTCATCATGCACCTCGTACTTCCCATACCCGATTGCTCTTACCGGCCATGTCGCCGCACGACGCGCCCTGTACTGAACGATATTCTCCGTCGTTGGTGCGAGTGCATTTTGTATCTTAGCTCCTTTTAGGCGTCGAATTTGGTACCACTCTTGTTGAAAGGCCCGAAAGTAGTCCATAAGATTAACAATCGGACATCTACGCGCAAAACGGGAGAGTGCATTCACAGACTCTGCACTATTCGAGGTCAGAATGTCACACCGTTGTCCAGGAAAATGGGCCGCGGACCACCTCTCCGGTCCAGCATCGTCAAAGACTTTGGCTGCTTCCTTGACACTGTATCGTAGCATATTCATGTACTTGTTAAACTCCCGATCCGTATATTCTCTGCATGCCGCCCAATAGACATCCTTGTAGGTGGTAATACGTTTGTCGACAGCATATGGCGTGAGGGGCGTTTGGGTACATGGCAGAGATTGCGGCGCTTATGGAAGGAGCCCTGTCAGACATAAACACCAACCCTTGCGGGTCTCCGATAGCTTGTCTCAACATGGACAGAAACCAAGTCCACTCTGCAAAAACATAGGTTAAAATGTTATAGTTTATAATGTGTAAATGTTATTGTTTATAATGTGTAAACATATGACGTGTTAAAATACGTACCGCGGGTCCAAGGGCCACGAAGCACATCTCAAACCGTCCACGTGAATCGGTCCGTAGCTGCATGACAGTACCAGGGTTCTGCATCTGCAAATTATATAAATATGTCGGGAGTCGTTCATACGACTCCTCGAACGTGCCTCTCACCATAAACAGTGCATGGCAGCGCGCACGCCACGCTTGGTGGTAATCAATCGTGACGCCGAACTGCCGGTGAACGTCGTGGACGATGTCCTTTGGACGCAATGACCTGCTAACATCAAGAAATTTGTTTTTCAGGATCGCACCCAAAGTCTTTTTGTCGGCTTGTTTGTGGTGGGGATTAAGTTGCGTCCTCGTACAAGTGTGTACGTCGTGCAACTTTCTAATCATTATCGCCCCTCCTTTGGGACCCGTGTGAATCGCGTACAACCTCCACTCACACTTTTCTCTAGCACATTCAACTACGTATTTGATTTTGTCAGATGCCCGCACGCGACTTTGGAAACCCTCTTCCAAGAACTTGAGTCCGATCTGACTTGCTAAGAGATCCTTCGAATCGAATATCTGACCTGCTGTTAAACTTTCGCTACGAATATAAGGTGTAGGTTCGTAGCTTTGTGTCTGGGTATGGGAGTCTGGAAGAATAGGGGGCACATCAAAAAAGTCATTTATCTGACTACATGATTTTCTACTAGGGGTATATTCTTCGTGATCATCATTATCGGTGTCTGATCTGTCTATTTCAGAATTACCCGTTCTGAAAACGTGGGTTTCGTCATCAGCAACTCCAGCAGTACGCCATTCGTGTGGTTGTGGTGATGGTGGTGGTGGTTGTTGTTGTTGAGAATCAGGCTGCTCTATTTGGAGGTCTTCGTCGTCGTCACCCTCCTCGTCACCGTCGTCGTCACCGTCGGATACGCCGGGATACACAAAGAGTAATGGGGGTCTTTCTGAATCGACTGCAAGGTGCAGAAAAGTAGAGATATCCCCATCGTTGGATAAATCCACAAATGACCCATCGCCATTTTTAAACACTAACTTGCAAATATCAGAAGAGTTGATTCCACATTTTTGCATGGCGTATGCAACAAACTTCTGATATGTATAGTTTACTGACACTTTTACACCATGCTTAGATTTATAAGCAAAATTCCACTCATTGTTATCTTGCACCCATTCACCATCAAAACAGAAATATAGCTTAGCTTTTGCAACAGATGAACTCATTTTTTCAGTAGTATCTCAAACACAAAATATTGCAGAAAGAAATATTGCAACAATGAAATCGTTGTGTGAGAATTATGGCTTGAATTTTACGTCTATTTATGAATGAAACAACCAACATATCAGAAAACCAATCTCTCATTTCATCCACAAACTGATATTCCAAAAACATTGATTTAACATTGATTGAAACATGCAATTGAATTTCAACCACAAATCGGTCTTTAAATTGCAATAATTGTGGAAAAAAACAGTAAAAGCATCAAGATTCGTCTAAGTATAGGGGCTGAAAGAGTAAATTTTCAGGGACCAAAAGTTGAAATTTCCAGGGACCAAAACTGTAAATTTTGGTCCATCGCGGGCTGTGATCGCGGGCGGGGACCAAAAGTGCACCGCGACCAAAGTTTAGGGGCTTCGCGGGGCATTTGTGCCCAAAATACGTGCTACGTCAGCGTATCCCACGATCGCGGGACCCCATCGCGGGTATTTTGGGTATTTTTGCAAAATTGAAAAATTTTAGGGTATTTTGGTAACAGTTGGTTTGACTTTGGGTATTTTAATTAATTTCCCTAAAAACAATTACAGTTTCTGAATATATAATTAATTTTATATATTTCTCAAAAAAATATTTATAATATATATCCTCCCTCTCTCCTTTCCCGCTTTCTTTTTTATATATATATATATATATATATAGTGTTAGTTTCATTTGAGAAGTCTAAATATTTTGAGAAATAGAGAAGTGATCGTGACTCTTCGATTAAATGCGCTGATTTTGAACACGAAAGGGTATTTTGGTAATTAGTCATCCCGTTTACAAAAAACACGGGCTGAGTTCATATATGAATCTTTGTGATTCACATATGAACTATACGTTCATATATGAACCTTTGTAATTCACATATGAACTCTTTATAACTAATTCATATATGAATCTTGTGATTCATATATGAACCTTTGTGTTTCATATATGAATCTTGTGATTCATATATGAACCTTTGTGTTTCATATATGAATCAGTTAATTTACATATAAACTTTTTTTAACTAATTCATATATGAACCTTTGTGTTCATATATGAACCTTAATGATTTATATATGAATTTTTTTAACTAATTCTTATATGAACAAATTAACTGATTCATATATGAATCACAAAGGTTCATATATGAATTAGTTAAAAATATTTTATATGTGAATTACAAAGGTTCATATATGAACACAAAGGTTCATACATGAATCACACAAATTCATATATGAACCTGTCCCGCGTATTTTTTACAAAACTACCCTAAATACCCCCGAGCGTCGTTTATTAATTAATGTGGACGCGCGCATTAATCAGGTGTAACGCGAATTTCTTGACCGTAGATTATTTAATCCAATGGATATGATCACTTCTCTATTTCTCAAAATATTTAGACTTCTCAATTGAACCCTTCCCTATATATATATTGATATGTATATATATATATATATATATATATATATATATATATATATTGATATGTATATATATGTTACTCTCCCATTTTTTCGACTATCTCTCTCTCTCTCTATAGATTTTCTAAACTACTTTGACCTGCTTGAGCAATTTATGATAGCTTCTCCACTTTGTTTTACACTCTGAATTCATATATATTTGGATTCAGAGATGTTTGAGTTCATGTTTGGATGGAGAAAAACCTCAAAATGGTATATAACAATTATCTCTCTACTCTAATTAATTTTATAATTAAAAGATTTATGATTTTGTATTTTTTTGTATTGTAAAATGATATTTAATTACATGGCCATCGTCAAACTGCCTTCGAAAGGTTTTTTTTTAAACTTCTATCTTCATACATAAGGGTGTAAATGAGACGAGACAACTCGCGAGCTACTCGAGTTCGACTCGGTCAAAACTCGGTCAACACTCGACTCGAATAGGCTTGACTCGAACTCGGGCTTGACTCGAACTCGAGCTCGACTCGATGTACTAACGAGTCGAATCGAGCCATCTGATACTCGACTCGATAAGCTCGTGAGATACTCGAATATATTTTATATATAATTATATAATTAACTATTATATTATGATTTATAAAATATAATGTGAATAAATTATTATTTTAATATGTTACAATTATCTAAATAAAATAAAAAAACAATTATTATAATTATTTATATTTCAAAAGATGGGGAAGTAGAGAAAGAAAAAATAGTAATGACTTTGGTGAGAAATTCCATCCCACATTGGTGGGATTCACCTCCAAACCCATTGAGGTCTAAGTATATAACCCTCTCATTTTACACCATTTAACTTGTTTAGTGGCTTTAACCTAAAGGCTTGTGCCTAACGGCTTGAACCAAATGATTTTTTCTATATGGTGTACCCTAGTGAGTGGTTCACCTTTAGTTCTTTTAAGATTTTTGTTTACTTTTGTTATCATTTTAATTTGAGCTTGATTCGAGTTCGAGCTCGGGAATTGACTTTCGAGTCGAGTTCGAGTTTGGATTTTCACTACTCGCGAGTTTTTGATAAGAAGTGTCAAACCTGGTTAGAAATGATTATCAACCGTTGGATGATAAATGAACGAACATTAGAATGAGATGCACCAGATCAATTCCCTTTTAAACAACAATTTAATTAAAAGTGATCAACAATTTAAATACAGTTCTTATACTTCTTACAAAAGTGACAATTCTCACATAATCTGTCTGGTCCCATATAACCAATAACAATTAATAATTCAACCAAGCATTTTGGTCCGACATTTTTAATCAGTCTGGCTTTAGACGTCGATGATTATCTCTAGCTCATAGTAATTTATTTTTATGAGAGAATACTTTGTGTGTACAAAGACATATGTGACAACGAACTCGGAGTACACTTATTTATTGACCATATATCGGATATCACATTTATAAAAATACATATGCTGCATTGTTTTATAAAAAGTATAATTATAACAATAGTCATCGTAATACAAAACAAATGACTTTTACCCATAAAATTCAACAAGGAAAATTTTCGTTGGTGATTACTCAAGGATCACCCAGAAAATATCAATGGGTCGATAGAATCTGATGGTTTTCGAAAAAAATACCCATCTGTCACTGATTTGCATTAATTACCCACACACTTTTTGTGACGAATCACTTTTTAACGACAAATTTTTCAGGGAAATTTTATTAAGTACAGTCTTTCGTTTAGTAGGGTCGTATAATACGTAAAGCTAGAATTCAATAAAAATGCCAAAAGTTATAGTTTTTCTTAATACTTGTTTTCGAATTTACATCATTCATGATATCATGTAAGTGATAGGTTGTGCTTTAACTTTTAAATTTTGTCTTGTGGAAAAAATGAAATACTTTACGTTTCAAGTCGAACAAAAGAAGTGCAACTTTTTTTTTAATAAGTTTTCATTTTTCAATATATTTTATGTTTTTATTTGTCAATTAATCATTACTTAAAATATAAATTTTTTTCCTTTCGTGGTTTTAGTTTTTATTTACGTTTTTATACAAGTCCAGATTCTTAACGAAAATTAACCACCAATCCGGACTCCAACCTTAACTTCAAATTGAACATAATATATTTGTTTGGTATGGTTTAAATCGTTCATTGTATTAACATGGATGATATATATTTTTATTAATAATTAAATATCAGTTATTAAAAAAATTACGTATTAGAAAGATTAGATTATGCATGTTATGTGTATGTTGTTTTCTGAAACTACCGTCATTTTAAAAGTACCTTTAAAAGCATCTACAATAGAAAGTTCTTATAACTAAAAACCATAGTTTTTATAAGAACTATCGTTAGATATAAAAATCTAAAACTCAAAATATCCAAAAATAATTATATCTATCTCTAATTTTTTTTTAAGACTAAAACACTATTTATATTATAAAATACTTTATATAATAAAGAGTGAATTACACCGGTGGTCCCTGTGGTTTACCTAAATTTTGGATTTGATCCCTAAAGTACACTATCTACGGTGGTGGTCCCTAACCTTTTGATTTACTTTCACTCATGGTTCTTCTATGTTAAATATAGGAGGACCATGAGTGAAAGTAAATTAAACATAGAAGGACCACGAGTGGAAGTAAATTAAACATATGAGGACTATGGGTGAAAGTAAATTAAAAAGTTAGGGATCACCACCGTAGATAGACTACTTTAGGGACCAAATCCAAAATTTGGGTAAACCACAGGGACCATAGGTGTAATTCACTCTATAATAAAATATTAAGTATTATAAACATCTAACATTATTAAAATAATTTATACATCATAGATGCTCTAAGGTTTATAGCAAAACCTAAAAATAAATTCTATTAGGGGTTCTCTTGTTTTAATTTCATCTCAGTGATCGTTCTTGATTGAAATGAAGCCAAATTCGCACATAATAACCTAAATTTAGGGCCGTTTACCTAATCACTTATCCGGGTAAGTGCTTACTGGTAAAATTCAACACCATCGCTTACTTTCAGGGTAAGATTTTAGTCCACCAAAATGGCATCGAATGCTACAATTTAGCCGGTAAGCGCTAACCGTGGTAAGAATCGTCGCACTCACTTACCGGGTAAGACTCTCGGTCCTTGCTTCCGCTCTTACCAGGTAAGATTCTTGGTTCTTGCCATATTTATCCGGTAAGCTAATGTGACTTGGTAACACTTACTCGGGTAAGCGTTTTGTAAACGGCCCCTTAGATCTCCACTGATTCCCAGTTACGACAACAAGTCAACAACTCCCAAAGATTTGACGAAAATCGCACTTGTTTTCATCTTTATACAATTCTTTACGTTTCCCTTTTTATTATATCCAATTATTTCCAATAAGTTGGTACCTCTCGCCTTCAATTTCCCTCAAACAATGCTGCATAAGAGAGAGAGAGAGAGGGCATGTGTTATTAACTCACAAAAATGCATGGAAGAAGGGTGGACCATGGGCGGACCTAAAATTATTTTTCATACGGTGGCACCATATAATATTGACGGAAAATAATTACAAAAAACAGGTTTTTATCGACGTCTCTTCATCTTTTTACAGACTTTCAATATTTTTTTATGTGTTTTTAGTCTAATTCCACTCTTTCGAGGGATTTTTAAAACTTTTTGTTTGATTTCGAGAGATTTTTAAGTTTCTTTATCGATTTCATGAAAATAATTCGGGTTTTTGGTTAATCAATGGGCCCCGGTGGTTGAAAAAATGAAGAAGAAATTAGCAACGTGGAACGAATTTGTTATCATTTGGTGTGATATAGAGCGCCTAGCAACCCGCTTTGAAGAACAAATGGACCAAGCTAAAAAGAGTCGAAACAGGGACTTACGCGACCTGAAGCCGCGGCCCAAGCCGCGCGGCTCCTCCAGCATCACTTATCACCTATTTCGTTTTTCATTATTTTAGAGTTGTTTTCCAACAAGGTTTCTTTCCATTGTGGATTGATATCAACATTAGTTTCCATAGTCATCTCTTATTTAGTTTAGCTATAAATAGGGCTTTCATCTACATTGTTTATCATTCGATTCAGTATTCAGATTTAATATTAGTTCTTGATATTCAAGGCTTCTTTATTACTTTTCTCAGTGTACGTTGGTAAACTTGTTCACCTTTAGGGTTCGACGTTTGTCGATCCGTTCCACGCAATTCCCACTGCGTCAGTTGGTATCAGAGCACATACTTACCTGTCTCTTCACCTTCAAGGTGGCAGAACAACCACCACCTCTCACGCGGGCAAATCTTGATGGGCTAACATCGGCTTTTACCGCGTCCCTCAACACACTAACAACCGCATTCACTAACCATCTTAATGCCAACAACAACGACCGACGAAGACGAGACAGGTACGAGGTTCGTCATCGACCCCAACATGGTGGCCGACGCCACCGGATCCCCAGTTCCAGTTCCGACTCCGAATCCGACGGAGATGTGGAACCATCCCGGAGAGACCCCGATTACCGAATGAAAGCCGACATTCCCTACTTCTATGGGAATATGGGCGTGGAGGAATTTTTAGACTCACAAATCGAGGTCGACCGTTTCTTCGACATTATGGAG
This sequence comes from Saussurea involucrata, assembly GCA_033807775.1. Lineage (NCBI taxonomy): Eukaryota > Viridiplantae > Streptophyta > Magnoliopsida > Asterales > Asteraceae > Saussurea > Saussurea involucrata. Next base: position 39,892,775 of record CM066325.1, read on the forward strand.
ATCCCGGAGCACAAGCAAGTAAAGATGGTTGTTTTCTGTCTGAAAAGCACCGCCGCAATATGGTGGGATAAGTTAATAGTCCAACGACAACGGCAACGGAAAGGTCCGGTACGTTCGTGGAGAAGGGTGAAACAGCTTATGACCGAACGATTCCTACCGGAAGACTACGAGCAAATCTTGTACAAGATGTACTTGGATTGCTCACAAGGATCGAGGACTGTAACCGAATACACCACCGAATTCATTCGCCTCTCCGAATGGAACGAAATCGGTGAGACAGAAGGGCAAAGGGTTGCACGATACATCAACGGTCTCAAATGTTCGATACAAGACAAAATCGGACTCCAAACCGTATGGACAGTAACGGAAGCATCGAGCCTAGCCATAAAGGCCGAGCTTATGGAGAAAACCACTCGACCCTCATCCTATCGCCGATACACCACACCGACTCCCACCGAAACTACTAGTTCCGCGACTGATAAAGGAAAGATTATCGCGCCAAGTCCCACCGGCAGCGACACCAATCCATCACAAAACCCTACCGGGTCCCAAAGCAAACCCGACACACCGAAACCATCCAACCCCTACACAAAACCAATAGGATCTAAATGTTACCGTTGTGGCCAACTGGGCCATAGGTCCAATGAGTGTACCAACCGAAGAACAGTCGCTTTCGTAGATGAACACGAAAGCGAAGAGGAAGATGATTACCATGAAGTTGATTTCGCGGAAGAAGAGTCCGAAGAAAGAGTGAACGTAGTACTCCAACGGGTCCTCCTCTCCCCAAAAGAGGAAGGCCAAAGGAAGAACCTTTTCCATACCTATTGCTCCATCAACAAAAAGGTTTGGAACCTAATTGTAGACAACGAAAACTGCGAAAATCTTGTCTCCAAAAGTTAGTAGACTACCTTGATCTACCAACCCAACCACACGACACACCGTATTCCCTTGGGTGGGTAAAGAAAGGACCGCAAGTTCGTGTGACCCAAGCGTGCAAAATTCCCCTCTCCATAGGCAAGTGCTACAAGGAAGATGTCCTTTGCGACGTCCTCGATATGGACGTATGCCATATCTTACTCGGCCGACCATGGCAATACGACAACAACGTTACCTACAAAGGAAGGGACAACGTGATGATATTCCGTTGGGGCGACCGTAAGATCGCCATGACACCCGTGGCTAACTTCCACAAAACCCCGGAGAAGAAAGGTGAGAACGTTCTAATCATCACCTCCGATGAGCAACTCCTCGAGAACGATTTCAAGGAGACCCAAATCTTTTGCCCGATAGACGTAAAAGGCTTAATGAGCGCCGAAAAGGTCAACGAGGAAATCCCGGAAGAAATCAGCGAGATACTTAAAGACTTTACGAATCTAATCTCCGATGACCTACCACCGGAATTGCCGCCTATGAGAGACATCCAGCACCAAATAGATCTAATTCCGGGCGCGAACATACCAAACCTCCCTCTTTATCGCATGAGCCCCAAAGAAAACGAGATCTTGAAGGAGCAAGTTGAAGACCTCTTAAGAAAGGGGTTTATCCGAGAAAGCCTAATCCCTTGCGTAGTCCCCGTTCTTCTTGTGCCAAAGAAAGGTAACCAATGGAGAATGTGCATTGATAGCCGCGCCATCAACAAAATCACCATCAAGTACCGATTCCCCATTCCCCGTTTGGAAGACATGCTTGATGAATTGGCCGGCACAAAACTATTTTCAAAGATCGACCTTCGTAGCGTCTATCATCAAATCCGAATCCGACCCGGCGACGAATGAAAAACCGCGTTCAAAACACCATTCGGACTGTACGAGTGGTTAGTCATGTCATTCGGAACCTCTAACGCCCCTAGCACGTTTATGAGGACAATAAACCAAGTCCTCCGTCCGTTCATCGGCTCGTTCGTAGTGGTATACTTCGATGATATACTCATCTATAGACGAAACAAAACGGATAACCTCGCGCATCTCCGAAAAATCTTGACCGTGCTCCAAGAGAACAAACTCTATGTCAACCTCAAAAAGTGCACTTTCTGCACCAACAAGCTCCTATTTTTAGGATTCATTGTTGGAGAAGCCGGCATAGAAGTAGACGAAGAAAAGGTCCATGCGATAAAAGAATGGCCAACTCCCAAAACCGTATCCGATGTCCTAAGCTTTCATGGTTTGGCAACCTTCTACCGACGGTTCGTAAGGGATTTCAGCACCATCACCGCACCAATGAACGAGTGCCTGAAAAAGGGAAAGTTCGAATGGGGGCCCGATCAAGACCAAGGTTTCGCCGAGATCAAAAGCAAGCTAAGCTCCGCACCGGTACTCGCCCTACCCAACTTTGACAAAGTCTTTGAAGTTGATTATGATGCAAGCGGAATAGGGGTAGGAGCTGTCCTCTCCCAAGAAAAGCGCCTCATCGCATTTTTCAGCGAGAAACTAAGCGATGCTCGTCAAAAGTGGAGCACTTACGATCAAGAGTTCTACGCCGTGTTCCAAGCATTGAAACAATGGGAGCATTATCTCGTGCAGAAAGAATTTGTACTTTTTACCGACCATCAAGCCCTCAAGTTCATCAATAGCCAAAAGTCGGTAAGCAAAATGCACGCGTGATGGGTAAGTTACCTACAAAAATTTCCTTTTGTCATCAAACACAAATCCAGGGTCCTCAACTGTGTGGCCGATGCTTTGAGTAGACGAGCTACACTAATGATCACACTAGCCCAAGAAATCGTCGGATTTGAGGTCCTAAAGGATCAATACGAAGAAGATGGTGACTTCAAGGATATTTGGAACAAATGCAACACGGGTACACCAATGGAAGACTACTACATACATGACGACTACCTCTTCAAAGGTAATCAATTGTGCATACCTAACTCTTCTCTTCGGAAAAACTGATCCGAGACTTACATGAAGGAGGATTAGGCGGCCATCTAGGCCGAGACAAAACCATTGCTAGCGTAGTTGACCGATACCATTGGCCACACCTAAAACGCGATGTGGGGGCAATTGTCCGAAAGTGCTACATTTGTCAAGTTGCTAAAGGCCAATCTCAAAACACCGGTCTTTATTTACCGTTACCAGTTCCCGATGATATTTGGCAAGATGTATCCATGGATTTCGTTTTGGGACTACCCCGCACACAACGAGGAGTCGACTCTATCTTTGTAGTAGTCGACCGATTCTCCAAAATGACACACTTCATAGCTTGCAAAAAGACCGCCCATGCGAGCAACATTGCCAAGCTATTCTTCAAAGAAGTAGTCCGTCTACATGGGGTTCCGAAAACTATCACTTCCGATCGTGATACGAAGTTCTTAAGTCACTTTTGGATCACTCTTTGGCGCCTATTTGGAACCACACTAAACAAAAGCAGCACCGCGCACCCCCAATCGGATGGCCAAACTGAGGTAACAAATCGAACCTTGGGCAACATGCTTCGGAGTATTTGTGGGGACAAGCCTAAACAGTGGGACCTTGCTCTCCCACAAATCGAATTCGCCTATAACAGCGCATCCACACAGCAACGAGATGTTCTCCTTTCTCTTTGGTCTATACGTCGATTCCCAAACACGTGGTCGACTTAGTCAAACTACCGCAACTCCCGGGTACTAGCCTCGCCGCCAAAAATATGGCTAAGGATGTGCAAACAGTCAAAGAAGAAGTCAAGACCAGACTGGAACTCACAGGCGCAAAGAACAGAACCATCGTCGATATGCACCGACGCCATAAGACCTTCAAGGTGGGAGATGAAGTCATGGTATTTTTGCGGAAGGAGCGATTTCCCGTTTGAACTTACAACAAGTTACAACCCCGGAAATATGGTCCGTTAAAGATTTCAAGGAAAATTAATGACAATGCTTATGTGGTCACCCTTCCCGACTCTCTCCATATATCTAACACCTTCAACGTAGCAGATATCTACGACTACCACCCGGATGACACGTCTCTTTCTGATGAGAACTCGGGGTCGAGTTCTTCGGAGGTGGAGGAGACATATAAAGAGCGCCTAGCAACCCGCTTTGAAGAACAAATGGACCAAGCCAAAAAGAGTCGAAACAGGGACTTACGCGACCTGAAGCCGCGGCCCAAGCCGCGCAGCTTTTCCAGCATCACTTATCAGCTATTTCGTTTTTTATTATTTTAGAGTTGTTTTCCAATAAGGTTTCTTTCCATTGTGGATTGATATCAACATTAGTTCCATAGTTATCTCTTATTTAGTTTAGCTATAAATAGGGCTTTCATCTACATTGTTTATCATTCGATTCAGTATTCAGATTTAATATTAGTTCTTGATATTCAAGGCTTCTTTATTACTTTTCTCAGTTTACGTTGGTAAACTTGTTCACCTTTAGGGTTCGACGCTTGTCGATCCGTTCCACGCAATAACTACTGCGTCATGGTGGTAGATGGACGTTGGTGAAGTCGGTTCTTGGTAGTGTGTCCCTATACTATTCCGCGTTGTTCCGTACCCCCGGTAAGTGTGTTAAAAGAGCTAGAGAGTGTGAGGTCCAATTTTTTTAGGGAGGGGGGAAGGAAGAGAGAGGAAGGGTCGGGCTTGGGTTAAATGGGAGAGTGTCTTGAGCACCTTTGAAAGGGGTGGGTTGGATATATGGAAGCTTAAGGACATGAATTTGGGACTTCTTGGGAAATGGTGGTGGCTTTTTCACAATGAAAACGAGGGACTTTGGGTCAAAGTAATTAAAAGTATCTATGGTTGGGATGGGGGACTTGGTGAAGGTGTACAAAGGGGGGGGGGTGCGACTTGGGTCAATATTATAAAAGCGGGGATGGATATTGACAAAGAGGGAGTACCCTTTTCGGGATCGTTTGGGAAGCGGCTAGGAGATGGTGCGGGAATTAGATTTTGGGAGGATAGATGGGTTTCAAGTAGAAGGCTTAAAGAGAGGTTCAAGAGACTTTATCTTCTTGAGACGGACAAAGAGGTTACGGTTGCGGCTAGGGGTGAGAGGAGTGAGGATGTGTGGAGTTGGAAATGGGGGTGGAGAAGGGAACCGCGGGGGAGAGAGAGTGGAGAATGGGACGACCTTAAGGAGTTGATCGCGGAATGTGCACCAAAGGAAGAATATATAGATAGAGCGGTATGGTGGTTGGATGAACAATGGGGGTACTCGGTCAGAAAATTGCGAGCATTGTTGAAGGAAAAAAGGACAACGGAGCTCGGAAACGTAATGGCAACCACGTGGAACAAAGCAATCCCAAAGAAAATCTGCATCTTTGTATGGTGAGCGAAGATGGGTAGGATTCCGGTGCGGTCGGTATTGGACAAGATGGGAATCGACTTAGATTCCACTCTTTGTCCGAGGTGTGGTCAGGAGGTAGAGACGGTGGATCGCGCACTAGTTGGGTGTGATAAGGTTAAGACGGTGTGGAAGATGGTGGGAAGATGGTGGAACATCAACACGGAGGCGGTAAATTCCTTAAATGACCTTCTTGGACTCGGGGGCAATCGGGATCAAATGGAACGGGTATGAAGAAATGGACAGCTGTAGTATGGGGGATCCTTTACCTTATTTGGACTAACCGAAACAAGATGGTGTTTGAAAACGGCAATGGGTCAGTTGCGGGTATGTTTTTTGACTTCCAAATAAAAACATTTAAATGGGTCACGAAGAGGGATAAAGAGATCGCCACGGAATGGACGACGTGGCTCTCGTGCCCGCTGGGTTAGAGAGAGACGTGTGGGTGGTGGAAAGTTGGATCGTAGTCACAAAGACGGAGAGACGGTGTGGTGGGGAGGTCTCAGTCGAGGAAGATCTGGACACTAACACGCCTGTTTCGAGGAGCTTCCTCATCAAGCAGGGCTGAATGGGTTTGACTCTCGCAAACTTATCCAGGCGCTGCTTGGTTTCTGGTCCTTTTGCTTCTTAAAGTGTCGAGCGGGTAACAAGACAAAGAAGGTGGGAAGAGTCCTATGCATTCAGACTGCAGGTGCTGCCCGGGATGGCTTATTCAATTCAGCAGGTGCAGGTGCTATCTATGGTGGCTTATTTTCTCCAGCAGGTATGGTAGTGTGCAGGTGCTATGCGAGGGGGCTTAATCAACTCATCAGAGGAGCCTCGTAGTGATAACGAAAAGGTAAGGGATCATGCAGCTTTCTGCATTAAACTGGCTGGAATAGCCTTGCCTTCGGTCCAGGTTCAGCTGCTGTGAAGTGCTGTTCAGGTGCTGTGAAGGGCTGGTCAGGTGCGGCTTAATGGATGTGAAGGGCTGGTCAGGTGCGGCTTAATGGATGTGAAGGGCTGTTCGGGTGCGGCTTAATGGCTGTTGCGTTTCTGATTGGTTTCGGACAGCAGGCTTTTTGGCTTTGCCTATCGCAAATTTATTGTTTTGTTTGCTGGTTATGCTCCTGTTTTGGGTTTCGATTGTTTGTTTGTTGTGGTTTCTGTGTTGATTTGGTTTCGGGTGTATGTAGTTGTGTTTTGCTGATAACTTTGTATTGGTTGGTTATTGGGTAATGTATGGTTTTATTGTTGTTAAAAAAACGGATTTTTGGTTGATTTCAAGAAGTTTTTTGGGCTTTTTGGTTGATTTCAAGAGTTTTTTAGGTTTTTTGGTTGATCACGAGGTACGGTTTCACTTCTTGAAATCTCCAAAATAATGGTGATAAGTGCTCAATTTTGAGTATTTACGCACTTCCTTTTTAGTCTTTTTATAGAATTTTGCGCTTTAAAATCCCAACTTGAGTCATCTTTTTACTTCTTTTCTCTTTTATTAGATTGGAGATAAGGTTTGTGGTTTACTTGTACTATTTAGGATGAATGGCTAATGTTTGGTTCAATTGGCAAATCCTTTTTTATCACAGGCAGTGCTGCAGCATGGCTGGAGCATGAATCTGATATTTTGCAAGGGAGAACTGGCGGATGATTAATATGGAGTGGAAATGGCTTTTCTTTTGTCCAATGGTCTTTCCATTTGTATCAGCTGATTGAACACTCTAGTTGTAACTTTAGTCTTTTGTGTACTTTCTAGTTACTCATGCTTAACTTAGTTATTGTAACCTAATGGGATTAGTTGCATGTTACACTTTTGGTCCTTCTATTTGTATTATAAATAGAGGGCTTAGGCTCATTTAATTATACACCACTTGGACTGATTTTTAATAAGTGCCAATTCTTTCATTTAAATTCCAATCATCTTCAGAAACATTCTTGTTCTTATTGTTCTTCATTTCTTCTTTAAATCTCCTTCTACCCAGATAAATGCTTGTCGCACCTCCGTAGCATTAATCTGACAGTTTTAAATAGCTTACTTTAAATACGTTTCTCATCTTCAATATTGTCACTTACTTTACGTCTTTAATTTCCAGCACTTCATTTCAGTACTTTACATTATTGCACTTACTTTCCGCTTTACATTCTTGTCATTTTACTTACTTGCAATTTATTTTCTTGTTATTGTAGTTATAGCCATTTACATTTCCAAGTCATTTACTTTTCAAGCATAATGTTTACATTCCATGTCTTTTACATTTGCTTTCTTTTATTTATTGTCATGAGTAGCTAAGCATAAAAGCTTGGGTGTGAGGCAAAGGGTGATATGTTAACCAAAGGAAAGTAGGCATTTTTGTGGCAAAAACAACATTTTATTATTCCAACCCAAGTTCTATCAAGATAATACAATCCTTTGACAAATTGATCACTTTGAAAGTGTTAAAGTGTCATGGACCTAGAGATAGGCCATTGAATATCACGTCAATTTGGATGACATAAGGGGTAATATCGAGAGAGTTACTTGCAACGAGAGTTGTTACTTTTGCTTTCTAAAATGATTCATTCTTGATAAGTTATCTTTTTTTCTAAGGGTTAAAATGGAGTAGACTTAGAGATAATCTACTTAGGATTACACAAACTTGGGAGGTACGGGGGTTATATCGAGAGAGTAACTTTTAACAAAGAGAATTTGTTTCGTCGTATACTTTGAGAACTCCATTCCATCATTCCTTTACCTTTGGTTCTGCTCAGAGATGAGATTGCTGACTGGTACTGAAATCATGGGATGGTGAGAGTCCGAGAGGAACGTGTCTCAAAGTAGATAATAAAACTAGTTTTTGTCACTGTTATGCTGCAGCATCGTTGCAGCATTTGTCTGCTGTTATTTGGTTTAACGTATCATCACGAGTCTTACACCCTTGCTTCTCTTTTATTATTGTTCATTTAGTTTTGTGATAATAATCAACCAACCAATCAACGATATTTTCTTCCAAATCATCCTCTGAAATCATTTCGTTCATCATACTTTAATAGCAATTTTAACTTCAATCTCTGTGGGACGATAATCGGTATTTTACCACTTTATTACTTGATAGACGACATAGTTCCGTATAAGTATACTTGCTTATTGGTTCTATTACCACACGTCTGTAGGTGTATTCAAAGCACTGATTCATCAAGTTTTTGGCGCCGTTGTCGGGGATTGGTAAGCTAAAAGACTATAAAAGTATTTTCAAAGATTTGATTTTTCTAACACCATTTGGGAATTTCAAAGATTTTCTGAAAGTGGTGTATGCCAAGAATATCACTTGGGGAACCTTTCGAGTTAGATCCGGATATTGAGAGAACTTTTCATCAAAGAAGAAGAATTCAAAGAACATCAAACTCTCTCAATATGGACGGACCCCCACCCGGTTTTGAAAATAGACCACCAAATCCACCACCTTTAGAAAATCCCGTTCGACCGCCTTTGGAAAATCCCGTGAGACCACCTTTAGAAAATCCAATTCGGCCTCCGCCATTCTTTGTAAATAATCATCAAAACCCACCACTTTTTGGTAATCCACCATTTCACCCATTTCAACAAAATCCACCTTTTCAACAAAATCCACCACTTCACAAACATAACAATGTGGAAGGAGATGATAATGGATCTATTGGTAATGTTGAACCACTTAACATCATTGATCTTGCAAACTCAAAAGATGGAAGAATTATGGACTACGCAATCCCAAATTTTGTGCAATTAAATTCTAGGATTGATAGGCCACAATTAGATACTTTACATTTTGAACCAAAACCCATCATGTTTCATATGTTGCAAGCTAATGGTCAATTTGCCGGATTACCATCGGAGGATCCCCACTCCCATTTAAAATCTTTTATGGAGATCACCGATGTTTTTCTAATCCTTGGAGTTTCACCGGAAGCCTTAAGGCTTACTGTAAAGCCCGTATTCCGGTATGTAATCTCTTTTATTAATTCTTTTCTTTTAAGTTTGATTTAATGTGGTTGCCGTTAACGGGGTTAGTCGGGTTAGACCTAATCGAAAAATGTCGAAATTTTGGTTAGTTGCGAGAAGGTTTAAGTGGAGGGACTAGAAGTGTCACGGGCCAAAAGTCTAAGTTTCGGCCCATGCACCCAATGGCCGAAATCTTTTCTTTGTGTTTTGTGTGTGTTTGTCGTGATTAGTAAGAAAAGAAAAGAAATAGGAATAGGAAAGAAAAAAAAAACCCACGGCTCTTTTTGTTTTGGGTTTAGGTGTGGTAACGCGAGGGACACACAAGAAAAGAAAGAATAAGTTTGTCAAAAACCAAACCCTACGGCTCCTTTGTTTTTCTTGTGGTTGCCGGTCGAAGAGAGAAGAGCCGGGAGAGAGATCGCGAGAAAGAGAGAGAAGAGAAGAAAGAACACAGCGGCAGTCGTCGCCGCCGCTGCTACTGTCGCCGGAGGGCGCCACCACCCTGGTTTCGTCGGAGATCGAGAGAGAGAGGTTTGGTTGCGGTGGTGAGACGTCGTCGTAGGTAAGTGTTTCCCCCCCCCCCCCCCCCTTGTTGTTTCTTTGATGTCGCCGTGAAACCACCACCGGCGGTGGCCGCCGCCGCCGCCGACCACCACTGCCGGAGGTGGCAGTGGGTGGTGCGTGGGGTGTCCAACCCTAGTTGTAACCCGAACCGTTAAGCCTTGAACCGTTTTTATAAATCGTGATTTTACGAAAATTCTAAGTGTGCTGTCCAGTTTTCGTGTGATCGTAACTTTTCTGTCGTAACTCCGTTTGAGCCGAAACTGGCGCCCACGGTTCAAGTTCGGGATCGGGCACGTTTTCCGTGTTTTAGCGGAAAACTGGTTCGGTCTCTAGCTGGGCGAAAAAGTGGTCGCAAGTTCGGTGTTTCGTCATTTCATGTGAAAATTTCTGGAATCTGCCTTGATCTTGCGAAAACCATAACCTTCTGCTCGTAACTCGGTTTGGGGTGAAACCGGTGTCAAAAGTTCCCTTTTTGAGTCTAGAAACGTTTCTGTGTTTTGTGCAAAACCCAGTTCGGGACGTAGCATGGGTCAAATTGTCGTTTTATACTGAAAGGTGCTGAATTTCGCTGTTCTGGAAACTGTTTTTGTAAAATCCGTAGTAAATTGTAGAAAAATCGTTAGGAGGAGTATAATATGTCCTTGGAACCCTAACTCAGAGTACTTTCTGGTCATGAAATAATATTGGGAATTTTCTGGGTTTAAAGGGGTCGAAACAGGTCCCGAACAGACCTGTTTGGCGGGAACGGAAAGTAGTTTTAGTGACGGTTTAAGCGTGTGTCGTGTCATAGGGTCCGAGTCTCGTATTGACACGTTTTAACATGCGTTTAGGTGCTGGGAAGTGACCGTAATTGTGAAGCTTGAATTGTATTGTTAAGCTAGGCGCGCATTCGAGGTGAGTTCTCTCACTGTGTAGTTAGGGGTTGTATGCATGTCATAGTTGTTTGTATGTACTACTGTCTTTGTGGTGTGAACTAGTTGTTTGTGGCGTGTAATATTTGATTGGTTTAAATGCTTAGTATAAATGTTTTACATTACAACTCGGTGGGACCGAGGGCTCGGTGGGACCGAGGAAGTGGAAGGAAACGTTGTGGGAACTCGGTGTGACGAGTGTGTTACATTACAACTCGGTGGGACCGAGGGCTCGGTGGGACCGAGGTGTTGGATACATAATTACTTGTAGATGTTTACTCGTTTTATGTAACTGTGATGTTGTTGCTTATGTGCGGATAGGGGTGATGTGTATATAATTCCTATCTGCGCATGTGATGGAATTCACTAAGCTTCGTGCTTACCCTTTCCCAATAAATTGTGGTTTCATGTGCGAGTGGCTCTAAGGCGTGACGGGTACACACTGGCGCGCGAGGAGAGCTGGTTGCTTTATGGTTTTAATAATTAAACGTTTATTCCGCTGGTTTTATTTTACAAGATAGTAATTATGTGTTTGCAAACGAAACGTTGGGATCATTTAATGAGTTGTTATAAATGAAATGTTTATTTTAAAATTTTAAATTTGCTTGTAATTTTTGGGACGTTACAACTTGGTATCAGAGCACAGCTTGAGTGAATCAAATGCACCTCGGTGTGTTTGATCTCAAGTTTGCGGCTATAAAATTTTCTTTAAAATTTTTGGAAAATAAAAGAAAGGAAAACCCGTTTGAGAAACGGTGATCGATGGCGCAGTGTGTACAGTCAGCCGGAGCCAGGGGAATAGGTACAGTACTTAGTGTTTTATTGCTTTCTAGATCATAGAGTATGCATGCTAGATTGCCTGTTGTGGACACTATGCTGTATGTTGAACTACTTGCTATTAGGAATTTATGCTAATTATGATAGGTTACTAAGTGGATGCCCTCTAGGTTGTATGCAGTAAGAGATTTATAGCCTTAGAATATTCGATTTAGTTCTATTGCGCAGCTCTTGTTTGAGTCCAACCGTTCTAGGATAGAGTCTTGTATTCGACGGTCTATTTGTTTCACACTGCATATAATCGGGTATTCGCGAGGTCACCCGTTATAATTAGTAGGGATTCGGTAGTAGCAAGGGTAGTGGGATAAGAGGAAGTTCCTAGAGAGCTGAGAAGGGTGTTTATGTATGAGTACGTGTGCTAGATTGCTTTCTAGAACATAGGAGTATGTATGCTAAATTGCTTGGTGCTTATTACACTGTATTGCATGTCTGCTGCTTGCTATTAGGGATTTGGCAGTAGCAAGGGTAGTGGTTTGGATGGAATTCCTAGGGAGCTAGGAAGAGTGTGTACATATGCCGGTGCGGGCATATGTGTATAGTTTCGGCGAGAAACTACTTGGACCACTTGGGATGGAACTCGGAACGGGCGATGATAGGTGTGGATGGTAGTAGTAGAGCTCCTACTACCGGAAGCACAGGATCAATGCTCGAGTCGGGGAAGTCACGAGGAATCCAAGGAGTTGAGCGTGAGTGTTGTTAGTATGAGTTATTATGTGCTAATAACGCGTTGTATTGTCTACCCAGAATAGCCATCACAAGGAGGAACAACTATAGTAAACCTACTAGTACAGGTGTGTACTTGTTTTGCTTTGATGGGATGATCGTTGGGGTAGTGTCGAAGGTTATAAATTAGTAGTCGTTGGAATAAAAGGACGATTCTAGTATTAGTCACTTGGAATGATGATGAGGATGATGTTTGTTTCGGGCCAAGATGGAAGATTGCGCTAGAGTCATAGGCTCATAGAGCCGACTTTGAGTTGAGGAAAACCCGTAAGATGATTTGATGTGATTTCCCAACTTGCCTTAAGAGGTTTAAATGTCTGGATGACAATAGTAGACCGGAGAGTTTCGGAGTAGTAGGGGTCGAGATGTTGAATGCCGAATGAGTCATGCACGAAGTTATTTTGAAAATAAGATTGCATTAACAAATTCTTGTGTTTCAAATCTTTGTATGGACGGAGTTTTGGAATTTTGGGAACTGCTCAGCACACGCACAAGATTTTGAATTATGGTTTTGAAAGTGCATGAAATCGTTTTATCACGGGAGTGCAAACCTTGTTAGAATTTGTCTCATTTTCGTTATTTTCCAACGGTTCTTTCGGGTACGATGTTATCCGTGTTTTGGTGGTGGTTAAGATGTTGGGTAAGTGACTACGGATTGAGACTCTAACATTGGAACTCCTCCACATGTGTTAGAGTTGAGACGAAAAGTTACATTCCACGATGTCTGTATAAAGGCTATTTTGGTGATTTGTTTAAAATGAGTTTGGAACTCCAGTGTCGCTTAACTTTTCGTTCGAGAGTTTGTATTACTAAGTGTTTTATTGCAAATAGTTCAGTGTGTGGATTGATTCATGCGTGACATAAGTGATGCATGGAGGAATTTTGGTAACATTTCATAAGGGGTTGTTTAGTGCGCTTTTTAGTCAGCTAAAGGTTTTATTGACATTTCCATGAAAATGCGATTTATCGACTTAGGGGTATGTATACTGGGGTAACCTTTGTTCTCGACATTTTGATGAACGAGTCGTGCATGAAAATGTTTTAGTTCCTTTTTGTCGACATGAAAGACCATTTGATCCAATGAGTGTCTTAATGTTGTGAATATCATGCATTCGATTATAATGTGTTATATTTTAGAAATATAAATGCGTAGATTGTTGACATTCGGGTAATTTAGAATTACCGATCATTTTTTTTGAAACTAAAAACTTTTGCTTTGGGGGAAACGAGTATTTTGAGCATTTTCGATAAATACATTTTTAAACTATAATGTTTTGACGTTATATGTCCCAAGTACGAAACTTGAGGAAGTGTTACAAGCTTGCATGTCTGCCCCCAGTTTGAGATTTTTATGAAGTTTTAGTCGATATTTCCAATTAATAGAAGCGGATGGGTTTCTGTCTTCAAGTTTGAAGCTTACTCGAGACAGTCGTGTTTTAACAAAAATATATTTGTAAACCGTGTCATCGTTTTGTGTGATTAGCTGACGCGCGAAAATTCGTGGTGAACCCTGTGTCACGTCATTTTATGGTTAAAAAGGAGAATTTTTGAATCAAATGTCGTGAAACTTATTTTGAATTATGTGCACACCTTTGTCGCACCCTGTTTAAGGTCAAGCGGTTACTTTAAGTGCACGTCATGAGTCAATCCATACTGGAATCGAGGCGGTTCATTTTAAAGAAATTATTTATTACGCTTGCTTTTGTGTGAGTAAACTGAACTGCAATGGAACGATTTTCAACATGATTTTCCTATGTGGGACGAGCGTGTCCAGTTTTGCGTAACTATCGATCAGGTAATAGTAGTTTTATTACATACGATCTTTTGAGATGAAAATCCTGATGTTGAAAATATTTTGTAAATGATTTTGTAAACCATTTGGGGAAATGTGCTTTTAAGTGTCATGTGTCATTTCGAGAATTTTTAGGGTGTGAGTCCTTTTGGAAAACTCTTTTGTTTAACCCGTGTTGAGTCTGAGACTAAGGTTGATTTCAGAGTATTGCTTGCTTAAACTTTGTTTAAACGCGTTTTTGACCGACTTATGGGTCTAGCAAGCGTGGAGCATTTTGCTCGGTTTTGACTTGGAATTAGTCATGGGCTAATTGCCCGGTTTTAATGGCTCGATGTGGAGTCTAGTTGATGAGTTGTTTTTGTCGCACCGTTTGGCATTCTTTGCACGTTGAGTGTTTACATGTTTGGGTGAGTGAGTCAATCCGGAATAGGCATGTTGTTGGTAGGCTGTTTTTCTATGGATCCTTAGGCACGTTAGTCAGTCGCTGGTAGTGGTCGGTTGGGTATCTCGGGGTGAGACCCCGGTGTTCAGGTGTTATAGCCTAGGCTTTCTAGTAGGTGCTAGGAGGATATAGTTGTGGGCACTTACCTGAGAGGTAATTCCGATGTGAGGGGCCCTGAGGCGTTACCTGAGAGGTAGGCGTCGAGGTGTATCCTCGGTTCAGATAAATTAGCTTTGTAGAGCGAGTGTGGGGGATACGTCGACGGTAGGAGGTTGGGTATTCCACGCGTGTTGGTAATGTAGGCCGGGTAGTATCGGTTAAGGGAATGACCTACGTGTGTGTTAGTTGACTTGATTGTAGGGGATATCTACTTGTGTTAGTGTCTAGGATAATACCACGCTTATGTGATTCATGGTAATCGGTTGGACCGATGTTCGGCGGGTGGCCGATGTTTGTTATTGTAATCGGTTGGACCGATGTTCGGCGGGTGGCCGATGTTTGTTATTGTAATCGGTTGGACCGATGTTCGGCGGGTGGCCGATGTTTGTTATTGTAATCGGTTGGACCGATGTTCGGCAGGGGGTCGATGTTTTGTTAATATAAGTTATTGAAAATCTTTGGAGTCTATTAGAATTCGTAGAAGTTAATCGGCAGTTAATGGTAGAAAAGATCGGATTCGAGTATCCTGTAGGGTATATTGGTGAGCATCTTTAGAATGGTTAGAGCTTGGAAAATTTAATCGGGAGGTATGAATCATCTAAGGTTAGGAGACAACCGAAGTCGTTTAACTAAGAATGACCCCGATTGTTGGAGTGTTCTTCCAAACGCGTTATCAGTGTTCTTGAAGGAGTGTTGTTAGTAAGGAAGTATTCGGGAGATTTTTAGACGGTGTGAGAAATTAGGTTCCAGTTAGTGAAAGTCCAGTGGCAACTCAGAGAGGGTTCTGAGTGGACTTGGGAATCTGAGGTTGAGATGTGGGAGAACTATCTTTAGCTATGCACGGGCATAGACTTCGAGGACGAAGTCTAATCCAAGTGGGGGAGAGTTGTAAAGCCCGTATTCCGGTATGTAATCTCTTTTATTAATTCTTTTCTTATATGTTTGATTTAATGTGGTTGCCGTTAACGGGGTTAGTCGGGTTAGACCTAATCGAAAAATGTCGGAATTTTGGTTAGTTGCGAGAAGGTTTAAGTGGAGGGACTAGAAGTGTCACGGGCCAAAAGTCTAAGTTTCGGCCCATGCACCCAATGGCCGAAATCTTTTCTTTGTGTTTTGTGTGTGTTTGTCGTGATTAGTAAGAAAAGAAAAGAAATAGGAATAGGAAAGAAAAAAAAAACCCACGGCTCTTTTTGTTTTGGGTTTAGGTGTGGTAACGTGAGGGACACACAAGAAAAGAAAGAATAAGTTTGTCAAAAACCAAACCCTACGGCTCCTTTGTTTTTCTTGTGGTTGCCGGTCGAAGAGAGAAGAGCCGGGAGAGAGATCGCGAGAAAGAGAGAGAAGAGAAGAAAGAACACAGCGGCAGTCGTCGCCGCCGCTGCTGCTGTCGCCGGAGGGCGCCACCACCCTGGTTTCGTCGGAGATCGAGAGAGAGAGGTTTGGTTGCGGTGGTGAGACGTCGTCGTAGGTAAGTGTTTCCCCCCCCCCCCTTGTTGTTTCTTTGATGTCGCCGTGAAACCACCACCGGCGGTGGCCGCCGCCGCCGCCGACCACCACTGCCGGAGGTGGCAGTGGGTGGTGCGTGGGGTGTCCAGCCCTAGTTGTAACCCGAACCGTTAAGCCTTGAACCGTTTTTATAAATCGTGATTTTACGAAAATTCTAAGTGTGCTGTCCAGTTTTCGTGTGATCGTAACTTTTCTGTCGTAACTCCGTTTGAGCCGAAACTGGCGCCCACGGTTCAAGTTCGGGATCGGGCACGTTTTCCGTGTTTTATCGGAAAACTGGTTCGGTCTCTAGCTGGGCGAAAAAGTGGTCGCAAGTTCGGTGTTTCGTCATTTCATGTGAAAATTTCTGGAATCTGCCTTGATCTTGTGAAAACCATAACTTTCTGCTCGTAACTCGGTTTGGGGTGAAACCGTTGTCAAAAGTTCCCTTTTTGAGTCTATAAACTTTTCTATGTTTTGTGCAAAACCCAGTTCGGGACGTAGCATGGGTCAAATTGTCGTTTTATACTGAAAGGTGCTGAATTTCGCTGTTCTGGAAACTGTTTTTGTAAAATCCGTAGTAAATTGTAGAAAAATCGTTAGGAGGCGTATAATATGTCCTTGGAACCCTAACTCATAGTACTTTCTGGTCATGAAATAATATTGGGAATTTTCTGGGTTTAAAGGGGTCGAAACAGGTCCCGAACAGACCTGTTTGGCGGGAACGGAAAGTAGTTTTAGTGACGGTTTAAGCGTGTGTCGTGTCATAGGGTCCGAGTCTCGTATTGACACGTTTTAACATGCGTTTAGGTGCTGGGAAGTGACCGTAATTGTGAAGCTTGAATTGTATTGTTAAGCTAGGCGCGCATTCGAGGTGAGTTCTCTCACTGTGTAGTTAGGGTTGTATGCATGTCATAGTAGTTTGTATGTACTACTGTCTTTGTGGTGTGAACTAGTTGTTTGTGGCGTGTAATATTTGATTGGTTTAAATGCTTAGTATAAATGTTTTACATTACAACTCGGTGGGACCGAGGGCTCGGTGGGACCGAGGAAGTGGAAGGAAACGTTGTGGGAACTCGGTGTGACGAGTGTGTTACATTACAACTCGGTGGGACCGAGGGCTCGGTGGGACCGAGGTGTTGGATACATAATTACTTGTAGATGTTTACTCGTTTTATGTAACTGTGATGTTGTTGCTTATGTGCAGATAGGGGTGATGTGTATATAATTCCTATCTGCACATGTGATGGAATTCACTAAGCTTCGTGCTTACCCTTTCCCAATAAATTGTGGTTTCATGTGCGAGTGGCTCTAAGGCGTGACGGGTACACACTGGCGCGCGAGGAGAGCTGGTTGCTTTATGGTTTTAATAATTAAACGTTTATTCCGCTGGTTTTATTTTACAAGATAGTAATTATGTGTTTGCAAACGAAACGTTGGGATCATTTAATGAGTTGTTATAAATGAAATGTTTATTTTAAAATTTTAAATTTGCTTGTAATTTTTGGGACGTTACACTTACGCTGTTTCCATTTTCTCTAAGGGATAAGGCAAGAGTATGGTTCAATTCATTAACACCAGGTTCAGTATCATCTTGGAGTGATATGGCTGAAAAGTTTTTGCGAAAATATTTTCCACCTACCCGGAATGCTAAGTCCAAAAACGAAATTTGCATGTTTAAACAAATGGACGATGAAGCAATTCCCGATGTATGGGAAAGGTTTAAAGAATTGTTAAGGAAATGCCCTCACCATGGCATTCCCTACTGTATTCAACTCGAGACGTTTTACAATGGACTTGATTCCAATGCAAAACAAATACTCGATGTGACTTCAGGAGGGGCCTTTACCTTTAACACCTACAATACCGGGTATGAAATTCTTGAAAAGATTTCAGCAAACAATGGACAATGGGCCGATCCAAGAGCTCAAACTTCAACTCAAAAGAAGACTGCCGGGTTGCATGAGATAGATGCATACACTGCATTGACAGCTCAGCTTGCTTCCATGACTAATATGCTTAAAAACATCACTTCCGGTCAAGGAGCACAGCCAGCTGTCACCAAAACTCGTGCACCTGTCCTTTCTGTGCAATGTGTATGTTGTGGTGAGGAACATTCTTATGAACACTGTCCTCATAATTCTGAATCTGTAAATTATGTTCAAAACAGACCTAGTCCTCACTCCAACACATACAATGCCAGTTGGAAGCAGCACTCAAACTTCTCTTGGACTAGTCCATGTTTGAATCCACCTGCACAAAAACCACAAGGGAATTCCAATTTTCAAAATCAAGCAAGCAGTTCCCAAAACAATTTCAAGGGAAATTTTCAAAACAATCATCATCAGAATAACCATAACTAAGGTTTTCAAAACACTCAACCACCTTTTCAAAACCAAAATCATGCACCTTCACAAGATGATCCCAATGCCTCTTTGGAGACACTGATCAAGAATTACATGACACAATCACAAGTTCAACAACAACAAAATCAGTCTCTTTTTAATCAACACAGCACGCTTTTGAGGAACTTAGAAACTCAAATCAGTCAATTGGCACTTAACCAGATCAACAGGGCCACAGGTACTTTACCTAGCAACACTGAAGTACCTAAAGCCCCAGAAAAGGAACATGTAAAGGTTGTGACTCTTAGGAGTGGGAAGGAACTACCTGAAACTGTGGAGAAGGAATTTGGCCCTTTAACCAAAACAGATTTTGAAAAATTATCCAAGGCCAATCCTACTCCAGATATTCAGGTTGTTCTAAAACCACCAAGTCAAAAAGAAGACCAAGACCCTAAGATCACAAGTTCAAGTCCACCCATTGTGACCAATACCAAAAGCATATTGGAACCATCTGGCTCAAAACTTTCAAACAAAGTTGTTATCAAACCAGTTCCTCCTTACATCCCTTATCCCCAAAGGATGAGGAATGAGAAATAGGAATTGCAATTTAAAAAGTTTTTGGATGTTTTCAAACAATTGCACATCAACATACCTCTTGTTGAAGCAATCAAGAAGATGCCCAACTATGCAAAGTTCCTTAAAGACATTTTGAGTAAGAAAAAGAAGCTGACTGAGTATGAGACTGTGGCCCTCACTGAAGGTTGCAGTGCTCTGTTTTCCAAAAAAATACCCCCTAAGCAAAAAGACCCAGGGAGTTTTACTATTCCTTGTTCCATAGGTGGGAAAGAAGTTGGATAAGCTTTATGTGATTTAGGTGCCAGTGTCAATCTTATACCCTTGTCAATTTTCAAGAGCTTAGGTATAGGAGAGGCTAGACCTACCACTGTTACACTCATCCTAGCAGACAAGACCATTGCCTATCCAAAGGGTAAGCTTGAAGATGTGTTAGTCCAGGTTGACAAATTCATCTTTCTGGCTGATTTTATCATTTTAGACTTTGAGGCTGACAAAGATATTCCTATCCTTTTAGGAAGACCTTTCTTAGCCACGGGTAGAACTTTGATAGATGTCCAGAAAGGAGAGTTGACCATGAGACTTCAGGACCAAAAAGTCACATTTAATGTTTTCAATTCTTTAAAGTACCCTAATGATATGGAAGATTGTTCAAGTTTAGGTACCATTGAGTCATTATGTCAAGAGGAAGGAGTCAACCAAACCTGTAGGATAGAATAGGAGGATGAGGAAGAAAGTGAGGAATATGATGATGATGATGATGATATTTCCATAGAAGAGGAGACTGTCCCTTTGGTTGCTGCAGCATTTGAGCTGCTGGAAAATAGTGAGCAAAAACCAGCCGTGCCTTCCATAGTTTCACCACCTGACTTGGAGTTGAAGAAACTCCCAACCCATCTGAAGTATGCCTTTCTAGGAGAAGAAGATAAATTGCCTGTCATCATATCATCTACCCTAGAATTGCATCAGGAAAAGAAGTTAGTGGATATGTTGAAGTTGCACACCAAAGCCATATGATGGACCATTGCTGACCTTAGAGGGATTAGTCCTTCCATTTGTCAACATAAGATCATCTTAAAAGAAAAGAACTTCAAGTCCATAGAACCTCAAAGAAGGCTAAACCCTGTCATGAAAGAGGTAGTGAAAAAGGAAAATTTAAAATGGTTAGATACAGGAATTATTTTCCCAATAGCCAGTAGTTCTTGGGTCAGTCCAGTCCAATGTGTGCCTAAGAAGGGAGGGATCACTGTCATTTCCAATGACAAGAATGAACTTATCCCAACTAGAATAGTCTTCGGATGGAGAATTTGCATGGACTACCGTCGACTAAACAATGCTACTCAAAAAGATCATTTCCTTTACCTTTTGTTGATCAAATGTTGGACAGGTTGGCTGGAAAAGAGTTTTACTGCTTCTTGGATGGATACTCAGGTTACAATCAGATAGCCATAGCACCTGAAGACCAAGAGAAGACTACCTTCACTTGTCCTTTTGGCACTTTTGCCTTTAGGAGAATATCGTTTGGACTTTGCAATGCACCTGCTACTTTCCAAAGATGCATGATGTCCATATTCTCTGACATGCTTGAAAAATCCATTGAAATATTTATGGATGATTTTTCTGTTTATGGATCATATTTTGATCATTGTTTGGAAAATTTAAAACAAAGTCTAAAAAGGTGTGAAGAAACTGACTTGGTTCTTAACTGGGAAAAATGTCATTTCATGGTTACAGAAGGAATTGTCCTTGGTCATTTAATTTCAAAAAGAGGAGTGGAGCTAGACAAAGCTAAACTTGAAGTTATTGAAAAACTACCTGAACCAACCACTGTTAAAGGAATCAAAAGCTTTCTTGGTCATGCTGGTTTTTATAGACGTTTTATAAAAGATTTTTCAAAGATTTCAAAACCTTTATGTCTATTATTATAGCAAGACCAAAAATTTGATTTTAATGAAGATTGCAAAAATGCATTCCTCACTTTAAAGAAAGCTTTGGTGACTGCTC
Organism: Saussurea involucrata; assembly: GCA_033807775.1. Classification (NCBI taxonomy): domain Eukaryota; kingdom Viridiplantae; phylum Streptophyta; class Magnoliopsida; order Asterales; family Asteraceae; genus Saussurea; species Saussurea involucrata. The sequence goes on from CM066325.1 coordinate 39,913,795, forward strand.
CGGTGATTGTTGCTCCTGAGTGGGACAAACCTTTTGAAATCATGTGTGATGCAAGTGATTGGGCTGTTGGTGCAGTTTTGGGTCAAAGAAAAGGAAAGATTTTTCATTCCGTCTACTATGCAAGCAAAACCCTTAATGAAGCTTAAATTAATTACACAACAACTGAGAAAGAATTATTAGCAGTGGTTTTTGCATTTGAAAATTTTAGATCATATTTGATGGAGCGAAAGTTATTGTTCACACTGATCATGCTGCCATCAAATACCCCATTTCAAAGAAAGATGCAAAACCAAGGCTAATAAGATGGGTTTTGTTACTACAAGAGTTTGACCTGGAAATTGTTGATAGGAAAGGAGTGGAGAACCAAGTGGCTGATCACCTGCCTAGGTTAGAAAAGTTAGTGGAAAGCAGGGAAGGAGGAGACATCATAGAAACCTTCCCCGATGAAAAGATTCTTATGGTGCAGTCTCAACTGCCATGGTTTGCTGACATAGCTAATTATTTAGCTTGTGGCATCAAACCTTCTGATTATACTCACCATATGCTGAAAAAATTTCTCCATGATTGTAAATTTTACGTATGGGATGATCCTTTTCTGTTTAAACTTGGTGCAGATCAAATACTGAGAAGGTGCATCCTAGAAACAGAAGTGGTAGCAATTTTGCAGCATTGCCACCAATCAGCTTATGGAGGACATTTTGGAGGCCAAAGAACAGCAGCTAAAGTTCTTCAATCTGGTTTTTATTGGCCTACTCTCTTCAAAGATGCCCATAACTTTGAACAAAGGTGTAATAAATGCCAGAGAAGTGGTTCCATTTCTCAAAGAAATGAAATGCCTTTGAATGGGATATTGGAAGTTGAATTGTTTGATGTTTGGGGAATTGATTTTATGGGTCCATTCCCACCATCAAAAACTTGCCAATACATTCTTGTTGCTGTTGATTATGTATCCAAATGGGTAGAAGCAATGGCATGTCTTCAAATGATGTTTAACTGTTGTTAAGTTTTTACAAAAACAAATTTTTACAAGGTTTGATACCCCCCGTGCACTCATTAGTGATGAGGGTACCCATTTTATAAACAATTTGTTGAGTAAAGTTCTTGAAAAATACAATGTGAAACACAAAGTTGCCACTGCTTATCACCCACAAACAAATGGTTTAGCTGAACTCTCAAATAGGGAAATAAAAGGGATTCTTGAAAAAGTTGTCAAGCCAAATAGAAAAGATTGGGCTTTCAAGTTAGATGATGCTTTGTGGGCATATATGACTGCTTTCAAAACACCTTTAGGTATGTCCCCATACAAGTTAGTCATTGGAAAGGCTTGTCACCTCCCTTTAGAATTAGAACACAAAGCATACTAGGCTATAAAGGAATTAAACATGAACTTAGATGATGCGGGTAGCAAGAGAAAGTTACAACCATGTGAACTAGAGGAACATAGGAACATGTCCTATGAGAATGCCAAGCTTTATAAAGAGAAAACTAAAAAATGGCATGACAATAGGATTAGACACCGAGAGTTGAAAGCAGGTCAGAAATGTCTTTTGTTTAATTCCAGACTGAAATTGTTTCCTGGTAAACTTAAGTCTAGATGGTCAGGCCCATTTGTCATCCACAAAGTTTATCCATATGGGGCTGTAGACTTAGTCAACCTAGAGGACAATATTGTGTTCAAGGTAAACGGTCAGAGAATAAAGCTATACCATGATGTTGCAGCATCTCCACAGCATTATCCTGTGGAGGTGATCTCTTTGTGCTAAAAAGTTTCAGATAAGAGATGGGAACTATCTCAAAGTTCCAAAACCTTTGTAAATACTATTTTAATGTTTTAGGTTATGATTCTGTATTAGTTGCTTTTGATGTGTTCGTTAGTGTGCAGATGAAGTGAAAGAAAGAAAGCCACCAAGAAAAGATCATATGTAATTTTTGGGGTAGGGTCTGGAATAGCAATTGTCATATGGGAATTAGCAGGGGTAAAATGGGAATTTCAGTATAATTTAAAAAAAAAGCATCATAGCTATTTTTTATAGCTAGAACTCCAAAGTACATACTGATGTTTCTAAAAAGTACTACCTTAACCTTTACCCATTGAGCAAAGCATCTTTACCCAAATTTACAGCTGTAACACATAGAAACCCACTCCTAATATCAGATAAGTACAACCTCTCTCTTACCATCCTTTCAACTTCTACTTTTCCCCCCCTCTCTCTAAACCGTATCTCACTCTCACTCTCTTCTCTCTGCTTCTGCTATCGAAAACCATCACCAAGAACAACCAAAACCCCCCTGAAATCCCTTCTTCTTGATCGATTTCAATGGCGAGAGTCAAACGGGTTGGACCAAGAAACCCTAATGGCGATGAGAATCGCCTTGTTCGAAGAAGCGGACGCAACAGAGCCGTGGTTCGGCCTTCGACCACCACCGATCAGCCACCAGAAACGATTGTTCTCGATGATCAATCAACCACACCATTGACTCGTGGAGAAATTTTGCTGAAGAAAAAGCATGCAGTCGTGGGTGCAGCTTCTAAAGTCACGGCCACCATCGATGAACCACCTGAAGCCACAAAGCCAACTGAGGAACTTGCTGGAACCGAAACCCTCATTGATGAACCTGCTAAAATCGCAAAAACCACCACCAACGAGCCTGCTGGAGTCGCAACTACCACCACAGAACCACCTTCAAGCACCATGGATTTGGTACTTTTTTCTGCTCCTAAAGAGGTACTCTCTAAAACACCCACTCCCAAAAACAAACCTATCAATACGTTGAAAGATGGCCAAATCACTTCCTGTTCGGAAGATGATTCTGGCAGACCCATTGTGTCCACCATGGTAAACACCCAAATCTTTTCAAAAAATGGACCAATGGACTCATTTTTCTGTGTAGCCCCTGAAAACATCACCACCGACCATGTTGATGAAACTGAAAACGTGAACACATGAGAGGGGGTGGTTAAAAAAGAAAAGACAGTGGAGGGGGTGAATGAGACTGAGAATAATAGGGAGGAAATGGACCTTGTGGAAACTGTGACAATCGATACAGGGGTGGGAATGACTCAACCAGAGGGTGAGATAGTTGAGAATGAAGAACGTAGGGGAGAGAAATTGCCTGACCTGAATGAGAGTTTGATCTATTCGGATGATGAGCTTTTAGTTGAAGCCCTTAGACCAAGGAGAAGAAAGGCTTTAGGAAAAACCCATGCCACCAAGACCACAACACAGCCTAGAAAAAGGACTAGGAAACACATGGAAGAAGGTGAGCCTTCTAGAACCAAAACAGGGGAAACCAACTGCCATGCTGCAGCATCCATGCAGCATGAGCAGTCTGTTAAGAAGAAGGGTAAGAAGGGTAAAGGGAAAGATGATGAGCGAGATGGTTTTGTACCTAGACCACAGAAACCACACCACGGTTTCAGTTCCAAAGCCGCATTTAAGGTATGGTCTAAATTCCAAACCAAAGTAGGTTTACCCGACAAGGGTTTTGATGAACAAAGCCTTAGAGAATACCAGTTTATTAGCCAAGTTATAGATTCCCAAGGACTTGAGAAACTTTGCCAAGTCTACACCCATTACAACCTAAGCCTCATTCGAGAATTTTACTGTGAACTTTATGTTAACTCGTCTCCAAAACTCCATGTTAGAGGTGTCCCAATCAACATGAAATCCAAAAGAATCAACCGATACCTCAACCTGTCACCTCCAAAGAAGACTGAGTATTCCAGGTTGTTGCAACATGCTACTCACGATGATTTGGCTGAAGTTGTGGCTGCCTTGGGCAAGCCAAGGTCTGATTGGGAGTCCCATGCCAGCTTGATGCTAAGAACCTTTCAAGCTCGAAATTTGACTGCTAATTCGAATGTTTGGATCAATCTGGTACGAAATTCTATCTTTCCTACTACTCACGACAGCTCCATTTCGGTGGAAAGGATGTTGCTGTATTGTTTGTTGACAGGAAAGACCATAAATCTGGGACGAATCATTTTGGGGAGTATGCGGGAGTGTGCTACCAGGGTGTGGGGAAAATTTTACTTCCTCTGTATGCTCACTCAGATGTTAATAGAGGATGGTGTGCCACAATATACGGATGATTTGATCGTCAAGGATCAGCGGAAAAGTGGGAAATTGATATGAAAACGGTAGTCCGCTTGACAAACAGGAAGGAGAAGGGAATGGAATCGGCTGACATGATGAATGTGATCCAGGATCTGTTAAATCAGAATGGGGCTGTGATGGAAGCGATGAACAAACAGAAGGAAGAGTTCATGACAAAATACGAGGATTTGAGGAAAGAGTTGGTAGCGGCAGTGGATGCAAAGAAGAAGAAAGCTGAGGAGGGGTATGTTGTGGAAAAGGAGGTGATGAGGTTGAAACACAGGCTGGAAGAGAAGAAAGCCAAGATAGCCAAACTGAAAGCAGAAAAGGCCGAGCTGGTGGAGGCAAATGCGACCTTAAGGGCAGAAGCTGCTGCCCAGATTGGTGCTGCAGCATCCAGGGAGGAAGGACCCCACAAAACCACTGCTTTTGGGATCAGGCAGCCTACTCACATCTGAGTAGGACAGGTTAAATCATGCCCTTATGCTCCATTTTATGTTTAGTTTTAGTTAATTGAGTTTGGGATCTGTTTTTACACTTTTTAGGTTTATTTTGCATGCGTTAAATACATGATTGGTACGTGTATAATTGTTGGCATAACCCGAATAATTCTGAAAAGTCCAAGTCTCATTTCTAGGGGTGATTTATGCTAGAACTAGACTCACAATCGCTTGGGACACAATTTGGTCCACATTCATCCTAAATCACAGAAATGATCTATGCTTTTACTCCTTTTTCACATTTCTAGCCACTTTGTTATTTTGCTATGCACTTCTTTTCCCATTACAATGAGGACATTGCAAATTCTTTAGTTTGGGGTGGGGGTGCCTAAAAATGGCAAAAGGAATTGGCAAGAGCAAAGCTCATCAAAGTCAGAAAATTGCCATGTGGTTCAAAACACCAAAAATACCCCATAGGGGTAGGTGTATGCATTCAACAAAGAAAAGAGCCAAAAAGTGCCAAATTTGAAAAACAAAATTCAATATTGATACATGGGGTATGAAAAGGCTAAGGTGAGAAAAGATATGCCAAAAAAAAGAGAAACCCAATTCACCTAAAGGTTTTAGTGATTTGTGATGATGAATGTGTGACCATAACAAAGAGAATGTGATGCTAGCTTATGGTTCAAAATTGCACTTAGATTTTGTTTTCTTTGGTTACTTTGGATTTATGAAAGGTTATGCTTTGCACATTTGACATTATCAACTTCATGGGTTTGCACTTAATGCTCACATCTTGCAAAATTCTAACAAATTGAGTCTTTTCTTTTGTCTTTTTATTGCTTGGGGACAAGCAAAGTTCTTAGTTTGGGGTGGTGAAAAGTGCTCAATTTTGAGTATTTACGCACTTCCTTTTTAGTCTTTTTATAGAATTTTGCGCTTTAAAATCCCAACTTGAGTCATCTTTTTACTTCTTTTCTCTTTTATTAGATTGGAGCTAAGGTTTGTGGTTTACTTTTACTATTTAGGATGAATGGCTAATGTTTGGTTCCATTGGCAAATCTTTTTTTATCACAGGCAGTGCTGCAGCATGGTTGGAGCATGAATCTGATATTTTGCAAGGGAGAATTGGCGGATGATTAATATGGAGTGGAAATGGCTTTTCTTTTGTCCAATGGTCTTTCCATTTGTATCAGCTGATTGAACACTCTAGTTGTAACTTAAGTCTTTTGTGTACTTTCTAGTTACTTATGCTTAACTTAGTTATTGTAACCTAATTGGATTAGTTGCATGTTACACTTTTGGTCCCTCTATTTGTATTATAAATAGAGGGCTTAGGCTCATTTAATCAGTGCCAATTCATTCCTTTAAATTCCAATCATCTTCAGAAACATTCTTGTTCTTATTGTTCTTATTGTTCTTCATTTCTCCTTTAAATCTCCTTCTACCCAGATAAATGCTTGCAGTACCTCCGTAGCATTAATCTGACAATTTTAAATAGCTTACTTTAAATACGTTTCTCATCTTCAATATTGTCACTTACTTTACGTCTTTAATTTCGAGCACTTCATTTCAGTACTTTACATTATTGCACTTACTTTCCGCTTTACATTCTTGTCATTTTACTTACTTGCAATTTATTTTCTTGTTATTTTAGTTATAGCCATTTACATTTCCAAGTCATTTACTTTTCAAGCATCATGTTTACATTCCATGTCTTTTACATTTGCTTTCTTTTATTTATTGTCATGAGTAGCTAAGTATAAAAGCTTGGGTGTGCGGCAAAGGGTGATATGTTAACCAAAGGAAAGTAGGCATTTTTGTGGCAAAAACAACATTTTATTATTCCAACCCAAGTTCTATCAAGATAATACAATTCTTTGACAAATTGATCACTTTGAAAGTGTTAAAGTGTCATGGACCTAGAGATAGGCCATTGAATAGCACGTCAATTTGGATGACATAAGGGGTAATATCGAGAGAGTTACTTGCAACGAGAGTTGTTACTTTTGCTTTCTAAAATAATTCATTCTTGATAAGTTATCTTTTTCTCAAAGGGTTAAAATGGAGTAGACTTAGAGATAAGCTACTCAGGATTACACAAACTTGGGAAGTACGTGGGTTATATCGAGAGATTAACTTTTAACAAAGAGAATTTGTTTCGCCGTGTACTTTGAGAACTCCATTCCATCATTCCTTTACCTTTGGTTCTGCTCAGAGATGAGATTGCTGACTGGTACTGGAATCATGGGATGGTGAGAGTCCGAGAAGAACGTGTCTCAAAGTAGATAATAAAACTAGTTTTTGTCACTGTTATGCTGCAGCATCGTTGCAGCATTAGTCTGCTGGAATTTGGTTTAACGTTTCATCACGAGTCTTACACCCTTGCTTCTCTTTTATTATTGTTCATTTAGTTCTGTGATAATCATCAACCAACCAATCAACGATATTTTCTTCCAAATCATCCTCTGAAATCATTTCTTTCATCATACTTTAATAGCAATTTTAACTCCAATCTCTATGGGACGATAATCGGTATTTTACCACTTTATTACTTGATAGACGACATAGTTCCATATAAGTATACTTGCTTATTGGTTCTATTAGCACACGTCTGTAGGTGTATTCAAATCACTGATTTATCAAATACGTTAGCACCTTTCAAAACGATATGGTTGCACCTTTTACGAACCTAACATTTTTTACCTTTTGTCGAAGATATACGATGGCACGTCCCACCATATCTATCATACTAGGTCCGCCCATGTCCGTGGTTACTTTTGGCCACCAAAAATCTACCGGCATGTTGAGTAAGTTATGTCGGTATGTTCTTGGAAGCATCAGAATTTTTGTTTACAAGTTTGATTCACTACAAGAAAAATGGTAATTAGTGACAAAAAAAATTGGTCACTAACGGTCAAAAATTGGTCACTAAGGTCATTTAGTGACCAAAAATTTGGTCGTCACTTTTCGTCACTAAAGGTCCGTCACTAATTTACAATAGTGACCAAAAACAAAAGTGGTCACTAATTAGTGACAAAATTAAAGTGGTCACTATGTTTGTGACGACTAAATTGGTCACTAAATTTCGTCACTAAGTTAATAAAAGTCGTCACTAATTATCAAGATAACGGCTCTGTCAATGTCCGTTAACTTTCATTAGTGACCAAAAAATGTGGTCACTAATTATAAAAAATGAATAAAAAAAATTGTCATAAATTTGTACCGTAATTGCTATTACAATATAACTAAAACCTGCTAATTTGTAAAGATAGAAATCTAAAATTAATTTCATTTGCAAAACGTATAATTCTTGATCCAAAAAAATATAATTCTTGATCCAAACAAACATGTCAAAGTTATATCAATTGATTGTCACTAAATCACTTAATGACTAACGAAAATAAAACATGATATTATTAGTTTTGAGATCCCGATAATTGTGCCATCATGAGGTTCATTTTCTCCTTCATTTGGTTTTGCTCCTCTTGAAATTTCATCTGCTCCTCTTTAAATTTTGCTTGTTCCTCTTCAAATTTCAATTGTTCTTAAACTTCTTCCTCTAAAGCCTTTGATTTGTTCTTTTCCAATTCCAGCTCCATTCGTATATTTTATGGCTAAAATATGTTATGTCAAAGCGGCCCGTCCCTTTATATATCCCGGAATACGATGTAGCTTTTTCGAACGTTTTTTCTGTCGGTGAACAAGAAGAAGCGGCTTCCTCACTGAGTAATTCATTCTGCATAAATATTTATAAATTGCATTAACACATAAACAACTTAGCTCTTTATGTGTCCTATATTCATAACTCATTCACACCAACAAATAGCACAAAGAATGAACCAAAAAATGGAAGATAATTGAAGGGATAATTATCCCACAAAACCAACCGAATAATATATAATTTAAGCCAAATAGTTAATGTTTTATGGTATATAATTCAGCATGTCACAATGGTATTCTGATTTGTGTACCAATCTTCCATCCAATCCAATCTCTATACAAGTGCAAAAAAATGTCATCTAGCAGATTTCTTTTAAAGTCATTTTATTGCGCTTATCCAGCAACTCTCAACTAAGTGATGTTCCCAAAAAAATGTCATCTACCAATCTTCCATCCAATCTCTATACAAGTGCAAAAAGGGTTTGATTGGTGGGTGGGTATCTATATCCAGTATACAGATGGCTTAGAAAATAAAGGCAATAAACAACCAAGTCAATCCAGTACCTGAAAATCCCCAATACACCTTAAACATAACCGTTTCTCTACAACCTAAAGAAAGTTCCTTCTATCATGTTTGACATCGATCTACCCAAACGATACATGTATAATTACAGACAAGTGACCAAATAAAACATAAAAAAAAATATAATATAATAAACAGAGAGTTGGGCACCCCAATGCATCTAGTCCAACTTACTTATCCTCATTGGTTAATGAGGTCTCTAAGTGAATGCTGCCAATTGTGAAGAAACTAAGTGATGTTCTCAAAACAAAAACTAAACAGACTAGTTGATTTTCAAGTGACCAAAAACTACCAACAGGCCCTTGTCAAAATTCATATCAAAAATAATTTCACAAAATTCGGAGGATCAGATATTTTAAGTTAGAAAAGTACCTGTAAAAAGGGACCAAACAAAACCAGAAGGTTGTGTCGTGAGTTGAAGCTTGAGTAGACATATCAAAAAATGAAAAAACATATCAAAATACTAATTGATTCTTTCACACCTAACTTTAATCAACAACAAAAAGAAAAACAAATTTTCTAGAATAATTATAAGATAAATTCTTAGGCCTTTAGAGATGTTCATAGTTTTCAATAATCAATTCAATATTTACTAAAAACAAGTAAAGAAACGCAACAAATTTTCTAGAATAATTATAAGATCAATTCAAAATATTGCATCTTTTTGTGCAATTTAGAAACGCAACGGTCATCGTGCCACGTTGTGACTCAAGATTTGTGTCTAACGTCACGTTAATCCTATGACACGCCATAATTTAACACATTGTTTTTGTAACACGATATTTGATTTTTCTTAACTTGTTAGTTTTTAATTTATAACATAACTCAAATTGAAATATCCTTAATTCATTGACTAGTGAAAATATAGATTTGGCGTCATAAGTTATGTCGTGAGAAACACCGTGGTTCATCATGGCTTCTAAGGCTTGACATGGCCGCTACGCCACGTCTCAAACCATTTAAAATATTATGTATAACATAGTCCAATGGGTTAATATATTTATGAATAAAATAAATGAACAACTAAGATACCATTTCGTCGTGAAAGTTACAACATAATGCATTATGAGATCAACATAGTGACAATAAAAGAGATTTATTGTTTTCTACTAAATACCTACCCTCTTTTACCGGTGATTAAATATTTCTCGTCTGTTACACAGGTAGGAAACATTTACTCAATAAAAGATAATGATCTCTACCAAGATTGTGCACCAAGATTAAACCAAACTATGCTATGCATCCCATGGTTTTCAAGTGTTCCTAAAGATTTATATGGTTTCCCAATTTGGCTAAGTAAGCAAACAAACTTTTAGAAAACTGTGGTCAGGTTTAAGAAACCAAATGTAATATGATATTCCTACTTTTCTCATAAGCCAACTCATACCGTGAACTAAACCAACAACTACAGATATCAATTATTGTAATGTATTAGGATCCTAGAAAGACAAATCATACTGTGAACTACCTTATGCAAATAGCATGATGTATACAAAAAGATAAATAGAAAATAGCAGACAAATTAATTTCAATCGTTAATTAATTCGTCAATAGAAGGATTAAACAACTAATCTAGCTACCTACAAAATATTTCGCTTAATTAAAACGCGTATATCTTATGAGATTCACAAAGCTAACATTACTAATCGAAACCCTAAAATTTTCCCCCAAATAGATAAGCTACATAAAGAAAAATTAAGCATCAACACAATCATAACCATAAATTAATCAAATATAATCGTCGTAATCAGAACAAAAGGAATCGCAAAAGACACGCACCAGAATAAGATCAAATAGAGTGCCCTGATCCACTTTCACAAAATCGGCATCAAATGCCTTCAGATCATCCTCAGCAACCTTATCATCGTTCTTCGGTGTCTCCACAAGCTTCTTACAGTATTCAATAACCTTCGAAAGGATCTTGCTAGTGACGTTGGGAAGAGGGATACTGGTGTCTGGTATCAACACAACCATCTTCAATCATGTGCTTAATCAACCTCGAATGTCTCACCGTCGGAGCTCCTCAAAATGATGACCTTCGCCGACGCCATGGCCAGAATTAGGTAAAATTACCCAAATACGAAGATGAAGATCAGCGAGGAGAAACAAATGATCTGGATATGATGATGAAACTGGAGAGACCAGTTTTTCTTCGATGATACTCTCCTGAGCACCTATTTGGTGAATTAGGGCTCAATTGGAGTTTCGATGCCGAATCAGTTTTTCAACAACAAGAACCGAAGAATTTGGTGAATTAGGGCTCAATTGGAAATGGGTCGGATAATTCGGGTTCAATTGGAGCTGCATGATTAATTCAAGAGGTGGGGGTAATTTGGGGATTTTAAATGAAACTCTTTTAATTTAATGACCGCTATTTTTTGTCACTAATCTATTCAACTAACAAGATTACTAGATATTATTTAGTGACAACTATTTTTAGCCACTAATTCTTTCATTTTAGTGACCATTATTTTTAGTCACTAACATTTTTATTTTAGTGACCACCATTTTTTTGTTACAAATATTTTTAATCGGTATGAACTACTAAATACTACTTAGTGACAACAATTTTTGTCACTAACTTTTTGAAATTAGTGACTACTATTTTTTGGTGACTACCACTTTCATTTTAGTGACAACTATTTTTCGTCACTAACTCTTTATATATTTTGTCACTAATTTATTCAACCAACAAGACTACTAAATATTATTTAGTGACAACTATTTTTAGTCACTAACTCTTTCATTTTAGTGACCCCTATTTTTAGTCACTAACATTTTTTTTAATGACCACCATTTTTTGTTACAAATATTTTTAATCAATTTGAACTACTAAATAGTACTTAGTGACAACTATATTTCGTCACTAAGTATTCGAAATTAGTGACCATAATTTTTTTGTCACTGCCCTTTTCATTTTAGTGACAACTATTTTTAGTCACTAACCCTTTAATTCTAGTGACAAACAATTTTTAGTCACTAACTCTTTGAAATTAGTGACCACTATATTTTGGTCACTACCATTTTCATTTTAATAACCACTATTTTTAGTCACTAACACTTTTATCTTAGTGACAACTATTTGTAGTCACAAATATACTAACTATTTGAGATTAGTGACCACTATTTTTTTCTCACTACCACTTTCATTTTAGTGACCACTATTTTTAGTCATTAATACTTTTATGTTATAATATTAGTGACGAAAAACATAATCATCACAATTTTAGTCATTAAATTAGATTGATATGAATAATCTTTATTTTAGCCATGAGAATTAGTGACCACTCTAGTGACCAAATATTAGTTTTTGTCACTATATTCATATTAGCGACCAAATTTTAGTGACGACCTTTGTTTTTGTCACTAACGTTGTAGTTAGTGACAAAAAATAAGTGTTAACTAATTTTTTTTTACTAACTAACGTTTTTCTTGTAGTGATTACTTTATACAAAATCTGTGGCACAACAAGAAATCGACTCTACAGCGACAAACGCTATAGCGACGACTTAAGAATTGTCGATGTAGGTATTAAAATTATTTTTATACGTACTTAAAGATTTCAAATTCTTTTCCAAAAAAAAGAACCCTACAGCGACAGCATGTCGTCGCAATAGGAATAATTTTTTTTAACATTTTAATGAAAATGTGTTTTCTAGCGTGTGTCTGAAGAGTTTATTTTTTAAAATAATAGATACGTACAGCGACGACTTGTCGTGGCAGTAGGTGTCCAATTTTTTTAAAATATTTTTAGGAAATGAAAATGTGTTTTCTAGCGTATATTTGATGGGTTAAAATTATTTTTAAATAATAGAATTCTACCGCGACGACATGTCGTGGTAGTAGGCGTCCGAAAAAAATTAAAAACTTTTTTAATAAATGAAATTGTGTTTTCTAATGTATATTTGAAGAGTTAAAATTTCTTTTAAATACAAAATTTCTACAGCAACGACATGTCGTGGCAGTAGGTGTCCAAAAAAAATTAAATACCTTTTTAATAAATGAAAATCTGCTTAAAAAGATTAAGCCAAATTTTCATAAATTAAATTAATAAAATTAAAAATGGATTATGTACATCATCGACTTGCCGTTGCGGTAGGTATATAATTAAAAATGGAATAGAAGGCATTGAAATCTTTGGACACCCAATGGCCAATGCCAATAGGTTCGCTAGAAATCGATTCCTATAGCGACGACTTCCCGTTGCAGTAGGTCTATAATTAAACTTTTATTTTTGACCTATAGCAACGACTTGTCGTGGCAGTAGGTATATAATTAAATATTTATTTTTGATCTACAGCGACGACTAGTCGTCGCAGTATGTATATAATTAATTTTTTCATTTTTTACCTACAACGACGACTTGTCGTTGCAGTAGGTATATAATTATTTTTCTCCAATTTTTGACATATAGCAACGACATGTCATTGCAGTAGGGAACTACAGCTACGAATTTATAGCAACAAAGCCTACAACAACGACGGTCGTCGCAATAAATCTAAACGATATTTTGAGCATTAGCGACGACTGTTGTCGTCGCAATAGAGCTGATTTGTTGTAGTGGGGTTTCATAGATTCTTGTTCAGAATTGACATGCCTTGTACTCCCAGGATCATTATTGATTTACCCGGCCTTCATATATACATCATGCATCAAATCATCATCAAATAATAAGAAAGAACAAAAACAAGAGAGAGTGGATTGAACACTTTAATAATCTGCAATATATAATTGGCATTCAATTAATTACAATGTTTACATAAGGTGTCTATTTATAGACATGAACCGGTGCCAATGAACCATTGCAACTATTCAGTGGTGGCGGTTGGTGGCCGGCGGTTGTGGATGAAAAGTCACACCTTATTAACTATCTAACACATGTAACTGTTATATCATTATGGTTCCAACAATTCTGATGTTTTTGTTCCTTTAATTTCGTAGAAATTGATATATAATAATGTTTGGCACTACTTTCTTGAATTGCATTGGAATATTTAAATCAAAGTTGAGAATTGCTTTAGGGATGGTGTTATCTGAGGTAGATATCTTTTGGATTATTCTATGGCTAATCTGTGATTGGTGAATTGCTAGTCTATTTCATTCTATGTAGTTTACTAAGGGGTGGGTACACTTGATTGACCAAGACCATTTGTTCTAGATTGAACATTGTACATTGAAGGTTGAAGGTTTTCCTGTTCACCATCTTACAAATTTTACGTATATACCTTCTTTCATACTATGGCCGAAGATGGTGTTGTGCTTCCAACACAGGGAAAATGGAATCTTCCGATCTTTATTTTCTTCAAAGATCTTAGGTACTTTCTTCATAAGAAACAAAGTCCCTTATTAAGAATTATTTTGTTTTTGGTCTGAATGAACTTTAAACACTACAATTTGTTGTTGATGGTGTTTTGATCGATGAATGCTAAAGTTATTAGATTGCAGTTCAGCTTATAAATCTCTTGGTTACTAAAATGAGATATCATTTGGAGAAGCTTTGTACTGTTTTATTGAGCTCGTATGATGTTTTCCTATTTGGAATTGTTCAATCAACCATTGGAGTTCTTATGGTCGTATTAAACGGTTGTGTAGGCTTGTCCTCAAGATGGACGCTCTTGGAAAGGAAATACTTTTTATTGCAGTACCTGCAGCCATGGCTTTAGCTGCTGATCCTATTGCTTCTTTAATTGACACTGCGTTTATTGGTCGTATAGGTATGTCTTCTTAGTTCATTCGATCCTACCGTTGTTAATTTATACGTATGCATAATGTTTCATATGTTTTTGTTGTACTCAGTGATTGAAATTTTATTCTTTCACCGGGTGAGCATGGTATCCAAGCATGATTAATACAAGAAAATCAAGAAAATTTTATAAATATAACTTCATCCATCCCAAAATAAGTGTCTACTTTCATAATGTAAAGCATTGTGAAGTGTTTTGGCCTCGTGTATGATTGCAATTTGTAATATCTTAAATCATTGTTGCTTCTGTATAGGCCCGGTGGAAATTGCGGCTGTTGGAGTATCTATTGCTATTTTCAATCAAGTTTCAAAAGTAGCCATATTCCCACTTGTTACTATTACAACTTCTTTTGTTGCCGAGGAAGAGAGTTTAGAAAGAATGGACAGGGAAGCAATGAAACTTCAGAACACAGAGAAGGGTTCTACGAATAAACAGGAAACAAAAGAATTGACACAAGATGACATCAAACTTGAAAAGTTTGATTATGGTTCGACGGAAAAGGATGAGAAACAGGAGTTGTTGCCGGAAAATGGTATGTTGCCTTGGTAATTTAAGCTAAAGATCATTCTCTTATTCAGTTCTTCACATTGTTATTTTTTTCAAGTATGTGTATATATATATATATATATATATAGGGTCCCCTTCTTTTGTTAACCACACAATTAGTGTTAACCCTATTAACTTTTTTCAACCAATAAGAATCAAGATAAATAGTTGGTTTTACTAGTTGCTGGCCGATTTATGGAAGGGTATTATTGGAAGACCAGTATTTTTTATTTTAAGTAATATTACATTCCTATTTCAACGCTTACATATTCTTGGTAGTTATTATTATATATATTTTTTATATTAATGATAATCTTCAACCTTTTTTATCTTAATCTTATCATATGCATTTATTTATTATTTCCACGTTTTTACTGGTAAAATATGCATTCATCTGAAGAAGAAAGTGGTGTGTCAATTTTGATATGTGCATATATGCACTTATTAAAACTGGATTATCTAAATTTTACACATGCGGCATATATACACATATCAAAATTGCATATATGCATACTTTACACCCTAAACATATATGCATCATTTCTCAATTGCATATATGCACATATCAAAGTTGCATATATTTACACTTAACATCTGAAGCATATATGCACATTTCAAAATTGCATATATGCATATTTTACACCTACAACATGCACATAAGAGAAATTGCATATATGCACAACCATAAATCTGTGTAAACCATAAATCTATGTAAACTTGCATATATGCACAACCATAAATCTATGTAAACTTGCATATATGCACATAAACAAAATAGCGTGTATCCATAAGAATGATCAAACCAACATGACAAATAATCATATGCACAATGTATGTGCATATATGCGCATCAGTTGTATATATGAAGATCAAAAAAGTGCATATATGCATTTAAAACTGCATATATGCACATCATATAATTGCATATATGCACCTCTTAAAATTGCATATATGAAAAAACCCAGTTGAACAGTTTTTTTTCTCACTGATGTTGTGCGATGGTAGGGCTTAGACGCCATCACAACCACCATCGCAGGTGACCTACTACGGCAGCCGACTGCCGGCGCACCACCACAGCAGCCACCTCCGGTCTCAACCTTTCTTGCTGGCGAACTGCATCCCACCTCTAGTTCGCCTTCTCCGATACTCCAGCAGCCAGCCACCACCTTCTTCTTCGTGTGTCGGCGCTCCTGTGTAGTCGGCGCTCCTCTCAGGCGAAGCTCCATTGGCGGCGCTCTCTCTCAGGAGATCTCTCTCTCTCTCTCTCTCTCTCCGACGAAGCTCTCTCACGCAACCGCCGCCCTACTTCACCACCTAAGACATCCTTCCTCCACTTCGTCCGGCTGCCTCCTCCAGGTCCGACGACCGCCCCTGCTTCTCCTACTGCAGTTCCTTCTCCGGCGTGATTTACTTTTGAATCGAGATTGGAGAGAGAGAGAGAGAGAGAGAGAGAGAGTGAATCAATTAGAGATAAGTTATAGGTCCTTAAATGTAGCTCTCAAATTAATTGTTTCCTTATCAAGATTTATTAAATGACTATAATACCCCTATGCATATATGCTTCAGCCGTGGGTTTAGTTTAATTATGAATTAAAAATGCTTTTAATCTTAGCCATTGATTTTGATGATTAATGGCCCAGATTAGTTAACAAGGTTAACACTAATTGAGTGGTTAACAAAAGAAGGGACCTCTCTCTCTCTCTCTCTCTCTATATATATATATATATATGACAAGAGGAAGGTTCAAACGAGAACGCTAACTATTTAAAAAAACACGTGAACAACAAATCATGTAGAAAATCACATGTGATTTTACATTAACAACCGTTCTCGTGTTTTCTTAAATAGTTAGCGTTCTTGTTTGAACCCACCTTTATATGACAAATACTTACGCACACTCCTCACCGTTGGTGAGGTTTGAACCCTTGATCTCCGGTGACCAGTAACCCTTTGGTTCTTCACATTATTGTTCTATCGCACAAGTTAAAGCATGTATTCATGATCTTATGGGTGTCTTGGTCTTGTTAATCAGGTTTCAAGACAAGCCCATGCAACCATACGACCATTACCGACAACATCTCAAATAATTCAAAGCTCAAAAATTTAAAACGAAATATCCCTTCAGCCTCAACTGCTTTGCTGCTTGGTGCAATTCTCGGTCTTCTTGAAACACTACTACTTGTACTTTTAGCAGAACCACTTTTGAGTTTGATGGGCGTAAAATCCGTAAGCATCTACATTCTTATGGTGTTTTGGGATTAGCATAATGATTTTCTTACTCCACTTTTTTCTCCATTAAACAGGGTTCTCCGATGCTATTACCTGCACATAAATATTTGACCCGACGTGCACTTGGAGCTCCAGCAGTTCTTCTATCTTTGGCAATGCAAGGTGTCTTTCGTGGTTTCAAGGATACAAGAACTCCTTTATATGCCACTGGTATGTCACTCGTATCGTTAATTCCTTTTCTTTATAGTCGACGATCCATCTATATACTTTTTCGGCTTAATAATGCAACATATTTTCCTGTTGTAATGCAGTTGCAGGAGATTTAGCGAATATAATTTTGGATCTAATTCTTATCTTTGCCTGCAAATTGGGAGTCAGTGGTGCAGCCATTGCACATGTTCTTTCCCAGTAATTATCCATCCATCAGATTTGTGCATTTTTATTTTCACTCGTTCAACTATGAAACAGATTTGTTCATGAGTTCTTGGAAATTATGTTCTTATGACTAAATGCAATCGATTATTTTGCAGGTACCTAATATCAGTAATTCTTTTAGTCAAACTGATGCAACAAGTTGACCTACTACCTCCAAGCGTCAAAGCTTTGCAGTTCAGCCGGTTTCTTAAAAATGGTATGAAACTACGAATTAAACTTGTGCTACGTAATTAAGTCAATAGTGTTCGCTATCTATAATATATATTGAAAGAACTCAATGTGTTGCTTTCTATTGAATAATGAACATCAATTTATACAGATTACAAGCCTTGATGATCAAGGTAAGATCCTAACTAACTAGGAGAGGATTATGGGGATATCTACAATATTAAACAAGATATACATTCCATACAAATAAATATATTCTATATTCTATCATACCCCCGCAGTCGAAGCGGGAGGAGGAAGCACGCTGAGACTGGACCGAAAGTCATCAAAAAGAATACGCGGTAGGCCTTTGGTGAATATCAGCTATTTGGTGGCGAGAAGGAACATGCAAGACACGGACTTCTCCTCGAGCGACCTTTTCCCGGACAAAATGAATGTCCATTTCAATATGCTTTGTGCGTTGGTGTTGCACAGGATTACCGGATAGATAAATAGCACTTACATTCTCGCAGTAAACAATTGTGGCTTTGGCAATGGGACAATGCAATTCGAGAAGCAGATTTCGAAGCCAACAAGACTCGGAGACGACGTTGGCCACGCCTCGGTATTCAGCTTCGGCGGTGGATCGGGAGAGGGTGGGTTGTCTTTTGGAGGACCAAGATAGAATAATGTCGCCAAGGAAAACACAATACCCACTTGTGGAGCGACGTGTGTCCGGACAACCACCCCAATCCGCATCAGTGTAGGAAGTAAGGCTCGTGAGTGACGTCCAGTAAAGATGTATACCAAAATCAATGGTACCTTGGAGGTAGCGTAGTATACGTCTAAGGGCATGCATGTGAGATTCCTTTGGGTCATGCATATGGAGACATACTTGTTGGACTGCGTAAGAGATGTCGGGTCTAGTGAATGTAAGGTACTGTAACGCCCCAGCAAGGCTACGGTAATGGGTAGGGTCAGGACAAGGAGATCCCGAGTTTGAGCCGAGTTTGGGCTGAGTGTCGACAGGAGTAGATACCGATTTACACGATGCCATACCCGCTTTTTCAATAATCTCCATGGCATACTTTCGCTGAGAAAGGAATAATCCATCACTGTGCCGGGTAACCGCGATGCCCAGAAAGTAGTTGAGAGGGCCAAGATCTTTCATGGCGAACTCATCAGCAAGACGAGACATGATCGATTTTTGAAGATCGTCCGAAGAGGTGGTGAGAATGATATCGTCAACATATAAGAGGAGATATGCCATAGCTTTGCCTTTTCGAAAAACAAAGAGAGAGTGGTCGGACATGCTGTGAACGAAACCTATTGTGGATATGAATGTCGCAAATCTCTCATACCAGGTACGGGGAGCCTGTTTCAACCCGTAGAGAGATTTTTTAAGTAGACAGACGTAGTCCGGATGTGCCGTATCACGATGTAACGTCCCAAAAATTACAAGGAATTTAAAATTTTTAAATATGACATTTCATTAATTAAACTCGTTAAATAACCCAAACCGTTTCATTTGCAATCCAAGAATAATTATTCTCTAAAAACAGTGAACAGCGGAATAAATAGTTTAAAAATGAAAATTATAAAACGATATAATAATCAGCTCTTCACGCGCGCCAGTGTGTACCCGTCACGCCTTGGAGCTACTCGCACCTGAAACAATGATTTATTGGGAAAGGGTAAGCACGAAGCTTAGTGAATTCAACCACTATAGATAACACAGTTATTCCACATTACCCCTATAACAGATAGTGACACACAAACGATCATACAAGTCTACGAACAAATCATAAACATGCATATCCACACTCACCCACCTAAGAGGCACAAGTCGGTCCCACCGACCACATGATAACATCTCCGGCCCCGCCGAATCCCCGGTCCCACCGAGTCTCTACGCCACCCGCGTATAAAATCTCCGGCCCCGCCGGATCCTCGGTCCCACCGAGTTAACATGACAACATAGTATCGAATAGACGCCCCACTATTTAGTCCTGCATCACAAACAATTAAAACTACCACACACGTACAAATCGTAATGTAAAAATAACCGACATTAGTTATAGTGAGAGAACTCACCTCGTAAGCGCGCCTAGCTCACAATTAATAAATCAAGCTCCACAAATCCAAGATCACTTCCCGACACCTAGACGAACGTTAAAAAGTATTAACACGAGACTCGGACCCTAAAATACGACGCACGCTTAAACCGTCACTTAAGCGACTTTTCGGTCTAACCAAACAGGTCTGTTCGGGACCTGATCCGACCTCTTTAAACCCAGAAAATCCTCGATTAAAATACATAACTAGAAATTACTCCGAGTTAGGGTTCCAAGGACATATTATACGCCCCCTAACGATTTTTCTACATTTAAATACGGATTTTATAAGAATGGTTCGCAGAACAGTGAAAAACAGCAGCTATCGGTATAAAACGGCGATTTGGCCTATGCTACGTTCCGAACTGGATTTCGCATGAAACACATAAAAGTTACTAGACTCGAAAAGGAAACCTTTGGCACCGGTTTCACCCCAATCCGAGTTACGAGTAAAAAGTTATGATTAACGCAAGACAGTGGCAGATTTAGACAAAACACATAAAATGATAACTTTTTAAAACGGTTTACGCGTTCGGTTTATACGATTCGGGTTCCGCTACGGCGGTTTTAAGGTTACGGTCAGAGGTGGTTTTAGGGTTCCGCCACGGGCACCACCCACTGCCACCTCCGGCAGCGGGGCACGGCGGCGGCGACGGCGGCGGCGCGGTGGTTGTTTTGCCGGAAGAAAATCGAAAAGAAAAGGAAACGAGACGAAGGAAAACGATTTACCTCGCTCCAATACCACGCACCCGCACCTGCTCCTCTCTCTCCCGAAACCTCCGATGAACAGCAGTGGCGGCGGTGGTCTCCGGCGACAACAGCGGCGAACGGCAGCAGATTCCGGCGACTATTCACCGCTCTTCTCTCTCTCTACCACTCTCTCGCGCTGCTCTCTCTCTCTCTCTCGCTCTGCTCTCTCTCTCGCTCTCTCCGGCCAGCAGCGG
The DNA here is from genome assembly GCA_033807775.1 of Saussurea involucrata. Taxonomy (NCBI): domain Eukaryota; kingdom Viridiplantae; phylum Streptophyta; class Magnoliopsida; order Asterales; family Asteraceae; genus Saussurea; species Saussurea involucrata. The sequence continues at coordinate 39,934,737 of CM066325.1, forward strand.
CGCTGGTTGTGGTGAGGGGTTGCGATCGGCGGCAACCAAGAAGGGGGTTACGGCCGAGAGTTGGAGGGGTTAGGGTTTCTTGTTTTTGTGTCGTGAGAATAGACGAGAAAGAGATATGTCAATTGAGTTGTGTGTGCAGCAAGGTAACAAGACTTAAACACCAAAAGAAATACAATTTTCGGTCCCCTCCTTGCATGGGCCGAAACCCATGCTCACTTTGGACTAAAGCCAAGACTAGCCCCTCAACTTTATCAACTTGCCTAAAACCAACTTAGCTTAAGAATTTACATATTTGGTCCTTCTCATTAATCCCGCTAACAAGTTCATTTAACGTAAAAAAATAAAATAATAAAAATACGCAATATAAAATCTAATCGGGACACGGGCTTTACAACTCTCCCCCACTTAGATTAGACTTCGTCCTCGAAGTCTCTGCCTACGAATAGCTCCGGATAGTTCTTCCCCATCCCAACTTCAGGTCCCCAAGTCTCTTCCGGTGTTGCCACTGGACTTTCACTAACTGGAGTCTAAATTTCTTACACCGTCTAAAAAAAAAATCCTCGAATACTTTTCTTACCAACAAAACTCCTTTAAGAACACTGAAATTATGATCAGAAGAACACTCCCACAACTGGAATCATTCCTAGTCAGACGACTTCGTTTGTTCTCCCAACCTTAGGTATTCCATACATCCCGAGTCAAATTTCAAGCTCTATCCATTCTAAAGTTGCCCACCAGTATTCCCAACTGGATACTAGGACCCGATCATTCCTACCATTAGCCGTCGATTAACCTCCACGAGTTCTAAAAGGCTCCCAACATTTATTTCACACGAAACGTCAACCCAGTAAACTTATAATCACCCACGAAGGCCATTCTACCATAACCATTCATCTCAAGTAAGCATCTCAGGGTTACTACTACCATCAACATAATTTCCTTAAAATCGGCTACAATTCTCCAATTACACTAAGGTGTTTGGCCTTAAGCCCAAAAGTCGACACCCTAATATACTACTTACTTCAAAAAGGTTACTGCGCATTTATTCTCTTAATTACAAAGGGCATCATTCCCTTAACCGACACTATTCGGTCTACACTAACAACACGTGTGGAATACCCAATCTTCCATCGTCTACTTATCCTCCACGCTCGCTCTAGGAAACCTAGTTACACTGTATCAAGATACGCCTTAACGCCTACCTCCCAGGTACGTCTCAAGGCCCGACACATCGGAACTACCTCTCAGGTAAGTGCCCAAGACTATATCCTCCCGGTGCCTACTGGAAAGTCAAGGTCATAACACATGAATACCGGGGTCCCACCCCGAAATACTCAACCGACCATTACCAACGACTGACTGACATGACCAAGGATCCATTGCAAAATAGTCTACCAACAACATGCCTATCCCAGGATGACTCACTCACCCCACATGTAAATACGCAACGTGCAATAAGTGCAAAATTGTGCAACAAAACAACCCATCAACAAAATTTCACATCGAGCCATAAAAAAAACCGTGCAATTGACCCATGATTATCTCAAAGTCAAAACCGAGCAAAATGCTCCACGCTTGCTAGACCCATAAGTCGGTCAAAAACGCGTTTAAATAAAGTCTAAGCAAGCAATACTCTAAAATCAACATTAGTCCCAAACTCAACACGGGTTAAACAAAAGAGCTTTCCAAAAGGACTCACACCCTTAAAATTCTCAAAATGACACATAACACTTAAAAGCGCATTTCCCAAAAGGTTTACAAAATCATTTACAAAAATGTTTTCAACGTCAAGATTTTTCATTTCAAAAAGACCGTAAGCAATAAAACTACTATTACCAGGTCGGTAGTTAAGCAAAAATGGACACGCTCGTCCCACATATGAAAATCATGTTGAAAATCATTTCATTGCAGCCTAGTTTACTCACAAAACGTAAAGCGAATTAAATAATTTCTTTGAAAATGAACCGTCGCGGTTCTAGTATGAATTGACTCATGACATGTATTTAAAGTAACCGCTCGACCTTACACCGGGTGCGACAAAAGTGTGCACAAATTTCAAAATCAGTTCCACGACAATTGACCCCAAAATTCCTCTTTTTCCAACATAAAATGTCGTGGCACAGGGTTCACCAACAAATCTTACGCGCGTCGGCTAGTCATACAAAACGATGAAACGGTTTACAAATATACTTTTGTTAAAACACAACTGTCTCGTGTAAGTTTCAAACTTGAAAATAAAAACCAATCTGTTTTCATCATTTGAAAATATCGACTAAAACCTCATAAAATCTCAAAAGGTGGGGTTCTTTAAATTGATTTCCAAGATTTCCCCAAATGGTCACATAAACAAATAAGATATGCACCTCGTGAAATTAAACCCACACGACTCAACACGCCGTAAAACAAAACTTATTTTAATCAAATAGCTCAAATAGCTTTATACAGACATCGTAGAATGTAACTTTCCGTCTCAACTCTAACATATGTGGAGGAGTTCCAATGTTAAAGTCACAAGCCGTAGTCACTTGCCCAACATTTTAAATACCACAAAACACGGATATCATCTTATCCGAAAGAACCGTTGGAAAAATAACGAAAGGAGACAAATTCTAACAAAGTTTGCACTCCCATGATAAAACGATTTCATACACTTTCAAAACCATATTTCAAAATCTTGTGTGTGTGCTGAACATTTCCCAAAATTCCAAAACACCATCCAATAAATGATTTGAAACACAAGAATTTGTTAATACAATCTATTTCAAAATCAAACCTTGTGCATGACTCAGTCGGCATTCTACGCCTCGACTCCCACTCCTCCAAATCTCTCCGATCCACTAACGTCATCCGGACATTTAAACCTCTTAGGCAAGTTGGGAAATTACGTCAAATAATCCCTACGATTTTTTTCCTCAAATCAAAGTCGGCTCTATAAGCCTATGATTCTAGCACAATCATCCATCTTGGCCCAAAACAAACATCATCCTCATCGTCACTCCAAGTGACTAATACCAGAATCGTCCTTTTATTCCAACAACTACTAATTTATAACCTTCGACACTACCCCAACGATCATCCCATCAAAGCAAAACACCTGTACTAGTAGGTTTACTATAGTCGTTCCTCCTTGTGATGGCTATTCTGGGTAGATATTACAACGAGTTATTAGCACATAATAATTCACACTAACAACGCTCACGCTCAACTCCTTGGATTCCTCGTGACTTTCCCCGACTCGAGCATTGATCCTGTGTTTCCGATAGTAGGAGCTCTACTACTACCTTCCACACCTATCATCACTCGTTCCGAGTTCCATCCGACGGGTCCAAGCAGTTTCTCGCCGATAACTACACACATATGCCCGCACCGGCATATGTACACACTCTTCCTAGCTCCCTAGAAATTCCACCTAACCCCACTACCCTTGCTATGACGAAATCCCCACTAGTCATGACGAGTCGCCTCGCGAATGCACAGTCGCACACAGTGTAAAACCAGATAGACATTCGAATATAAGATTCTATCCTACAACGGTTGGACTCAAACAAGAGCTGCGCAATAGAACTAAATCCGACATTCTAAGGCTATTTGGTTCCTACCGCATACAACCTATAGTGCATTCACTTAACAACTTATCAGGGCTAGCATGAACTCCTATTAGCAAACAACAAACATGCAGTACAGTATAATAAGCACCAAGCAATCCAGCACACATACTCCTATGTTCTAGAAAGCAATCTAGCATACATACTCATATATAAACACTCTTCCCGGCTCACTAGGAATTTCATCTCATCCCACTACCCTTGCTACCACGGAATCCCTATTAGCCATAACGAGTTGCCTCACGAATACCCAGTCGCATGCAGCGTGAATCAAATAGACATTCGAATACAAAATTCTATCCTAGAACGGTTGGACTCAAACAAGAGCTGCGCAATAAAACTAAATCAAATATTCTAAGGCTATATGATTCTTACTGCATACAACCTATAGGGCCTCCATTTAACAACCTACTATGACTAGCATTGATTCCTACTAGCAAGCAATCATCATACAGCATAGTGTCAACAACAGGCAATCTAGCATGCATACCCTATGCCTAGAAAGCAATACAACACTAGGCAATGTACCTTTCCCCCTTGGCTCCGGCTGACTGTACACACTGCGCCCTCGATCACCGTTCCTCAAACGGATTTTTCCTTCTTTTTATTTCCCAAAAACTTTAAAGAAAATTTTATAGCCGCAAACTTGAGATCAAACACACCGAAATGCGTTTGATTCACTCAAGCCGTGCTCTGATACCAAGTTGTAACGTTCCAAAAATTACAAGGAATTTAAAATTCTTAAATATGACATTTCATTAATTAAACTCGTTAAATAACCCAAACCGTTTCATTTGCAATCCAAGAATAATTATTCTCTAAAAACAGTAAACAGCGGAATAAATAGTTTAAAAATGAAAATTATAAAACGATATAATAATCAGCTCTTCACGCGCGCCAGTGTGTACCCGTCACGCCTTGGAGCTACTCGCACCTAAAACAATGATTTATTGGGAAAGGGTAAGCACGAAGCTTAGTGAATTCAACCACTATAGATAACACAGTTATTCCACATTACCCCTATAACAGATAGTGACACACAAACGATCATACAAGTCTACGAACAAATCATAAACATGCATATCCACACTCACCCACCTAAGAGGCACAAGTCGGTCCCACCGACCACATGATAACATCTCCGGCCCCGCCGAATCCCCGGTCCCACCGAGTCTCTACGCCACCCGCGTATAAAATCTCCGGCCCCGCCGGATCCTCGGTCCCACCGAGTTAACATGACAACATAGTATCGAATAGACGCCCCACTATTTAGTCCCGCATCACAAACAATTAAAACTACCACACACGTACAAATCGTAATGTAAAAATAACCGACATTAGTTATAGTGAGAGAACTCACCTCGTAAGCGCGCCTAGCTCACAATTAATAAATCAAGCTCCACAAATCCAAGATCACTTCCCGACACCTAGACGAACGTTAAAAAGTATTAACACGAGACCCGGACCCTAAAATACGACGCACGCTTAAACCGTCACTTAAGCGACTTTTCGGTCTAACCAAACAGGTCTGTTCGGGACCTGATCCGACCTCTTTAAACCCAGAAAATCCTCGATTAAAATACATAACTAGAAAGTACTCCGAGTTAGGGTTCCAAGGACATATTATACGCCCCCTAACGATTTTTCTACATTTAAATACGGATTTTATAAGAATGGTTCGCAGAACAGTGAAAAACAGCAGCTATCGGTATAAAACGGCGATTTGGCCTATGCTACGTTCCGAACTGGATTTCGCACGAAACACAGAAAACTTACTAGACTCGAAAAGGGAACTTTTGGCACCGGTTTCACCCCAATCCGAGTTACGAGTAAAGAGTTATGGTTAACGCAAGACAGTGGCAGATTTAGACAAAACACATAAAATGATAACTTTTTAAAACGGTTTACGCGTTCGGTTTATACGATTCGGGTTCCGCTACAGCGGTTTTAAGGTTACGGTCAGAGGTGGTTTTAGGGTTCCGCCACGGGCACCACCCACTGCCACCTCCGGCAGCGGGGCACGGCGGCGGCGACGGCGGCGTCGCGGTGGTTGTTTTGCCGGAAGAAAAACGAAAAGAAAAGGAAACGAGACGAAGGAAAACGATTTACCTCGCTCCAATACCACGCACCCGCACCTGCTCCTCTCTCTCCCGAAACCTCCGATGAACAGCAGTGGCGGCGGTGGTCTCCGGCGACAACAGCGGCGAACGGCAGCAGATTCCGGCGACTATTCACCGCTCTTCTCTCTCTCTACCACTCTCTCGCGTTGCTCTCTCTCTCTCTCGCTCTGCTCTCTCTCTCGCTCTCTCCGGCCAGCAGCGGCGCTGGTTGTGGTGAGGGGTTGCGATCGGCGGCAACCCAGAAGGGGGTTACGGCCGAGAGTTGGAGGGGTTAGGGTTTCTTGTTTTTGTGTCGTGAGAATAGACGAGAAAGAGATATGTCAATTGAGTTGTGTGTGCAGCAAGGTAACAAGACTTAAACACCAAAAGAAATACAATTTTCGGTCCCCTCCTTGCATGGGCCGAAACCCATGCTCACTTTGGACTAAAGCCAAGACTAGCCCCTCAACTTTATCAACTTGCCTAAAACCAACTTAGCTTAAGAATTTACATATTTGGTCCTTCTCATTAATCCCGCTAACAAGTTCATTTAACGTAAAAAAAAAAAATAATAAAAATACGCAATATAAAATCTAATCGGGACACGGGCTTTACACACGAAATCCCAACGGCTGGTGCATGTAAACTGCTTCATTTAGCCGACCATGCAGAAAAGAATTTTTAACATCCAACTGATGTATAGGCCATGATTTCGAGACGACAATAGTGAGTACAGTCCGTATCGTTGCAGGTTTCACTACGGGACTAAAAGTTTCGCTGCAGTCAATACCAATCCGTTGCGACCTGCCATCACCAACAAGGCGAGCCTTATATCGCTCAAAAGAACCATCAGAATTATTTTTATGACGAAAAACCCATATTGAACGAATGATGTTGGTATTAGATTGTTTAGGTACTAATTCTCATGTCTTATTTTTAATAAGAGCATCAAACTCCTCAGTCACTGCAGCCTTCCAATTAGGGCCGGACAATGCATCTTTGGGGTTACGAGGTAACGGGGACGGATGGATGGAGGTCATGAGATTAAACGGCTGTTTGGGTTTGGAAATACCATGCATGCTACTGGTAGTCATGGTGCGAGATGGAGTGGGATGAGGGAAGACGGACGGAGCGACCATGGGTATGGGTTGGACCGTGGGTGGTGGTTGGGTTGTGGGTGGTGATTGGGCCGGAAGTGATGGTTGGGTCGTGGGAGTCGTTTGGGCCGTGGGTAAGGGCTGGGCCATTGGTGATGGTGATGCATCTGTAGGGTAAGATGATGGTGGGATTTGTGGTGGCGTAGTGGTATTAGGTGTGGTGTGGGTATCATGGAAGATAGGTTGAGAATATATAGGATGTAGGGTATCTTGAAGAAAGGAGTAGGAGTCGGGTTGCGGAGAATGAATGGAGGAGAAAGGAAACTTTGATTCATCAAAAATTACGTGACGAGAGGTGATGATAGCTCCGGTAGAGAGGTCATAGCATTTGTACCCCCGATGATTAGAGGGGTAACCAAGAAAAACACAAGGAGTGGAGCGTTGTTGGAGTTTGTTGATGGCGGTGGATGGAAAAAGTGGGTAACATAAACAACCGAATACCCGTAGATGGGAAAAGGAGGGATGCCGGTTATAGAGGAGTTGTGTGGGTGACATGTTTGAGAGGATTTTTGTGGGAAGAATATTGAGAAGATATGTGGCCATTTGAAGTGCATGATGCCAAAAAGTTGGTGGCATTGAAGAGTGAGCGGGAAGGGTTCGAACGATGTTATTTATGGCGCGTATTTTACGTTCGAATTTACCATTTTGGCACGATGTGTGAGGGCAAGAGAAGCGAAAAACCATGCCATTATTGTGACAAAAGTTTCGGAAATTATCGTTATCATATTCTTTACCATTGTCACATTGGATTTGTTTGATGGGTTTGTTAAAATGAGTATGAATGAATTTATAGAGGGATAGAAAGATAGAGAAAACTTGAGATTTCTTGCCAATAGGAAACGTCCACAAAAAATTGGAATAATCATCCAGAAATAACACAATATTTATGACCGACCGAACTTAAGATTGGTGATGTCCACAAATCACTGTGTAAAATATCAAATGGCATAGTAGTAGAAGATAAAGATGCATAAAAGGCTAATTTTATTTGTTTCCCAAATACACATGATTGACAAACAAAAGATAACCTAGATTTTTGACAGGAAATAAAACTATTTTTATTGAGAGTTCCCAAAACCGAAGCTCCAGGATGTCCTAGACGAGAATGCCATAAATCTTGAGAGAAAGCAGTAAAGGTAGAAGGAAACTTGAGTGGATAGAGATCTCCGGAGCTATCACATCGCATTAGTCGATTCCCCGTTCGAAAGTCCTTTACAGAAAAGCCAAAAGGATCAAATTCAATAGAGGTATTATTATCGATATTAAAACGACGAACAGATATAAGGTTTTTAACGAGTTTTGGAGCATGGGGGACATTTTTGAGGTGAAAAGAAGGGTGAGGTGGGGGAAGATGTGTGTGTCCGTACCCGTGTATTGGAATGGTGTGGCCACTACCAACAACGATATGATTTGGAATGCTCAAATTAAAGTAAGAGGGGAGAGTACCTTGAGACGATGTCATGTGCGATGTAGCCCCCGTGTCCATGTACCACTGTTCATCGGGTGGGTTGAGCGACATAGTGTGGAGTGCTTGCTCAATATCAGTCGGGGCATATTCCATTGAGGGAGCGACGGAAGGCACATAGTTTGAAGGAGCCACGGATGTCGCATAGGCGGCCTGTTGTTGCGGTGGTCGGCTGCCAAGAATTCCAGGAGATGCAGTCGGTGGCCTTACCCAAGACGCGGTGGGGTAGGGGCATGGAGGATAGGCCCACGGTTGTGGGGTCCATGCCCATGGCGGATAGGTGCCCCACGGTTGTGGAGACTTCGCGCGGTAGCTTGGACCGCTAGTAGTCCGTGGATTGTGGCGCCCACGTCCCCGACCCCTTGCGGAGTTACCACGAGAGTTTTGTCCACGAGAGTTGTGGCCACGGCGTTCGCCATTGGAGGGACGAGAAGACCGTTGATCGGTGGTGGAGTGGTCCTGCATGGCGGTGGACGAAAGCAATGCCGTACCGGCGGCGGCGCCGGCCTGTTTTTCCTTGCGGGTTTCTTCAAGGATCAGTTTGGATCTGACCTCGTAGAAAGGAGGTAGTGGGTCACTTTGCTGAATGATGGTGGCCACGCCATCATAGTTTTCATTGAGACCGGCAATTAGTTGCAATACCAACCGTTGATTGGTAACGGGAGCGCCAACATTTGAGAGTTGATCGGCCAACATCTTTAGTTCTTGGCAGTAGGATGAGATGTTGGCAAAGTTGTCAAGACGAAGGGTGGTAAATTGGTTTTCCAGATACACGGCTCGGGAATGCTTGTTGTCTTGAAATATGCTTTTCAAGCGTTCCCATGCTTGATAAGTCGAGGAATCAGGTTCGAGAATAGTATGGACGAGATCATTGGAAATGGTTCCGTAGATCCATTGGAGAACTATAGCATCGAGTCGAGACCAAAGGGCCGCCGAGATTTGGTCTTTCGGGTCCGTCTTGTCTTTGTCCGCCGCAGAAGTAGGGGATGGTGGAGTGGGTTTTTCAAGATGATCAATCACCTGATAAGCACGGCAGTGAATTTTGAACAACTCCGCCCATGAGGAGTACTGCCCTTTCTCCATTTCGAGGGTGATTGGTACGAGATTTTTGATGTTGTTGACGGCGAGGGTCGGGTGGAACTTTTGTTCAGCCATTTCGGTGAGAAAGAAAGAAAGAAAGAAAGAGAAGAGGTCTAGGGTTTTTAGCAGAGAGATAGAGATGGCTCTGATACCATGAAAGAACTCAATGTGTTGCTTTCTATTGAATAATGAACATCAATTTATACAGATTACAAGCCTTGATGATCAAGGTAAGATCCTATATAACTAGGAGAGGATTATGGGGATATCTACAATATTAAACAAGATATACATTCCATACAAATAAATATATTCTATATTCTATCATATATGGTGCTTTCTCTACAGGTTTTCTATTGTTATTTAAGGTAATAGCAGCAACTATCTGTGTGACCTTGGCTGCATCATTGGCTGCGAGGTTGGGTGCAACACCTATGGCTGCATTCCAGATTTGCTTACAAGTGTGGTTGACATCTTCACTTCTTGCTGATGGTTTGGCAGTTGCTGGACAGGTATATGCGGTTTGCTTTATGTGATATTTTCACTATTTTTGACCGCCTCAATACACAATATATATACCCTTTTCTCTAAAACTGGATGGTTTGGTTTGTTCTTTGTAACAAGTTTTGAATATTGGAAGTCTGTACATTGCTGTTAAGGTTTAACATCTTTGTCCGTGGAATATTCTAGGCGATAATTGCTTCATCATTTGCCGAGAAAAACTATGAGAAGGCAACAGCAACGGCAGCTCGAGTATTACAGGTACGTTTGCGATGTATCTGATGAATATTGAAATGTTATTCATCATAAATCACAACTCATAATGAATATGGAAGTGTAAATGCATTTATATATAATTTTATTATAATTAATTAATAAAAATAAATAAAACATTTACTTAAGCTTTTGGGCCTCATTGGATGGGCCTGAGAGGCCCAACCCATATCCAAGAGTTGAGATCTATCAAAAAGAATATCGGTCCCTCTCTATGGCATATTAAAAACAATACATATAAATATCAAAGAAAAACAAATAGATGTCCATACCAACGTAAATTATAAGTACAATCATAAGAAAAATAGGAAATGGAGTCCAAAATCATATATAATAGATAAAGAATAGCTATCATAGTTCTATCATATGTTTTTAGCATTTGAAGTTCTCTATTTAGTTTATATAATATATATATATAGATAGATCGCGCTAAAAATTCTAGGTGTTGTAATTTGCAGATGGGCTTCGTAATGGGCATCGGGCTAGCTCTTCTTGTTGGATTCGGGTTGCAATATGGTTCCGGAGTGTTTACAAAAGACATGAATGTTAAACACATCATTACCATAGGTGTCCCGGTACTCATCCATCTTTTTTAACCAACATTCCTTTGAATTATTTTTCATTAATGATTATCACCGTCTCATCTCACTGCTCCTCTTTCCCACAACCAGTTCGTTGCCGGCACACAACCAATCAATTCAATAGCATTCGTATTTGATGGGGTTAACTTTGGCGCATCCGATTTCGCTTATTCTGCATACTCCATGGTTAGCATTTATTACTCAAGAACAACAACATTTTTGTCTCTAAACTTATGTCACCTTATGTTTATGTGAATTTTTTCGTGTTAGATCCTAGTGGCTATAGGGAGCATCGGATCATTATTTGTTCTGTACCAATCTGGTGGCTTTGTCGGAATATGGGTCGCTCTATCTATTTTCATGGGCTTACGGGCAATTGCAGGCATTTGGAGGTAACCTTCACCAATCATATATATAAACATCAATTGTAAAACCAAATTTTTTAATGGTTTATTGATAAGTTGCGAGTTCAATTTGCAGGATGGGCACGGGGACGGGTTCATGGTCTTTTCTTAGGAAGTAGAAGATGGTTGTTGCTTACGGGATTCATAATAAAAGAAGGAATGAGTTATCGTCATAGGATGTCAAAACTCCTCATGTAGAGCTTGTATACCATAGATTTCTTGTTACATCTTTTTTGACACTTATTTTAAGATCTTTTTTTCATGCATTATTAACTTGTACGTTATGCAATGGATGATAGTAACATTGTAGTTCATACTATCAACTGGTGCATAGTTTGCAAGCGTTTCCTACATGTGTATGATAGAAAAAATTGCTTACCTAGCATCTCAGTGTACTTGGGCTATCTTTTTCTTTTAATGATATATTTATTTAGGACACATACTCGTATACACTCTTCATCTTTAGTGCCTTTTAAAAAGTTTTTTTTTACTGATAACCCGGGTACTGTCGGACCAATGACCATTTAGGATATTGTTGGGCCAATGACACATACTCTGGCTATCTTGCATCTTATTCAGTTGGTAGTTGGTATCGTAGAGATCAAGATCTAGTTATACGAGTATTCTTTGCATATCTGCTAACTCTAATATAACTCAGCTAAAACACCCTATCGATCGCGTGTAAATCATAACTACACCAAAATGATTGATGATCCTAAAAGTATCAACGTAAAGCCACTTTTGAGTTTGATGGACGTGAAATTCGTAAGTAACTTTATTTTCGATTAACTTCTCAGTTTATGTGAACCGCAACCAATGTTTGGTTGTTGGCTACCACAAGTCCACAACTATTGTACTTTGAGCCAACCCTTGCATCATTTTGTTCTATTTCAAAATCTTTGTTGTTTGATACATATAATATCTCAAGTTACCATTATAGTTTACACCATGTACCAGATCTTGATATCTATGATACCAAGTTACCAACTACTACCAAATGATTACCACTACATCTTCCCTTAGAATAATTCTCTTTTGAATAACTATTTTAATTTCAAAATTACAAACTTTTTCTGGGTTTGAATAACATTATATTATTTTTTAAGGGGGTGTAATCAAAATCTCATCTTCCCTAGATTTGAATCATGGTGCTGCCAATTCAACGAAGAAAGATGAGATTTCTACTACATCCCCTGAACCTTAACCTGTATGTCATAACCTAAGTGGTTAAAGAAAATTAATTTCAAAATCAAGGTTTATAATACAGACGTCAATAAGTAGTTCATGCTTCATACTAGTTGTTTGTGTGGTTGTTCAAGTGTTATAGCTCAGTGGGTGCATGATTTTAAGTTCATTTTAATTTTAAATTGCAAAAATCTAAGGGATTAACGATGGATTAAAAATCCGATATGATCGGATAAGTTTACCTCCAAATGCCTGCAATTGCACGTAAGCCAATGAAATTGGATAGAGCAACCCATATTCTTTGTGTTAGGAGTAATCTTGAATTCAGTAGATCGTTCTTGAAATCGTATCTTAACCCCAAGAGCCCCAAGGCTCAAGATCCAATCTTTAACAATTTAATATATATATATATAGAGAGAGGCGGGTTCAAACGAGGAGCGCATCAATTTAAGAGAACGTGAGGAGCACTCCCATGCTTCTGATCACATGTGATCAACAACTGCTAAAAAATCGGAACAAATCGAAAATTCGCGCAAGATGTGGCGCGAGGCGTGGCGCGAGGTGGCAAGTCGCGGATCATTAATGATTCACAACTGTTAATCATATGTGATTCATAACTGTCAATTGCTTCTCCAGATCAGTTGTGAATCACATGTGATCCACAACTGCCAATCACATGTGATTCATAACTGTCAATTGCTCCTCACGTTCTCACGTTTTGGTGCGCTCCTCGTTTGAACCTTCCTCTATATATATATAGACTAGTTTAATTTAAAATAAGATAGTTTGTTAAGTTTTTATTAAAACTTATGCGGTTTATATAGTACCATCCCATGGTTGGTGGGAAGTCTTTATATATATAGCAAGCTTTGGGGAAGCAAATCACATGTGAATTTAAGGCTATTCACAGACGGGGAGAGAAAGAGAATGGGATACTTTGGATCAAAAAGCTTATCACTTGTACTCTTTCTTCTTCTAACACTTGAATCTGTGTTATTCATCAGTCCGGCGATTTCAAAATCCATCGTCACCACTCTTCCAGGATATCCCGGTCAACTTCCTTTCAAACTCGAAACTGGGTATATATACGTATCTATCATATCCAATTAATCTACTACTATACGTACATGTTTTTGTATCTCTATATATATAATGACATTAATTATATATATGGGTTCAAACGAGAACGATAACTATTTACGAGAACTACGAGAACGGCCGATCATGTACAAAATCACTGGTGATTCACGTACAAAATCACTGGTGATTCACGTACAAAATCACTGGTGATTAAAATTTTTGGACACGCGCGGTTTGAGCCGCGGTTTGGCAAGTCGCGCGCATCAACATTGATTTTGTACGTGAATCACCAGTGATTTTGTACATGGGCGGCCGTTCTCGTAGTTCTCGTAAATAGTTCTCGTTTGAACCCACCTCATTATATATATTAATATATATATATATATATATAGGGATGGGTTCAAATGAAAACTCAAATTCAATTGTAAACGTGAGGACAAACCACGGCTGTTGATTAATAATCTGGTGAAGAGATCAATGGCAAAAAAAACACGGTGGCAATTTTGTAAATAAGTTGAAAACTTTGTCCATGGCTTAATGAATATTTAGCGCGCAGGGGTAAAATTGGAAAAATGAGAATCAACGTCTATTTTTGTTGAATTTTTATTTTCTTTTTTAATTAAAAAACTTTTACCCTCTTAAATTTTAAAATAAATTATCTCAAAAATTACTAACATTTTAATCAAACAAATTACATCAAAAAAACGAGAATTTCGTGCTCTTCAATATGACATCCATCATGATATAGTTTTTTTTTCGATTTAACCGTTTTTTACGTGAAATCGTGTATATGTGTTATATTCAGACTGAATATAACACATATACACGATTTCACGTTATAACACATATTCAGACTGAATATAACACATATTCAGTCTGAATATAAGTATATAACACATATTCGGACTGAATATAACACATATTCAGACTGAATATAACACATATTCAGTCTGAATATAACACATATTCAGACTGAATATAACACATATTCAGACTGAATATAACACATATTCAGTCTGAATATAACACATATTCATCACTCGCGTCTTCTTTTGTTCACATCTATTGCTGCATTCTTTCACATTGCATATACATGCCACACATGCATACTAAGGCCATTCTCCCTTAACCATCTGTGTTGTTCATCGAATATTGTTGTTGTTATTATCCATCTTTGGTTTTCTTGGTGACATACATATCAATACATCGCATGATTTTTTTTGATTTGGTTATTGTTCAACTACCGCTAGCCTCATATTTTTCAGCTACGTCTCGGTTTGAAGAACTTGATCATCACGTGATATCATATACCACATATTAGGTTTTACCACACAATTATTGATCGTGTTTATCGCATGGTTTTATGTGTTATATTCAGTCTGAATATGTGTTATATTCAGACTGAATATGTGTTATATTCAGTCTGAATATGTGTTATATCCAGTCTGAATATGTGTTATATCCAGTCTGAATATGTGTTATATCCAGTCTGAATATGTGTTATATTCAGACTGAATATGTGTTATATTCAGACTGAATATGTGTTATATTCAGACTGAATATGTGTTATATTCAGACTGAATATGTGTTATATTCAGTCTGAATATGTGTTATATTCAGACTTAATATGTGTTATATTCAGACTGAATATGTGTTATATTCAGTCTGAATATGTGTTATAACGTGAAATCGTGTATATGTGTTATATTCAGTCTGAATATAACACATATACACGATTTCACGTAAAAAACGGTTAAATCGAAAAAAAACTATATCATGATGGATGTCATATCGAAGAGCACGAAATTCTCGTTTTTTTGATGTAATTTGTTTGATTAAAATGTTAGTAATTTTTGAGATAATTTATTTTAAAATTTAAGGGGGTAAAAGTTTTTTAATTAAAAAAGAAAATACAAATTCAACAAAAATAGGCGATGATTCTAATTTGACGAAAATACCCCTAAAGCTGAATTTTAGGAATGGCTTAAATATGGTTGCGATCAATGGACGAGATTTGTCCTCATGTTTACAATTGAATTTGAGTTTTCATTTGAACTTTCCTCTATATATATATATATATATATATTATGGAAATTGTGTAGTTACGTGGGAATAGGGGAGAAGGAAGATGCAAAATTGTTCTACTATTTTGTTGAATCGGAAGGAAATCCAGACGAAGATCCACTCATATTCTATCTCACCGGCGGTCCTGGTTGTTCTGCTTTTATGACCTTACTCTATCGAATTGGTATGTTTTTTGTTCACTTTTTATAACTCCAAAGACCCTGTTGATGTTTATCTGTTTCATGCCTTCTTGTTACAATATGTAGGGGGTGTTTTTTTGACTTATTTGCTTATAGTTTTTCCTCACCTCAAATAAGCTATTTCTAGTGTTTAGATTGAAAAAAAAAATGTTTATGACTTTTCCTAACCACAAATAAGTTGTTTTTGATAAGTTACTTCATACTAACTTATTTGCTTCTCCTTATCAACTTATTTATTCAAATTACATTTTTAGCCCAACTTTTTTTAAACCCTACACAAGACACACACATATATATGCTCTCATGAAACTCCACGCAAGACACCCCAATATAGACCATAAAAGACCTCTACAGATAAGGTTGGTTTTCTGGTGAATAGGGGTGTTGGATATGAAAAAAATACAACTTTCAAATAATATAAATTAAGCTTATTGTGAAAATTTTAGAATATAACTTTAAGTTATATATAATGTAACATTTAGGTACATATTTTAAGGTAATCTGAATATTCTATTACTGTATTCATGAAATCTAATATTACATTTATACAATAATATAAAGGGAAATTAATTAAAATACCCATAGTTTGACTTTGACTTGCAAAACTACTCACATTCTCGATTTTTTTGCAAAAATACCCATTTTTCCGCGGTGGGTCCCGCAATCGCGGACGCGTGCCACGTGGCCCGCGATGGGCCCGCAATGGTCCCGCGGTTGGCCGAATTTTTCATGTTTGGCCCCTCTAGTTTTGGGGAAAAAAAATATATTTTTGGTCCCTCTAGTTTTTAGGCTACCATTTTATGTAGTTGGGGTTTTTAAAGTGTTGTTGCATGTCTTTGCTCTAACACAACTTAGGTCTCTTTTGTTTGTTAAACTACAACTTCGGTCCCTTATTTTACTAAATTACAACGTACATAAGTTATGTTTGATAAATTACACGGGCCGATAAAGTAGATAAAATCATGTTATATATCAAAACAAGAGCACTAAACATACAATATTTATCGTCCCAATCAAGGGAAATCAATGTTCAGATCAACGCTATCATATGATATAGTTTCATGTGGTTCAAGCTTCGATGGGCCCTGCGTGTTACTTAGTTGGCTGACTGAACGTCTACTCCTTGGCACGGTTGAAGGGGCAGGAGTTGGACACTCTCCACGAGTATGTCCTACGCATTGGCACCGAGTACATTTTCGCTGTATCGGACCTTCACCATGTGATGGACGTTGATCGTTCTTTCTCGGTCTCCCGGCTCTGTTCTTAGTGTTTAACGGTGGATAGCATGGCGGAAGGGGGTCGGGTGGAGACACCCATGCTTCAGGGGGTCCAGCTGGATTTATTACCTTTGCGTATGTTGCCCGGTAAATTTCGGACGTGAAGAAATTTACAGCCAAGTCGCTGCAATCTCTACGACCCATATGTCTTGCCGCAGCGATGGCATGGCCGCACGGTAACCCAGATTTTTGCCATTGGAAACATGAACAAACATGGTCGGTCATATTGACAATCGCGTCAAGTTGGTTATCCCGAACCTGGTACCTCCCATACCCGATTTCGCTTACCCTCCATGCCGACGCGTGACCCGCCCTGAGGAGAACTATCTCCTCCGCCGCTGGTGTAAGACTATTACGCAGCTCAGCTCCCTTTCGGCGTCGAAGTTGGTACCACTCTTGTTGAAAGGCCCGAAAGTACTCCATAAGAGTAACAATCGGACATCTACACGCAAAACGGAAGAGTGCATTCACCGACTCTGCACTATTGGAGGTCAGAATGTCATACCGTTGTGCGGGAAAATGGGCCACGGACCACCTCTCCGGTCCAACATCGTCCATAACTTTGGCTGCTTTCGTGGCACTAACTCGTAGAACATTCATGTACCGGTCAAACTCCCGAGCCGTATATGCTTTGCATGCCTTCCAGTAGACATCGTGGTAGGTGGTAATACGTTTGTCCTGGCCTTTGGCGTTCATCTCCAAATGTCGACAACATAAGGCGTGAGGGGCGTTTAGGCAAATGGCAGAGATTGCGGCGTTATGGAAGGAGCCCTGTCGGACATAAACACCAACCCTTGAGGGTCTCCAATAGCTTGTCTCAACATGGATAGAAACTGTTAATGCCAAAAATCGTCTAGAAGGATAACTTAAGGTTGATTGTGGAGCTTAACAACTAAAGAATAGGAATCTTGCAACAAAGCGTGCGACAAAGACAGAAAATGTAAATAAGACAAAGATTTTGGTGACGCGGAAAAAACCTCAACGAGGAAAAAACCCGCGGACGACTTTGGGGGTCGTCGCTGCACTATGATCGCCAAACAGGGGCGATATCCTTTGTTCCGGATGTCGAGAGTACAATGATTACAATACAGATGAAATAAAGTCTTGAAATATAAAATAACAAGTGAATCGTGCGTAAGAAACTGGTGTGTCGTGTGTAAAGACTGTGTGTCGTGCGTATAAGTCGTGCGTCGAGAGCGGTCACTTGAGAGAGAATTCTTTGAGTATTTTCGTTGTGTTTTCCTTGTTCTTCCCATCAGATGTCCACAAGTGAGACTAGAATCTTCATATTTATAGCCTTCGAGTGCCTTGAATGACTCCATAAATGCTTCTGATAACGGTCGCAACGGTCACTGCTGTTAATGCTCATAATTGCCTCTGTCGGTTACGTCCGTTGGCCATAAATGACATAGATCCTGCATTAAATAGAACAAACGTAACGGTTGTATCATGCGTTAGTAAGTCGAGATCGTGAGACAACTTACGACAATCCTGCAACGTCGTAGTCGAACGTCTTGGGAGACTTTCGACTTGCACTTTCGGGAGGGATAACGAGTGGATTAAATGTGCTTAACAGGACATTATCTTAATCCAAGATATGTCGTGTGTCATGTATCTTATCTTTCTTTGTCGAGGTCGAGGGTCGAGGGATCGTGGATTTTTACCCAAACAGAAACCAAGTCCACTCCTCCCCGGTTTCGGACTTACCTACTCCGAAAGCTACGGGAACAATGGAGTTATTCCCGTCCATGGCAACCGCCAGGAACATCATACCCAAGTAAGGGCCCTTTAAATGGGCAGCGTCTATTACCAGGACACGACGCAGATTTTCCACAAATGTGCGGATTTGCAAAAACGTAGGTGGTTTCCCTTTGTAAATGTTATAGTTTATAATGTGTAAACATATGACGTGTTAAAATACGTATCGCGGGTCCAAGGGCAACGAAGCACATCTCAAACTTTCCATTTGAATCGGTCCTTATCTGGGTGACCGTACCTGGATTCTGCAGCTGCAAATTATATAAATACCCAGGGAGTCGTTCATACGACTCCTCGAACGTGCCTCTAATCATTAGCAGTGCCCTGCATCGCGCACGCCAGCCTTGGTGGTAACCAATTGTGATCCCGTACTGCTGGTGTACATCGCTCACGATGTCCTTTGGACGCAATGACCTGCTAGCATCAAGAAATTTTCTTTTCAGTATCGCACCCAAAGTCTTTTTGTTGGCTTGTTTGTGGTTGGGATTCAGTTGCGTCCTTGTAACACCTTAGGCATATCCCACATCCTTTAGAGGGCAGGAGAGATGCTAGGTATATTAGTAAACCTTGGCCTTACCAGACACAACGCGTTTTGGGGCCACAAGCATGCGGGTTCCTTGGGAACTCTGTGGTTAAGCGTGCTTGGGTGGGAGTAGTACCAGGATGGGTGACCTCCTGGGAAGTCCTTGCGAAGTCTTTGCCAGGTCGCCAAGAACAAAGCCGTGAGCCAGTGGGGCAAAGCGGACAATATTGTGTCGTGGTAAGCGGGGTGTTACAAATGGTATCAGAGCCACTCCTGTGCCGTTCGGGATGGTGGGGCAAACCTCATCGAGGACGATGAGTCCCTAAGGGGGGGTGTGTGTAACACCTTAGGCATATCCCACATCCTTTAGAGGGCAGGAGAGATGCTGGGTATATTAGTAAACCTTGGCCTTACCAGACACAACGCGTTTTGGGGCCACAAGCATGCGGGTTCCTTGGGAACTCTGTGGTTAAGCGTGCTTGGGTGGGAGTAGTACCAGGATGGGTGACCTCTTGGGAAGTCCTTGCGAAGTCCTTGCCAGGTCGCCAAGAACAAAGCCGTGAGCCAGTAGGGCAAAGCGGACAATATTGTGTCGTGGTAAGCGGGGTGTTACAGTCCTCGAACAAGTGTGTTCGTCGTTCAACTTTCTAATGACAAACATCCCTCCTTTCTCGCCCACGGACCTCGCATACAGCCTTCAATTACAATTTTCTCTCGCACATACAACTTCGTATCTGGTTTTGTCGGATCTCGGCGTGTAACTTTCGAAACCCTCTTCTATGAACTTAATTCCGACCTGTGTGGCCAAGTCATCCTTCGAATCAAATATCTGACCTACTTGTATCCTTGAACTGCGATTATAAGGTGTAGGCTCGTAGGTTTGTGTATGGGTATTCGGGTCTGGAAGAATATGGGGCATATCAAAAAAGTCATTTAACTGACTAAATGATTTATTACTAGGGGTATATTCTTCGTCCTCATCATTATCGGTATCTGATCTGTCTATATCAGAATTACCCATTGTGAAAACATGGGTTTCGTCATCAGCAACTCCAGCAAAGCGTCCTTCTTGGTCTTCTTTTTGTTCTTCTTCTTGTGATTGTTGTTGTTGCGTCTCCGGAACAAAATCAGGATAACAATCGTTAAGACCATATGCATGATCCAAATAAACTGTTGGGCCGTAGGACGCTGGGAATTGAGAATCAGACTCCTCCATTTGGAGGTCTTCGTCATCACCATCGTCATCACCTTCGTCATCGTCTTCGTCGCACACCGATGAATCGACATACACAAAAAGTAATAGAGGTCTTTCTGATTCGGCTGCAAAGTGCAGAAAACCAGAGATATCCCCATCATTGGATAACTCCATAAATGGCCTATCACCATTCTTGAACACTAACTTGCAAACAGCAGAAGGGTCGATTTCACATTTTTGCATGGTGTATGCAACAAACTTCTGATAAGAAAAGTTTACTGGCAATTTTACACCATGCTTAGATTTATAAACAAAATTCCACTCATTGTTGTCTTCCACCCATTCACCATCGTAACAGAAAAATAGCTTAGCTTTTGCAACAGATGAACTCATTTTTTCAATAGTATCTCAAAAACAAAATACTGAAGAAAGAAAGCAAGAAAGAAGGATGGAATGGGTGTGAATTATGGATTGCATTTTACTGATATTTATGGATGAGGAAGATGAATTGCAACCACAAATTGGTCTTCCAAGTACAATAATTCAACATTGATGAAACAACCAACATGAATTGCAACCACAAATTGGTCTTCCAAGTACAATGATTCAACATTGATGAAACATGCCAGTGAATTTCAACTATAATTTGGTCTTTCAAGTACAATAATTGTGTAAAAAACAGTAAAAACATGCAAAAATTCGTGCAAAAAGGACCAAAAATGTAATTTTTTGCCCCATCGCGGACTACTACCGCGGGACAGGGGCCAAAGTGGTTACCGCGGGCATAGTTGGGGGGGTCCGCGGGACATATTGGCCAAACATGGGACACGTGGGCACTGACCCGCGATCGCGGGGCCCACCGCGAAAAAAATAGGTATTTTTGCAAAAAAAATCGAGAATGTGAGTATTTTTGCAAGTCAAAGTCAAACTATGGGTATTTTAATTAATTTCCCTAATATAAATACATGTTTATATTCTCTTTTTGTGATGAAAAAATTAATATTGCATGATCCTAAATATAGAATTGGGAAATTAATTGTTTTAGCCATTTTTGGTTGATGGTTTAATCTCATAGCCACATTTTTCCCTATTCTTACTGAAATAGCCCATATCTTCATGAAAAATCTTTGCCTTTATGAACTCATGCAAAATAGAGAAATATTCTACACTTTCAGTCCTTGTTCGAAAAAACATAGGTTCACAATTACAAACCTAGGTGAAAAGTGTAAAAAACCACCCAAATGTTCGTAAAAACAAACATGCAAAGGCTACGTTCGTATTCCACTCAAAAACTTATGTTCGTAAATGTTCCACCCATGTTTGTAATCTTAATGTTCCACCTAGATAATAAAACTTATGTTCGTAAATGCAAAGGTTTTTTATGAGGGTATGGGCAATTTCGATAAGAATAAAGAGGAGATGGCTAAGAGGTTAAACCATCAATTAAAAATGGCTAAAACAATTAATTTCCCTATAGAATTTAACCTTCATTTAATTTTAGGGATTTAACCTTTTCATTATAATGCAATTACTTCTTAGAGTAAATTACATGATTGGTTCATGTGGTTTACATAAAAATGCACTGTATGTCTCTAATTTGAAATAACTATGGAAAATGTCATTGTGGTTTACATTTTCACACGTCTTTGGTCCCTATGCCCTAACACCGTTAAAAAACTCTATCAAATACGCTAACTCTAAGGGTATTTTAGTCTTTTTATTGCCTTTTAATTTTCATTTAAAAAGTCATCTTTGGATTTCAAAACCACATGACCCAATATGTAATATGATGCCACGTGATAGAGATCCCCTTCATTCTCCTCCATAACCGGGTACATATAGTATAGATTAGCGGCGGATCCAAGATTTTTTCATACTGGGGTCCCTTTAAGGTAGCTTAAATGGCCGTAAAATTGTCTGATATATTTTTAGCCTAACTCCAACGTTTCGAGGGTTTTTAAAGGTTTTTGGTAGATTTTTAAGTTTTTTTGGTCGATTTCAAAGGACTTTTTTGGTTTTTTAGTCGATTTGAAGAGTAATTTTGGTTTTTTGGTTGATTTCGAAACTTTTTTTTTGATTGATGGGTTCCCGGACAAGAAATTACTTGGGGGACATTAAGGTAGAAAGTTGAAAAATCTATGTTTTTAACCTATAAATTTCAAAAAAAAAATTAATGTAGTCCCTATGTCCTAACACCGTTAAAAAATCTATTAAATACGCTAACTCTAAGGGTATTTTAGTCTTTTTATTGCTTTTTAATTTTCATTTAAAAACTCATCTTTGGATTTCAAAACCACAGGACCAGATATGTAATATGATGCCACGTGTTAGAGATCCCCTTCATTCTCCTCCATAACCGTGTACATATAGTATATATCAATGGCGGATGCAGGATTTTTTCATATTGGGGTCCCTTTAAGGTAGCTTAAATGCCCGTAAAATTGTCCGATATATTTTTAGCCTAACTCCAACCTTTCGAGGGTTTTTAAAGGTTTTTGGTAGATTTTTAAGTTTTTTTTTTTCGATTTCAAAGGACTTTTTTGGTTTTTTAGTCGATTTGAAAAGTAATTTTGGTTTTTTGGTTGATTTCGAAACTTTTTTTTTGATTGATGGGTTCCCGGACAAGAAATTACTTGGGGGACATTAAGGTAGAAAGTTGAAAAATCTATGTTTTTAACCTATAAATTTCAAAAAAAATATTGTAGTCCCTATTCTCTAACACCGTTAAAAAAATCTATTAAATACGCTAACTCTAAGGGTATTTTAGTTTTTTTATTGCTTTTTAATTTTCATTTAAAAACTCATCTTTGGATTTCAAAACCACAGGACCAGATATGTAATATGATGCCACGTGTTAGAGATCCCCTTCATTCTCCTCCATAACCGTGTACATATAGTATAGATCATTGGCGGATCCAGGATTTTTTCATATTGGGGTCCCTTTAAAGTAGCTTAAATGCCCGTAAAATTGTCCGATATATTTTTAGCCTAACTCCGACGTTTCGAGGATTTTTTAAAGGTTTTTGGTGGATTTTAAGAGATTTTAAGTTTTTTTTGTCGATTTCAAATGACTTTTTTGGTTTTTTAGTCGATTTGAAGAGTAATTTTGGGTTTTTGGTTGATTTCGAAACATTGTTTTTTATTGATGGGGTCCCGAACAAGAAATTACTTGGGGGACATTAAGGTAGAAAGTTGAAAAATCTATGTTTTTAACCTAAAAATGTCAAATATGTAATTTTATCAATATTGTATGTTTTATTATGTATAATAGTAATTTTAAGTAATTATAAAATTTAATGGTCAAAATTTATATTGTATATATTTCATATAAAAAATAACTATAGACCTAATAGAATATTTTTTAAATAAGAATAATTTAATTAAAAATAAGTTCATATTATTTTATTTATAAAGTTTATTGTTTTAAATAATCATTTAATATATAATTTAGTTTATTTAAATAGTTAAAAAATAAGACAGTGGGATGATATGACATTGCAATTGCAATTACAAATGTTGCAATTACATCTTGAAGTAGCATGCTAAATCTGACACAATGAACAATTGCAATTGGGTTTGAAAGCACTGTGTAGGTGGTCTAAGTGGTTGCATACTTGCATTCATTTAAATATACTAGTGGTGTGCCCGCACGATGCAGCGGGGGTGAATCACAATTCCAAAACATTAGTTTAACTCTGAATCATGTTTCTTTATATCTTTTTTATCTAAATTTCGAGTAGACAACCATATCATTGAGATTCACTTGCAGTTGAAGGTATAAATTCAAATGTTTTGTTTGTGTTGAATGCTTGAAAGTTTCTTGAATCATCGTGTATAGTGGCAGAACAAGCGTTCAGCAAAATGCTCACAGGAGAAATAAGAAAACTTCATTAAATTCAATAACAAAATATATATTTTTTTATTTAATCAGCCTCATTTAATCTTAACCAATTACCAAATAGAGTCCATTTCTTTTACAAACCCAATAATTTATACAAACTTATAAACCAGTTTTTATGTTTTGTTTTATGTATAAAACAACACATGAAAACTGATTTGCAAGTTTGTACAAATTATTGAATTTGTAAATGCTTATACGTCTCACCAAAATATGATTATTGATATTATTGAGATGGCGAACACTTTCTTTCACTAAACGATCCTTATCCTCTTTTCTCAAGTGAATATTTATTTCTTTTCATCAATTTGATCAACATTAATAAAAATAGTGTATATAGTTTCAGGGTTTTTCTAAGAGCATCCACATTGGTATGTGTACTCTACGACCTCCTTTTTATGATGATGGCTAAAAGAATGAAATATATAAATACACTTATAAAAATATATAAATAAAACACGAGGGTATTTATTTAGGAAAAACATATGATTTTTAGGATGTTGCCCTGTTTTTTTCAATGCAATGTTCATCGATTAAATCTTTTAGATACATTTGTCTCAAATACAATGCATCAGACCTCTCAATTACTCGGTGTTATGTCCGTTAGCAAAGATGTCACCCGATAAAGTATTATGGCGATTTAGATGGAAACAATGTCTACTAACTTATAGAAACAAAGAAAGCTTTAGTATGCCTTAGAATTTTAATCCAAATGGGAAATCCACTTTTTGGACAACTTCTTTTTTTTTTGAAAAAAAAAGGCTTTTAATTAATTGCAAATGGAGTTACAAACAGCATTCATAGGGCCGACATGAAGTCTGGCATATGAAACACAGTATTTTGAAAAGTAACAAAACGCGCTCTCCTAGCAAGAATATGCGCCGCCTCATTTGCTTGTCGCTTAACAAAACGGACCGAGTACGAGTCATTTTGGCTAAGGATTGTTCGGCACCTCGCTACGATATCTCCGAATTCAGAATCATCGAGATGCATGCTGTGAATGGCAACCACAACCTGTTTGGCATCCGTTTCAAATATCACATTGCGGAAACCGAGATCGAGCGTCCAGCAAAGTGCATCGGAAAGGGCCAAAGCCTCGCACTCCTTTACGCGCGGAAGACCTGGTCTAATTATTGAGCGTGCAGCGATGAAGCGCCCGTGATCGTCTCAAAGTATGGAGGCGAAAGCCGTAAGATGATCTTCCTTGAAAACTGCCACGTCGGTATTGCACTTTACGGTACCAGCCGGAGGTTTGTGCCATAAAGGGCAGTGGTCGTTGGTTGGTTCCGTAATATGAGTCGTGCGAAAAGCTCTTGCCGCCTGCCATTCCATAAGGATATCCGAAGCACGTCGATTGATATTTCTGATTGGTTTGACGTAGTGGTTCCAAAGAGCTTCATTCCTATGGTACCAAATGCTCCAAAGTAGCATCAACACAGTACAAAGAGTTTGGCATGGGCAATCGTCGATAATGCCAAAAAGGATGCTAGCAAAATCATCAGCAACACTTGCCTTAAGGTCAATAAGATCCCATAAGTTTGCATCCGTCCAAGCTTGTTTGGCAACCGGACAATCGATAAACACATGCCAATTATTTTCTGAGTTGACGCCACAGAGAACGCAGAGGTGTAAACGAGTCGAGTATCACGTTATTCGAGTTCGACTCGAAAAAATAATATCATGCTCGAGCTCGGATATTTTTCAATGTTTGAGCTCGAGCTTGGTGCTCCGTTAATGAGCTCGAGCTTGAGATGGATGAACTCGTTTGTTTACTTAAGCTCGATATTTTTTATATTTTGATTATATAATCTGTAAGAATTTAAAAATGTTTTCGAACAAGTCGAGTCGAACATTCGTGTGTTATGGAGCTCGACTCATTAAGTTAGTCGATCTTTTATCATGTTCCAAGTGCTTTTTATTAATCAAAAATTGAAATATATTTGTACATGTTTATGAAATAAGAATCATACCTGAAGGAAAAGTAAAATACCATGTTTATAGTTAGGTCACCTGATCGAGGTGTCATCTCCCACACAACATACACTTTATAAAGTTTCATCTTTTCTTCTATTGTTCTTGAGATCTCCTTATTTCTCAATCACAAAAATAATTTGTTCTGCAGCAAAATATATAGTTACGTTTAACATGAAAACGATTGTTCTGCAGTTATACAGTTAGAACCTGAACCAAGAAAGGATCCTTTCACCATAACATGTTTTTAAAATGGAAAACTCTATAAAATCCAATAAACTATTCTATTTATTAAACTAATTTCTTACATCTGAGGCATTTCATCAAATAAATCATGTAAAATCAAACACATTTGGAGATCAAGATTCAAACATCTCTATATGAACAAAACCCATGGAAATAGTATGGATTTAAGTTACAAAATGGAAATCTTACCTCAGTTTGGTTTACAAGGTTTTAGAGAATGGAGAATACAATACCTCCTATCCAGATTTATATACAAATATTTATGGGAGCCTCTTCGTTGATCTTTCTTGAAGACATTTGAGACATCAAATTGGGGGAAAGAAAAAGTTGATACGTGAAAGAACTTTCTTGACCTTCCAAGTTTGATTATGGCATAGGCTAGAAGTCTGAAAAGAAAACCCTAAAGCTGAAAATAGGAGGAAGCATTTTTTTTGTAAGAAAGAAACACACAATTATTCCTCATCGGTGGTGTGATGATCAAGTGAAGAAAGGAAACTCTGTAGAGGAAAGAAAGAGAACTCTGCAAATGTCAAACTTTGGTGGTGAATGTTTCAGTGCTTCAAAACGTTGTACAATTTGCTTCCATGCGAGTAATTAAGAGATTTTCAGATTTCATGCATTAAATAGTTGTACATCATGCAAAAAAGGTTGTCTTTAAGACAATTGGTTAAAACCAATATTAAGGTAGTAATAGATGTTTGAGTAAATTACATGATTGGTCCCTGTGGTTTACATAAAATTGCATTGTGCGTTCCTATTTTGAAATAATTATGGAAAAGTCCTTGGCGTTTACATTTTCTCACGCCTTTGGTCCTTGTGTCTTAACACTGTTAAAATATTCCGTTAAGTAAAGTTTGCTTTAAGGGCATTTTGGTCATTTTATATATTTTCCTATTTTTGATAAAAAAAAATAATTTGTATATTATATTAGTAATATTATTTATATATATATATATAGAGAGGTTAAATCTAGTGAGGACCAAAAAAAGGTTAAGAACTTAAGGACTAATTTAGTGCATTGATTAATTTAAACAATGGTCATTAAAAAAAGGTCATTTGTAATAAAAAGGAATAATAAGGGTATTATTGTCCATTTGTAATGAATTTTGAGGGGTATAATAGTGATTCACTTAACAAATTCAAATAAAAAGACACGCGGACTTCAGATAAACATTATTAAGAACATAATTTTCTCCTCATTCATACAATTTCTTTAACCAGATTCATCACTTTCACCTCTCATCAGTTACATTTTCGAGCGATTGATGCAGAATCGATAATGGCAAAAGAGAACAAAAATCTTGCATTGCCGAAGATAAGAATCAAAGGTAAACGATTATTTCACTCAAATCCTTAAACTTTGAACATTTAGGGTTTTATTACGATTTGAAATCTTTACTCAAATCCTTAAAATTTAGGGTTTTATTATGATTTGAACTCGATTTCTTGATATACAGTTGGTAGAAAAAACGAGATGTTGGTAGAGAAAACAAATACATCTAGCATTCCTGTAGACGACATCCATAATGCGAAGAAACAAAGTGCGATGTCTAAAAAAGTATTTTTATAATGTGATTTGGAATAGATGCTATCTTCTATCTCTTATTGTCCATCTCGTTGCTCTCTGTTTGACGCACATATGCCACTTTAATGTTTGAAATTTGTATTTTGTTGACTGTTATAGTTGAATTTTTGATTCATATGATGATCGTTTGATGAAAAATATAAGTCATGCTAGATTCACATATCAAAAAATATATGTTTACTCTGATCAGATTCATAAGGTGAAACTAGTTTTGTTTCATATGGTGAAACACTCTGATCAGATTCATATGGTGAAACATTCTGATCATATTCATATGGTGAAACATTCTGATCAGATTCATATGGTGAAACACTCTGATCAGATTCATATGGTGAAACATTCTGATCAGATTCATATGGTGAAACACTCTGATCATATTCATATGGTGAAACATTCTGATCAGATTCATATGGTGAAACATTCTGATCAGATTCATATGGTGAAACACTCAGATCATATTCATATGGTGAAACATTCTGATCAGATTCATATGGTGAAACACTCTGATCATATTCATATGGTGAAACACTCTGATCATATTCATATGGTGAAAGTTAATATTCCTTAACACCTGAGCGCATCTTAGTAGCATCTTAATATATCTAATTAACATGGAACTAAATCTTAACATACCTTGTCATACTTAAATATATGTTAAAGATGCCCCCTCGTATTCTAAAATTCATTAGAATGGTAACTGAAACGTGATTTTTCACAGGGAACAATATTGGTGAGCAAATGCATAGTGTTCAAGCCAAAGACACAGGTGAAGGTATAGATCATATAGAATCTGGGACTGAAAAAGGTATGAAAGTAGGAAATAAAAAAGGTTTTGTTTGTTTATTTTCTGATAAGCATTTTTATGTTACATATGAACTAACGGAAATGGTTTCATTAATTGATTAGTTTATGTATATTACATAAAAAGGAAATGTGATTTGCACAGGGGACAAGATTGGGGACCAAATGGATAATGTTCAAGCCAGGGAGACAGGTGAATGTATAGATCATATGGAATATGGTCGTCAGAAATAAATAAAACTTTTCACTTGGTGAAACTTCATATATTTTGTATAAGGTGTACATTTTTTAATATATATGAAGTAAATGAAACAACTTCATTAGTCTGCCTAGTTTATGCTATTTAACATCTCAATGAAATCTCATTTGCAGCGCATGTGCGTATGACAAAGGAAATGATCAAGAAAAGAAAGAAATCGGACAAAGTAAACATTTCAAAAGATTCAAATTTTTAAATAATGAATTGTGTGTATGACTTTGAAACATTGTCTATATGTTTAATAAGGTGAATTTGTTAATGTTTATATTCAGATGATCATCCACCTAAGAAAAAGAGCAAAGTTATATCAAAGATGGATAAAACGATTGCTATCACTCAAAGCCCTAACACAAGATCTACTACAAAGAAATAGAGAGTTGGTGAATCAAAGGGCAATGAAATAGTAGTGGTCAATTCAAAGGACAAGAAGAAAGTTGTAAGAAAGGATAAGAAAAAGGTTGTTATGAATGAGGACTACAAAACATTAAAGATAATGACATCTCCAAATTCACTGTATTTGGCAATGCAAAGTTTGACCACTGAACAAAAGGAATGGGTGATTAGGACAGGTTTTGAATCAATTCTGAAAATGAAGATAGATTCAATACCATCAAAGATGGCCTTCTATATTGTTGACAATCTTGATACTGATAACATGAGGTTAAATTTTAGGGAAGCTTCAATAGAAATAACACCCGACAGTGTACATCAAATGTTAGGAGTGCCTATTGGAGGATTAGATTTAAATTCACTGGATTTCGCACAAGATGAAGAAGACATTACTACTGAATGGAAAAAACAGTTTGAAAATCCGAAGGTTCGACCAATGGAAATCATGAGAAAGATCAAGAGTTCACAGGTTAATGATTTCAATTTCAAGATCAACTTCATAGCGTTGTTTGTAAGTACAATGGCAGATTGCAGCAATATGGGTTGTTGCAATCTGGGGTTCCTATCACACCTGCGCAAAGACACGAACTTAGGAAACATTGATTGGTGTAAGCTCATATTTGATTTTCTCAAGACTAGTAAGCAGGGATTGAAGAGATCAAGTGAATTAAGTTTCTATTCTGGGCCTATAACTTTCTTGACGGTACTCTTATAATAATATTCATATAAAGTCATAGTCTTTATCAAATTGAGCATTAACTTTACAATAAACTTTTTCATGCAGTTGTTATATGTTGATTCCACCACATGTTCAACTCTAGATGTTCAGAGGCGACGACCTTCAATAGGGTCATGGAACACAGACCTTTTAAAACGGCGTGAAACAGCAGAGATTGACAGAGGGGGTTTTGGACTAGGAAAAATTGTTGAAGAACAAACAGAAGAGGATATAATGGAGGTATTTTAATTACGACATATTTATAAAGTTTGCTTCATAATAAGTATAGAATTAAATTGTACACTGCATGAAAAGATACCTTCATGAGGTGAATTTTCAAATATATTCATATAAATTAATAGCTTCATGAGGTGCATTTTCATTTAAATATTATAATTTTTACAGGGATACATAGATCAACTTCATGAAAAGATATCATGGATGATTGCTGAAAAGATAACAATAGAAGCAACATTACACGAGGCACGTTCTAGGTTTCCAAATGCAGAATACTTTGTGGAGTTCAAAGAGAAGATAGATAACTTGTTCATGGTCGGTCGAAAAAACATGAACGATGAGGGTGTAATCAGTTTGAATAAGAGGACATCTGATGTTACTTATTATGATGGAAATGATAATGATGTCAATGCAGAAAAAGTCGATAATCAACCAAAGAAGACTAACCCTGAGCCTCCGAAGAATTCTGTGCAGCTTGATGTAGTAAGTGTACTACAACAACCCAATGCAACAATTGATGATCCATTCCCGGCGTCACAATATTGGTACAGCCCAGGATTCCATAGATCATGTGATAAAACTGTTGAGCGTATAACAAGAGTAGATGCCGAAGGTGCACCAAGTTACAGTCTTGATTATAGTCCACTGGACGGAGAAAAAAATCAGACCGAAACAACAAAGACAAGTGAAGTTGGGGATGGTGTAAGGCGAGCACTTAGCCTTAGTCAACACCTCCGGTCTCCTTATGTTAAGAGGATAGTCGACATTTCTACACTACAAAATAGAGATGAGAAAATGGTTTCCAATTGGATTAGTGTCGGTGTAGGACCATCAAGGTAAGTATATTTAACAATTGTTTATGTGATTAATAATTGTTTCTCCTATAATTTGTTTGTTAAAAAGTTATGCTAAAATCAATTCTTTTGTTTCAAATTTATGCTTTAGCGAGGTTGTGTATGAAACAACTTCATTCAAAGCATTCAGAGATGAAATGGAAGCACTTGTAGTAGGACTTTCAGTTCCAAGCAATGTCATTGACAGTTGGACATCTGTCTTAAATGATGAGGAGAAGTACAAAAGCAATGAAGCTTTGCGAAGAATGTTCTTCAACACCAAAGTCGTGGTAAGATTCTAGAAAATATACAATATAATATATGAAATTATACTCTTTCTAACATTATATATTTTCAATAAAACAGGCAGGAATTATGAACCAGACTTTAGAAATGGATAAGCGTTTTGATATATTCGCTGCCAAATTAACTGCTGCAGCACCAATAAGTGAGACGCTTACAATGAGGAATGTTGATTTGGTATGTTTATTTGTTTCTTTATTGAATTATTAACCATATAACTAAGTTAAATAAATGTTTTATAATACTATACTTTCCGTGTCACTAAAATCATAATAATTACTAATTATTCATTATTGGTGTTTTTCCCAATCGTGTGTGGAATTAATTACTATCTGATGGTTTTCAACCTCAAGAACCCTGCTGTTGTCATTATAAACAACCATGCATATGATGATGAAGTAGAAAATATATATGGAATTGTTCCTAGTAATGTGGTATGTGCACTACTTCTGTCTTATTAATTTAATATAAATTTTCTTTTTATAATAATGTTATATGTTTTTCGGATTTGTAGCAACACCTAATGTCAAGATATCTTCATGCCGTCCATCATCCTTCATGTGATGAAATAACAAAAGCAGTCATTGAACAACTCTCAGTGCGATGGTGTACAAAGACTAAGGGAAATGAAGGTGGAGTGTTTCTTATGCGCCATATGGAAACATATATGGGAGAACCAACTCACAGATCGAAATCTGGATTGTACAAGGAGTGTATGCGACAAACAAATCAATTGTACAATTTGAGGAGGAAATATTCTACAAAGATATTGCTAACAGATATCAACAGTCACCGCGTGAAAGTCATAGAGCAAAGCGAAAAGTTTCATGCTTTAAGTGAAGGAGAAAAGATCAAACTTTATGAAATTGCTCACGCAAGAAGGACAGTAGGATTGAAGACTAACAAATGATGATATTGGTTGTTCAGGAAAACATGTTGTGATATGGCTAGAAACTAATATGGGTTTGTTAGCTTTTGATAAAACGTTGTCGATATTAGGTCTTTTGCTTGAATATGGCTTTTTATTTAAACTTTTTTGAACATTTACCATATGATGAAATCTACCGTAAATGATGATTGGTTGTTGTTAATATGATGTTCCTTTATACCTTTAGCTTTTTTGATTGTTATACGTGAAGTTATATATGAAGCAAATGAAAGATTTTGGTGTTATATAAAACTTTTCAGTTGGCGAAACTTCATGTATTTTAAAGTTATATAAACTTTTCAGTTGGTGAAACTTCTATGTATTTTAAAGTTATATAAAACTTTTCAGTTGGTGAAACTTCATATATTTTGTATAAGGATTATATTTTTTTAGTGTTTTTTAGCATCACTTAGTCTTAAATCGAGTCAAAGCTGGTTATTGCTTCTAAACTTCATTCACATTCAAAATTTTGTCAGATTTTAATTATATTAGACAATTTTAAGCTTGTTTTCTGTTTGGGATAACCATGGCTGCTGGAATAACTCAATTCTAAAACTCATTTTAGGATATATTTTTTTATCATCAATCATGTTTCACCATATGAAGCTCTATTATCATGAACAATTAAACATCATGTTTATATCATCAATATATCATGTTTCACCATATGAAGCTCTATTATCATGAACAATTAAACATCATGTTTATATCATCAATATATCATGTTTCACCATATGAAGCTCTATTATCATGAACAATTAAACATCATGTTTATATCATCAATATATCATGTTTCACCATATGAAGCTCTATTATCATGAACAATTAAACATCATGTTTATATCATCAATATATCATGTTTCACCATATGAAGCTCTACTATTATAATATGAACTATGTTTAAATTAAATATGAAACAACTAATCAAATAAATCTAAAATCAAATTCTAAAACACAACATATTAAATGTATAATAACACAATTTAGGATTTATAAAGGAAATATATGATGTTTCACAATATGAAACTGACAAATTTAGTAATGTGAGATGAATATATGGTAATTCATACAACTCAATATTAGAAATCACAAGCAACTTTATTATGCACAGTAAACGGTTCAATGTATGAAACAAGTTCAATATCGTATCCGGTAGAATCTAAAAGAAAACAATCAAAAATCAAACTACTTTGTTCGAAACAGTTATGCTAGTCATGAGTCACAAAACTTTCAGCAACTTTTGCACATCTCTCTTGATTCTTGATCTAAGCAACTTCTTTGTTTGGAAAATTGCGGGAGTCATGGTTCACAAGTTTTCCGCAACTCTTGCACATTCTCTTGTTTCGTGAGCTTTTAACAGATGCCCTCTCAGCTGCACCAATAAGGCGTTTTCCGGTCCCACAACCTTTATTCCTGATCCCTGTTGGAGGATGAACTTCAATAATTTCAGGTTGAGAAACCCCAATCAAATCTATAATTGTTTCGATCTTTCCATTTACACCAGCCTCCGTCGGAAACAATTCATCTATTTCACCCTTCAAATTGCGAACACTTTCAGCAAAAGATGACAACTTCAACTTGTTATTCCTCAATTTCCCAAGACAATAGTCCACTGTCGACAAAATATCATTGAAAAGCTTTTCCTGTTCCTCATCTAAATCTCCGTATCTCAAACGACAGTGTTGCAATTCCACGGGCATTAAATCTCTTCTCCACCTCCGAATGATATACTTTTCTGGGATATGATCAACATTACTATTCATCAAGACCTTAAACACGTGTCGGCACAAGAATCCATGTTGAACAAAATGATTACAGCTACAAACAATTGTCGATTCCTTTCTATTTTGAACAACCTACAAGTGAAACACTCTCATCAGATTCATATGGTGAAACACTCTGATCAGATTCATATGGTGAAACACTCTGATCAGAAACATTACCACAAAATATTATATGGAATGAAATGGATAATGTTGCAAAGAAATTTGAAATAAACAAACAAATGAAGAAAATTGAAGACTTTAAAAGTTAAGATATTACCTTATGATGTGATTTGACTATCGAGGCTTTGTCTTTGTGCAATATCATATATGTATCAATATCATCTTCTGAAATAACACTTCCAATTGAACAAAACCATGTTGCTCTATATATCTCGATCTGCACATCATTGAATATCGCACGAGTATACACATCACATGCATGCCTCTCAATTCTACAAGGAGTCAACCACTTCGGCAAGGTTGACCTTGTTACATGATCAAGATTTCGTTGCGAAAAACGTTGTTTATCCAAAGCAGCATCAAAACAATTGACAAAAAACACAAGAGTGTTGCCAAAATGTGAGAATGCATTGAAAAATGAATTGATACTCTCTGAACGAGATGTTGTCTTCATCAAACAACACATTGGAGTGTCCCTAAAATATGTTGGGATCCAACTTTCACGGATGTTAAACAAACCTTGAAGCCACTTATCACCAGTCAGGCAAAAATCTTCCAACAAAATCTTCCATTTCATCTCAAATTCATCCGGATCAATGAATACATTCCACACAATTTTATTTAACTGTTTCCTGAAACTTGTTTCATTTAGCAATTCTGAGCTAAACTGCAACACAAAAATACAATTAAAGTCCAAACGTGAGGAATAGATCAAGAATGTATACACAAATAACTTAATAATAAATTGGACCAAAATACTTTAAAAAAGTTATACTATATAGGATTACCTTACTAGGAAGTTTGCTCATGATGTGCCACATGCACAGTCTATGTTTTGAATCAGGAAACACATTAGTTATGGCTTGTTTCATTGCTGCACATTGGTCTGTCAAAACCAATGTAGGTTGTTTTTTGTGAGCTTTCAAAAATGCTTCTAACACCCATTCGAAATTCTCAATGGTTTCCTTATTCACATGGGCAGCACCAACAACAACAGTCTTTTTGTGGTTGTCCACAACAGTAAAGGGAATGAAGATCATGGCATACCTAAATACAAAACATATAAAAATAATATAATATAATTAAAAGTAGTGAATGGACTCGAACATATAATGAACACTTACCTATTAGTTCAAAAAGTTGCGTCAAAGGACATAACATCCCCAAACTCTGCATAATTGAACCTTGCTGCCTCATCTGCCCAAAAGGTACAGACCAACTCGCTATCACAGACTTTATAATCAAAGAAAAAGTTTGGGGCAATCTCTTTCCTTTTACTCATCATGTTAATGAACATTTGTGCATCACCACCAGTAACAACATATTTATCCATGTCCCTTTTAAAATTTGGAAAGTCTACGATAGAACACGAAACAAATTCATATCCACCTCTCAAACAGGTTCTCATCTTATGCATCCTAGTTGCACCCATGTTCAAACTATTCCCTCGATGTATTAACATTTGTTCTCCAAAACCAAGTTGCCTACGTTTACGAGAAAAACATATGTCGTCCGGTTCTATAAGAGGGTGATTGTGTTGTTCTATAAAACTATACAACTCATATATTCCTCTCCCCTTCAACAAACGAAAACGAACACCAGCTTTACACCCAGACCTCTCCACATTAGAATTTCGAAATTCTCTTTTACCATGAGCAACATCAAGAGAGTTATAAGACTTCCTTGGTGGTTGTCCATTCTTACTGCATACTACGTACCTTACTTGAACAACCCCAAACTTGTTCATTTTTTGTGTCGATAACCGAACATCAAATCCAGCGTTGTCAGCATAATTCCTATACATCATTACAGCCTGTTCCAGTGTGTCAAAACAAGACCGAATAGTAGGTTTCAGTGATTGATTTACAATAGGAATCCAACTTTTAGTTCCATCTGGAGCTTCCAAAATATAACTAGAATACAATTCCTCAGCTGGATGACTTCCATGTTCTGAAAATATATACAATCATATAGTGAAACACAAACAACAAATGATCATTTATAAAAGCATAAGTAATGATTCACAATATGAAACTCTATTGTCACAATATGAAATATATAAAGTTTCACCAAGTGAAACTCTATTGATATAATTTGACTCAATTAAACGTACAGCTCATTTAAACACAAAACAAATCAATCAAACATAAACAACATCAAATAGGGAAATAGATAAGATTAAATGTATCAGAACTCAATTTTAGGATTTATATCAACAATACATCATGTTTCACCATATGAAACTCTAGTGTTATAATATGAACAATTAAACAAGAAAATAATTGATCGAATAAAGTTATATAACATGAAAATCTATTAAGTTGACTCAATTAAACGTGAAACAACTCGTTTAAACATAAAATAAATCAAATAGTGAACTAGATTAGAGTAAACTTATATGAAGTAATGAACTCAATTTTAGGATTTATATTACCAATACATCATGTTTCACCATATGAAACTCTACTATTATGATATGAACAATCTAACATGTAACAACTAATGGAATAAATCTAATATCAAATTCTAAAACATAACAGATTAAACGTATAATAACTCAATTTTAAGATTTATAAAGGAAATATATGATGTTTCACCATATGAAACTTACATAACACTTGCACTGTGTTCAACAACAACACACATTACTGCAATTGAAAACATAACATTCACAGAACATTTGATCTTTCAAACAATAAGTTATAAAATCATAACAATCACACAAATAAAAAACTAAATAAAACGATCAGTTATTGTAGAGTTTCACCATATGAAACTCTACTATTATAATATGAACAATCTAACATGTAACAACTAATGGAATAAATCTAATATCAAATTCTAAAACGTAACAGATTAAACGTATAATAACTCAATTTTAGGATTTATAAAGGAAATATATGATGTTTCACCATATGAAACTTACATAACACTTACACTGTGTTCAACAACAACACGCATTACTAGAATTGAAAACATAACATTCACAGAAAATTTGATCTTTCAAACGATAATTTATAAAATCATAACAATCACATAAATAAAAATCTGAATAAAACGATCAGTTATAAAGTCGATAAAACAAAGGAGAAAGAAAAACTTGTTTCAACCATTTGATCCTTCAAATCGTTATTAATAAGATCGAGAAGTAGTTCTTCATCCCTATTTTGATCAACGAGATTAAACTCTGTCAATTCCATCGAACTTGAAGAACAGAGAGTTGAGGATTGGGATGAGACGACGAGTACGTTAACCTAGAGCGGGAATTATGGAATCTGAATCGGGAATTATGATATTATATACAAGAGAGAGTTCAATTTGGGAAAAGTATAATTTTAAAAAATAAAATATTATTATCTTTGTTATCAAAATGACCATTATACCCATTTTTTTGTTTAAAATCAGCATTTAATTTAAACCATAAGATTAAAACATATTTAAGGCTTAGATTAGTCCTCACAGTTCTTAATCTTATTTCGGTTCTCATTTGATTACCATCATATATATATATATATATATATATATATATATATATATATATATATATATACACACACTTCGGGGAAGAAAGGGGAAGAACCGAAGAAAGGTGATGCTCTTCTCTTCCAACTCCATTCCAGGTTTAAGATTATTTCTTATATAAACTTTCCATTCTCACTCTATATATAAACACACACACACACACACATCTTCAACCTCACTTAAAACATTTACATCACCTATCTTTATATACATAAAAGCAAAAATCATAAAAAATGACATGACACAATGTGGATTGAGATTTCTCAAATATTGAATTGTGGTTTACTTTCGCTATCCCACATTGATAAAAAGTTGAAATGTTGAAACTTGAAGTTGATTATAAAAGGACAATAATGCCAACTTTTTTACAAGACTTATGATTTATTTAAATCCCTTTTGGATTAAAGAGTTAATTTTAGTTGCAAATTTTCTTCATATTGAATATATATTATATATTGCATTATAATTAAGAGCATCTCCAATGGAGGTTCTTATAAGAATCTTCTTTTTGTACCTTCTTTTAAATAATCACATCATTATTCCATTTCGTCATCTTCTCACCAATGTGGGATAAACAAGACACAACATTTCACGATTTGATTAAGACTCAAATCTCATAATGATTCAAGTGTTTAATGGAAAATGACTACTACTTTTTGAAAAGAATTGAAATAAACTTATTTAATTTCATATTATAAATTTGTGGTGCTTATAGAACTTTCTCGTCACCGCGCGAGCGCGGTGCCACACACTACACTACAAGAAACTGCACTTTTACCGGGGGGGGTTGGGAAACCCGCCGGTAAAAGTAACTTTTGCCGGCGACTTAGACGAAATCCTCCGGTAAAAGTTTAACTTTTTGCCGGAGGGAAATCCCACCATTTCGTATACGTCGCCGGTAAAGTTACCTTTACCGGCGGGCTTCCTAAACTCCCCGGTAAAAGTACTTTTAAAAATTTTATTTCACATTTTTACCAACGAGATTCACCAACTCGCCGGCAAAAGTTATTTTGTTATAATTAATATTTTTTTTCACTTAAACTTTTGCCGACGGATTTCCCAAACTCGCCGGCAAAAGTACCTTTAAAAATTTAAGTGATATTTTTACCAACGAATTTCACAAACTTGCCGGCAAAAATTAATTTATTATAATTAAATTTTTTTGCTTAGCATTTGCCGACGAAATTCTGAAACCCGCCGGCAAAAGTATATTATATTATTAATAAAAAAAATCACTTAAATCTTTACCGGCAGACTTCCCAAATCCGCCGGCAATTGTATTTTAATTTCATCAATAATTTTTATTTGTATTTTTACCGGCGGACCTCCCAAACCCTTTGGCAAAAGTATTTTTAAAACTATAATGATTTTTAAGGAGTTTTTTACTTATAGAAGTATATTACTTCTATTGATATTATTTTTCACTTACACTTTTGCCAAAGGTCCTTATTTTATTCACTACTAAACGAATCACTTTTACATACGAATTTTTCTCTGGAAATTGTGTCGCTAAAGGGTGATTCATCACAAAACCGTCAGAAAAGTTGGTGGGTAGATTTTTAGTGGGTAATGCAAATCAGTGACAAATTACCCAGGGATTCTCTGGGTGATCCATGAGTATTTTCTCGAAAAGCATCGGATTCTATAAAACCATTGGGCTTTTCTATGTGATTGTTACATATTTATTTGTTTCACAGTGTGAAACTTTTTTATGTGTACTTTTTGTTTCACAAACACGTAAAAAATATGCACATTGTTAACCGAGTACAAGTGAAGCAAACACATTGTGAAACAAATTTACATTGATCAATATTCTAAATCCTAGTCTTAGATGCAAAAATATCATATAAAATATCACATGATGCTCTAGTTCTCAAGGTTATTACAATTTTATAGGTTTTAAAAAGAAGGGTTCCCATACGACAAACTACTACCAAATACGACACATTACAACCACTAGGACACCGTACGGTCCAATACGATCCATTATACCCAATAGAACCCAATATAACATATTACCACATAATATAATCCATTACAACCCATTACAACATATAATACCCCAATACGGTCCATTACAACCCGATAACACAATACAGATCATTACAACCTAGTTGAACCTAATATGTCTCATTGTTACTTATAACCCAATATGATTCCATGGTACAATCATATATAAATCAAACATACAAACAACCCAACCTAATAGGACTTGTTATTGTCCAATAAGACCAATTACCACCCTGCATGAGGCATTATTATACATGACAATCAACATAACCGAATCGGTGAGGAACATACATACTCATCCTTAAATTGGACCAGAAATTGATTCTGATTCTAATACTGGACTGCAGCCAAAACCTGAGTTGATTACCAATAAACTGTCACTTTTCTCTTTAGAGAAATGTGAACAACTGGTAAGTAAGCATCAGGTGATGGCCGTCTTTGGGTGCCATAAAAGACCATATTTTGGGATAGCTTATTGACAAAACTCCAACATCAGACGATGAATCTTTTCTTCCACAACTTATTTAGAATGTACAAAAAGATACACAAGGGAGCCTGGTAATAAAGTTTAATCTAAAAAGATTAAAACACTTGAAAAGAAAGAAAACCTAAAACAAATTAAAGAACAAAAAATCAGCCAAATATCTCACCTTGCTCACCTGTTAAACACCCAAGTAGAAGATGAATAAAAATCTGGGTTGTTGTCAGAAACATACCTCGTTTTGGGGAGATGGAACAAATTGGGAGCATATAAAATAGATTAAAATGCCCTAGAATGATTTAGGCAGTATATAAAATAGATTGATTGTGTGCAAACCAAAGTTACCGTAGAAAATCCAAGCAAAAAATAGCAGAAAAATGTTAAACTTCAAACATAAATCGAACAGAGAAACACGACAGATTGGATTTATGAGATGGGTTAGAATCGTGAGAATACCTTAAGGAGAGCGACGTGAATAAGAAGCCAGAAGGAGAAAGGTGTTCAGACCGACCGACCGACCGACCGGGACGGTGTTCAGACACGACGACTTCAGGGCTCGATCTGGAATATGTTTTCGTCTCACACTGTTTATATGCACTTCAACTTCTCCGTCTCACGCAACGTTTTGCCGGTAGAGTATGAAATCTTCCGTTTCAGGAATAAGGTAAGGTCTGAAACAGAGTAGAGGTCAGACAGCACGGCTGCTGCAGATATGGGTCGTTCTTTTTATGCGAGTGTAAATCAAAAAGAAAGCATGGGCTGGAATTTTTTTAAAATGTACGCTGCTAGATGTCCTGCAATTAAGAAGAAATATTAGATGGAGCATTCTCAAGCGAATTCTAAAATCTTGTTTTTCGCACAAAATAAAGTTGATATATTAAACCCAAATTTACAGAATTTAAAATTATAAGCATTCAATTGACCAACAAACAAACACCAATTCGAACCAAGAGAAATGATTCGTATGTCCCAAAGGTTACAGTGTAGCAAAAAACCTGAGAAATAGAAAAGAAATATTTGATGAATTAGCGGTCAACACAAGTGACATCTTCACATAGTCAACATAATAAAACCCTTTAAAACATAAAACAACACGTAAAAAACCTAAACACACTACAAGTTGAAGGGTCAGCTAGATATATATCAAAACCACCTTCAGAAGATAAGAACAGTTTTTAAAAAAGAAACCGCAGTCCCAAAATGGTCATTGCGTGTAAGTACCTTGATTTTTATAGGTCGCAAGGACATCGTTTGTGATTTTTATAGGTCGCAAGAACATCGTAAGTCAATATATACCGATTCATTGATTTAGGACAAAAAAAAAGTAGAAAATATACCTTATCCAAATACAGGCTAACTTCAAAGTACTGTATAGAGTCAAGGAGCAACGTAAGCAGACTGATTAAAAAACACACTCCAGAAGGTGCCTACAGGGTAAGAAACCTAGTCAATTTAGATATGAATTAGACAACATATTGTTAAAGTGGGAAAGGAATGGCACTAAGAGAAAATACCCGCCAAATGTTGCTCCAGCGGACTCCAACATGTGCAACGCTCATAATCGGCAAAATTGACTGACCCTAAAGCAAATGTTGTTGGTTAAAGCAATGAATACGTGATACACTTATGCAGTACCCGTCTAAAAATCTTAATATGTAATAGAACAAATATGAAGGGTCACAGTCCATTGACATCTTTGAAATGCAAGTTATTTTGATAAAATGTTGCCTCTTCTAGATTGTTAAATAGACTATGACCCTTCATAGCCTATTTGACGACCTTTAATATTATACATAGTTTAAATAGAAGTTATAC
The DNA here is from genome assembly GCA_033807775.1 of Saussurea involucrata. Classification (NCBI taxonomy): domain Eukaryota; kingdom Viridiplantae; phylum Streptophyta; class Magnoliopsida; order Asterales; family Asteraceae; genus Saussurea; species Saussurea involucrata. Next base: position 39,977,127 of record CM066325.1, read on the forward strand.
TATCCTCTAAGAGGAAGCCCAAGAGAATACCTTATTAGAAATATGTTAATGCAACCACTAACTTTTTGGAACAGAAGAATGCTCGTCACTAATACTAGTCAAGTAAATGATGAAAAGAAGGAAATAGTTCCAAAGAACTTTAAATAATTTGGTTGAACAAATGAAGACACCAAGCAATACCGCAAGGCAATAAAACTCCAAAAAGTACAAATGTGTGTGTGTGTGTGTTTTTGAGAGACAGAGATATTATTACGGATATCTCTCAAGAAAAAAAGGATATCTCTCAAGAATAAAATATTATTGGGTTTCCTTGTATATAGGATATTGTTGTAACTATTTCCTTATTTTTCTACCTCTCTTGTATTATTTATAGAGCTTTGTATCTTCTTTCATTGTGTGGTGAATAAAATAATATTTCACATGGTATCAGCCTAATCTCTGATCCTCTCCTTACCCTACCTTCGCTTCCCCATGGCCGGTGAGAAACAAGAATCCCCCCTCCCTCTTTCTACCCTTCTTCACTTAATCACCATAAAACTCTCTTCTTCCAACTATTTGCTATGGCGAAATCAGCTTCTTCCTATGCTTACTTATCAACAGTTGATTGGTCATGTTGACGGATCTCTTATCCCACCACCCCGTACTCTCATCGTCGATGACAAAACATCTCCTAATCCAGCGTTTCTGTCTTGGCAAGAAGATGATCAACGTGCTCTTATCATTATCCAGTCTTCTCTTTCTGAAGAAGCCATGGCCGAAGCCCTTGGTCTTGCCACGGCTCGGGATGTATGGCATGCTCTTGAAGACGCTTATAGTCACGACTCTGTGGAACGAATGCAAAATCTTCGAGATTCTCTTCGACAATTGCAGAAAGGTACCATGTCTGTTTCTGATTATGGCCGACAATTTAAGTCTCTCTGTGATCAGCTTGCTGCCATCGGCCATCCCGTTGACGATCTTGATAAATCCCATTGGTTCTTGTGTGGCCTCGGTCCATCGTTTGAGACCTTTTCTACTGCTCAACGGGCAATTAAACCGCGCCCATCTTTCCGTGATCTTCTCTCTCAAGCTGAAGGTCATGATTTGTTTCTAAAATCTATGCATGGTTCATCGACTCCTCAGGTTGCCTTTGTTGCTGAACAGCCCCGTGGATCTTCAAATTCCTTTGGTCGAAGATTCTCTCCTAGCAATCGTGGCCGACACTCCACTGGTCGTGGTGGTTTTTCGAGTGGTCGTGGTGGTTTTTCGGGTGGACGTGGTTGTGGCCGTCGATCACCCCACTGTCAGCTATGCCGCAAGGATGGACACTATGCGAATCAGTGTCCTGATCTCGCCATTTTTGCGACACGCACACCATCTATTGATGCCAATCTTGCTACTGCCTTCCATGCTCGTTGCCATGTTACTGACAACTCTCCCGATTGGTACGTTGACTCAGGTGCCACTGCTCACATGACACCGTCCACTTCCAATCTTGATTCAGCTAAATCTTACTCAGGTATTGATCATGTCACTTTTGGGAATGGTACATCTCTTCCTATTTCTCATGTTGGCACCTCATCTTTTTCTAAAGATCTTCATCTTCTTGACGTTCTTGTTGTTCCACACCTTACAAAAAATCTTCTTTCCATAAGCAAGTTGACTAATGATCATCCTGTTGATATTATATTTTCTGATTCTTACTTTGCCATTCAGAATCGTCTCACCAAGACTATCCTAGCTCGGGGACGGGTTGATCGTGGGCTTTATATTCTCGAGCATGGTCAAAAAGCACTCTTGGCAAGTCTTTCATCAAATAAACTCAAAGCCTCTTTTGAAGTTTGGCACTCTAGATTAGGACATGTTTCTTTTGATATTATTTCCTTTTTGGCTAAGATAGGTCGTTTGTCGGTTACTTCGCTTTTACCGAAACCTCATATTTGTTCTTCTTGTCAATTGTCTAAGAGTAAACGCTTGCCTTTTGAATTCAATCCAAAACGTTCTTTGCATGTGTTAGATTTAATCCATTGTGATTTGTGGGGGCCTTCTCCGGTAGTTTCCACCGATGGCTATCGATATTACATTATCTTTGTGGATGACTATTCTCGTTTTACCTGGTTTTATCCACTTAAGACCAAATCGGATGTTTCACTTGTGTTGCCAGCATTTTTAACATTTGTTCAAACTCAGTTTTCATGCAAAGTTAAAATCTTTCAAAGTGATGGAGGCACGGAATTTGTCAACACTCGGATACGGTCTCTTTTTATGGAAAATGGTACTCATCACCGTATCTCATGCCCTTATACGCCACAACAAAATGGGCGGGCCGAGCGTAAACACCGGCACATTACCGAAACTGGGCTTGCAATGCTTTTTAATGCTAATGCTTCGGCTTCGTATTGGGTAGATGCCTTTACTTCTGCTACATACATCATTAATCGTCTACCATCGAAGCTTCTTCAAAACAAAATCCCTTTTGAATTGTTGTTTGGTGCTTCACCAAACTATGACACCTTTCGAATTTTTGGCTGTCGGGTTTTTCCTTATCTCCGGGATTATGCTCCACACAAGCTTGCTCCTCGCAGTATTTCATGTGTTTTTATTGGTTATAACACCAATTACAAAGGCTATCGATGTTTGGATTTATCCACTTCTCGGGTTTACACCACTAGGCATGCCCAATTTGATGAATCATCATTTCCCTTTACGGGTGTCATGGACAAAGTTGATTTGGCTTCTTTGGTTTTCTCAAGTTATTCTGAACCATCATCTTCTACTTCTGTTGCAAGTCCCATACCCTTAAACACCCAACTTATATCACAGCCTCCACCCAAGCCTCCCATATCTTGCCCTATATGCGTTCCTACCCAACCCACAAACCATAACCCTTCGGCCAATCCTACTAGCCCAGTTAGTCTACCTGATCCACCATCACCACCGCCTGGCCCAACTGACCCGATTGGTCCAGACCCGCAATCGGAACCCCCTTTGCAACCCACTATTCCAGCCGAACCATCATCTGCTGCTCCGGCTCCTTCCGGTCACTCTATGACTACACGTTCTAAGGCTGGTATTTTTAAACCTCGTCATATAGCTGACCTTGCACATATTACAAATAATCCCCTTCATATGGCTCTTCTTGCGAGTAAGGAACCAAAAGGGGTTAAGACGGCTCTGAAACAACCTGAATGGGTTGCGGCTATGCAAGAGGAAATGCAAGCCTTGCAAACTAATAAAACATGGGTTTTAGTTCCTCGCCCAAAATCCGTGAATGTTGTCGGATCGAAGTGGGTCTTTCGTACCAAATATCTTTCGGATGGCACTGTGGATCGGTTGAAAGCTCGCCTAGTTGCGCAAGGGTTTACTCAGATTCCGGGTCTCGACTATTCTCTCACCTTTAGTCCTGTTGTTAAAGCATCCACCGTCAGGATTATACTATCCCTTGTTGTCTTAAATAAATGGTCGTTACATCAATTAGATGTGAAAAATGCGTTCCTAAATGGACATCTTTCTGAAACAGTTTTTATGGAGCAACCACCGGGGTTTATTGATTCTCGCTTTCCTGATCACGTTTGTCAGTTAAAGAAGGCATTATACGGTTTAAAACAGGCCCCGCGGGCCTGGTTTCATAGGCTCAGCACCTTTCTTCAGCGCTTGGGATTTGCATGCAGTCAGGCAGACACGTCTTTGTTTGTTTATCAACATCAGTCGTGTACGATATACTTATTGGCATATGTTGATGATCTAATTCTTACAGGTACAAATTCGAAAACCATACAACGCTTGATTGTTGCTCTTAATAAGGAGTTTGCAATCAAAGATTTGGGTCGTCTCAGCTACTTTCTTGGTCTAGAGGTTACATACAACGAACATGGTTTATTCCTAAGTCAAGCCAAATATGCTCATGATGTCCTCACAAGGGCCAAGATGCTTGATGCTAAACCTGTCGCCACACCCTTATCTGCTACTATCGCTCTCTCCAGTAAAGGTAATCTCTTTCACGACCCCACTTCTTATCGTTCTCTAGTTGGGGCCCTTCAGTATCTCACTATTACTCGCCCAGACTTGTCTTATGCGGTTAATCAAGTGAGTCAATTCCTTCATGCCCCGACAACTGATCACTTTCACGCAGTAAAACGTATACTTCGGTACGTGAAAGGTACAATTTCGCATGGTCTCTCTTTTCGGCATTCATCCAAACCATCGTTAATAGGTTACTCAGACGCTGATTGGGCTCGCTGTCTTGAAACTCGGCGTTCTACATATGGTTATTCGATTTTTCTTGGCGGTAATCTAGTTTCATGGAGTGCCAAGAAACAACCCACGGTATCAAGATCAAGTTGTGAATCTGAGTATCGGGCAATGGCTAACACCGCTGCGGAAATAGTATGGGTCACGCATCTTCTACGGGAGCTTCATGTCTTGCCTCCTGATCGTCCAACTATTCTTTGTGATAATCGAAGTGCTCTTTTTCTTAGCCAAAATCCTGTCTCGCATAAACGGGCCAAGCACATTGACCTCGATTATCACTTTATTCGTGAGCTCGTCTCCTCCGGCAAGCTGTATACTCGCTACGTTCCATCCAAGCTTCAACTGGCGGATATCTTTACTAAGAGTCTTCCTAGACCTCTTTTTGAGTTTTTTCGACGCAACTTGGGTGTTGGTCCTCCGCCGTCTCGCTTGAGGGGGGGTATTACGGATATCTCTCAAGAAAAAAAGGATATCTCTCAAGAATAAAATATTATTGGGTTTCCTTGTATATAGGATATTGTTGTAACTATTTCCTTATTTTTCTACCTCTCTTGTATTATTTATAGAGCTTTGTATCTTCTTTCATTGTGTGGTGAATAAAATAATATTTCACAGATATGTATGAGCTCACTATGCATTTCGAGGGCTCAGTCAGAGGCGCAGATCAACAATGGCATCCGAGAGAGAACAGCAGTGCGAGGACACCATGAAAACAGCAGTGAATCAATCTCTATCAAGCAAACATGTAAACAACAAAACTGAAAATATGTATGGAGAAGATGAAAGAAAGCCATGGAAAAGATGAGACAAAGAGTTGCCTTAGATGAACCCTAACCTAACCATATATGTTGGGAAGATGGATTTGAATCCTCAATCTTCATGTTGGGAGCTTCAAGCTTCATAAGATATTATCTTTGATTTATGTTCTTCTTCATCAAAGACTTCTTCGGATCCGTAGGCACCTGCTTCTTTTTCTGCAAAGAGGAAACCTACATTAAAGATCTTTGAAAAACAACGAAAACAAAAAATCTGATGAGTCTATATGAATTATTTGAATGCAAGGCAAAGGAAGGAAGTTTGAGGATTTCACAGTCACCAAGAATCTGAAACAATAGTGATTTCATTTCAAGAATTTCTTTAGCTTCGGGATTTACCACTTCAACCTTGGATCTGAGTTATTTCTTGATTGTGTTTCGTCTTTCGTCTTTTTTTTCCTAGGATCGAGAGATGGAGAGTGAGAGCGAACCTGAATTTGAAATTTCAAATTCAAATTTGACCATCGAGAGAAAAGATGTATTAGTTTGAAATTTGACTCGAACCTGAATTTGAAATTTCAGAGGATGGGGTGAGTGGGTGAAGAAATTGTTATGGGCTTATGGGGTAAGTAGGTGATGAAATGGGTATGGGAGTATGGGATGTGAGTCTGTGACGTGAAGATCCGGAATTAGAAAGATAAGCAATCAAGCATAGTGAAAAGCCCATCTGAATGATCATCTAAATGAGATGCAATAAAAATTTGTACATTATGCAAAAAAAAGTAGTAATGAAGTGATTTCAGTTTTTATGCTTTAAAATGTAGTACTCAATGCATAGAGAGTTGTCTTTAAGACTTTTGGTTAGAACCAATATATAAGTAGTATAGATATTTATGTCAAAGAGAGCTCACCAAGAACACCACACTCCAAGGCCCAAACAATTAAATGATTCATTTAATGCTCTATAGGCAGAGTTTATTAAGTGGTATTTATTTTATCTTGGCTCCTATGTGGGACAAGGTTTCTCAAATCTACACTAAGTTCCAACAATACCCCACATTTTCTATTCATACCCAAATAATACCCCACATTTGAATAGAAAATAAGCAATATTATGGAACTTATGTTTCTATCACCAAGCTAGTTATATATGCATCAGAAAATGTGTCTTTTGGACTTGGAACCTTTCTTAGTGAGTACCTATCGGATCTACTTCGTGGATAGTGAACTAAAGTCTTGAACTAGCCACTTTTTGTAGTAAATCGAGACAATAGGCATCACATATATTATATCTATACATAATTTTATTCTTACCGTTGCGTTCATTTCGGTCGTGAACATATCCTTTCTTCATGAAAGTTTTAGAAGACGTAGCCATATCCGTCCTCAAAGATGCGACCCCACATCAGTCTCACATAGGTAATGTCGATCAAGAATAATTCGTTGTATTCTACTATAATAGCTATCAGCATTATTAAGAATGTAACATTCAACCCTATATCATCAACGTAAAAACACAAAGGAAACATCATAGGAATAGGCATACCTTTATCTAATTACTGCTTGAGTTATCCCCGACTAGTTTGCCTATTGAACCTAGACCATGAGATCTCCAATTTTGCTAGGTTAGGTTGCCGCCAAGGAAACTCATTGTGTTGGCTTTAAGCCCATTCCACTCGATGTGTAGGATACTTGATTTTTACTTAGGCCCTTTGTCAAAGGATCGACAATGTTCTCCTTTGACTTTACGTAGTCAATGGAAATGATTCCATTTTTCAGCAAGTCCTTTATAGTGTTGTGGCGCCTTCGTATATGTCGGGACTTTCCATTGTAGATTTTATTCTTCGCTCTAGTGAGAGCGGCCATACTATCACAATGGATACCAATAACCGTCACCGGTTTTGGCCACAACGGAATACCCTCTAGTGACCAAACTTTCGAAGCACCTTCTCAACATAGTGATTGGGTAAGGATGTAACCATTTGAATTTTTTTGAAAATTTATACCAAGGATAACATCAACAACTCCCATATCTTTCATATCAAATACGGAGTGTAGCATCTCCTTGGTTTGGTTTATTACATCCAAGTTTGATCCCATGATGAACATATCATCAACATACAAGCATATGATAACATAAGCACGTTGGTATTGTTTCACATAAACACACTTGTCGCATTCATTTATGTGAAAACCATTTGACAACATAGTGTTATCAAATTTCTCATGCCACTGCTTTGGCGCTTGTCTAAGTCCGTATAATGACTTAATTAACTTACAGACTTTGTTCTCTTGGCCTTTTACAACAAACCCTTCCGGTTGTTGCATATATATCTCTTCTTCTAGTTCACCATTCGAGAAAGCGGTTTCACATCCATTTGATGTATTTCTAAGTTATGAATAGCCGCTATTGCAATCAACGTCCTTATAGACGTGATCCTAGTAACCGGTGAATATGTGTCGCAGAAGTCTTGACCTTCCTTTTGTCGATGCCCCTTGGCGACTAGTCGAGCTTTGTATTTCTCTATAGTGCCATCGGGTCTCAACTTTCTTTTGAAGATCTATTTGTGGCCAATGACTTTATGACCCGGAGGAAACTCAACTAGTTTCCAAGGGTTGTTTTGCACAATGGACTCAATTTCACTATGGATGGCCTCTTCCCAATAAGGTGCCTCGGAGGATTCCATGGCATCCTTATAAGAGAGAGGTTCTCCTTCTACATTAAAGGTCATAAAGTCTGGTCCAAAGTCTTTGGCGATTCTTCCCCTTTTGCTTCTCCTAGGTTCCATCTCTTCTTGAACCTTAGAGGTTTCAGCATTCCTCGATTAATCACTCTTAGTTGAATCAATGTTCACGTGAGTGTGTGTATCATCAATCGGTCGTTTACCTAGATTAGAGGTATTGCCTTCTTTTTCCTTGTATGGGAAGATCGTCTCAAAGAACTTTTCCTCAGCAGATTCTATAATTGTATTCTTGCTTATGTCATTCATATTCGATTTGTATACTAAAAATATGTAAGCAGCACTATTATGAGCATGTCCTATATATACACAATCAACAGTTTTAGGTTCAAGTTTAGTCCTTTTAGGTAAAGGGACTTGAAACTTGGCAAGGAAACCCCACACTTTCATCCTTTTGTAGGACGATAATCTCCGTTTCCAAAGCTCACAAGGAGATTTATCACTCTTCTTTTGGGGGATCCAGTTTAGGATCATATTTGCAGTAAGACACGCCTCACCCCATAAATGGTGTGGAGCTCCGGATGTGATCAACATTGAATTCATCATATTTTTCAATGTTCTATTCTTCTGCTCGGCCACTCCATTTTGTTGAGGAGTGTATGGAGCGGTAGTTTGATGCACAATGCCATGTGTAGCACAAAATTTTGCAAAGTCATGGGATTCGTATTCTCCTCCCTGATCCGACCTTAGAATTTTGATTTTCTTGTCGAGTTGATTCTCGACTTCGTCCTTATAAGTTTTAAACATGTTAAGGCCTCATTCTTTGTATGGATTAAGTACACATAACAATACTAACTGCAATCATCAACGAAAGAAATATAGTAGTTCTTTCCTCCTCTTGTAGGAGTTGCCTTGAAATCACACAAATCACTGTGAATCAACCCAAGAGCCTCATTTAATTTTTCAACTGATTTATGTGGATGGTTTGTGTATTTTGCTTCCACACATACCTCACACATAGATAATTTATCAAAGGAACACTTAGGTAACATGTCAAGTTTGATCTAAAGATGACATATCCCAATCTTGAATGCCAAGGTAGGAAGGATCAACAATATACACAAAAGTAGCGATGCTAGTGCCTGCCTTATTATTATTTACAATGGCGGCATCGATGTCAGTTACAACACTTAACTTAAAGAGCCCCTCGATGAGGTAGCCCTTACCCACATGCACACCACCCTTGGTGATGACAAACTTGTCCGATTCAAATACAACTTTGAACCCTTTCTTACTAAGAATATGGCCAGAAATCAAGTTTTTAGTTAAAGAGGGTACATGTAACACATTCATTAACATCAAATCATTCCCGGAAGTCAGCTTCAATATGACCTTCCCTTTACCCTCAATCTTGGCAGTCGAAGCGTTTCCCATGAACATAGGTTCTCCATCATCCACTTTTTGATAGCTTGCAAACAGGCTCTTCGAATTGCATATGTGTCTCGTAGCCCCGGTGTCGACCCACCAATCAATAGCATTTAAGACCATGTGAGTCTCAATCACACCAACGAATTGGTTAGAAGATTGAGTGAGGTTGGCGTGGCTAGTAGATGCATCACCACCACCTCCACTACCCCCGGCACCACCGTGGTCTATTTTGTATCGACAATCCTTGGCTTCGTGTCCCGACTTGCCACAAACCCAATAGCACACCATCCGCTTGGGGCTAAGGGACCCTTTCCGGAATTGAAGGGCCTCTTAGCTGCACTGGCCTTTCCTTTGAGTTTCAGAAACTTAGATTTAGATGTGCTTCCTTCAACCATGTTGGCGTGTGGCTCACTCATGCTCGCATTGGACTTTTCATTCATCTTGTTGTCCTACTCCACTCGTATCTTGAGGAGTAGTTGTTCGAGGGTTATTTCCTCCGTCAAATGCTTCAAGTATAACTTGAAGTTTTTCCACGAATGAGGCAACTTCTCGATCATCGAACTGACAACAAAATTGATGTTTAAGCCCATGCCTTCCACATCAAGTTCATGGACGAGCACTTTCAATTCCTCAACCTGTTTCAACACAGATTTGTTATCAGTCATCCGATAATTCAGAAATTTCCCTACCGCAAACCTCTTGGAGCACGCTACTTACGTTTTGTATTTTGCGTCCAAAGAATCCCATATCTCCCTTATATGTCATATAGGGGATCGTCGAGAGCGTTAAGAATATAGTTTCGACAACTATATTCGTTTGATCTCCAATTCTCGACCGATTTCTGATGCGCGGACACCTGAATCTGCGTTGGTGCAGCCCCGTCCGCTGCTGCCGGTGGATTTTCTGGTGGTTCTTCTTCCGTGAGTACGTTGGCAACCCGAAGTGTTGTCAAATAGAACAACATCTTTTGTTGCCAACGACGGAAGTTCGAACCCTTGAACTTCTCGAGTTTCTCCACATGATTCTTCATCAATGATTGATCCATCGCTCCTTAAAAAAATTGTCTTAGATTGTTAAGAGTAATCAGTCATGAATTGATTATATGTATAACAAGTATGAAAATTATGCAGAAAATCTTATAAAATCTATATAAACAATCTTTTACAAATCAGAATTGTAACATCAAATACAACACTAAATGTAAACCTTACTTGAATTCAATAGATCGTTCTTGAAATCGAACCGATTGAGGCCTGCTCGAAAGCAGTGTCCTAAGACAAAAATTCGCCAGTGGTATAGACGTTTGACCTTAGGATACAACAATCGAATTCAAGTATCAAACTTGAATGTAGCGAATTAAACGATGTTTGGAGATGGAGATCGACGAGAGAAAACCACATAATCCTCAATCGATGAATCTCGACCCCATCGAGACCCCAAGAGCCCCAAGGCCCAAAGCCCAATCTTTGACATTTAATATGTATATATATATATATATATATATTTATGTCAAAAAGAGCCCCCCATGAACACCACACTCCAAGGCCCAAACAATTAAATGATTCGTTTAATGCTCTATGGGTAGAGTTTATTAAGTGGTATTTATTTTATCTTGGTTGCTATGTGGAACAAGATTTTTCAAATCTACACTAAGTTCCAACACTTTGTACGGAACATATAATGAAATTCACATAAAGATAAGGTGTCGTAAATTTAATGCAGGCAAAAATAATGTTGTTCTTGAGTAATAAATGAATATAATAAACAAAATTGGATGTGCCAAAGTTAACTCCATTGTATACAAATGCTATTAAATTGAGTGGTTGTGAGCCAACAACAAACTGATTGTGGGAACGAGGATCAGTGAGATGAGATGGTGATGATCATTACGAAAAAAGAATCAAAAGAAATGTTCGTTAAAAAAGATGCACGAGTATTGGGACATCTATGATAACCGAATAGAAGGTAAAAAAATCAATTGAATAGAAGGTAAAGAATCAAAAGAATATGTTGAGATTTTGAAGGATTTGAGCTAATAAATTGAATAGAAGGTAAAGAATCGGGGTATAAATCTATAAATTTCGAGATGTGTGTTCTAAATTGATGATTGAATCATATTAGGATTCATAGAGTTTTGATTGGTAAATGAGTTACATATTGTTTAAAAATTCATATAAAATGGATCGTTGGTCCGAATGAAGTGTGTAATATACCGTTGGAAAGCTCACTGTGTCTATTACAACTTTGAAGTTTACGTCCAGACTTGATTTTAACTCTATAAGGCTCAAAATAGTGAGTTTTTGGAACTAGTCATGTGCAAAATGGGATTTGTTCACTGTTTTTAGAAAATTCATATAAATTCAATATTGGCTTCAAATGGGATGAATCCAAAGTGATTAGAACCCAAAAATAGACTTACAACTTTTGTTTATACATTAACATCGTGTTAAAATTGAGTTGGTACAAAGTTGTTAGGTGTAGGGGATTAACTTGCATTATTTGCTTGTACCTTGTGCTTTAAGGACTTGTAATGTATGTAATCCAACCCCAATCATGTCTAATCTAATTAAGGGAGAATCTTAAGATAAGAAAGAGGCCTTAACAATGAAATAGAAGTTACATACATATGTAAACTCTAAGGTAACTTGGAGTGACGTGGCTTATGGTTTGAACATCCAGAATGTGTGGCATTGCACTGATTACCATTTAAGGTACGGATATATGATTCTTGGGACTCTCCTCATTCATAGTCTATTATCAAGGTAATGTCGTATCTCATCTTCCTTCTAGACATCTATCACTGATTTATGATTATAATCCTTCATATTCCACTTCACGAAATCATATCGGGATATTTTCAATTTGATAACTCCTCTAATTTTCGGTGTTCAATATGTCTATGATCTTGATTATTATTTGAAGCTATCATCACAGTTTGTCTTTGATGCATTCATCATTGGCTATTTGAGTTTGAATTGAACCACCTTTGGATTTGATTATATTTGGTATAGAACCGTTGTCGGATTCGAACTATTTTTGGAATTTTATTTTGATATGTAGTGATTAAAAGTCACATATTTTATGATATTACTCTTTACACATCGAATTGACATGTTTTTAATGATTTGAATGTTTCGTGCTTTAAGGCACTACATCGAGGGCAACGGTGTCGCAACGCCTCCATGACGGCTAAATTGCCATGGTGTCCTCGTTATTAGTACCCCAATGTCAATAAGTGAGTCTGGCCTGGTACCGGCCAATTTGTAGGCAAAAGAATATATCCTATGATTCGTATTCGTGAACTGTTTTCGGGGGCTGATTATCGAAAGGGAATTGAGTGTATTGGCCTATACCCGTTTTCTATTGTTCGAGTGGTTTGTACATAAATATTTGACCCTACGTGCTATTACGTGCACATAAATATTTGACCCTACGTGTGCTTGGAGCTCCGACAGTTCTTCTCTCTTTGGCAATGCAAGGTGTCTTCCACGGTTTCAAGGTTACAAGAACTGCTTTATATACCACTGGTACATCACTTGTATCTTCCATTCCTTTCTTTATAGTTGATGATCCAACTATATACTTTTTCGGCTTAATATGCAACATATTATCTTGTTCTAATGCAATTGCGGTAGATTTAGCATATATAATTTGGATCCAATTCTTATCTTTGTCTGCAATTTGGGAGTCAACGTTGCAGCCATTGCACGTGTTCTTTCCCAGTAATTATCCATCCATCAGATTTGCAGATTATATTTGTTTTAACTCATTCAACTTTGAAATAGATCGGTTCATGAATTATTGTAAATTATGTTCTTGTGACTATATGTCTACCATATTTTTTTTCAGGTACTTAATATCAGTAAATATGTTAGTCAAATTGATGCAACAAGTTGACCTACTATCTCCAAGCGCCGAAGCTTGCATTTTATTTGATTTCTTAAAAACGGTATGCAATTTTAAGAAACCAGTTGTACTACAAAGCTTTGACGCTTGGAGGTAGTAGGCCAATTTGTTGCATCAATTTGACTAACAGAATTATTGATATCAAGAACTTGCAAAAAAATAGTCGACATACAAAAACGGGATTTCCAATAACTCGTGAATCAATCTATTTCAAAGTTGAACGTATAAAAACAAATATAATGCACAAATTTGATGGATGGATAATTACATGAAATAACATGTGCAATGGTCGCACCACTGACTCCCAGATTAGATGCAAAGATCAGAATTCGATCCAAAATGATCAAATCTTCTGCAATTGCATTAGAATAGGAAAATATGTTGCATTATTAAGCCAAAAAAGTATATAGTTAGATCATCATAAACAAGTTCTTGTACCCTTGAAACCACAGAAGAGACGTTGCATTACCAAAGAGAGAAGAACTATCAGATCTCCAATAAATGCACGTAGGATCAAATATTTATGTGTAGGTAAGAACAGCGGAGAACCCTGTTTAATAGAGAAAAAAAAGCGGAGTCAGAAAATTATTATGCTAATCCCAAATCATCACAAGATTTAGATGCTTATGGATTTCACACCCATCAAACTCAAAATTGGTTCTGCTAGAAGTACTAGTAATAGTGTTTCAAGAAGACCGAGATTAAAGCAGATGTTGTTGAAGCTGAAGGGATATTTCGCTTTAGTTTTTGAGCTTTGACTTATTTGAAACGTTACCGGTAATGGTCGTATGCTTGCATATGCTTGTTTTTTAAACCTTATTAAAAACAAGACAAAGACACCCACAAGAGTATGAATACAAGTTTTAACTTGTGTTGTAGACTAACAATATGAAGAACCAAATGGTCATTAAATCGTGCGTCAATAGAGGTCAAGGGGTCAAACCTCACCAAATGTGAAGAAATGAATAAAAGAATGATCTATATCTTAAATTACATGGCAACATACCATTTTCATACCATTTTCTAGTGCCAACTTCTTTTTCTCATCCTTTTCCGGCGAACCATTTTCTAAGTTTTCAAGTTCGACGTCATCTTGTGGCAATTCATTTGTCTCCTGTTTGTTCGTAGAACCCTTCTCCATGTTCTAAAGTTCCATTGATTCACTGTTCGTTCTCTTCCTCGGCAACAAATGAAGTTGTAATACTAACAAGTGGGAATATAGCTACCTTTGAAACTTGATTGAGAATAGCAATCGATACTCCAACAACCGCAATTTCCACTGGACGTATATAGAAGCGGCAATGATTTAAGATATTACAAATTGCAATTATACACAAGGACAAAACATCTCACAAAGGATTATGGGTGAACAATGAAAAGAAGATGTTGGAAATATATTAATGTTGTGCAATCTTGACTTTGGACTTCATTTGTAAAATTTCAAAAGTAGATAAGGAAACAAGGATTGGAACTGAAGTTCAAGGGCTAAAAGGGTACAAAGATGGAACTTGTGGATGGTCCTCACATATGGAGAAAGATGGAGGTTAGCGCAGCAATTATGAAGAACTTCAAGGGATGGAATTGTAAAATGCTGATATATTTAAAGGAGTAGTCTTCTCTCTTGAAGACTAATCAGATTCATTTTTCATTTCTCTCTTTTAAAGCTACATATTTCCTCTCTTTAAGTTTAGGGTTCTTATTCTGTGCTAGTTATTTCTTTCTTTAATAACTTGTAACTAGTTTAGGATTTGTATTGTTTTGTTTGTGTAATAATGAGAAGTATTTGAGTATGATTTTCGAGATGGTATCAGAGCTTCAAGGATAGATCCTTGTTCTTCATACTTAAGAAATCATACTCTTATTGAAGGTATCTTCTTCCTTCCTCTCCTTCTCGTTTTTTTCCCTAAAACTGTTTTGTTCTCTTAATCAATCATAGAAACGATGACACTTCCATGAAAATCCGACGAATCACTTGGGTACGTTGAGAGATTTCTTGGAACGAGTTTCCATTGTTGGTCGATTTTTATGTGTATGTAGCTTTGTTAAAATCGATCTGCTCCTCTCTCTTTTGTACCTTCAGTTGTACGAGTCCAAATCTATTTTTTGTTTCGTGTTCTTCATCTAAGATCAGTAGATCTGTGTGCTTGACATCAGATCTGATCTAAGTCGTGGTTCGCCCTGTTTTCGTTCACCTGTTTGTTTAGATCTGATTTTTCTTTTATGACCGATGATACTCCAAATCTACTCATAGATCTGAACGTTAGGCGTTATCTTTCACATCAGATATTGTTTTGTTAATCTTCATTGTTAAACGAATACTCATCATCCAAGGCTTTCACAGATCTTTGTTGGTTCAAATATGGAGTTGAGATCAGGTTTTCGGTTTCATAACCACCTCATTAGTGAAACTCACCGGCCGAAGCACTCTATCATGGTTGATTACCGTGGCTGTCGAAACATCCGTGAACAAGTTTCCCTTTGCTTAGATCTGTGTTCTTGTGGTTTTTTTTCCTTCTTCTTTTCCCGTCGATTCAGATTGTACGATGACTTCTATGGGGCAGATCCAACGAAACACTTATGTTCCTGTTGAAAAACCCTAAGAACGAGTCTCTTTTCTCGAATTTGTTCTTTTTTATAGCTGTTGGAATCTTGTTGTTTCTTTTGCTCAGATATGTCATTCCTCTTCTTCTTTAATCGATCGAACATAAAAACGATGACCATTCGAGTTTCAATGACTTCTTCGATCTGATTGGTTTTCTTTTCTTCTTACTAATATCAGTCTTCGATTCAGATCATTTAAGCCAGTTGATTGGTTGTTTTTTCTTTCCTTTTCGTATAGCTATACATGGTTTCGTTGTAGCCCTTGACGGTCGCGGCTTACGACCGTGAGTCATTGGCAAGTGATTTTTTTCCTTAACTGCATTTATTTATGTATAATAATTTTGTTCTATTAGTTCTCATTAATTGTACCTGCTCTATTTTTCTTTCCAGCTCTAGTCCCTAATCTTAGATCTGGTCCGCTTGTCTCACTCTCAGATCTGGTCATTGTCTCATATTTGGTTCCCTTTATTTTTAGCTCTCCAGACATGGTCTGATTTCTCAGATCTAGTCCTTTTCTCTTTGTTTTTCGTTTTTCCGTTTGATCTGGTCCATTTCTTCTCAGATCCTTTTATGTACATGGTATTATTGTGACTTGTTCAAATTTGGAGAATAGTATGTTTCATTTGTTCAGGTGTCTTCGCTAAACACTTCTTGTGCTTAGTCTGAGACGGTTTGTGGATCTTTGCTTGCAAGACGCTTTGTAAGTTTTTCCTTTTCCATTATCTCTTCCGTTGTGCTTTGTTGCTTAAGAGGAGCTCTGTAAGTCTTCTTTCTCTCGTTTCTAGTATACTTTCTTTGTGCCTTTTCTGTTTCTATTTGTGGTAACTATTCCTTGTTTCTGCTTCTTTAAGTTGTTGTGTGTCTTTAGTCCTTTTTGGTATCTGAATGGTGAGCTTGACCTAGCACCCTTCGAGTGTTTTAGGAATCCTGCTATAATCTGTTCAGATTTTACCTTGTGTGCTTCTTGTTTCTTGCTTGTTATCATGGTCGGGTCTACTGTTGACACTGAGGATTCGGGTACAAAGGAATCCAAAGATGATAAACTGGATTTTGGAGACCCCTTGTATCTTCATTCCAGTGACACCAGCGGATCCCCTCTTTTGAACTTTAAATTGAGTGGTACTGACAACTATAAAGTTTGGGCGTGTGCTATGACCTTAGCCTTGGAAACAAAGAACAAGTTGGGTTTCATTTATGGTTCTTGTCCTCGTCCCAAAAATGACTCGGTTCTAGAAAAACAATGGGATATGTGCAATTCAGTTGTCCTTTATTGGATTTTAGGATCTTGACTGACGATCTGTACCTATGACAAGTGTTTTCCAAAGTATTCTCTAAAGTCTGGGAGGAATTAAAAGAAACATATGATAAAGTGGATGGATCTGTCACCTTCAACCTGCACCAAAATATAAATTTGTTAACTCAAAATGGAACTTCAGTATCTGAGTATTACCACAAACTTAATTCTTTGTGGAAACAATTTGATGCTCTTGTTTAACTTCCTTCATGTACCTGCAATGCATCTCATGATTTTCATAAACATAGTCAACTTATCAGACTGATGCAATTTCTAATGGGTCTTGATGCTATATATCAAACTATCAGAAGTAATATCCTTACCCGTGACCTCTTCCCTTCTATCAAATCTGCCTTTTCTCTTGTTTCTAGAGAGGAATCTCATCGGGAGGGGGGCATCACACCTGCTTCTCACAACAAGTCTCAACACTCTGCCTTTTTAAGCAAAACCACTAATAGTAAAAAGAAAACTGGTCTCAAATCTTCTAATCTCATGTGTAAACATTGTGGAATTTCTGGTCATACTATTGAAAGATGCTACAGACTCATAGGCTTTCCAAAAGATTTTCAATTTCGACCAAAACCTCAAAATCCAAATTTTAAACTTGTCGCTGGAAATGCCTGTGTCTCTAAGTCTCTTTCTCCTAAACAACCTGGTTCTACTTTGTCATTTCCTTTTTCTAAGGAACAGGTTGCCAAGATATTAAACTTGATTGATCAGAAAAACACTCAAGATGGGGTATCTGCTAATATGGCAGGTATAACTTCTATGCCTCGCCTGGGTTGGATCATTGACTCTGGTGCAAACCAGCACATGACATCCAACATTTCTCGTCTTGAAAATGTTGTTGATGTTTCTGACTTAAATCTTACGGTAAATCAACCCAATGGGGCTGAAGCCAAAATAAATAAAATTGGAAATTTCAAACTCACAAATACTGTAACTTTGTTTGATGTGTTGTTAATTCCTAATTTTCACGTCAACCTTCTTTCTGTTCACAAATTAGCAAGAGACAATAAACTTTTCATAGGTTTTGATGAATTTCGTTGTTATGTTCTCAATATTCAGGCTTCTCTTCGAGAGAGTGTTGTGGGGACTGGTAGTGAGGCAGGTGGGTTATATTTCTTTGATCAAAATGTTAACACCGAGTCCCTCCCTAGTAATAACATAGTTGTTTCTTGTTCTGTTTCCACTCACTTATGGCACAGTCGCCTGGGTCACCCAGCTGACCCGGTGTTGAAAGTGCTAAAGGATCAACTAAATCTTGGAAATGACTTGAGTGTTCCCTGTGAGATTTTCCATAAGGCAAAACAAACCCGAGATAAATTTCACCTAAGTGAGCGTAAAACTAAATGCCTGGGAATTGGTTCATTTGGATGTCTGGGGACCCTATCATGTTCAAAGTAGGGAAGGATACAAATACTTTCTAACTATGTTGATGATTTTACCCGCGCTGTGTGGGTTTATTTGTTAAAAGGAAAACATGAAGTTGGTGATTACATAGTTGAGTTTGTGAACCTTATTGCTACTCAATTTGAAAAATCTGTCAAAATTTTTAGAAGTGACAATGGGACTGAATTTTCAAATTCCAAACTTAACTCCTTTTTTAAAAACAAAGGCATCATTCATCAAACCACTTGTGTTTACACCCCACAACAAAACGGGGTGGTGGAACGCAAACATCGTCACTTACTTAATGTAGCTAGGGCTCTTATGTTTCAAGGGGGGGTGTACCTCTTAACATGTGGAGTGAATGTGTCCTAACGGTTACTTATTTGATAAATAGGACCCCTGCATCTACTTTAAATGGTAAGTGTACTTATGAGCTTGTCCATTGTTTTAAACCTGTCCTTACTCATCTTAGGAACTTTGGGTGTTTGTGCTTTGTTGTTATACCAAATTTGATTGATAAGTTTTCATCTAGATCTGAAAAGTGTATTCTTTTAGGATATGCAAATTCCCAAAAGGTATAGACTTTTTAGTTTGGACAAGAAAATTATAATTTCTCGTGACGTGAAATTTTATGAAAACGTTTTGCCATATAAGATTAGTTCGGATAAGTCGTTTAATCAAAATAATGGAAAGTTAAATACCCTGAAATTCTTTGATTTTTTAATGAAATTACTAATGATTGTATTGATTCACCTCCCAATGATGAAAATGGAAACCCCTTAATCGATGAAACCTTTAGTGACCATAGTCAACTAGGTAGCCCTAGTAGAGCTGACTGTAGGTTGCCTCCTTGCAAGTCAAATGACTTCATTAATCAAGGCACTTCCATGCCTTCTGGAAGTAACCTTGAACAAGATATGGGTCGACAGCCACTGAGTAGCACCGATGTGGCTGCCAGTCGGCCATGTGATGCTAATGTTGAAACT
The DNA here is from genome assembly GCA_033807775.1 of Saussurea involucrata. NCBI lineage: Eukaryota > Viridiplantae > Streptophyta > Magnoliopsida > Asterales > Asteraceae > Saussurea > Saussurea involucrata. The sequence continues at coordinate 39,996,400 of CM066325.1, forward strand.
ATTAATGATCAAAATTTGGGTTCCAGTTCTGAGGGAAATCTGTCCCAACCTTCTTCTTCTTCTACTCACTCTTCTAGAAAATCTGCAAGGGTATCAAATTTATCAAGAAAGTTTGATGACTTTGTGGTAGAGGGAAAGGTTAAATATGGGATAGAAAAGGTTGTGAATTATTCCTGTCTTAGCAATGAGAATTTTTGTTTTATTTCTTGTCTTAATAAATCTGTTGAACCCAAAACTTTTAAAGAAGCTTGTAATGATATTACTTGAATAAATGCTATGAATGATGAAATGGAAGCTCTTCATAGAAATGGTACATGGATAGTTTGTGAATTACCTGCTAATAGAAAACATGTAGGTTGTAAATGGATCTATAAAATAAAATACAAGTCTACGGGTGAGATTGAGCGATATAAGGCTAGACTCGTTGCTAAGGGTTATAGTTAAAGAGAGGGTATTGACTATGATGAGACTTTTTCTTCGATGGTCAAAATGGTAACAGTAAGATGTATTATTGCTTTAGCTGTACAATTTAAATGGAGTCTTTGTCAATTAGATGTTAATAATGCTTTCTTATATGGGGATTTGTCTGAAGATGTTTATATGACTTTACCTGAAGGTTATTATAATTTTGATGATCATAAAGTGTGTAAACTTGTTAAATCACTTTATGGGTTGAAACAAGCTTCTCGCCAGTGGTACGCTAAACTGTCTACTTGCCTTATTGACTGTGGTTTTGTTCAAAGTGAAAGTGATTACTCTCTCTTTACTAAATTTTCTGGTTATATTTTTCTTGCATTATTAGTCTATGTGGATGATATTGTATTGACTGGTAATAGTTTAGATGAAATTAATAAAGTAAACAATCAGCTGAAAAGTCAATTTCTTATAAAAGACTTAGGAAAATTGAAGTTTTTTCTGGGTATTGAAATTTTAGATTGCATTGATGGTGTTTGTATGTCACAAAGGAAATATTGTTTAGAATTTCTTAATGATTTTGGATATCTTAAGTGTAAGCCTTGTAGTACACCTATGGATATGAATTTGGTGGTTACTGATTCTAGCAATTCTAGCGATCCTCCTTTGTCTGACTTTTCTGGTTATCAAAGATTAATTGGTAGGTTAATTTATTTATTAGCTACTAGACCTGACATCGCATTTGCTATCCATTGCCTTAGCCAATTTATGCATGTTCCTACACAATCTCACTTGAAACTTGCCCTTAGAGTGCTTAGATACTTAAAGCTTTCTCCGGGAAGAGGTGTTAGCTTTACCAGGTCAGATAATTTTTTTTAAAGGTTTCGTAGATGCTGATTAGGGTAAGTGTTTCTCTACTCAAAGGTCTATTACAGGTTATTGTTTGTTTCTTGGAAATTGTATGATTTCGTGGAGAAGTAAGAAACAAAATATTGTTTCCTGCTCCTCCGTTGAATCTGGATATCGTTCAATGGCTGCAACTGGTCGTGAAATTGTTTGGGTTTTGAAAATTTTAGATGATCTACATATAAAAGATTTATTGCATGTATATCTTTTTTGTGATAATAAATCAGCAATCCAAATTGCCTATAATCCTGTTTTTCTCGAGCGCACTAAGCATATTGAAATTGATGTTCATCAAGTTCGACAACTAACTAGTGTGGGTGTGTTAAAGGTTTCCAAAATTGCATCTACTGAAAATACTTCTGATATCTTTACAAAATCTATTGTAATAAATCAACACAACTTTTTATGTTCAAAAATGAGAATGCTTGATTTATTCAAAGGTCAAGATTGAGGGCGGATGTTGGAAATATATTAATGTTGTGCAATCTTGACTTTGGACTTCATTTGTAATATTTCAGAAGTATATAAGGAAACAAGGATTGGAACTGAAGTTCAAGGGCTAAAAGGGTACAAAGATGGAACTTGTGGATGGCGCCTCACATATGGAGAAAGATGGAGGTTAGCGCAGCAATTGTGAAGAACTTCAGGGGCTGGAATTGTAAAATGCTCATATATATTTAAAGGAGTATCTTCAAGAGAGAAGACTAATCAGATTCATTTTTCATTTCTCTCTTTTAAAGCTACATATTTCCTCTCTTTAAGTTTAGGGTTCTTATTCTTTGCTAGTTATTTCTTTCTTTAATAAGTTGTAACTAGTTTAGGATTTGTATTGTTTTGTTTGTGTAATAATGAGAAGTATTTGAGTATGATTTTCGAGAGAAGATGCATGTTAAACGATAAGTACTCCAACGAGTTCTTGTAAGGCAAGAAGGGATCAGACATCTTAATGTCTTCATATTTAAAGGTTGATTTTGAATTTTAGTGTGAAGTAAACCATTCTTTCTCTTCTATTTCACATCTTAATATGTTATTTGTACATTTTTTTTTGGGTCGTGTATAAATTGTTATAGTCTTTATTATCAAATGATTTTACATTTTCTTAGAACATCCTTTATATTGATGATTTTGGTAAGAATGCTAAAATTGTGAAGTTCATGGTAAACTTATGTTGGCCTTTAGAAGTCAATGGTAAAAAAAAATCTTACAAAAGTTTAAAATCCATCTCAGCCTTTTAGAAGTTCTTGGTAAATTTAGGTCATTAAGGCATTTCATTAAGCATCTAATTTGCATATTTTTTGTTCTAAAACTTGGATAAGGCAAAATGGTGCAATTGATAGCAACTAAGATTGGATTGTTGAGGGAAAAAACAGATCTATACTACAAAACACAAGCAATTCCAAAGAAATTGCCAAACAAAATGTCCTCTTACCTATTTAGAGGGGACCTCTTAATCAAACCATTAAAAAGCAAACAAATAGTCTGTTACTTTCAAATAATTAAATATTTTCTTTTTCAATAAATAAAGTTGAAACATACATATTTCTTCTTGTCATCCTTACAAATTATCAAACTTGTTATTGGTTTTAATACATGGTTTTTTCTATTTATTTATTATTAAATATATAATATATATACGATATAATATTTGAGCAATATTAATTGATTATAAGAAAAGAGATGAGAGTTCTGTTATATAATTCGTAATATTATTTTAAACAACGTTTAATATAATTTTAGAAATTAGGGCATCTCCAATGGTGGGGTTTATGAGCCTCCACATCGATCATCTTAAGAACCACTTCACATTTTTAGCAGCATTGGGGAGAAGCGGTCCTCTTCACATGAAGGTGGAGAGGTTTGTGCAGAGGAACCGCTTCCTCCTTCATTTCTTGCATAAAATAATAATAAATAAATAGTAAAATTTAAATTAAAGTGTTTTTAAACTGTGGACCGGTTCATGATTGAGAGGGAAATGTTTATAAAATGTGTAGGAAAGTGAAAACTGATGTATCAAAGAGAGAAAGTTGACGTGTCAAAGTTATGAACCTCTAAAAAGGTTTATGATTACGGATGCTCTTATGTTTATGTCCATTTAACAAGTGTCAAATTAATTGTTGTTTTAGGGCATAACCGAGCATTTTGGTCCTGGGCTTTTCTTAACGATCTTGGGCTATAGACCTTGATGATGGTCCCAGGCTTTAAGCATGGGCTTTTTTAGTGGACTTGAAATTTTACAAGTGTATGCAAGTTCGAGCGGTTCTCATAAAGCCAAGTGTGTTACTTTACTGGTGTAGTAAAGAAATCCTGTGAAAAATAGAAAGAGATTAATGTAAGAAAAGAATAGAAAAAGATTGTGTGATTCTGAATCAATCAAAAAAAGATTTTCAAAAGGAACTAAGGGGTCGTTTATCCAACGCTTACCCGGTTAACGTTTACTCGGTAAATGTTTATCGGTAATAGGCAACACTTTCGTTTAACCCACCGGGTATCATTTTAGTCCATTAAAACGGCAGTGTATGCAACATTTTTATCTGGTATTTTTTAGTTTTTCATTTATTTGAGATTTTCCTACACATGCACGCACACAGTCACACACACACGACACACACACGGACGTTTTTTATAACTATAGGATAAGTATCAAGCTAACATTGGCCAGTGGAACGAGGAGGATGTCAGTGCTTATCCCCCCATTGATCTGAAGCTGTAGACGCAGGCAGCAGGAGGGAGCAAGAAAGGTCGCATGCTTGGCATCGAGTACAACGTGGATCCTAAATATGTCTTGAGTGGGTCGTGCAGTAGCACTGCCGCATTTGGTAGCTCATTTGTTGATCCAATGGTATTTAAGGTGTCATTTTGAAGAATGAAATATTCTCGCATGGTGGATTATGGTTAACATTAAGTTGTCTCACGTTGGTAAGTAGTTGAAAGATTGACATAAGTATGGTTCTAAAAGAAAGAAGAATAAGTTGTCTTTATGTCAACTATTATGGAGTTCTTTTATTTTGAGTGACCCTCGCTTTGCATAAAGAAATAATTATATAAAAATCAACTGGAAAAACTAATCATAAAAACCATCTATAAATATATATATATATATATATAGGTGGGTTCAAATGAAAACTCATTTTTCGTTGTGCACGTGAGGACCAATTTTAGCTATTTATCAAAATTTAATTTCCTTCATTAAATTTCTCATTTTTCGGAGTTCTAGCCATACTTGTATCTCCTTCATTAAATTTCTCAAGAATCTTGTCCACGTAATGTGTTTGACTTAACACTACACCATTCTGGGTTCTTGTGATCTTGACCCCAAGAATCACATCCGCTAAACCCATGTCTTTCATGTCAAACTTAGATTTCAACATATCCTTCGTGGACCTTATCATTTTGTCATCACTGCCAATGATAAGCATATCATCAACATATAAACACAAGATGACATAACCATGAGTGGTGTCTTTCATATAAACACGTTTATGACACTCGCTTATTTTAAAACCGCTTTCTAACATGGCTTGATCAAACTTTTGATGCCATTGCTTTGGAGCTTGCTTTAGGCCATACAAAGACTTAGCAAGTTTACAAACCTTGTTCTCTTGTCCTGGGGTAACGAATCCCTCAGGCTGCTACATATAAATTTCGTCTTCTAAATCTCCATTTAGAAAAGCAGTTTTCACATCCATTTGGTGAATTTGCAGATTTCTAGTGGCTGCAATAGCTAGCACCAACCTAATGGATGTTATTCTTGTTACCGGCGAATATGTACTAGACCTTCCTTTTGTCTATATCCTTTGATTACTAATCTTGCCTTGTATTTGTCAATACTGCCATCAGCTTTCATCTTTCTCTTAAAGATCCAACGGTAACCTAGTGGCTTACAACCGGGAGGTAGGTCCACTAGTTCCCATGTATGGTTTTGTAAGATAGATTATATCTCACTCTTGATGGCTTCTTTCCATTGAGGTCCCTCTGAAGACGTAACCGCCTCACGATAGGTTTTGGGTTCACTTTCCACCATGTAGGTGAGAAAGTCGGGACCAAACGATTTTTCAACCCTAGCCCATTTACTTCTTCTAGGTTCCACCTCTTCTTCCTCAGATAGAACTTGTTCATCCTCTCGAACAATTTCTTTATCTTTAGAAGATGAGATTTGATCTTCCTTGTTCAAGCAAGGAAATACGTCTTCGAAGAATGAAGCATTTCTTGATTCCATAATTGTATTCTTGTGTATCTCAGGATTTTTAGACTCATACACAAGAAACCGATAAGCACTACTATTTTGTGCGTATCCAATGAATACACAATCCACTGTTTTAGGTCCTAACTTTTGTACCTTAGGCGGAGGTACGACTACTTTAGCTAGCCACCCCCACACTCGTAAGTACTTGTAAGATGGTTTCCTACCCATCCAAAGTTCATACGGTGTTTCATCCTGTTTCTTGCGAGGTATCTTATTCAAAAGATAATTAGCCGACAAAATAGCTCCCCCCCCCCACATGTTCTGACTTAAACCAGAACTAATTAACATGGCATTCACCATCTCTTTCAAGGTACGGTACTTTCTCTCAGCAATACCATTTTGATGTGGTGAGTAGGGTGTTGTGAATTCATGTCGAATTCCATTTTTTGAACAAAACTCAGCAAATGGTGAGACATACTCACCTCCCCTATCACTTCTAACGACCTTGATTTTCTTATTAAGTTGATTTTCAACTTCATTTTTATACAAGACAAACTTGTCTATTGCCTCATCTTTACTTTTAAGTAAATATATGTATCAATATTTCGTGCTATCATCGATGAACGTGATAAAATATTTGTTCCCACCTCTAGTAGGAACCGATTATAAATCACACACGTCAGTATGAATTAAATCAAGGGGTTCGGTTTTTCTTTCAACCGATTGGAAAGATGATCTAGTAAGTTTGGCTTCTACACATGTGGGGCACTTGTGATTTGAGTCAATATCAAATTTTGGTATGCAGTTTAATTTAATTAAACGTCGAATGGACTTAAAATTTACATGTCCTAAACGGCCATGCCAAACATTTGGAAACTCAAGCATATAAGCAGAACTAGAACTTGCTTTATTCATATCATTAACAACCATTACATTTAACTTGAACATGCCATTCAAGGCATATCCTTTACCCACATACATACCACTTTTGGACAAAACAAACTTGTCCAACTCAAACACTAGTTTAAAACCAAACTTGTTTAACAACCACCCCGAAACGAGGTTCTTACGAAGCTCTGGTACATACAAAACATCCTTAAGCTTGAGCTCTTTCCCAGAAGTCATCTTCAAAATCACATCTCCAACACCCTTGACATCAGCGGTGGCGGCATTCCCCATGAAGAGCTTTTGCCCATCATCAACATCCTTGTAGGTGTTGAAGTTGCTTTTGTCATGGCGCACATGACGGGTAGCTCCAGTATCAATCCACCATTCCCTAGAGTTTGCACCAATCACATTCACCTCCAAGACCATGGTCGTGACTTTCATGGCCGTAAAATCTGTGATCATTGCCACCAAGTCCTCGTTCACCATGTTAGCTTGAATCGAATTATCCTTCTTAGACAACTTGCATTCAGCAGCTTTGTGACCCAGTTGGCCACAATTATAGCACTTGAACTTCTTCTTGAAAGTTCCTCCTTGAGGGCCAAGACTCTTCGCTTTCCCTTTGCCTTTGTCAACCCTCTTTCCCTTGTTTTTGGAAGATTGACCAACTTCCACCACATTAGCTTTTGAATAGCCGGCATTATAACCATCCTTCAAGGCCATTCGGTTGTCTTCTTCAATACGAAGACGCACCACAAGCTCCTCCACAGACATCTATTTTCGCTTATGCTTAAGGTAATTCTTGAAGTCTATCCAACAAGGAGGTAGCTTTTCAATCATCGCTGCAACTTGAAAAGTTTCACTGAGAATCATCCCTTTGGCAAGTATATCATGCAATATCACTTGAAGATCTTGAACTTGACTCATCACAGTTTTCGAGTCAATCATTTTGAACTCCAAGAATCGAGCAACAACATGTTTCTTAGTTCCCGCATCTTCGGTCTTATACTTCCGATCCAAGGACTCCCAAAGTTCCTTAGCCGTGGTTACTTTGCAATACACATTGTAAAGCGGATCGGCTAGCCCGTTCAACACATAGTTGCGGCACAGAAATTCCGAGTGCTTCCAAGCCTCAACCGCGCTCACAGATTGAGCGTCGGCCTCTCCTTCACCAATTTGAGGAGCAATTTCAGTAAGGAACCGAGCCAGGTTCAATGTGGTCAGGTAGAAGAACATCTTTTGCTGCCACCTCTTGAAATTCAGACCAGAAAACTTTTTCGGTCTCTCAGCGTGATTAGCCATGGTGTTTGGCACTGGTGTGGTAGCAGTTGCGTGATTAGCCATGGCGTTTTGCACCGGTATGGCAGCAGTTGGGGTTACTGAAGTGTCCACCATTCTGGAAAACAAATTTCACATGAACAGTTAGTACCGCAATATCAATCTGTTTACACAAAACAGAAAAAGAATTAAATCGAAACAAACTTGATTGAGAATCTGTTTAAGATTATTGGTTTTAGAAATCGTATATAGAAAAGAAGGAGATGAAAATAAACAGAAGCTGAGGGTCGTGTTACACACGATTCCCTTAAACAGATTCGCCGTTTGTTCCCAGGGTACAACAGCGTGAGCAGAAGTACTGCCGGAGATAACCACTTGCTTGGAAAAGTCGCCGGAAAATTGTATGCAGCAGAGATTTTGAGAGAGTTGTGTTGTGTAAGTTGGAATGAAACCAGACCCTCGTTTTATAGTGAAGATTGAAACCGAAATGATTATTTCGTAATTAACTGATAATTAAACGAATTAATTATATAACCGAAATGATTAATTCGTAATTAAATGATAATTAAACGAATTAATTACTATTTATTCATCTTCAATGCGTTTCAGTTACAAAAATTTGAAATTGGGTCAAAATGAAAATTAGCAAAACCAAGCTGCGCGAGATTTCCGAGCTGCATTTGTGTCCGCACGTCGCGCCCACACACAAGTTCGGCGATTTTAGCTTACGAAATCCTCAATCGGCACTCCCCCTGCGCGCGGGTAGATGTTGGAGTAAAACAATTCAAAGGAGCTTGTAAACCCCTCACACTTCTATGGTTATAAACCATTAAGGTTTTACTCATTTTTCCTATGTGAGATACTTTCCCCACCCACTTGGTTTTTTTTCTAATTTCATCCAAGTACTCAACTTTGATTATCGATATCTCATTCACACATACTCCGTTTTTGGACACATTATACATCGTTTCGAAGCTCTCATATAGGAGAACACAAACCCACTAAGAGTTAATTATATATAATACATATATACGTATTTAAATGTGTCCAAAGTTAGTAAAAACATATATTTTTACTAAATTTTCCAACAGAAACTTGTCACAAATTCTCCGGTGTAAATGAAAGTTTGAAATTGTGATGGTAAATTCTAATAAATTTAAGGTTTACATTTATTGATAATTTCAGGGTGTCTCGGAATGAAGGCCTATAAGTTTGCACGACTCATTTATGATTAACATATCGAAAAAATAGATATTCTTTTAATAAAATTAAATATATTATTTTATATAAAAATAATAATGAAATTGAATGTATTATTATTTATATAAGGTTTTAATGAAACTGAATGTACTATCATTTTATATTAAATATTTGGAAAATTTTGTTAGGATAATTAAGAAAAATGATAGATGGTTTTTAAAGATGACGAGTGATTTTGGTACTTTTCTAATTGGTTTGTAACGGAAACGGACCATATATATATATATATATATATATATATATATATATATATATATATATATATATATTATGTGTGATGTGTGATTTTGGAACTTTTCTCCTTACAAATCGATTGACTTTTTATATATAATGTAATTAAAGATTCATATGTCTATAGATGTGTCTATGAAAATGTTAATTTACATAATAATAATTGATTTTTAATATTATGACATTGTTTTATATGACGGATTATATATGCATTAAAATCAATGTATATTAATGAAATGAAAAGGGGACCAAAACTTTGAAAATACTAATACGTGGTATGTTGTATTTTAGGATGGGGCTACGTGGCATATGTGCATGCATGAGATGATTTAGATTCAAACGAATTGTGTGGCAGGCAATAAATGCCGCTGACTCAGTCAGTCTATCTCACTCTCTCTACATATTGTATTTATCGTTCTAGACGCAAACAACACTAAAGACAAATTCGATAGAGAGTAAAATCAGGGCTGAAAAAGAACTCGTTCAATTAAAAATCTATTAAAAAAGGGGGCGTTTCGTTCGAATGGATTCGGACGGAATCTTATAGAATATTCTGTCGGTTAATCAATTGCAATTCCTTTGTAAATCAAAATCAGTTCAATTTCCCAAATACTTGGTTAATCCTGATAACATTTTATTCCAATTTCTTTGACAGATTTCATTACTTCATAAATCATTTTGCGAACCATGTCGCCTAAGTGGTAACATTTAACGTTTAAAATGGTGTGACATGCGAACAAGGTCAAGCATCAAACCTTAAACACTATGGCGATGAGGTAACATTCTTCAGATATGATATAAGGCGGCAAATTTATATGGGATATATAGAGTTATATATAATTATCCGTTGCAAACCAGTTAGTTTGTGCAAACCAATCTTAGTCGTTCATCAACTCTAATCAATATCTGATTTTATTATGTTTCCTAATCTAAAGTCATGATCATAATTAATGAACGTTATCATCTTCCATATATATCACAATCATTATTAATGAATCATAATAATTACCATAAATATATCTGTTGTTTTCTAATATAGTGGTTTACAAAGTTTGCATAAACTAACTGGTTTGCAATGGATAATGACCCTATATATATATATATATTTCTATATATTATTCTAATATGATAACAATATTAAAAATGTACATTTATATTAGAAAAAAATTATATAGATTATTATTATTATAAAAATAGTTTTTGATTGAATATTTAAAACACAATTTAGAAATGTAAATTTACAACTTCGTTTTAATCGTGATTTCATGACGTTTATGATTTCATGAAACTTTGAGTGGTGTGATTAGATAAATCTATGAGAATATAAAATGTATAAGTTAAAAATGTAAAAACATAAGATAAAAAATTAAAAATAATAACAATATTTTTTTTTGAAAAATCACGTCTTATAAAAAAGTGCACTGCGACATGCCATGGCGCATCTCAAGGCGCCATAGCGTAAGTCACGCCTTACATAAACGTTACGAGTTGTTTCGTAACGGCGGAGACGCGTCTTGCGCCATATCCGACACACCTTTTTGAACATTGGTACCACTATTTAACTATAACAAACAAATATATGTATATTTTTCACAAAATCATCACTTCGTTTGTTGGTCAATAGATTTTTTGTTCATATGTGAGGCCATTGGTTCAAATCTTTTATTGATTTTTTTTTCAAAAACATTATAAATTTGAATTAAAAGCTAAAAGCTAAAAAGAAATGATACCGACAAGATTCGAACTAGGATATGAGGTGGAAGAAAATTCTTACAAACCAACTTCACCAAGGGAAACTTATATCCTTATTTTAGTCTCAAAATATATACAGTGTCATACAACAAAATTTTATGGTGACACTTTCCACGACCCTATAAACGCAACGGTGTTCTGCGCCATCGTATCCAATACATTGGGTCCATCCCTGCGTTCAACCCGTCCAACCTAACCCGTAAATAGCTAGTTCAACTAAACCCAACTCGTCAACCCATTAAACCGTCAACTAATAGGATTGAAATTGGTTTAGGCCTACTCAATCCGTCAACTTGCTGCTAATATATAATTTAGATAAAATTTTACTTAAATTTATGTACAATTTAAAATTTTATTTGTATTTACCTAGTCATTCTCATTTTTAGTCGGTTTTAGCACCATTCTCTCCATGTTTTTTTTGCTTGATTCTCATTTTCCATTTACATGTTGTCATCTATCGAAAATTTAATAGAAGCAAAAGAATTGGATTAAGGTATGGATACAAATATGTAAAACTAAGTAATATATAATTATATAAATATGTACATGTATATCTCTTGGTTGGCTAAAGGCATGAGGCATGAATGCTAGCATGTAAACATATTTTCATCTTTTGCAAGCATAATTTGTTTGTTTGTCATATGTACATGGGTATCAATAGTTTCAATATTACTTATATGTTATATATGTATATGATTAAATTGAGTGATGAACGATAATACTAAGCCACTGTAAATCAAAGACACATACTTATTTACATGATGGCAACCCAACCCAACCCAACCGGTGTACACCCCATCAGACTCCGCCAAAGTCCTTGTGGCCATGGAGTTTCACTTGCGATGACTCCAGTCATGGTCGCTCGAGGGATTAGTAGGTGCACGTAAGATGACCTGGAAACTCATGGTTACAACAAAAAGACATAGCAATCCAATCATCAGAATAATTACCAAACACAAGGTTGTAAATCAGTTCGAGAGAATAAAATTAACGAAGGTTCCAGGTTTTCATTTTGGCAAAGTCGGTAACTTTGAAATAAGTGAGTGTCGTGCGACTTTCAAAATGGGATATATATATATATATATATATATATATATATATATATATATATATATATATATGTATCTTATACAGTATTTTCGAGCATGCAATGTGATCGCGTTTTATAATAGTTGTGTTTTAGTAAATTGAGCATGTTATTTACATATATATGTTTCTTAAACTAAAAAAATGTTATCAATGAAAATATTTTGATGACATGTGTACATGTGATCAAGTACGTACTGGGACGTCAGTATATATCGGTATGCGGCGCATCACAAAGATGTATAGAACTCACACATGCAGGGTCGCTCCTGGAGGAGGGCGGGCCAGGCGCACGCCTAGGGCTTAAAGAAAATAGGGGCCCAAGTTTTTTAAGTATATACTAAATAATAGTAGTTAAAAAATTATAAATAAAATAGACAAAAAAATAGTATATAATAGGACCAAAAAGAATTTAGCATTATATTAAGGATCCAAACATGTATTAATTAATTAATTAACATTGGACAATAAAATTTGTAAAAAGTTAATTGGTTTTTCATTTTATAGTGTTGATTTTATTTTTCTAAGTTTTTTTATCTAATACTAATATCTAAATAATATTTTTTTCCTAAAACTTGGATACATACTCATCTTCCACATACTTTTTTGATTATTTCATCCGCATGAATTTTGTTTTTGTGTTAAAATATAGTAGATTTTTTGTTATTAACTAAGAAAACTCCCTTTTGAAAACAATTATCAACTATATGAAACGACACAACTTATATCTATATTTAAGATTTAACACTATCTTCTTCTTTTTCCATACATTATTGACTCCTTATTACCTAATATTGATTGCATGAATCTTAAATATTTTCTTATCTCTATAACAAGAATAAGATCTTAAACTATAACTATGTAACAACCCACATCAAACAATAACCAAAATCCACAGATTTAATTAGAAATGCCAAAAATGGCCCAACAATTATCACACTTCAAAATTTCAAAACTGGGTCCGCAGAAATAACTCTAATTACAGCTGAGAAATAAAAATTTAAAAGGGAAAGGATTCTAGATCTACTAGACGTAAGCTCCAGCTCACATCTTGCCCTTGCCTTTACCCGAGCCCTTAATTACTTGCTTACCTAAAAAGGGGTTTTACCTTTTGAAAAGCGAGGCTTAGACCATGAGGTCTAGTGAGATCCCTCAAGTTACTAACATCATACCACACATATTAATTCAAAAGAGTTTAAATAAATTATAGACAGTTACGCCCTTATCAGATTAAACAAACACCTACATGCTAACGATCCACACTTTGGTCACGAACACACTTATGACAACGTGTTAGGGCACACACCTGCCCCTAGTAGTTATATGACACATGTTCATATATATTCGCATGGGACACACTCCCCATAAGGCATCATATTAACCACCCCTAGTCCCGACCCATGCATACCACAACATAAATAACACACCACCAACTTGCATAATTTAAACCACATGGGGACATGAAATTCAATATAAAATGTACGAGCAATAAAAGCAAGCATCGTCGGAAATTCGGTTTAGAAAGACTCACATGGCGTCCACGCTAAATTGTTCTCACTTGAGTTTGCTACTCTCAAACCGCACTTACATAAATCACCCGACGCACAAGAGTGAATAAGTCACCCAACATCTCTCAAAGTCGACTATCACACCTCCCGAGACATTTCTCGACTTCCTTAAGGCACCCTGAATCGTTACACAAAATCCCAAAGGATTCCCGGACACAGCCTCAAACAGTGGGGTTTTCCGGACACCTCTAATCCAGTCCCATCCGGATTCTCCCGGACACCCACTTTCAGACAACCATATCCTGACGCCCACTTCCGGACAACCAATTCCCGGACGTATCCGGATTTCCGATTTATCTGGTACCGGCTTTCGGATCCCATTCGGATTCCCAAAGGACTCCGGTACAACTTCTCCGGGTATCAACTATCCGGGCACTACCCGGACTCCGATAACATTTCGGATGAACTCATCTGGGTTTCTTTCTTGATCGGAAACCCATCAGACCTAGGCGACTTTTCGATTAAGAACAAATAACATGACCAACTTCCCAATCCTTACATTAACCATTAGAGATTGTATTTGAGTCTTAAATTAGATTAAGCTACCCACTCTACTCGACTCCCACACCGATTACCTTAGGATGAAACACACAGACTAAAATCTATTTCCCAAACGATTTCAAACCAAAATCGACAAACTTTTAAATGTTTTTCTTAGAAGTTTAAGGGATTAAGGAGAAGGAAATTACCTTGATGAAGATGAAGATTTCACACTTTAAGGCTCCCAATCCCAAGGCTTCTTCCTTCAAAATAGCAAGGTTGCTTCACCCAAGATGCACACACTCCGCCGCTTCAAAATGATGAAAGAAATGAGGGATTTTAGGGGTTTTAACCATATTTCTCTTATTCTCACAAAAGCCACGAAAGTTTCATTCTTCACACACCACACACACACCATTATACTTTATTTACAAAATAAACCCGGTTATTACAAACTAACATGGACTTTTGATTCTAATATTGATGGTTTTTAAAAAGTTGATTTCAGCTCTAAAAGTTCAAAATGGTGATGAAAACCATTAACATCAGGTAACTTGTGAAAACTCAACTGATTATATTGATTTACATAAAGTGTCACTTTGAATAGTCAACACAGTGACCTCGGATGATTTCAATATATATATATATATATATATATATATATATATTAAAGGTATATCATACGGTGCATTTGATGGTGAAACAAATTAATGATGTTATGGTAGATAATATTAATTTATAACTAATTATTGATTGATCTTGCGCTAGGAATACCGGGAAAACGGTATATAAATTAGTATTTCTTGAATTCAATGTTATTTTTGATGATATAAATAATATATTGAAAGAAAATTCGTAGTTATCGAGAACCATTTTTACATCTTGTGATGGGCCCATAAATATCAGAAACGGGCATGCACACATGTAACGTGATGATGCCATTGCCTCCATACGTATTTTGTTGTTTAAGAGATTATCGATACTGCTGTTGTTACTTTACTTGATAGACCCAGTTGAATTAGATTGACCCATATCATAATTGTTTAGACTGAGATCTCCTATTTTTATAGGCATCTTTAATGTCATGAGTTCAAAAAATGGGTTGAAAAATGTTTCGCACGGAAATCATGATTAGTAATATGTACATCCGGTTTGAAAAGATAAAAAGCAACAAATAAAAGAAAATGTACTTCTATCAAAATAATTAGGGAATTTAATAAAAATATCCAACATTTTACTTTGACTTACTAAAATACTCATTTTTTTCAACTTTTGCCAAAATACTCATTTTTCCCGCGATCGTGGGATAGGGTATAATATGAAAATTTTGATCCCGCCATCCCGCGGCACACCCACAAATTGAATTATAAAATTCAATTTTACACTTTCAACCCCTATACTTATTTACTTATATTACTTTATACCTTTTTATTTTCCTAATTTTAATTTTATATCTTCATCATATTAACACATATAATCGTATTATTAACTAAAATACGTTAAAAAATACGTTTTAATTTTAACAAGTTACACCATTGTACTCGTCTCTTCGATACCTTCGAAATGAGCCCAATATTGAATATTTATGGATTTATTTATTTTATTATATATCATATATATACTACATAAAAATATTTTTAATATTTATAATTCATACCCTTATAGGTAACTATTTAATTTATTGTACATTTCTTACTTTTTCAATTTTCGTTTTACACTCTTATCGCATTAACATAATAATCATATATTAACTAATTGATTAAATCGTTTTAAATTATTCGTTTTAAAAAATACGTTTTAAAATATCACATTAACATACATAATTACGTTAAAATATGTTAAGGAGTTCGATAAATATATATATATATATATATATATATATAATCCAAATAATTTGACGATTTAATGAATTAGTTAATATATGATTATTATGTTAATGCGATAGGAGTGTAAAACAAAATTAAAAAAATAAGAGATGTACCATAAATTAAATAATTAACTATAAGGCCATGAGTACCACTACCCAATGAACCCACTTGTCACCTCAGCGCCACATCAGTTTTTTTCTTTCCTACCCTCCTTACCCAAAAGTGGAGTACCGTTAACCCACTGAACTCAATTGTCACCTCATCTTTTTTAATTCTTTTATTTATACATTTAATTATTTAACAAAATAAAAATAGTTATATATTTTTTAATAAATAAAAATAAGATAAATAATAAAAATAAAAATCCATATCATTCATTAAAAAATTGAAAATTACAAAATATTAAAAATCTAGTCGTCGTCGTTGTTGGGAACTTGGATACGCCAAATATGTTCGACCAAATCCGACCGAAGGTTATTATGAGTGTCCCGGTTTTTGACTTCTCAAACATTTGTCGCGCGTTGTTCCTCACTGATTTCTAAAATTGAAGAAATAAATGGAAGAAAGTATAGAGTTTTTTGGTGTGAAAAAATAAGATGGTATAGGTTAATATATATATTGTGTATAATTTGAAAAAAAAAAATAGCCGTTGGTAAACGGTAATATTTAAAAAAAATAAAAATAAAAAATAAAAAATTTAAAAATCAACGGGTATCATCGGGTTCATGAACCCGCTCCCCTTACCCGCTCCCTACCCCCCCCCCCCCGGTACCCCCTTACCCGCTAACCCGATTGCCACCTCGGTCGAACCCGACTGCGTACCCGAGGGCGCTACGGGTGGCCTAAGGGTATGAATTGTAAATATTAAAAATATTTTTATGTAGTATATATGATATATATTATATAATAAAATAAATAAATCCAAAAATATTCAATATTAGGCTCATTTCGAAGGTATCGAAGAGACGAGTACAATGGTGTAACTTGTTAAAATTAAAACGTATTTTAGTTAATAATACGATTATATGTGTTAATATGATGAAGGTGTAAAATTAAAATTAGAAAAGTAAAAGGTATAAAGTAAAGTAAGTAAATAATTATAGGGGTTGAAAGTATAAAATTGAATTTTATAATTCAATTTGTAGGGTGTGCCGCGGGACTCATCCCGCTGTAGCGGGATCAAAATTTTCATATTATACCCTATCCCGCGATCGGGGGATATATCGCGGGAAAAATGGGTATTTTGGCAAAAGTTGAAAAAAAATAGGTATTTTGGCAAAAGTTGAAAAAATGGGTATTTTGGTAAGTTAAAGTCAAACTTTAGGTATTTTAATTAAATTCCCAAATAATTATTATGATATGTTGTATAAGAGCATTCACAGCAATGAAATTTCTAACACAATTTCTAAAATGTCACGTCAGTGATATATCAGTTTTGCAATTATCTTGAAATTATTCTCCACAACAATGATATTCAAACACCTTTTAAAATGACACATCATCATAAAAAACAATATTTTAATCAAATAACAACAAAACTACAATTAAATATTATTCACTATAATTTAATACGAAATATTTTATTAATTAATTCATTATTATAAAATAAAATAAAATATTTAATTTATAAAACATAAATTAAAATACAAAGTAAATATGATTTGTTGACTGATTACGTACTTGTATGTGATTTTGGAGATAGTGAGATTTGAGGCGTAGTTATGGTAAATTAACACCATCATTTATATTATCAATCTGACGAATATAAATATGACGTTCGTTCATATCGAAACGAACAAGTGACAATGTTAGAACGTTTGGATATCGAAAAAGAAAAAATTCAGGTGATGAGAGAATTCCACACATGATTTGTGGAAACAAAAAAACTTAAGAACAAACGAGAAAATCGGAAAATGATCATGAAGTTGATGGAAATGGATCCCACAACAATGAGCGAAACACAATGGAGATTGTACGAACATCAACTTCAAGAACTTCTAATCGAACAACGATGTATTATTATGTGTTAAGTTTGTATTTTTTTAATATGTAATTTATTTTATTGTATTTTAATATAAATTATATTTTGCATTTTTTAATATTCGTTAATATTAACAAAAAAAATATTCATAAATTTTTTCATAAACATACTCTACAAAACATGATGTGACATAAAGCAATTTCTAGTTCAAAAATTATTCCCTACAATTTCTTATATTATTCACTGCCACATCAGCAAAAAGTACTGATTTGACATTTGCAATTATCAAAAACCAATTTCTAATTTAGAAATCATACTCACAACCACCATAATTTCTAAAATAGAAATCCTACGTGGCATATTTGCAATTCATATGAAATTCTTGTGATGGATGCTCTAAGAATCATGTACAAGGGTCGTTTACTCAAACGTTTACAAGGTAAGTGTTTATAGGTGAGAATCAATATTCAAACTTACTTTATCGGGTAAGATTGTAGTCCATCAAAATGGAATCGTATGCAACATTTTACAATTTACTTGGTAAGCGCTTACTGGGTGTAACATCTTCGTCACCCTCACTTATTGGGTGTTAGCTGAACAAAGCAAGCACAACCCCACACTTTGAGTAGTTCGTAGGGAGGAGAGACTCCATAGAGTACTTCATACGGAGACTTTTGATTGAGAATAGGAGTCGGGTGTCGGTTGATGGTGTAGACAGCCGTGAAGGCTGCTTCACCCCAAAAACGTTCTGGACACTTGGCTGATATTAATAGAGTACGGACAGTGTCAAGGATGTGACGGTGTTTGCGTTCGGCACGACCATTTTGTGGAGAGGTGCCGTGACAAGAGTACTGAGAAAGAGTGCCCTGAGATTGAAGAAAAGAGAGAAGAGACGATTCTTTGTATTCCATAGCATTATCTGCTCGAAGAACCTTTATAGGCTTTGAAAATTGGGTTAGAATCATTCGAGCAAAAGTGATATAAATTTTAGGTAATTCTGAGCGGTTTTTCATGAGATAAATCCATGTAAAACGTGTGTGATCATCGATAAAGATTACAAAATATCGAGCACCTCCCATAGATGGGTGTGGTGCTGGTCCCCATACATCAGAATGAATAAGATCAAAAGCAGAAGCAGATTTAAAATCATTAGTTTGAAAAGGTAAAGCATGATGTTTGCCAAGTTGACAAGATAGACAAGAAACATTTTCAGAGGAAGTGTTTCCTAACAGTCCTGAACTAGCTAAAATTTTTATTCTAGCTAAGGATAAATGGCCTAAGCGCGCATGCCATAGTTCAAAAGAGGGAGTACTGGAGACTGAAGCAGCAAAATTTGATGAAGGTAAGGGAAGGCGGAGATAGACCACTTCAACCATCTGACCAACTTTACGGCCTACTCCAAGGATTTGCTTGGTCTTTGGATCCTGCACAACACAACCAGAAGGGTGAAATAAAACGATTAGATCGACTTCCATAAGCTGAGTGATTGAAATCAGACTCAGAGATAAGTTAGGTATATGCATCACATCAGGTAATTGAATATCGGGGGTAGATACAGTTCCACTGAAGGATACCGGTAAACGAGTATTATCGGCAGTACGGACTGATGAAAACAGGCTGGAAGTTTGTTTAGAGACAAACCCATCAGCCTTAGGTGTCATGTGATTACAACATCCAGAGTCAAATAGCCAAGGGTTACCTGATGTAGTGGCATTGCATTGAGAATTCATACCCATAGAACCTGTCATGATTTGCTCCATGAGCTCTTGATTTCGGCGCATGAGTTCCATGAGGTCAGGCGTTGAGTGGTTGTTGTGTTGTGCCGTAGGTGCTGGCGATGGGGAGTCCTGAGTGATGGAGCCAGCAATTGGTTGAGGCCTGGACTGTTGTCTTTGATTACCAGAGTTCTTTGGATATGGACATTTTGGGCAGCAGACGCATAGTGACGTGGCTGTGTGATCCCACACCAACGACATTTTCGAGTTGGGCAGTTGAGGAGAAGATGGGAAGTAGAGTGACAAAAGGTACATTCACTATTGTTCCCCTTGCCCGCAGATTTTGACTGGTCATGGTTGCCCCATTTGCCCTTTGGTTTCCCTGAGCTGGGAGTGTAGAGCACAGTGTCTGATGGTAGTGGAAACCGCTGTTGAAGACGAGTTTCTTCACTTAGCAGTTCAGTGATGGCTTGTTCAAGAGTAGGTAAAGGATGTCGATGTAGAAGCGAGGCTCGAACATTCTCAAAGCGATCAGTGAGACCCATGAGAATAGTAATCAGATGCAATTGGCTGAAGTAAGCAGTAAACTTCTGAGCAGTTTTATCAAATACTTGAGGTGCACCCAGGTTCAGATGATCTCTAAGAGCTTGCATCTCAGAGATGTAGGAATTGATAGACTGATCAGGCAGTTGCCTTTTGTTCTGGAAGGTAGTCCACAACTGATATTGATGAGATAAACCTGTAGAAATGTACCTGTTTGCAAGGAAATCCCAATAGTCCTTTTGTTGTGGTATAGCCGAGGAATTGCTGATTGATCTCAGTAGTGGTAGAAGTATTTATGAAGCCGAGGATGCGAGCATTGGCGATATCCCAATCATTCATACGTTTTGCAAAGTCAACTGCACTTTCTTCTTCCTTTTGAACAGGAGTGGTAGATATACCAGTGACATAGGTATAGAGTCCATGAGACTTAAGGAGAATGGACATATGGTGATGCCACATGACGTAGTTGTTCCCATTGAGGACGATTGAGATGGGATTGGAGTGACCAGAATTGAAGGCCATTTGAACTGATTTGGAATTTGGATGAATGAGGTTCTTGTTGCAACCAACTGATGTCACAACACACGGGTAAAGGGCTAGCTTTATCGCAGCAGAGGGTTGCGATAACTAGGCTTGACGCAAGTGATGGTTAAGATAGAAGCTGATATCGCAAGTAATGGTTGCGATTTGAGGCTGATATCGCAAGTAATGGTTGCGATTTGAGGCTGATATCGCAAGTAAGGGTTGCGATTAGAGGCTGGTATCGCAAGGGTTGTGATTTAAGGCTGATATCGCAAGTAAGGGTTGCGATTTAAGGTTGGTATCGCAAGTAAGGGTTGCGATATAAGGCTGATATCGCAAGTAAGGGTTGCGATTTGAGGCTGGTATCGCAAGTGGAGATTGCGATAGTTATGATTCTGGTGGTTGCGATAGTTATGAGTCTGAAGGTTGCGATAGTGATGAGATTCAAGATGTTCTTGAGTCAAATTTTCAAAACTGATCGGTTTTGGCTGAAAATTGGTACGTAGGTTCGTGACAGTATTCTGAGCAACTTTAAAGCTTGGTGTTTTGTCAAAAGAAGAGCAGAAAAAGGATTTTCGGAGCCAAACAGAGTGCAGCAAAATAAGAAAACTAAAACTCCGAAAATAGGCTGGAATGCAGATCTGAAAGATAGGTGTTGTACCTGAGTGATGGAGGATACTTACCTAGAGCTCCGATACCATGTTAGAATTGGAGAATCGATAGATTGATAGAGAGACTCGAGATGGTTGAAGACGACCGGCTTGCATATATTGAAAGAGAGTTTACAATAGAGAGTCTAACCTAATAATGAAACCCTAAGAGACTATTTATACAAGGTAAGATACACATAATTACAGAAAGGACCCTGAACTATACATATTGACATTAATACTCTAACATTGGGTAAGACCCTCCATCCTTATCATCGCTCTTATAGGGTAAGATTCTCGACCTTGTCATATTCATCTGGTAAGGTAAATGATCAGATAAGTGTTTATCAAACGGTACATTAATTTGAATTATTTCAGTTTTTTGTTAATGTAATTCAGCATAGAGAAAATGTTAGAACATCACAACCCTATATACGTACGGTATATATGACAACCATGTTATTCGTCTTCAAAAATTAAATTTAATAATAACATTGATGAGGCCATCAGTACCCCATCCCTCTATCTTTCAAATATTCCATCTCCACATCAGCGTCACATCAGTTTTTCTCAATCCCTCACTCAATCCCTAAGGCCATGCGTACCCCATAAGGCCTATCTTTCAAAGATTCCCCTCCACCTCAGCGCCACATCAGCTTTTCTCCCATCCCTCACTCCATCCCTAAACACCAATCTTTCACCGTACCCCATTCCCTCAATCTTTCATGCCACCTCATTTATTTTAATTCTTTTATTTATACATTTAATTATTTAACAAAATAAAAATATTTATATATTTTTTAATAAATAAAAATAAGATAAATAATAAAAATTAAAATTCATATCATTCATTAAAAATAAAAATTACAAAATACAAAACACTACCAATCATGAAATTGTCTAATTTGCTCTTTTCTCCACGTTTGCTTGGCGGCTTTCTTTGGTCTCGGATTTGATGGTTCCGGGTTAGATTGTTGTGTCGGGATAGATTGTGGTGTGTTCGGGGTAGAAGGTTGGGTTCATGATGAAAGAGGTGTGTAAAATAAGAGGTTGAGAGAGTTTGAGAGGTGTGTAAAATAAGAGGTTGAGAGAATTTGAGAGAGTTTGAGAGGTGTGAGAAATAAGAGGTTGAGGGTTAAATATATAAGTGAGAAAAATAGAGCCGTTCAACGGCTATTTTATTAAAAATTGAATAAAATTTTTTTTTTAATAATCCTCGGGATGGATCGGGATCCCATCCCCGAAAACCATCCCGCCCCGCATGCCATCCCGAGCCGTAGCCCAACCCCGCTGCCACCTCACCCATCCCGAGCCCATCCCGAGCCCCGCTACGGAAGGCCTAAACACCCTTACCCCATTCCCTCAAACCTTTTTGCCACCTCATTTATTTTAATTCTTTTATTTATACATTTAATTATTTAACAAAATAAAAATATTTATATATTTTTTAATAAATAAAAATAAGATAAATAATAAAAATAAAAATTCTTACCATTCATTAAAAATAAAAATTACAAAATACAAATTCATACCATTCTTGATCTTCTTGCGATTGTGGTGTATTCGGTCGGTTACGACGGGATGTAGGTGTTCTGTTTGGATTCATGATGAGAGAGGTGTGAAAAATAAGAGGTTGAGAGAATTTGAGAGAGTTTGAGAGGTGTGAAAAATAAGAGGTTGAGAGAATTTGAGAGAGTTTGAGAGGTGTGAAAAATAAGAGATTGAGCATCATACATTCATTTCAGCGTGAGAACTTAAACGTTTCATTCAAAGATTGTTTATATTTGTTCATATAAACAAAAGATCCAATTCTTTGGTACCCTAACCGTTAATGAATATCTTTCATATTTTGATCTGATTAATACATTGTCAGATTCTCAAACAAGTGTTTCAAATTCATTTCATTCATTCAATATTCTTGTTCTGAGAAATCTTTAAAGTTCAAATGCTTAAATATTTCATGATATTTTATTGAGGAGCATACATTTTGATGACATTGTTTTCAAAAAGCTGAGATTTATAATTGTCTAAGATAAAGTGTTGAACAACACATCTTTTAGGACAACATTTCATGGGAATCAGTGTGAGAGCTTAAAAGAACTTCTATGGATCCACGTTAACCAGTGTTTCCTACCCAAGAAGTTATCCTTGAGTGATTGAGGGGTGAGGGGTCAAAATCAAAGAGTGGGGGAGATAACTCATCCGGTTGAGTAATCTCATTGTGCTGAGGTAAAATGAAAAAGAGAGTTTGGTTAGCAGTGAGCAGATTAAAAACAGAAAGAGGGTGTGAGAACGAAGTTAAAAGAATACGAGAACTCTGCACCAGCCACTTTCTGAGCCGAGCAGCCACATTACTGATTGGTTCACATTCTTTGGTGACCGTCATTGAAACAGGCAACTAGCCCATGCCAACTCTCGCATTAACCCCACCAGCTACTCATTTCTTTCTTAACAAAGAAATGTTTCATTTTTCTTGGGGATGCAGCATATTATCTATCTAATCTTCACTCGGAAGATTTGGATATTGAAAAGAATGAAGTTTGCCCCACCTTCGCACTTCATTCATGCACATTGAGTCCGTGAAAAACTTGTTGTTGTCTCAACAGTTTACACAATTTGAGCCTAACTATTGTTCAAGCATAAGTTGCTTCAATCATTTCTACACTTGCACGTACACACAAGGAATATGTTTTCTTTTCATAACGTTCATAGAATTTCCTTTGTGTCTTTCGATGATTGAATGGAAGCCCTGGAGGAGTGAACATCAAAAAGCTCCTTTCCAAAATGCATTCGTTGTACTAAGTGGCTTCATACAACTTACAGGCATTATAATTGATTCATCCGTTGTTTCAGGGTTACCACTTTTTATATTATCTGAATTTGAAAAGATTCGGATAAATATTTTTGGAATTGACGGATAAACAGGTCAAAGGAGGACATTGTTTCTGGTACTCGAAGAGAATGCTGAGGCTGAACAAGAATTTTGATGATTATGATGCTCACAATCATCATAAAGGGGGAGAAGAACTGAAGATCTTTCAAGACGGGTGATTCCTTTACAAAACTATAGGGGGAGATTGTTAGGACACAAAATGTCCAATTATAAGATAGTTTTGTAAAGGGGTATTAATTGTTATATGGGCTTGGGCTTAATAGTGTAACAAGGGGGTATATAATGTTTAGTGTGTGTAATTAGGGTTTGTGTGAGTTTGTCATTGCAATGTAGCCTCCTTGGTGTAGTGTGTGTTCTAGAGAGAGATCCATTCTCTCTCTAGGTTGCTTTCATCTTGAATAATACACCACTTTGATTATCTATCTTCTTGTTACTATCTACATCAATATATGAATCGTTGTCTTGTTTAAAATGGGACTAACAAGTGGTATCAGAGCCAAAATCGAAGGAATCAATCATCGATACGATCATTCTGCAACGATTCATCATCAACAGCCCAATCTGGTATGAAACAGTAACTTTTCGAATTTTTGTTGCACACAAACTGTTTTGGGATTGAAAAACACATTTATGTTGGTTTTTGGACAAAACTCGAAGTGTTAATGTTGTCCAGAATACCCTTGCGCATCTACGTACCAATTTTCAGCCCAAACAGATCATTTTTGAGGATTAGACTTAAGATTATTTGAATCTCCATCCATGTCGCAACCTTAAGTGTTCTTCATGTTCATCCGAGTCGCAATGGTCATATATTCATGCATATCGCAATCCACTGCTCATGAACAGTACCAAATCGCAATGGTCTATTGCGACTTGGCCTCCAAATCGCAATGGTCTATTGCGACTTGGCTCCAAATCGCAATCCACATCACGATGAACAGTACCAAATCGCAATGGTCTATTGCGACTTGGCCTCCAAATCGCAATTGCCTATTGCGACTTCGGTCCCGAATCGCAATCCATTACACTATGAACAGTACCAAATCGCAACCTTCAGTTGCGACTTGGGTGAACTTTTGCCTATTGCGACTTCAGGTGTTGCGACTTCAGCTATTGCGACTTCAGTGCATTGCGACTTCAGTGCGTTGTGACTCCGGGTTTTAACATGGTTTGTGTTGCAACAAAGGGTTAAAAATGTGTAATCATGACTGTTTCTAGAGATCCAGATGGTATCCTCGCCCAAGTAATCACTCATTCAATATTTTTTTTTTTAAATCCACTAACCGGGTAGCGGAACCCCCGTGCTTAGTCTCAGGAGGGGGGCATTGTTCATGGTGTTTAGCATAAAGCGTGTGTGACATCATTCCCATATTTAGGCTGTCACATACATATTGCAACTGTCAATGCTTAAAGGAGCTCAAGTTTGCCAAGATTTTCAGAAGATGGGTGTTGGAATTCAGTCTTTGGTTGAATTGAATTAGACGTTTGAGCATTTGCAATCATTATTCTGGAGTTTTTGTTAACGATGCTAGACCATTGAGTGCTCTTCTGACCTGATCAATCAGAATTGTGAGTGCTTGCAATCGTTGTTCTGGTGCTTTGGTTGTGATTCAGACTCTTGAGTGCTTATAATCATTCAGCTACTTCTTGAAGATTGAAGTTCCGGATTTTCTTCATTCAGTATTCTGATATTTTGGGGATGAGCATTTCTCTACAGTTGATGAACAATGTTACTTGTGGAGTTCTTCTAAACCCTACCTTATAGTGTATGCTTCATTATGTTTCCTCTTTCGAGCAAATCCGAATCACGCTCTTAAGCCGAATTCCTATTCAACTCGCGGCTTATCGACGGATTTGGTGTTATAGACTGAGTTTGCATTTGGTATTGTCACGCAACAACTCGCTCGTTATTTTTTATTGTGAGCTTATCGGTACGAGCTAGAGTTTCCACAATTATGAAGATATTTTTCGTGCACTCGGTCGAGACATTGAATCCGATTTGTCAAGGTTGAAATATAAAGAGTAAGAGCATATTTCAAGGGGGAGCCTAGACTACATTTGAAGAATTGCATCACTGCGGTTTTCTAAAGAAATCAAGGGGGAGAAGAACTGAAGATCTTTCAAGACGGGTGATTCCCTTACAAAACTATAGGGGGAGATTGTTAGGACACAAAATGTCCAATTATAAGATAGTTTTGTAAAGGGGTATTAATTGTTATATGGGTTTGGGCTTAATAGTGTAACAAGGGGGTATATAATGTTTAGTGTGTGTAATTAGGGTTTGTGTGAGTTTGTCATTGCAATGTAGCCTCCTTGGTGTAGTGTGTGTTCTAGAGAGAGATCCATTCTCTCTCTAGGTTGCTTTCATCTTGAATAATACACCACTTTGATTATCTATCTTCTTGTTACTATCTACATCAATATATGAATCGTTGTCTTGTTTAAAATGGGACTAACAAAGAGGTTGAGAGAATTTGAGAGAGTTTGAGAGGTGTGAGAAATAAGAGGTTGAGAGAATTTGAGAGAGTTTGAGGGGTGTGAAAAATAAGAGGTTGAGAGAATTTTAGAGAGTTTGAGAGGTGTGAGAAATAAGAGGTTGAGGGTTAAATATATAGTGGGATTTAATTGAGAAAAAAATTTATTTATTTTTGTTTAAAAAGAGCCGTTCAACGGCATTATTTTTAATAATTAAATAAATTTTTTTTTTAATAAAGCTTCGGGATGAATCGGGATCCCATCCCCGGAATCCATCCCGCCCTGCCAACCCCGCAAGGGCCGTAGCCCATCCCGCAGTGAACCCGAGCCATCCCGAGCCCCATCCCGAATGGGGTACGGATGGCCTGATAGGTAATATTGCGTATCTTCTGTATCACAAAGAGTACAATCATAAATTTTTGACATGTGTCTCAAAGGGTATTCATACTGAAGTTCTTTTAATAGCTTGCACACAATCACATGTGCATGCCTATGTTTACCCCTACAATCATACATTACGCGTCGCTTTGTAATAAAACATAAAAAAAAATTATAAATGTTACTAAAAAATATGTATAAGACTTTAATATGCATTGAATGCTATTATTTTGTAAATTAACAGTCTACAGGGAGGTTCAAGGAAAAATCCTCAAAAAAAGGAAAAACTGACAAACACCTTATTGACCGTTCATCTATACGATATGCACATATGAATACAAGTAATTAAAGATGTTTCCTGGTTTCTGTGCACGTATGCATGTTATGCACATATGCATACTAGAAAAAAGTTACTTACAAATTACTTGTATGCACATGTGCATACCGTTAGATGAATGTTTACTAGAATG
This sequence comes from Saussurea involucrata, assembly GCA_033807775.1. NCBI lineage: Eukaryota > Viridiplantae > Streptophyta > Magnoliopsida > Asterales > Asteraceae > Saussurea > Saussurea involucrata. The sequence goes on from CM066325.1 coordinate 40,023,938, forward strand.
TTCCTCGGTTATTCATTTTTCTGTATGTCTATATAGTTTTTGTTAAAAAGACATTTGTGTCCCACTCGGATATTGTGTTGTGATGATATGATGATAAATAGTGGAGGATGGGAGAGAGTGGGTTGAAAAGCCATTGCAAGGTTAGAGTTTGGACTAACTGCTTATCAACAGGAATTGAAGGGGAAGTGCAGAGAGTTGAGGTCTCTCTTTCTTCCATCCTTAAAACAGTTTTGGATAATACTATGATTTCAATCTTTTATGAATTCTTAAACATGTTTAAATGGTAGGAATCATATATATATATATATATATATATATATAAGCTACAATGTCTGATGTTATATAGTAAGAATCAATGGTAGCTGACACATTCGCTTTGCCGACCATCTTACAGTTTATTCGTATAACTCGTCTGCTTACCATGGCCGAGAATGGTGTTGCAACTTCAACACGCGCAAAATGGAACTTCCCAATCCTTGTTTTCTTCCAAGATGTTAGGTACTCGATCATGTTCTTTTACCATTTTGGAATCAGTTAATATTCTCATCTTACAGTTTATTCGTATACTCATCGTATGAATAGGTTAATTATTATGTAGGATCGCGCTCAAGTTAGACACACTTGGACGAGAAATTCTTTCAATTGCTATTCCAGCAGCCATGGCATTAGCTGCTGATCCAGTTGCTTCCTTGATTGACACCGTCTTCATTGGTCTTATAGGTATCACGTATTTGGTTCATTCAACCCAACAAGATATGCACAAAGCAACCCGCTTTTTCAGACATGGGACTAGGTTTTTCAAGCCCGTTTTCAGTAATAAAAAAAACGTGTCGGGCCCAACCTTTGGGGTTGAAAGAGGACCCAAACGGCTTTTTCAAATTAGGCTTAACTGGGCTTTAATCGGGCCTTGAAATTTTTGATCAAATGGTCTTTAAGGCAGGCACTACGGCTTTTACCCAGGGAATTTTCACCCAGAAAATACCAATGGTTCGGTAGAATCCGATGTTTTTCGAGAAAATACCCATGGATCACCCAAAGAATCTCTGGGTAATCTGTCACTGATTTGCATTACCCACCAACTTTTGTGACGAATCACCCTTTAGCGACAGATTTTCCAGGGAAATGTTTGTAGGTAAAAGTCTTTCGTTTAGTATTGCAGGTCTGGGCCCGACCTTACTAGACCCTCGGCCTTTAGGCCTAGTCTTTTTTGTGCATCTCTAAATTCAGCTATTGCGAACACGCATGATTCATGCAAGAACATCAAGAAAACTCGATGAAGAATGGGAGGAACTAATATCGCACTTATATGCATCTATACAGGTCCGGTGGAAATTGCAGCAGTTGGAGTATCAATCGCTCTTTTCAATCAAGTTTCAAAAGTAGCGATATTCCCACTTGTTAGTATCACGACTTCATTTGTTGCCGAGGAAGAGACTATAGAAAGGATGAGTATTAAGGCAATCGAAGTTGAGAACACAAAGAATGATTATGTCAACAAAGAGACCAAACAAGAAACTACATTAGATGATGTACAACTTAAAAACTTGGAAAATGGTTCAATTGGAAAGGATGAGGAAAAAGGGTCTTCACCCGGAGATGGTATGCCACTAGAGAGGACCTCGGATCGGTCCTCGGGTCAAGACTTTGCGGGGTCGGTTCAATGAACCAAAAAGTGACCCCGGTCCTAGAAAAAATAAGGCTTTATTTTAGCCATGCAATGTGCGTATATATAGGGGTAACAAACAAATAAAAAAACTGAGAACCAGTGTTCATGTCAGTCTAATAACATGAGGTTTATAAGACGCCTAAAATGTTTAAGTGTCCTAATAGAAGATTTTACAAGACTTAAAACCAAAAAAAATGTTTTATCTAAAAGTGTTACAATATGTTTACGGGACATTTTTTTGCGTTTTAACAAGTTTTTGATGACGCTTTTAAAATAAAGTATCGTATTAGTTATTCTATACGACACTATTTGAAAAAGTGTCAACAAACACAAGTGTCCTATTAAAACATATGTTTATAGGACACTTCTTAAAGGTGTCTAATAAAATAGCTAATACAACACTTAGTTTTATAAGGCTCCTAAGAACTTGTTAAAACGCCTAAAAGTGTCATATAAACCTATCGTAATACTAGATATGATGCTTATAGTTTGATTCTATAAACTTAAGACATATAAAATATTATATTTTAAATGTCCTATAAACCTAATATTGTTGTTTTGCATTGTGAAACAATGCTTGTAAAAATACAATGTGTGTATTTTGTGTTTCACATTGTGAAACTACATTGTTTTCACATACATGGTTCCACAATGTGAAACAAACAAGACTATGGTTAACCACAAGGGTTGTGGCGTATTGGTTAAGGCCCTTCGAGATGTGGTGGAATATCTCATCTGCCTAGGGTTTTAATCCAAGCGTACACAACAATTGTGGCCACTGAGGTTTAATCAGGGCTGATGTCTTACAGTCATAATTTGCCAAGGAATTAGTCTAGGCATAGCCTAGGATACCCTTTCCAAAAAAAAAACATGACTATGGTTCCCACGTGTCTCAATATTTTTGTGATTCTCACTTGATTTTACCCCGGGTCCTCAGTCAGGTCTCACATCTCTATACGTCACCACGACCGATTATGTTGTTCACTATCGTTGCCTATTTCGCAAAGTGAAACTTCTATTTACTTGGTGACTTGCTCTAATTATTAATCAGGTTCAAAAACAATTATGTGCAAGCATACAACTATTATCGACCGTGCTCCAAATAAGCTAAAGCTCGAAAAAGTAAAGCGAAATATCCCTTCGGCGTCAACGGCATTATTATTTGGTCTTGTGATTGGTGTTCTTGAAACCCTACTATTTGTATTTCTAGCCAAGCCACTTTTAAGCTTGATGGGCGTAAAATCCGTAAGCAACATCGATCATTGTCAATGTGCTTTTTTGATTACTATATCGATTGATAATCTTCGGCCATTTTGTTGTCAAAAAGGGATCTCCGATGCTAAAACCCGCACTCAAGTATCTAACACTACGATCACTTGGAGCGCCACCTGTTCTTCTCTCTTTAGCAATGCAAGGCGTCTTTCGTGGTTTCAAGGATACGAGAACCCCTTTATACGCCACTGGTATATTACTTAATTTCATAATTTTTATACTTGAGTCGTCGACTATATATATAGGGTTGGTTTTCATGAGAAATATTATTTTTCGTGATATGTGTGAGAAATGTAACATTCACATAATATATATATGTGAAGGTACCCTTGTATATATATTGTGTGAAAGCGATATATATCTTCAAATAAAAAAAACTCAAACCATTTCAATAATTCATGTATGAACCTTCCTTTAACTTTCTATTGTTACCTTCTCACAACTAATATTTAGTTTTTCTTATTTGAACCGACATATATATAGGGTTAGAAAAGATTAAAAGTTAAAGATTACTCTAATAACCATGCATTCAATTATACGATATGACATGTGGATAAAAGTAATTTGTCTGCCATGTACATGTGTATAATATGCACACGTGCATGGATAGCGGGAAACATTTCCAATTAGATTTATGCACATGTGCATACCGTAGAATAGATGGTTATTAATTAGGGTTCTTGAGCTCCGAAAATATTTAAGTCTCCTAAATGATCCTGGATTCCTGTCTATATATAATAATTCTCACACTTTTAATGAAGTTGGAACCCTTTGACCTCTAGTAAGCTAGTGTTGCTAAACACATTTTCTTGTTGTAATGTAGTTGCAGGAGATGTAATGAACATAATCTTAGATCCAATTTTTATGTTCGTTCTCAATTTGGGCGTTAGCGGTGCAGCCATCGCACACGTTCTTTCCCAGTAATACCTACGTTTTCGTTACCTTTGTTTTTTGCTCATTGATTCAACTCTCAAATGGTTGATGAATGCTCTCTATTATATATCTAACAGATACTTGATAGCATTAATTCTGCTCCTCAAATTGATGCAACAAGTTAACCTACTACCTCCATCTACTAAAGCTTTGCAGTTCACTCGGTTTCTTAAAAATGGTATCCATATATTCACACAATTTGATTCAATATTCATTTGTGAATAGTATACTATTCACAAATGAATTGAATCTAGTTTAGCCATCTAACATAATTTTGTTGTTCACAGGCCTTCTATTGTTGTTTAAGGTAATAGCCGCAACAATCCCCGTGACACTTTCAGCGTCGTTGGCTGCAAGGTTGGGTGCAACACCAATGGCTGCATTCCAAATTTGCTTACAGGTTTGGTTGACATCTTCGCTTCTTTCCGATGGTTTGGCTGTTGCTGGACAGGTAAAAGTCGTTTGTTTTACTTGCGTTTGTGTACTTGAAACACCCGCTTTCTACTCAACGATGCCATCGGACTTTTTAGGCCATAATTGCTTCAGCATTTGCTGAAAAGAACTATGAAAAGGGTACAGCAGCTGCATCTCGAGTATTGCAGGTACTTTCTGAACACAACAACAACAACATTGAGTTTATAGGATACAAAAAATATTTAAGTCTCCTGGTTTATAGTAAAAGTGTTACAATAAGTTCATAAGACGTTTTTTTGGCGTCTTATGGAGTTTTTAAAGACGTTTTTAAAATAAAGTGTTGTATTAGCTATTTTATAAGACACTTTTTGAAAAAGTGTCCTAAAAACTTGTGGTAATAGGTGACGATATTGACCATAAAAAGGTATTTTGCAGTTGGGATTCGTAATGGGTCTAGGAGTCGCTCTTCTTATCGGACTTGGTCTGCAATTTGGTTCGGGTGTTTTCACAAAAGACATAAACGTTAAGCACATCATAAGCATAGGCGTCCCGGTATTTAATTATCAACCATTTTGAATCATTTAGTTTCTTTTTCTCTCATGATCATAACCGTACTTCATTTGATTTCCATAACTAGTTTGTCGCAGGTACGCAACCGATCAATTCAATAGCATTCGTATTTGATGGAATTAACTTTGGGGCATCCGATTTTGCTTATTCCGCTTACTCCATGGTTGGTTTTTACCCTTATTCAAGAACAACAATGTCGTTTTTGTCTACATCAAACTTATGTTGATCTTTCTCGTGTTAGATCCTAGTGTCCGCCGCGACCATCGGGTCACTATTTGGTCTATACAAAGCAGCTGGTTTTGTCGGAATATGGGTCACTCTATCCATTTTCATGGGTTTACGCGCAATCGCAGGCGTATGGAGGTAATGTTTTTTTAGCATCTCGAACTCTCTATCCAATATATCTTTCCCTTCATGATTCAACATCAAAATAAACCACCGATATATATATAAGCTAACTATATAACCAAAAACACTTGATACTCAACAATTTCATACTTGTATTCGAATAGATCTTCTCTTGTATTTCTGATCATCGTGTTCGACCTCCACAAGTACTAGAGCACGTCGATTTCTTTAAGGGTGTTGTTTCTTTTTTGTGTAAATTAGGTTCATATAATTGATTAGATTGTTTTAGTTGTTTAGGTTCAAATTGTTAATTGTATAGGTTTAGGTTTAAGTTTAAGTTTAAATTGTTAATTGTTTAATGATTGTATATGCAGGATGGGAACAGGAACAGGGCCATGGGGGTTTCTTAGGAATTAGTTAATGATGGAACAAGTTATCAACTTGTTGAGTTTGGAGAGATACCATACCACCTTTATTTGCTGCTTTCTATGTTGTTATATATGTAATGGGTGAACCGGAACGATGTCGTTTAATACTGGATTATGCTATTTCAAGCCATGTAGTTTTGAGAGAATGAATAAAAATAAGCTTTATGTATGCATATTCTTCACTAATTGAATAGCATGAGTGAAGATAAAGAGGCCTTGCTCTATCATATAATCAAAAAAAGTATGAATGAGAGATGGCGCTTAAAAAGAATATACGAAAAGTAGGGTTGCGTACGGTTTAGATTGGTCGGGTTGAAAGTATTTGAACAACTCAACTTAATACTTCCGGTTTGAAAATTTTAATCCAACCAAACCCAAGCAAAATTACAACCCAACCGTTGTGTTGAAACTTTTGTACATCGTTATACAATCTAGCTGAGCGGTTATATTTTAAACAAAGTAAAATCAACACGAGAGCATACAAATAAGGCCAACAGTTACATAAAAGATACTAAAAGCATGAAGCTTTCTATTAAGCTAACAATTATACATATTAATGAAGGACTAAGCAATCACATTAAACCCATGACATAGAAAGACATTGAGATTGAGTCAAGGTTCATATTTCCTTAACCCAATTACAACCTACTACCTGCGGTTTGAAAATTTTACAACTCTGACAAAAATTCCAACAGCTTATTCGTGGCGTTGTAAAAAGCTAAAGTTTTAATCACTAACCCATGCATGTAGACTCGATTATTTGTAGAACTTGTTTGATGCAACGTTACAACATTTCAGCATCAGTTCGGGTTATGAAACTTCCAACATAAAACCGAAGCAGCAAAGGGACGTTAAAAGGAAAAAATCGTTAACAAAACTGAAAGATGGGTGTTGGACATCTTTACCTTCCTCTGATATTATGTTCATATCTCACTCATCATACATAGCACATATGAAAGTCATTCAAGATTTTATGAAAAGCTAGCTAAGAATGAATACACAACTCTTATGTTTTGAGTTTTTGAAAATTCAAATCTTCATTTGGGCCGAAATCAGCACATTGTGTTTTGAAAATTCAATCTTTATTTGGGGCACATTGTGAGACACGATAACATAGGCACGAGGATGATTTGGTTTTGATCGAGAGTAACAAGTATATGAAATCGGTTGAATTGATGAAACATCTGGGTGAGTAACGAAAAGATGGTGAGGACCTTTGCAATTTAACATCGTAAAGTCACCAAAACGTTACAATTTTTATGTAAACAACAATTGTTTAAACATGACATTCTTTATCTATATATAAATAAAACACACTTCAAACAAGTCATATGAATGAATGAAAGAAATTGAAGAAATTTACACAACGATACATGTGAATGGAAGAAATTGAAATAATAGCAGAGCAGCAGCAGCTATAATATAATATAATATAATATGTTTTACATAACAAAAGGCTTTGGACCAAAAGAGTCGGTAGCACAAATTGCAACATCTTTCAGGATCAGCTGATGGTTGTTTAGCCAAAAGGGAGTATTAAAGAAAATTGAAATTGTTTCGACATAAAATGAAACATATAATAATAAAAATTGTAAAAGCGATGTAATAATGCTTTGCTAGAATTATATATAAGAGAAACAGACAAGGAAGAAACAATACCAACCAACCAGCACTGGGATCTTGTTAAGACACCCCAGGCAGACAGGCCATGCTTGCTTCTTCTTCATCCTCCTGCTGCTGCTGCCTTTCTGCCATTACAAGAAGCTTTTCAAAATATCTTTCTTTGTTGTTGTTTTTTCGTCCCAAAAGAATATAAATTCAGCCGGCTGCCTGTTATACCACCACCAAACTGCATCAACACCCCCAAAAGAATATATACTTATATCTAGAAATGAGTTTCTTCTGTCAATCAACATCTAACTGAAAATGAATTTTCTTTTTCTTCATCCTCTTTGATTAAGCTACGAGCTGATCAAGTTGCATCTGCTCCAGCCATGCACCTAAAACCGAATGATCACTTGATTCAACCTCACCGGATGCTGCACCAACATTACCACCAGAAGCTGGTGGTGCCGCCGACTTGTTTTTCATCATCTCAGGTGGCGATTCCTTCACAAGAGACTGCACCCACGACAGATCGGGCTCCTCCGCCCCATTGTTGTTGTTAAGCTCAAAAGACGACGACCTTTTCAGCTTCCCAAACTCGTCCACGTTCACAGACCAATCTACTTTCCCAGTTGGAGATCCCCATTTAGACCAAGACGAGGAAGTAGTGTTAGTATTCATGGGTGATCCAACATTAAAAGGGCTGTTTGTACCAAGATCTCGAGAGCTGAGACTGCGCAGCTGTTGATGCTGTTTCTCACGTTGAGCGAAAGCAGAAAGTCTCGCACCCATTGGAGATATCGGATCCATGCTTCTTGGTGACATTCTTTCACCCATTCTTCCAGGTGAAGACACACCAAAAGAAGCCTGCAACATGGCATGGTCAACGTTCTTCGGTGAGAAAACATTTGTATTGATAGGAGAAAGCACGCTTTGCTGTTGTTGGAACTGATTCAGAACAGCTGATTTATGCGATGGCGAAAAGACGCCACAAGATCCAGCCTGGTCAGAGTATCTTGGAGAAGAAGCGAGTTCAGCTGAAAAAAGATCTTCAAGATTCGCAGGAGCAAGCGTTTTGGACCTAGGACGGTTCAGCGAGAGTGAACCAGGTCGCGACTGTGAGAAACAAGCCAAGTCATTCAGCAGCTGTTGCGACTCAAAATCTTGCAACATGCTCAAATCATCTGGTGGAATGTCTCGGGCGCTAAGAGAGGATCTAAGGCGGCTGGATTGGAGGTTGCTTCCCGGAAGGTGAAGTGTCGGCACGTTTGGCTGAGGCCAACCAACAGACGAGTGGGGCCCACCGTTTCCAGATGGCGACATTTGCTGATTGAAAGCAGACGGTGACATCACAGAGACAGATGATGGTGAACCAGGCAGAAGGTTCAAAGCTGCCGCCATGTCCATGACACTAGCACCAGCGGCAGATGACCTAGGAGATGGGACGGCTGAACCGGTTGAGACATACAGTGGTCGAAGCTCTTCAGGAGTATGAGCGAAAAAGCAAACACGTCTAGCACAGCTTGTACCATCTTTGCATAAACGTGTACGATATTGAGCTGGATGGAGCCAGCACTCGAACACGCCATGAGCGTATTCACACATATCCCCACGTCTACAAGCACCTTTTCGGAAATCAGGACAAGGTACGCAACTATAATGGTACTTCCGTGGGTCCCTTCTGCGTGCGTTTTCACCCGGGTGAACAAACGGGCATTCGGTCCAATCATGGGAATACGCCCTTGAGCATGGGCGAACCTTGAATGAAAACATCCGAAACTCATCAGTAGAATAAATGCTGTTTTTAATATCGGGGAGAGATGGGTCAATTGGGTACTCTTTCTTTTCTGACGTAGCGTTCATTGGAATGTCGTTAAATTTCGACATCATTGGAGAGGATACCAGCTCTGAAGGAGAGCAAGGAGAACCATTATCGGGTGAAGATGATAGGGTCGGGGACCAGGAGCTTGATGTAGTGACTGACACAGTCAGCTTGCATCCATCAAATGCATTGTTCAAGAGAAGTTCTTCGAGGGAAGCTCTGACCCCAGTCAGCTTTGGAGGTACAACAATCACATCAACAGGCCGATGTCCATTAGCATCTTCAATGTTTGGGTCAGCACCAACAGACAGAAGCAACTTAACCACTTCGATAGCATCAAGAGATGCACCAGAGGCTGCACAGTGAAGAGCAGTGCACTTATCGGGGCCACAAGAGAAATTTACATCTACCTTGGGCTGTGATATTATCAGTTTCAAAACACTCACGCTTCCATACGTAGAAGCAACCATCAATGGAGTCCGATGTTCTAGAACTATCTGCTTTGAACCTTTCTTGCGCACATACCAAAGTCCAACTTCATCAATTGCTGAAGGATCGTGCTCGATTGAACGCTTGAAACCCTCAGAGTCATTGTTAGCTGCATATTCAAGTAAACTGGAAAAAGAATCTTCGGTCTCCACAGTTAGTGAACTCATGACCATTTTGTTAGATTTTGTATCTGTTGCTGATGTAGTGGAGGACGAAGCAGATTTATTCTGTTCAGGGCCACTACACATTCTTCAAACAGAGCTGCATAGAAAGAGAAAATTTGCTTAGAATAAGTACACAACTACAAATATTCAAATAGAGCAACAGTATCAACTAGCAAATAACATGTATCTTGCAACCGACCATTACATTAATCATCCAACTACAGATAATCCCTTGAAAGAACAAATAATATTCATTTCATATAACTCACCCCGGTCATCTTTATAGAAATTAAACATAACTAAAGTGCCTCATACCAACAAATCACAAAAAATGTAGGTGCTCAAACAAATCCAGATGTGGTAGTGGAACAATTGCTAGAACGAGTCGTTGTTATGATCAAAAGACTGGTTTTTTTAATACCATTACAGGCTAAAAAAAATCTCTTTACCCAAGGATCATCAAGTGAGAAACAAATAATGGTTGAACAAAAGGTAAAACTAAATTCAACTCATCCTAAACTCCAAAACTCAACCCCCCCTCCACCAAATAGAGTAAAAGAATGAGTAAGGTTACATTCATTTCTTTTTCAATTTTAATAGACCTTGCAGATTAGGCCTTTTGCCTTTTAGTTTTTCCCCAATATTTAGATTTGCTTTTTTAACCATTTATCATGCAATACCTACATCTGTGTGGGTTTTTTGAATCATTTCAAGGGGGAAAAAATTACAAACCTAAACATTTTCTATGTTGATTCTCTAATCATCAATTCATCTAATTAAGTGTGCCGTTCAGAAAGGCGGATTCCATAAAACTTCACAACATATAATAGCTCGATCTCTTCTATTTACTTTTCCCGATCTTTTATACTAAAAAATTAAATAAAAAAAGAGATTATTAGCACCAAAAAGAAACGATCTATGAATCTTCATATGCTAGTCTCATATCAACCTATGATTTCCATCCCAAAATCACTACCAAAAAAATCGCATCTTCAACCGCATGATTCAAGTCAAACATAACAAAAATTACATAAAAACCACAAAAAATAAAATAAAAATCGTACTACTACAGGAAATCAACAAGCATAAGAAGATTACAACTGAAATATATCGATGAAAACCCCAATCGTGAAAACTTACCGATAAAATTCCTTAGCGAGCTCAAAAAGCCAGCTCCAAAGACAGATCTTCACGCAGATCCAAACGAGAGTATAAAAGGGAAAAAGTTATAGTAAGATCGAAGATAATAGCGACGAAAAGTGGAAGCAAATCGCTTCCTCCAACTCCATTTTTACTCGAAAACGATTGATTCAGATAGATACATAAGAGGCCGATACAACCTATGCTATATATATCAACAATACATATAATATATATATATATGTATATGTAATCTATATAACAATGAAAGCGAAGGTAGAGAGAGAGAGAAAGAAGGTGTGAGTGAGAGTGAATTCTAGAGAGAGAAAACGAAAGGTTAGAGAGCTATGTGTGTAACGTATAGAAAATGAAATGCAGATGCAGATGAAATGAAGTTGAAATGAGATTTGGAAAAAGTTAGTGGAGAGTGGGGACGGGTGCTGTCGGTAAAAAGGGAAGAGGTTAGAGGGTTTAGGTAAGGGACGGTGGCGACTGGTTGAAACGGTTGCCGGTTAGTCCACGACGGCGACTTTGGTCGACTACAAATTTAATTGAATTGTGGATTTGGCGTCCGCAAAGGGAGCGGACGTGAAAGGGTTATAAAATGGATTTGAATTAAATTGGTGGGGTCAAATCCGGAGAAAAAGGAGGCATGGTGCACTCAGCTTCAAAATCTATTGTGGGATAGCCTTATTAAATACCCAAATTTATGGTAAATAGACTAAATGAAGTACAATGTATTTGAATACTAATATATTATTTTACTAGATTTGAATCGTGTATTACATGGGGTAATTTAAAAAAATTAAATAATGTCAGAAAACTTATTTTACAGATATGAATGATTATCGAAAGTACGATGTTACTTTTCCAAGTTTTTTTCCCTTTAGAGTTGTTTTTTTTGCAACGGGTTACAAAATGTCTTTGTTTTAGGCAGTTTTCACAAATGATGTTTTGCAAAAAATTAATAAAAAATATGAATAAATATTAAGAATTTATAAAACAAAATTTATAATAGAACGTAAATGAAATAATGGAAAAGTATATAGTTAAAATATTAATAAAATAAGAATCATGTATCATAAATTACCAAATACTTCTTTATATACAGCATTCTTTGTTCTATTGATAATTATAGCTTCATCATCTATAATTAATATTTTTAAATTTTACCTACTTTTTACTCTAGATAAAACAACAGACAATTGATCATGGGTGAAGACTGGTTGTCTCATAAACAAACCAACGTTCGATAATGACTGTCCGTGGTTTTATTTATGGTCATGGCAAAACATACAGCAATTGAAACTCATATTTTTGAAAAAGATTCGAACTCATAATCTAAAAGTCAGTTGATAAGTGATATCTTTTTTTTCAAGTAATTAAATCTCTTATGATAATTCTAAGGGTGTTTCGTTGACAGGATGAAATTTGATAGAATTGTAATTCGTCGAATAGATTCGACTTTGAAGTAAAAAATGATATGAAATTGCAAAAAGAAAATCATGACAATTTAGTGATTATTTGTATCAAATCTCATACTAATTTCAACAAATCTCATACTAATCACAACACATTAATTCGTATATATTTATCTACTACTATCTTATTAAAAGAATAGTGAACGGTTATTTTCAACAAAGCGGTTTTCTAAACAATTCGGTTTTCTAAACAATTCGGTTTCTTTCTAAACCACGTTCCTCTAACCTCTGCAAAACCCTAATTTCTCTCTCAAACCCCACTCCTCCATTCTCAAATGACTGAAATCAGCTACCTTTCTCCTCCGCGTTCTTCAATATGGCACGAATTCCTCTCCTCTCCACCTCCTGAATTCTCTCCCACGTAGTCGGCTTCCCTCCTATAAATACATATGGAATCACCTTCTTCGTCAAGATGCGATTTACCAACCTCGATTTGGAAGCACCTCCTTCTTATATCACAGGTATCTTTCCCTAATTTATCTCTTTAAAATTTCCATTTTTTCTTCAATTTATACGAACGTAGCTGTTATATGTTTTAATTTGAGTTAGGGTTTGTGTTTGCTGAAAACCCAAGATTTCCTTGTGGTGTTCTTAAAATTAAACCCAACCATAAACTCCATTTAGTCACAAATACCTGATAACTTTCGATTGATTTTTAACTTGTTGTTTATGTAGATTGATGGGTATTTTTTTCTTTTTTTACTCGCAGTTTGTTAATAAATTTTGAATTCGATTCTTTTGCCTTGTTGTCTTGTTGAATCTATGTAGATTGTAAAATGGCCGGATCAAACGAAATTTTACATATGTAATTCTCCCTACAAAAATAAAAGGTAAACTCCATTTAGTCACAAATACTTGATAACTTTCGATTGATTTTTAACTTCTTGTTTATGTAGATTGATGGGTATTTTTTTCTATTTTACTGGAAGTTTGTTTCCCAGTTTGGGATTTCTATACGTTGTTATCATAAAAAACCATCAAATAGTGTTTGATTTTGTTTAGGGTTTCTATATGTAGATTGGTGTCAATACATCAATAAGTTTGAGCTATCAATCTATCCAACATTGTTCTTTATCGTACTTTCTTCTATACAGGCTACAACTTCTTCCGGTCCACTAAATTATAATTTTGATCAATTTGGTCAAGTATGTAAAAGCAGAGCATCAAGACCTGTCAGTATCTTAGACTTGGTGGTTGGTCAAAAAGGTTGCAGATTAGGTAAGAGTATGTATATGAAAAAAGGTCCCTTTGGTTTTCGTCAATCCGATCAATTTGGTCCTACAAGATCAGGTAGCGTAGCGTTTGGTACGCAGACTGGATAGGACGGGACAGGACGGGACGGGACAGGACTGGACTGGACAGGACTAATTGCCTATCCTACGTTTGGTACGACTAGAACAGGACAGGACTAATTGTCTGTTTTGCGTTTGGTAAGCTGGACAGGACAGGACATAACTGTTAAAATGACTAGATTTCCCTTTATGCGCTGTTTAATGTTATTTTACATCATATAATGATTATAAATGACACAGATCAACCAAAATTACAATAACTAAAAATTTAAAGTAAATTACAAATCTGGGTCATATTATTATTTTATTTGATATTTTTTTTGTACAAGTAGTAATGCTAATTGTGTAATGGATAAAAAAGAAAAGAAAACTACCCAAAACAAAAACAATCCAGAACTCCTCCTGCATCTTTTCACCTTCTTCGGCCATTTCCATCTTTTCACCTTCTTCACCATCACGTGCTTCACCTTCTTCCCATCACATTCACCTTCTTCACCATCACCTTCACCTTCTTCATAGATCCAGAGAGTTTAGCGGAAAAAAACCTAGATCCAGAGATTCAAAGTGTTCAACCGATCAGTTCACCTTCTTCACCATCACCATCACCTTCTTCATTGATGTTCGAAAATCGAATTTGTTTGGAGGATGCGATCAGTTCAATATTATCCAGACTTGGTGGTGGCGTCGTGTTCAATCCAGATTTGGAGAAGATGCATCTGATTTGTAACTTTTGGATTTTAGGTTTTAGGAGGGTAAAATAGTCATTTACGTTTTTGTCCAAGGTTGTTCCACCTTTTTTGGTGGAACAAAAAACTGAATTTTTGTCCCATGAAATTGAGATTTTGTCCCAACTTGTTCCATCTTCTTCTTGTCCCATGGCAATCCAAACATAGGACTAAATTTTTTTGTTCTGTCCAGTCCCATGGAGTCTGTGAAACAAACGCACCCGTAAGGATATTTAGTTATCCATTATGTGTTTCTGTACATGTTGGAGTTGTGAGACAGGAGAATCCATGGTTTCAAATTCTTACCATGGAGGAAATTGATGAGCACTTGATTGCCATCACTGAGTGTGGTTAATTTACCAAGCTAATGGATTCAATCATAATCATATATTTTCATTGGTAAGCGATGATGTTTATTTTGGTTGAGTTTAAGTGCAGAATGTTGACTGATAATTATAGTAGTTGTTAATTTATGTCTAAAGTCTAAATCAAGGCTTAATCGATAAACATTTTTGAAATTCATGTCTAGAACCACTGTTGTCAATAAAAGAATTTTTTTAATAAAAATCAATGTACAATTTGGTTATGTTTTCTTCTGTTTAACAATGAAATAACAACGTTTGTGATAAAATTATTGTTTCTTTTGAAAAATCTCATGAACTATAAAATTAAACTGGACCATTGAAGTTGAATAATCAACATATGTTCTATATTTATTTTGGAATGGTACAAATCAATTTCAGCAACCATTGTTTTATTTGTAGATGATGGTATTAGACATCTTCTATTTTGTTAGGTTATAAGATTTATATATTAACACTTCTTCTGTGTTGCTATGTTTCGTAAACAAGTTTTAGGGTTGTTTGTTTACTGCAATTTAATTTGACGAAATAACACAATACATTTGCTCCATCTTTATGCACACATGTTTACTTGTCTTTCTCTTTTCTTTGCATTTACCAGATTGAGCTCTTGTGATCAAACAATATATTGATTGAAGGTAATTAATTTCATTTACAATTTGTTTGTTTTATGTTATTCAATGTAGTTGGTAAATATTAAGAATACAGTCCTTTCATTGCATTATATATATATATATATTTATTTATATTTACTTCGATAGTTAAAAGTTTCAAAGCAACAAGAAGATTGACATAACGAGGGAAAAAATAGGATACTGAAAAGGATGAAACTAGCGAGCTAAGCTTGCAACAGGTGCAAGTTAAATCTTACCACATATGCACCTATATTTTTTGTTAGGCTATTTGTAGGATTTACATGGTACACATAACCATAATTCAAGTTAGATACATATATGACTTAGAACTTCATCCACATCCTAGGAACAATACAACTCAGAACATGAATTATGCTCCGTAAAGGGCATGCCAATAGAGTGCTCAAAAAGATATTTTATGTTATCCTTACAACATTAAAACCAAGAATGATTTACTGTTCAGAAAACTTGGAACTCTATATTAAAAACCAACTCAATTTGAAGATGCCAACTTGAATAACCAACAATCTAAAATATGATATACATTAAAATGGCAAATTTAGTGTCTTTTGTTTCAACATTTTTACACAAAAATCAATTGATCAACAAAACGTTGTGAACATGCAAATACAACATTCCAAAAAGTTCAAGGCATAGCTTCTTAAAAGTAATAAAAATCATATAGACTTATTTGATTGTGATAACATACAAAATTTTCTTTCAAATGTGAGACTATAGCTTGTATCAATCAAGTTAAGTGAGATTTCATGTAAAACATTTCGCTTTAATTGTGATGCAAGTTGAATGTTTATAGTTGTTGAGCTATTCGATAAAAAAAATTATGCAATTAGTCCTTGCACCTTCTTTGTATTGCTTTTCTTTGACATTGTTGTAGACTAACATTTGTGATATTTCTAGCTTATGTTTGTGTTTGAGCTTTTTGTTAGATTTCCTTTCATCCTTTGTTAAAAAGGTTGTATGTCACTATTGAATCCTTTGCAGGCTGGATGGATGGAATATGGGAGGCATGATTACCGAAAGGTTTGAGGGCAAGTGCAAAGTTTCAGATTGAGGGCCTGACGAATCTGGTATAAGTGATCAAACTGTTTGATGGGTCTGTCCACATTAAGCTGCTGGATCAGACCATGGACAAGTTAACGAATCTCTCTAACAGCTGCTTTGAATAACTGACAGCGTGGTGCAGGTCGTGGAAAGTGCAGAGTTTAAGTTTGAGGGCTTGAGAAATCTGGTATAATTGATCAAGCTGTTTGATGGGTCTGTCCACAATAAGCTGCTGGATCAAACCATGGGTCGGTTAACGAATCCCTCTAACAGCTGCTTTGAATAACTGACAGCGTGGTGCAGGTCGTGGAAAGTGCAAAGTTTCATTTCGAGGGCCTGAGGAATCTGGTAAATTTGATCAAGTTGTTTGATGGGTCTGTCCACATTAAGCTGCTGGATCAGACCATGGACCGGCTGAATTTTTTATCTCGAGTGATGCTTGTGCTGTTGAATAACCAGATTTGGTCTGGAAGGTCGGAACATATGAGAGAAAAGGGGTATTTGGTTCAAGTTTTGTGATGAAGTCCTTAGTGGTGCTCTTAGTTTATTCCTGGTAAACTAGAGTTTTGTGGTTGGTTTTTTGCTCCCTTAGATCTCCTGTTTTTTTCTTCTTCTTGGGTAGTGGTGCTCGTGGCTCTTGTTTGCTGCTGTAGCTTTTGTTGTAAAATTTGGTTGGTAATAAAGTTTTTGGTTTTGCCTTTCAAAAAAATGATTACCGAAAGGTTAACTTGTAGCTTATGTGTACTTGCTTCGATCCTTTTAATGGCTATATTTTTTAATCAGAATAACTTTTTGTTGACTTATGTTTTTTTTAAAGATTCATTATTGTTGCTTAGTTTTATTTAAATTTCACACTCCGTCGCATCGCGCGGGTAGGATGACTAGTGATATTTAATAATATAATTAAATCTAAAAATATTCAATATTTGGCTCATTTCGAAGGTTAACTACATACCTAATTATAAGGGTAGTAAATGTAACGTATAAATTAAAAAAATTGAATTAAGGAGAGATTTAAGGAGGAGTGAATGTGGGTGTGCTAATTGAACTTATAATGTAAATTGCGTCCAGATACATGTTTAGGCGGTAAAATACTGAAGTCGGCTCACCAGAAGACGACACGTGGCATGCTAGTTACTTATTTATTATATGTATAAATATTATACATTTATTAAGACCATCTACAAACTTGCAAGACCTTACTCCTTTCATAAGTGTCACATCGGCTTTGCAATAACATATTCCACACACATGTAAGACCAAACTCCTTTTTAAACTAATAAATTATAATTAATATAAATTATTAACTAATAAATTAATTATAAAATATAGATAACTAAAGTTTTACTTTTGTTTTCTTTTATTATATTTTGTGTAAATATAATTTAGCAGTTTAAATAAAAAACATTGCATAAAAATATCATTTTTTAAAAATAAAGCGTGGGTAAGAAATTTTAATAAAAATATTAAAAAAATAATGTTCAAATAAACTAATAAATGAATTAAATTTAATAAACATATTAATAATAATTAATGTTTAAACAAACAAACAAACTAATTAAATTAAAAAAAAATTGTTTAATATATTTAATTTGTTGAAAAACTTTGCAAGTTTAGCAAGATGGGGTGGTCTTGCAAGGCCTTGCAAGCCACACGGCATGCCATGTCATCTTGCAAGACGTGTGTGGATAATCTAAATAAAAATATCTATGACTTATGTTAAGATCATTTTTAATGGATAATAAGGCATGGTATATTATATAATTATAGGGTTAGATTCACGTGACACCAACTTTTTTTTTGAGATCGTGAGACCAAAAAATAACACTGCAACTTCACAGAGATTCATTGTGAAGGTACGGAAAACAGCAAACCTTCACAGTAAAAACACTGTGAAGGTTTACCTTCACAATACCTTCACAGTATTTTGCTGTGAAGGTTTAGTGTTATTTTTGTGGTCTCACGGAAATAGTCCGGTCTCACGTGATCTCAAGTCAATACCTATATTAGTAAATGTTTATCGTCTCAATTATATAATTTGGTGAATATAGAAAGAACTAAGAATTTTATGTGACAATAAAAGCAATTTAAGAGTCTTACTTGATAAACGTTGTTGGATTATAAACGATTACCATTAATCTATTTTGATGGAGGAAAATGTTACCTTATATGGTAAATGATAGTGTGATTTTTGTCGGTAAACGCTTATCCGGTAAATGTTTGGTAAACGGCATCTAAATCTAAGGGTGTTCATCCAAACCGCCAAACTGCACAAACCACCCATACTGCACAAACCACCCATACTGCACAGCAAAAGCGATTTAGAACTTTCGCGATACGATTTATTGTTTGCATTTTTACCAAAACGCACTATGTGGTGCGGTTTTGAGTAATCAATTTGCATTGCACTGCATATTTTGTATATATTTTTTATTTTATATATAACATATGTATAATTTGGTATTTATGTAATGTTTTTGGACTCTGTTTGTATTTGGTATATATATACGTATTTACTTATTAGACTATTTTTAATTATGCAATATGTATTTGGGAATAGAATGTTTTAAAACTTCTTATTTTTTTGGACTAATATCATTTTATCGTTGATGTTATAACGTATTTTTAAAAGTATAGTTTTTTATTGTAAGCATAAAATGCGATAGTGACAAACCGTATAAACTACACATCGTTGTGACCTACGGTTTGGTGAATTTTGAGGTTTATACAGTGCGGTTTTGGAAAATGCTCAAATCGATTATGCATTTTGGTCCTAATCCGCACCAAACTGCACCTGAAACACGTCTCCTAAGGTTTACATTAAAATCATATTACTCTAATAATAATAATAATAAAACATTAATTTAGTAAGGAGGTAAAAGTTTTTTAATTGAAAAAAAAAAGTTAAATAACGTAACCGTGAATTCAAACTTTCATTTTTGCCTCTAATCACTTCTCAATTAACCTTATTATGTTTTAACCGTTAATTAGTCTTCTAAATTTTGATCAATGGTCAATATTGGTCATCATGTTCACAATGAAAATGTGGTTTTCATTTGAACTACCCCTATATATATATATATATATAGAGAGAGAGAGAGAGAGAGAGGGAGGTTACTTTGTTAACCTCAAAATCCATGTTAACTTTGTTAACCCTTTTTCAACCAATAAGAAAGCATTTTGTAATGTGGTATCAATGTTCACTTATTAAATAGGGGTATGAATAGAATTCCATATATTTTTTGTAACATTTAATTATCGAGGAGTTACAAATATCATCTCTTCCTTGATTCTAACCCTAAGTTTAAATGATAAAAAGTTTGTAGCATTTAGTATTAAAATTAGTTTATGAAAATATTACTGCATCATGAACATAGTCACATAGACAATCACATTATGAATTATAATGTTTTTAACGATGATGAGGAGAGAGTCAACGTAGATGTTTATTCGACAACGATTGATGAAGATGATCAAACGCAGCTCGATCATGGTGAAGATTATACAAACAATAATACGGGGACGGATAAATGTAGAGTTGGAAATATTGAATCCAAACAAAAAGATTGTATGGGTAAGTGTTTTGAATGTGTTATAATAAGTTATTTTCATAGTTAGGTTCACGTAAATCATGAAAACAAATTTATCAGATCTTTATGTAATCTGGTCGTATGGGTTTAGTTCATGTGTGTTCATGTGTGGGTTTATAGTTCATGTAAATAAATTTACCAGATCTTCATGTAATATGTTCGTATGGGTTAATAGTTCATGTGTGGATAAATTGTTCATGTGAGTTCATTTGTTACATAATGCTAACTAAAAGGACTATTGTATGCGTGTATATGATCATCGTGATTATGAACTTAAACTTGAACATTTATGAACAATTTGATTATGAACATGTGTTGAACATTGATGAACAATTTGATTTTTTTTAAGACAAAGAAAGGAGACCATTACCGGGCTTCGGCATTGCCATCACCCGGTCGGGACTCATTCATTTCATAAGGATAAACGTTACAAGTGGTGTCATTACAAGAGTTGAGAAAAGCGGGCATGCTATCGAAATAAATCAAACGATCAATAGTACAAGCATGCCTAGTTATTAAATGCGCTGACTCATTGGCGAGTCGGTTGATCCAATGAACGTAAATGTGGTCCTTCGAGTTAAGAGTGTGACGAATTTCGTTGATGATGTCGCCATACTCCGAGACGTCCACAAAGGTGTCGTAAATCGCTTCCACGACACACTTGGCATCAGATTCAATTATAACATGATTATCGTTGCGGCTAATAATCCAGTGAATGGCATCACGAATAGCAAGGGCCTCGCATTCTCTAGTGCTCGGAACGTAAGGACAAGGTGAAGCAAAAGCCGAGACAAATGCACCCGAGTTGTCACGCAAAACCGCTCCAAAACCCGCTTTTTGGTTAGAGGCAAATACTGCGGCGTCCACGTTACATTTGAGGAAACCAACGCGCGGCGGTTGCCAACAATGAACGCGCGGGGTTTCGTGATGAATAGAAGGGTGCGAGGAGGCATTAGCCGAAACCCTCCAGTCCGAAAGCACAAGATTGGCACGATTGATTACCGAAAAGGAGTCGCGAGGGTCGGTATTCCATAGAACGTCATTACGACGAAACCAAATGCTCCACAAAATCATGAGAAAATGGTCACGTGTTTGAATTTGGTTGTCGCACATGAAATTAAAGACCAACTCATAGAAGGAGTTGGACGACATGAGTAACTCCCCGATGATATTTCCAAGACCCGCCTCGTTCCAAATTTGACTAGTCAACGGGCATCCGACCAAAGTGTGCCAAGTATTTTCCAAATCTCGGTTACAAATGGGGCAACTAGCCACAGTCCTTATACATTTCGATTGAAGGGCGTGACACGTAGGTAGCACATTTCGAATGGCTCTCCAAGCAAAAAAAAATCACTTTATTGGGAATGTTGGCATTCCAAAGAGAATTCCAATCGCCGCTCAAAAAGAGGTGAGAAGTCGAGGCAATATGTTCCGTGATAGATCGATAACTAGATTTAACCGAATAAATTCCGTCATGCGACCAATGCCAAATGAGGGTGTCCTCTCGGTTGAGAATTGGAGGAGGAAGATTGGTAATTTTAATACAATCCTCATTGGAAAATAAAACATTTATAAGCGCAACATTCCAACCTCGAGAAAGCGGGTCCACAAGGTCGTAGACGGTCAAAAGTGGGCGAGAATTGTCCATCGGTGTGCTAATAGAGAATCCCAAGTCATCTTTGAGCCAAGGATCTTTCCAAACATTTATAGATTGACCATTACCAATCTTCCATCGAAGCCCCGATTTGAGGACAATTTGCGAGTGCCAAATACTTCTCCAAATGAAACTAGGGGCATTTCCCAATTGGGCCGTCATGAAGTTACCGTGAGGGTAATATTTAGCTTTGATGAGGCGCCCAACAAGGGAAGACGGGTTTTGAACAAGTCTCCAACCTTGTTTACCGAGCATAGCGAGATTGAAGGCGGTGAAATCACGGAACCCGAGACCGCCAAATTTTTTTGGGGTGCAAAGTTTATCCCAAGAGAACCAATTGATGGAGCAGTTGCCGTCGAGTTAACGGCCCCACCAAAAGGAATTAATCATTTTTTCGAGGTTTTGGATGACCGAGCTCGGTAGAAGAAACACGTTCATATAGTAAACCGGAATGGCTTGAGCGACGACTTTAATAAGCGTGGATTTTCCGGTCGATGATATGGGTTTTTTGCTCCAAGATTGAAGCTTAGTCCAAAATCTATCACGAATATGCCGAAAAATAAACTTTTTTGAACGACCCACAAGGGAGGGTAGACCCAAATATCGGCCCGTGTTGATTGGGTTATGAATCCCAAAGATATGGGAGAAAGCATGCATAAGATCGGGGGCCCAGTTGGTACTTCCCATAATACCCGATTTTGCATAATTGATGGCTTGACCCGACGCTTCCTCGTAGGTTGTGAGCATGTCTTTGAGGTGTCTAATTTCGTCGACCGAGGCCCTACAAAAAAAGAAAGCATCGTCCGCGAAAAAAGGTGAGATATAGACGGGGCGCCTTTGGTTGCTTTACTTCCATGGATTCGGCCAATCGAGTCCTCGTGGTTTAAAAAAGACGAAAGGCCTTCCATGCAAATAATAAAGAGGTAAGGGGATAAGGGGTCCCCTTGACGAATGCCTCTTTTCGGAAAGATAGGCCCAACCATCTCGTTGTTGACTTTAATAAAATACTTGACGGAATCGACGATCATCATTATCATGTTGACCCAACGGGGAGGTAAACCTAAAGCAATAAGCATGTGTCGCAAAAAGTTCCAATTTAAGCGGTCGTAGGCTTTGCTAATGTCAATTTTAAGAGCCACCTCCCCCATCTTTTTCTTTTTATTGCGTTGCATGGAATGAAGCATCTCAAAAGCAATAATGATATTACCCGTGATCGAACGATTTTTGACAAAGGCCGTTTGGTTTTCCGAAATGATGGAAGGGAGTAATGGTTTGATTCGGTTAGCCAAGACTTTAGTGACCACTTTCATGATGACGTTACAAAGAGTGATGGGTCTATAATCTTTAAGCGATGTCGGTTCGTTAACCTTTGGGATGAGCGTGATGAAAGTGTCGTTAATGCCCGTAGGTAAGAATCCGTTAGCAAGCCAAAGCTTGCCGGCGTTAAAAATTTCATCACCCAAAAAGTCCCATTTCTTTTGGAAGAAACGGGGGTTAAACCCATCCGGACCCGATGATTTATCCGGGTGCATTTGGAAAAGAGCCGTTTTGAACTCCTCTTTTTCAAAGGGGGCCTCGAGCCAAGAGATGTCACGAGTCGAAAGGCGATTGTTGACATATTTAGTGATACGCTCCGGGCATCCGGATCCCATTGAGAAGGTGCGATTGAAATAGTCGGAAACAAGATTATGAATTCCGTTAGAGTCCTCGATCCAAGTACCTTCATCGTTTTTCAATTTGAGAATTCGGTTTCTTTTGCGACGCCCATTTGCATAGGCATGAAAGAATTTTGTGTTCCGGTCCCCATCCTTAAGCCAATGTGCTTTCGCTCTTTGACGCCAATGAACTTCCTCCTTAACGAGAGTATTAATAATTCGATGTCGTTCCTCTTCAAAAGCCGTCGTGGCTTTGTTTTGCTTTATTCCATTATTGTTCAACATTTGTTTCGGATATAATGAAAATCATATTTTTATGATGTTTAAGATGTTGGGCAATAACTACGGCTTGTGACTTTAACATTGGATCTCCTCCACATATGTTAGAGTTTGGACGGAAAGTTATCTTCCATTATGTCTATGTAAAACTATTTTGGAGAATTTGTTTAATGTGAGTTGTTAAACAATGTAGTTTATATGGTATTACCATAGAAGGGGATTTTGGCGTCTCATTCATGATTTTGCTTATAGCAATTTGGCTTTGGAAGCATAATGTTTAGTGCCGTTTTATTGACTCGAGGTCATTGAGTCCATTGAAGTTCATGGAGTTTTGTTTTACGACGTGTTGAGTCGTGTGAGTGTAATTTCACAATGCGCATACTCTATTTATTTATGTGAAAATTTTATGAATTATGTTGGCCATTTTGTCCCACTTGAGCTTTGTTGAGAAATGCTAATTTTATGCCATAAGGCGACTAAGAAGAGATGAGTTTGGAACTCTAGTGTCGTGTAACTTTTCTTTCAAGAGTTTGTGTTATTAAGTATTTCGTTGCAAATAGTTCAGTGTATGGATTGATTTATACGTGGCTTAAGTGATGCATGAAAGAACATTTTGGTGACATTTCATAACAATTTGCTTGGTGCGCTTTCGGTCAGTTAAATGTTTTAGTATCATTTCATGTAAAGGCGTTATATCGACTTAGGGGTATGCATAGCTTGGTAACCATTGTTTCTCGACACTTTGATAAACGAGCCGTGCATGAAAATGTTTTATTAACTCCTTGTTTAAATGAAAGGCCATTTGGTCAAAGCATGTTTTAGTGGTGTGGGGATCACAGATGGTTTACGATACGTGATATTTGAAAAACACGAATGTATGAGTCGTTGACATTGGTCAATTTTGATTTGCCGAATATTTTGGAAACTTGAAAACCTTTTGGTTTTGGAGGAAATGTGTATTTTGAGTATTTTTAACAAATACATTTTAAGCATTGACGTTTTGACGTTTTATGTTCCAAGTACGAAACTTTGAGGAAAATGCTTCGTGATGAAGATTTTAGAAAATTGTTTGTATAAAGCTATGGTGCATGGAATTTCTTATGTTTTTTAACATTGACGCGCACTGTTGGTGCAATTCGAGATTTGAAGTCGGTTTGACCCCTTTTGGTGTCAACCATTTACTAGCACTTGTTTCCTCCTAGGCTTTGAGAAACACATTGTTGTGTGCAACTTTGTCAGAAAACATCTTACTCGTGTGTCATTATATGACCGAATGAGGAAAATTTTGGAAATTAATTTAAAGAATTCCATCTTTTGAAATTTTGGTGTGAGTTATTTGGTGCATGCGTGCCATTACAAGAAATTTCTAAGAAAGTGTTACAAGCTTGCATGCCTACCCCAATTTGAGGTTCCCTTATGATGTTTTAGTCGATATTTTCAAATGATGGAAACGGATTGGTTTTGTCTTTAAATTTGAAACTTACACAAGTCAGTTTGTGTTTTGACTAGGGTGTAATTATGAATCGTTTCATCGTTTTTGTGTAATAAACTGACGCGCGCAAATTTGATTGGTAAATCTTGTTCCATGCCATTTTATGGTTAGAAAGGAATTTTAGAGTCAAAAGCCGTTTGAGTTTCTTTTGAAGTACGTGCGAAACTTTGTTGCACACCATTCAAAGTGGACAGTTGTTTTACGTGCATGTCATGAATCAATCCATACTAGAACCGTGGCGGTTCATTTTAAAGAAGTTGTTTATTACGCTTTTTGCGTTTTGTGGATAATCTGAACTGCAATGAAATAATTTTTAACATGATTTTCATATGTGGGACTAGCGTGTCCATTTTTGCGTAACTACCGAATTGATAATAGTAGTTTTATGCGTACGATTAATTTGACATGAAAATCCTTGTATTGAAAATTTTTGTGAAAGGTTTTATTGATTGGCATAATTATTGAATAATTCACTTGAAAACCTTGAACTCATTAGGACCTTGGAAAGGTTAAATAACCCAGTTAAGAGTGAGTGCGTGTAGCACTTCGACGGTGGAAGGTTGGGTATTCCACACGTGATAGTACTGTAGGCCGAATGGTATCGGTTGAGAGGATGATGCACTTTGTAGTTAAGAGAATAAATTCGCATTAACCTATATTGAGGTAGGTGGTATATTTAGGTGTCGACTTTTGGGCTTGAGGCCAAGCACCTTTAGTGTAATCGGGGGATTGTAGTCCGATTTTAAAGGAATGATGGTAATGGTAGTAGTAATCTTAAGATGCCCTTTCGTGATAAGAGGATTTAAGGAAATGATTTTCCTTGTGTGGTAAGAGAAACTGTCGACTTGATGATTGATAATTGGGCACACCTTTGGGATTGTGTAACTGATGGGTCAGTGATGACCGTTTGTGTTAAAATTGGTGGAATCCGCTGAGAGTAAATACTAGTTCATTAACGGGATTATTGGGGATTCGGAAGTTTTGGTTGATGTTGGTAGTGATTAAACGTCGAGTTGGTTTGGAGAGAAAATTAAGAACATGTGAATGTGGTAGGATTGGGAAGGTATGGAACATCTAAGGTTGAGAGACAACCGAAGACGTCTAAATAGGAGTTATTCCAGTTGTTAGGGTGTTCTTCCGGACATAAGTACAGTGTACTTGAAGGGGTTTTGTCGGTAAGAAATTGTTCGAGGAATTGTCTTTATAGACTGTGTGGGGGAAATTTAGATTCTAGTTAGGAACTGATATATGATGGTCGGCGTTAAGTCGGTTAGCTTTGGGTTGTAAAGGATATAGATTTCTAGGACGAAATCATTTTAAGGTTGGGAGGATTGTAACACCCCGAAAATTGGAGAACGAAAATTTGGTCCACGGACGTCCGCGAGGTGTGGACATCCGCGGGTCATCCGCGGAAGCAACAGAGAAATTTCGGGGATTTTGGTTATTGAAGGCCGGACGTCCGCGAAGTGCCATGCGGACGTCCGCGAGGCACCTGATGCGAATATTTTGGGTTTTTAACCCTTTTCCCTTTCTCTTTCCCTCATTCACCTTCAACCTCAAACCCTCCTCTCTCTCACTCTAAAATCATCCTCTCTCCCTAGAAACCCTAAATCCACTCTCCTCTTCATCTTCTTCCCCAAATCAAACACTCACCATGGATTGGAAACCTTAACCCTTTCAAGGAAATCTCTCACTTCATCTTCTCCATAAATTTCTAGGGTTTCACCCTAACCCCTTTCCTCCATTGTGAAGTTTTGGAGCATGTGGCTCTTTTGGTGATGCTAGAAGTGTATTAGTTGGTGGATTCAAGTATGGTTAAGGTAATCTTCTCTTCTTCTCATTTTTGAAGTTAGGGTTTTGATATAAGTGGGTATTTTGGTGTAAAGTGGTTGGATGATGATTCTTCATGGTTAGATCTTGGTATTGATGGTTGGAAACTTATGAATCTAGGTTTTGAAGGTTTTGGCTTGAAGATGCAAACTTCTTCAAAGGAGCTTACGTTTGGAGAAACTTTAGATTTAGCCTAAATCTAGCAAGGTGAGTTCAAGTTACTTTGCGAAAACTTTGTACATGCCAAAATGCTATTTTTCCAAGAAATTATGTGTTTTACCTGAAAGATATCAATGTTGAGCTATTTGATGGGTTTTACCTTTTGAGGTATTAATTGTGGTAAATATTGTAAAACACTACCTTTGGAAACTTTGGAAAAATATGATAGATAAATCATACAATAAAATGGGTTATTGATTTATGTGATAAATGGAGTCAATTTGTTATAAAAATGCATTTTGAGAATTATAAGGGTGTGAGTCTTTTGGAGAAAACCCTTTTGTTTAACCCGTGTTGAGTTTTGGGGTTAATGATGATTTGGTGGTACTTGGTTACCTAAACAATGTTTAAACGCGTTTTATGCGATGATGACCGTTATTTATGGGTCTAGCAAGCTTTGAGCACTTGATCGGTTTTGACTGTGGGAAAGTCTTGGGGACAATTGTCCGGTGTAAATGGCTCGATGTGGAGTCTTATTTATGGGTTGCTTTTATTGCACCGATTTGCATATTATTGCATGTTATTGATATTTACATGCTTGGGTGCGTGAGTCATTCCGGGATAGGCATGTTGTTTAGACTGTGTTGCATTGGATCCATAGGCATGATAGTCAGTCGTTGGTAATGGTCGGTTGGGTATCTTGAGGTTGGACCTCGGAACTCATGTTTCGTGACCTTAACTTTTTATGGGTTGAGTCCGGAGGTGCTACCTTGTAGGTAGGCACAAGGACCCACGCCGCTTGTGGGGTATGCCTTGGAGGCGGTCCTAAGCGTGCCGGGCCTTGAGGTGGAGTCTTGGATACGGAAACCAAGGTCAACCTGAATTGTGATATGTGAAATAGGCATAACGTAACTTGTAATTCCCATTCACATGGATATGGAGAATAGGCATAAAGTAATTTGTAATTCTCGTTTCGTAGAGCAGAAGTCGAGGAATAGGCATAACGTAAATTGTAATTCATGATTTCGTTAGGAGGACCAGAGATAGGCATAACGTAATTTGTAATCTCTACTTCCAGTTGTGCGATGAACGTTGTATGGGTGGTATACTTATGTGTTTCCTCCACCTTCAACGGATACGGGTCTCCCCCGTTTATGGTATTTGAATTTTATTACATTTTACGTTCGCGTGAGTATTGCTTCGTATTATGTTTTAATAAAGGGTTATATTTAATGGATGGTTTCCATGATTTATGGGTTGAGTATTTTGTTGTCAACTGTATTTGAAGGTTTTGCCTAAATTAGATTTATTCATGTATTTGAGTGAGTTAGGTTCATAATTCACTTTGGAAAACGCTTTATACTTTTCAGGAACTTTTCCCATGGAATTGTGTGAGTTGGAAAATGGGTGATTTGCGCTTAAAGTAAACTCTTTGGAATAATGACTAAAACTTCCACCCTTTCGATTTATGATTTTATATAGTCATGATAAAATGCTTGAACTCACTAGGCGTTAGCCTAACCCTTTTTATTTGTCGGCATGTGCAACAGGTCTCAGGTTGGGAGTAGTTCTAGTGACACGTGGGAAAGGTCGTGTGCTAGTAAAGTGCTCGAGAGGTGAATAGCTTAAGTGATGTTCCGCATTCATCTTTGGGATTAGCAACTTGTACTCGGGTTAAGTATTACCCGAGGTAGTTTTAGTCTTTATAATGAGACATATGTTATACATTGTTGAGGTTAAAAATAGATTGTATATTTGAGGTATTTCACCTATTGAATTATAGGGATAAATGTTGTTATTTCGGATGTAATGTCAAAATTTTTAATTAGTTGCTCTTTCCAAATTTGAGGGTGTTACATTGTTACAGTGACTAATGAACGTTAAAGTACATCTCTTGTGTTTGGGTACATGTAACCATTTCTTATGGTTATCTCTTTGTGCTATATCAGAATACAATGGTGAATACGCCAACCAGATCCCCTAATTCTTCGGAAGATAGGGCAGTGAATGATTGGACGGTGGAGAAGCAACCGGAAATGGGTGGAACTCATGAAAGTCCACCGAGGCCACCTCTGATAGGAGGAGTAGATAGTCAAGCACAAAGGACGAGTACCGGTACCTCTAACCCGGTAACAACCGAGTCTACGATGGAATCTCGCATGATGGAAAATATGATGCGAGCAATGAATACAGCATTGGCACAACAATCAGAACATTCATGAAAGCGTTAAATGACCGAAGTACTGAGTTACGACGACCGGAGACGGGTACTGGTGTAGTAACTCCACCTCGTATTCCTGTAGTAAATGTTAACAGGAGAGTGGAGAGAGTTTGCTCATATAAAACGTTTTTGAGTTGCAAACCACCGGAGTTTGCTGGAGCAGAAAATCCGATAGCATGCATGAACTGGCTTTGAGAGATGGAACATGTTTTTCGAGCTTGTGAATGTGATGAAGAGTCAAAGGTCAGATTTGGATCCCAAATGTTACGTGGGAATGCCCTGACCTGGTGGAACATTGTGACATCGACAGTAACAACTCTAGTTTTGGCCGCCATGACATGGGAGTCATTCAAGAAAAAGTTTCTAGAAGAATATTGAATGAAAATGAAATGGACCGAAAAGAAGAAGAGTTCCGAACTCTTAAAAAAGGTACTTCATATGTACGAGACTACACTCGTATATTTTTGGAGAAGTTGATTCTAGTGGGGTACGTGGCCCAACTGAAAAAGAGAAGATCAAGGCGTATCTAAGGGGTTTGCCAGCTGACATGATGTCCAGGGTCAGAAATTCTAAAGCTTTGACTTTGAGAGAAACAATTGAAGAAGTGAAATTGATAGAGGAAGTGTATGCCAAAGACAAAGAGGAAAAGGCTCAAGGGGGAGAGAAACGAAAATGGGAAGGGCGATCTGAATCTTCTCCAAAATTTAAATCATTTGGCAGAAATGTTCGCTCCTAGTCTTGTCGGGAGCCGAATTGGTGCCAGAAGTGTCGAAATAAGCATTTTGGTCCGTGTCGAGTGAACACACCAGAATGTTAGAAGTGTGGTAAAAGTGGACATACTTTGAGTAACTGTCCTATTCAAGGGTCAACATGCTTCGAGTGTAAACAACCCAGTCATTTCCGCAGAGATTGCCCAAATTTGAAGAAAGTGGAGACCAAGGAAGGATACCAAATGCTCCCAAGCCGACGGGTCGGGCATTTCACATGACGGCTGATGAAGCCAAAGAATCAAAAGATGTTGTTTCTAGTACATTCCTCGTTAATTCTATTCCCGCATGAATATTAATTGATTATGGCGCAAATTTATCTTTTGTATCAAAGACGTTTTATCAAAAGTTAGTTATGCCTGTCACTACCTTGGAAGATGCCTTAGTAGTCGAGATAGCTAACGGAAGTCAAGTACTAGTTCGTGAAAGACTAGAAGGTTGTTTGATTTTGATAGAAGAAAAGAAATTTCTGATTGACTTGATATTGATGGAAATTGGAGGGTTCGATATTGTTGTGGGTATGGATTGGCTAACAATCAATCAGACATAAATTCTATGTGCTAAGAAACTAATTCGGATTCCTATGCCCGACAATGATGGTGTATTCATCTTCGGGGAAAAGAGAAAAGGGGAAGTTCCGTTAATTTCTGTTATAAAGGCACGTAAATGTCTGGTAAAAGGATGTTCATCCTACTTAGCATATGTTCTAGATGTTAAGGCAGAAAAGAGACAAATGGAAGACATAAGGGTGGTACGGGAATTTCCAGATGTATTTCCTGATGATCTTCCAGGTCTACCGTCAGAACGACAAGTAGAGTTTCGCATTGATCTTGTTCCTGGAGCGGCACCGATAGCACGTGCACCATATCGATTAGCGCCAACTGAGATGAAGGAAATGATGTCTCAGCTACAAGAGTTGCTCGACAAGGGTTTTGTAAGGCCGAGTTCTTCGCCTTGGGGAGCTCCAGTTTTATTTGTTAAGAAAAAGGATGGCACTATGAGAATGTGCATCGATTATAGGGAACTGAATAAGGTAACTATTAAGAATAAGTATCCGCTTCCAAGAATCGATGATTTGTTTGATCAACTTCAAGGTGCAGGATGCTTTTCAAAGATTGATCTGAGATCGGGCTATCATCAAGTACGAGTAAGGGATGAAGATATTCCCAAGACGGCGTTCAGAACGAGGTATGGGAATTATGAATTCCTTGTGATGCCATTCGGGTTGACAAATGCTCCTGCCGTGTTCATGGATTTGATGAACAGGGTATGTAGACCATTCTTAGACAAGTCTGTCATCGTGTTCATTGATGACATACTTGTTTATTCGAAGAATGAAGTCGATCATGAATGCCACCTTCGTGAAGTCTTGGAAGTTCTGAGGAAGGAGAAATTGTACGCGAAATTTTCAAAGTGTGAATTTTGGTTAAAAGAGGTACAATTCTTGGCCATGTGATTACTTCGGAAGGAGTCATAAGTAGACCCGACAAAGATAGAAGCAATGACGAACTGGGAATCACCGAAGAGCGCATCAGAAAAAAGGAGTTTCTTGGGTCTAGCCGGTTATTACCGGAGATTTATAAAAGATTTCTCAAAGATTGCTTCTGCCTTGACCATGTTGACTCGGAAGAATGTAAAGTTTACATGGACTGAAAAGCAAGAGTCAACTTTCAGAACCTTACGACAGAAGCTGTGTGAAGCTCCTATTCTTGCACTACCGGAAGGAACGGAAGATTTGGTCGTGTATAGTGACACGTCAAAGATGGGTTTGGGGTGTGTGTTGATGCAACGAGGCAAAGTGATTGCTTACGCATCAAGGCAACTCAAAAAACATGAAAAGAATTACCCCACCCATGATTTAGAACTTGCAGTGGTAGTGTTTGCATTGAAATTGTGGCGACATTCTCTGTATGGAACAAAATGCACTCTCTTCACTGATCATAAGAGCTTGAAGCATGTCTTTGATCAGAAAGAGTTGAACATGAGGCAACGACGTTGGTTAGAACTACTTAAAGACTATGATTGTGAATTGCATTACCATCCCGGTAAAGCAAATGTTGTGGCTGATGCTTTAAGTAGAAAGGAATATAGTGGGTACTTGAAACCAACTAACGTCAGAATTGATGTGACATCAAGTTTGATTGAAAGAATAAAAGCGGCACAAGCGAAAGCTTTATTGGAAGAAATTTTGAAAGATGAAGTCATGATCAAACAACGGTTTCAACTGACTGAAGATAGTCGTGGGGTCAAACTGTTCCAAGGCCGCGTTTGGGTGCCAAAGGTGGGAGGAAATCGGGAGTTAATTCTCGAAGACGCCCACAAGTCTAAATATTCTATACATCCTAGAAGTACTAAAATGTATAGGGATATGAAGCTACATTATTGGTGGCCAACTATGAAGTTAGATGTGGCACAAATTGTAGAAAAGTGTGCGACGTGTTCGTTAGTGAAGGCTGAACATCAAAGGCCCTACGGAAGTCTACAATCTTTGGAGATTCCGGAATGGAAATGGGATAAGATTACCATGGATTTTGTGACGAAGTTACCAAGAACGTCAAAGGGTAACGATACTATATGGGTAATCTTGATCGGTTGACTAAGAGTGCTCACTTCTTAGCAATGAAAGAAGCATCACTGATAGATAAGTTAGCAAAGCTTTATATTTACGAAGTGGTCTCAAGACATGGTATACCCGTGTCTATAGTTTCTGATCGTGATAGCCGGTTTACTTCGAGGTTTTGGCAGTCACTACAAGAAGAACTGGGTACAAGAGTAAATGTAATAACCAGGTATTTTATCTAAATTAAATTTGAAAATTTTATAAGTTTTATGTTAGTGTTTTATGGAGTAAGAAGTTAAGGGATAAGTTTTAATTATTTATTTGAAAGTTTAGAGGTATTTATTGCCAAGTGAGATAAGTTTAAGGTTTGTTTGGTCTTTTATCCAAACCTCTTTAGCCAAAACCGACTTCCTATTTTAAGGATAGGTGTCCATTTTTTTCAATTAAGAGAAAATATCCTAAGTGTTAGTGTGTGTAGTGTGTTCGGTTTAGAGAGAGAGAGAGAAGGAAATCGAGAGAGAGATTAAGGGAAAGAAGAAGGAAGAAATCCAGAGTTTGCTGCTGTGATTTAAGGACCAAACTGATGTAAGCAAGGTAACAAATCCATCCTTGTAAGTGTTTTAATTTTTTAAAAGTGTTCTTGAGTTTGCTAGTTAAGTTTTTAGGTGGGTTTTGTTAAAAAATGGATGTTTTGGGAAATCTAAGCTTAAAAGTACGATTTCTGGGTAAATATTGGACTGAAAGTCGTTTTTGCCGAGCTTATTAAAAAAGACGATGAACAGTAATTTTTCAGGTTTTCGCAACAGTAGGTTGCGAGAAGTGAGGCTTTCGCAACAGTAGGTTGCGAGAAGTGAGGTTTTCGCAACGGTGGGTTGCGAGTTCTGAGGTTTTCGCAACAGTGGGTTGCGAGTTCTTTGGTTTTCGCAACAGTAGGTTGCGAAAAGTGAGGAATTCGCAAGCTGTGGGTTGCGAAAAGTGTTAAAATGCAGATTTATTAATGAGGTGTATTCTTGTTAATTAACTATTTCAGATAGTAAAATTCAAAGATAAAAGTGGAACTTGTTGAAGAGATTTTTGGAGAACTTGGAAAAAGCATACAGGTGAGTTTTATTTTAAAAAAACACTTTTTCAACTAGAATACATATATATGTGATTTATATATATACATGAAATGGATATGTATGGGTGAGAATGTGATACATAATGTGATTATGTGTTGTTATTAAAATGTTTATATACATGATGGTATACTGTAATTATATGAGTATTCTGCGAGAATACAGGGCCGGGATCCGAGGTGCGGACCGGTGTATTGCCGGGTTCCGGTAAGCGGACATGCGTGTTTTCTGTAGATGTTGTACAGCAGAGTAAATTGACTAGTTGGCTTGCAACCACTAGTTTGGCCAATTGTGGAGGAATAAGGGGGAGTGAGTGGATACGAATCGCAAGTCTTGGTTGGTATTTAATTACGTGTGATATATGTGTGTTTGTATAAAAAGGTTTTATTTAATTGGATTCTTGGCAAGTTTCAACTGACAGGGATTTTCTCACTGGACCATTAGGTCTAACCCTCATTTTTCTGTTTTAAAAATATGTATTCCAGGTGGTGGATCGGGTAAGGGCAAGTGAAAGTTTATACCGTGGATATCTCTTGTGAAGACTTTTGTGTTGATGACATAACTATGTTTTGAACCCATGACTTTGTTATTAATCAACATGTATTGTATTCCGCGAAAAATTTGTACTCGTTTATTTTTATGTTACCTAGACTTTGGGACCGAATGTGTTATATATAATGTACCTTTTGATGATATTATGGCATGAATATATGTTATTTGTATATTTGGAAATCGGGGACGTTACAAATGGTACCAGAGCCTTAGTTTAAGAGATTTAGGTATAAATATTCGTACCTAGACTTAAACTGCATGTGAAGTAGGATGTCCCTATTATGATAGAACCTGGGAATTGCTAAGTATAAAAGGTAGAAAGAACATCATGTAAGGTAATTTCGAATTACACTTGGCCAGTGTAATTATGTTTTTACAGGTGCATGTTTGAACTAGAATACCTTGTTATATGGGGTATATGCTAATGTGTATATTAACCTTGTTCAAATCTACAGAATGGCGAGTGGCACTAGACAGAGGATTCGGAGGGGATGAGGGAATCCGGGTGAAGAAAACCCACCGGTAGGAACAGGGGGAAGAGGAGGAGATCGTGGTAGAGGCAGAACTGGAGGTAGAACTGGGGGTGGAACAGGGGGCCGAACCGGGGGAAGAACTCAAGGTACAGAGTTTGTTACGCGAGAAGACCTGATTGCTGAAATGGGAAGGTTACAGGCTAGTATACAAGCAATGATTGAACGAAGTCGAAACAGTGAAGTTGATCCATCAGGTCCGGAACAAGAAGTCGAAATGCCAATCACCCCTATTGTTTTACCAATAACAAAGAAGTGTGATTATAAGATGTTTCTTAGATGCAAACCCCCTATGTATTCAAGAGACCGGGATCCAGTAAAAGCAATGAGGTGGCTGAAGGAAATTGAAGCTATATTCAAGACAAGTAAGTGTGCTGAGGAGGATAGAGTACTGTATGGAACAACAATGTTAAAGGGTGATGCCTTGTATTGGTGGGAGGCTCATATGGAATCCGAAGGCGCAGACATATATTCTACTTTTCCTTGGGAAGAATTTGTTTTAGTTTTCACACAACACTTCTGTCCACAAGCAGCTGTCAGACAACTGGAAGAGGAATTTATGAGTCTGCAACAATGGAATTTGTCAGTAAGGGACTATACCGCAAGGTTCTTAGAGAAATCTCGTTTTGCGGGATATTATGTTGCTACAGAGAAATTGAAGATGGACAGATACATCTATGGGCTCAATTGGAAGGTTAGAAGATTGGTTACTGCAACAAGGCCAGATACCTTTACAGCCGCAGTGGACGTTGCTGAAAATGTGGAACGAGATAACAGAAGAGATGCCAGTGATAGGAGTATGGGGAAAAGAAAATGGGAAGGACCACCTCACGATCCGAAAAAGCCCAGATTTCAGAAGTTCGATAACCGTGCACCTTTCCTACCAATGGAAAGAACTTGTCCGAAGTGCCACCGTGTGCATCAAGGAAACTGTCAGAGTGAATCGCGGGTTTGCTATAGGTGTGGGAAGACCGGGCATGTTTCTAAAGATTGTCGCGTTACGCGGTTTTGCTACACATGTAATTCTCCAGATCATCTTCAGCCACATTGTCCGCAAAGAAAAATACAACAGGGTGGATTATCAGGGAAACCAGTAATTGCCAACCCCGTAATTCCAAGGATAGAACCGCCGAAAGCAAGGGGTCGTACGTTCCAAATGACCGCTAAAGAAGCGGAGGAAACTCCGGATGTGGTTACAGGTACATTTTTCATAAACTCTACACGTGCTAAGGTGTTATTTGATTCTGGTGCAAACCAATCCTTTGTGTCGCCTTCGTTTGCTGCTCACATGCATTTAGAGCCTAAAATGTTAAAACATGCTTTGCTGGTAGACACTGCGAATGATAATCAGGTGTCGGTAAAAGAAGTATTTGATGGCTGTGTGATTGAAATAGAGGGTTATGGTGTACCAATACGATTGTTTCCTTTAGCCTTGATCGAATTTGATGTGGTGGTAGGAATGGATTGGTTAGCTAAGAATCAGGCTAGCATAGTTTGTGATAAGAAGATAATTAATGTTGTTCTACCTGATAAGAGATCAGTGGTGATTTATGGTGATCGTAGCAATCATCAGTCTTGTCTTATTTCTATGATAGAGGCTCGTAAGTGTGTCAGCAAGGGTTACCCGAGTTACTTAGCCTATGTGATAGATAGTAGGCCTGAAAAGAATAGGTTGGAAGATATTCCTATTGTTAGTGAGTTTCCAGAGGTTTTCCCTGAGGATTTGAATAGTTTCCCTCCTGATAGGCAAGTAGAGTTTGGCATAGACCTGATACCTGGAGCCGCTCCTATTGCTCGTGCACCATACCGACTTGCTCCTCCAGAGATGAAAGAGATGATGACGCAACTGCAAGACCTATCCGATAAAGGCTTCATCAGACCTAGCTCTTCGCCGTGGGGTGCGCCAGTGTTGTTTGTGAAAAAGAAAGACAGCTCAATGAGAATGTGTATCGACTACCGGGAATTGAATAAGCGCACGATCAAGAACAAGTATCCGCTTTCTAGAATTGATGATCTCTTCGATCAGTTAGTTGGAGCTTGCTATTTCTCCAAGATTGATCTCAGGTCTGACTACCATCAGTTGAAGGTTAAAGAAGAAGATGTTTTAAAGACTGCTTTTCGTACGAGGTACGGTCACTACGAGTTCTTAGTAATGCCATTTGGATTGACGAACTCTCTGGCCGCTTTTATGGATCTGATGAATCGGGTATGTAGGCCTTATATCGATAAATTTGTAATTGTATTTATCGATGATATACTTATCTATTCCCGATCCAAAGAGGATCACGCACAACATATTCGTTTGATTTTGGAGTTACTGAAGGAAGAAAGGTTATACGCTAAATTCTCAAAGTGTGAGTTCTGGTTGCGGGAAGTTCAGTTTTTGGGGCATGTTGTTTCAGAGAAAGGCATTCAAGTAGATCCGACGAAAGTGGAAGCGATTGAAAGATGGGAACCGCCGAAGACGCCGACGGAAGTACGTAGTTTTCTGGGTTTAGCTGGGTATTACCGAAAGTTTATAAAGGACTTCTCTCGTATTGCTACACCTCTTACTAAGTTGACTCGAAAGAATCTGAAGTTTGAATGGAAAACAGAACAGGATGGAGCATTCAGGATACTGAAGGAGAGACTCTGCAGCGCGCCGATTTTAGCATTGCCAGAAGGTCTAGAAGATTTTGTTGTCTACAGTGATGCTTCTAAACTAGGATTAGGATGTGTACTTATGCAGCGTGGGAAGGTGATTGCGTATGCTTCTCGTCAGTTGAAAGATCATGAACGGCAGTACCCTACACACGATATGGAATTAGCAGCAGTGGTGTTCACGTTGAAGATTTGGAGACATTATCTTTATGGTACCAAATGTCAGATTTTTACTGATCACAAGAGTCTCCAACATCTTTTCGACCAGAAAGAATTGAATATGAGGCAAAGGAGATGGCTGGAATTGGTGAATGATTACGATTGTGAAATTCTCTATCATCCGGGAAAGGCGAATGTGGTGGCCGATTGGTCGTCAGGAAAGGAGTGGAACAATAAGAGTTATTTCGATAAGGGCTGAACTTCTACCAAGTATCTTTGAAGAATTGCAAAAGTGTCAAATAGAAGCGTTTCAAGAAGAACATCTGAAGTCAGAACGATTAGTGGGGTTGTCAGAATTACTAGAAAAAGATGATCGCGGGTTGTTGTGTTTGGGGAGCAGAATTTGGGTGCCTCGTTTGGGTGGGTTACGCGATCGTGTACTACAGGAAGCTCATAAATCTCGTTTCTCTATTCATCCAGGTACGAATAAGATGTATAGAGATTTGAAACAATTTTATTGGTGGCCAGGGATTAAGAGAAGTGTTGCTAAGCATGTGGAAGATTGTAATACGTGCAAGAAGGTAAAGATTGAACATCAAAGGCCGTTTGGTCAGTTGCAGCGATTGGAAATACCGATGTAGAAATGGGAGCAGATTACTACGGACTTCATCACTAAGCTACCAAGGACTTCGAAGGGATTTGATTCTATTTGGGTAATTGTTGACAGATTGACGAAGTCTGCTCATTTCTTACCAATAAAGGAAACTGATTCGATGGAACGCTTAGCCAAATTATATATTGATGAAATAGTAACTCGACATGGGGTTCCAATCTCGATTATTTCTGATCGGGATAGTCGTTTTACTTCGAGATTTTGGAGAAGCTTTCAAAGGGAGATGGGGACGCAGATAAAGTTAAGTACAGCATACCATCCTCAAACCGACGGTCAGAGTGAAAGAATAATCCAGACTTTAGAAGATATGCTCTGGGCTTGTATAGTTGATTTTGGGGGATCGTGGGATAAACATCTACCGTTGATCGAATTTGCCTACAACAACAGTTATCATTCCAGCATTCAAGCGGCACCGTTTGAAGTATTGTATGGTAGAAAATGTCGAACGCCTCTGTGTTGGAATGAAGTGGGAGAGAAACAATTAGCGGGACCAGAAATAGTCCAGCTAACCGCGGATAAGGTTACTCAGATCCGAGAACGTTTGAAAGTGGCTCAAGACAGACAGAAAAGCTACGCAGATCGACGCCGGAAACCGTTAGAGTTTCAAGTTGGGGATTTCGTGATGTTGAAAGTCTCGCCTTGGAAAGGAGTCATTAGATTTGGAAGGCAAGTTAAACTTAGCCCGAGGTATATTGGACCGTTTGCAATTACAGAAAGAATTGGTGAAGTAGCTTACCGATTGGATCTACCGATAGAGTTAAGCCGTATCCACAACGCGTTTCATGTATCGAACTTTCGGAAATGTTTGGTTACGCCAGATCAGGCTGTCTCTCTACCAGATATTCAAGTTGATGAAAGGTTGAACTACGTGGAAGAACCGGAAGCCATAGTTGATCACAAAGTTAAAGTGTTGCGGAACAAAGAGATCAGGCAAGTGAAAGTTCTGTGGAAACATCATAAAGGTCAGGATGCGACATGGGAATCGGAGTAGGAGATGAGAGCCAAATACCCTCATCTTTTCGCTTGACTGAATTCCGGGACGGAATTCTTTTAAGGGGGAGATGTTGTAATAACCAGGTATTTTATCTAAATTAAATTTGAAAATTTTATAAGTTTTATGTTAGTGTTTTATGGAGTAAGAAGTTAAGGGATAAGTTTTAATTATTTATTTGAAAGTTTAGAGTTATTTATTGCCAAGTGAGATAAGTTTAAGGTTTGTTTGGTCTTTTATCCAAACCTCTTTAGCCAAAACCGACTTCCTATTTTAAGGATAGGTGTCCATTTTTTTCAATTAAGAGAAAATATCCTAAGTGTTAGTGTGTGTAGTGTGTTCGGTTTAGAGAGAGAGAAGGAAATCGAGAGAGAGATTAAGGGAAAGAAGAAGGAAGAAATCCAGAGTTTGCCGCTGTGATTTAAGGACCAAACTGATGTAAGCAAGGTAACAAATCCATCCTTGTAAGTGTTTTAATTTCTTAAAAGTGTTCTTGAGTTTGCTAGTTAAGTTTTTAGGTGGGTTTTGTTAAAAAATGGATGTTTTGGGAAATCTAAGCTTAAAAGTACGATTTCTGGGTAAATATTGGACTGAAAGTCGTTTTTGCTGAGCTTATTAAAAAAGACGATGAACAGTAAATTTTCAGGTTTTCGCAACAGTAGGTTGCGAGAAGTGAGGCTTTCGCAACAGTAGGTTGCGAGAAGTGAGGTTTTCGCAACAGTGGGTTGCGAGTTCTGAGGTTTTCGCAACAGTGGGTTGCGAGTTCTTTGGTTTTCGCAACAGTAGGTTGCGAAAAGTGAGGAATTCGCAAGCTGTGGGTTGCGAAAAGTGTTAAAATGCAGATTTATTAATGGGGTGTATTCTTGTTAATTAACTATTTCAGATAGTAAAATTCAAAGATAAAAGTGGAACTTGTTGAAGAGATTTTTGGAGAACTTGGAAAAAGCATACAGGTGAGTTTTATTTAAAAAAACACTTTTTCAACTGGAATACATATATATGTGATTTATATATATATACATGAAATGGATATGTATGGGTGAGAATGTGATACATAATGTGATTATGTGTTGTTATTAAAATGTTTATATACATGATGGTATACTGTAATTA
This sequence comes from Saussurea involucrata, assembly GCA_033807775.1. NCBI lineage: Eukaryota > Viridiplantae > Streptophyta > Magnoliopsida > Asterales > Asteraceae > Saussurea > Saussurea involucrata. The sequence continues at coordinate 40,064,329 of CM066325.1, forward strand.
TATGAGTATTCTGCGAGAATACGGGGCCGGGATCCGAGGTGCGGACCGGTGTATTGCCGGGTTCCGGTAAGCGGACAGGCGTGTTTACTGTAGATGTTGTATATCAGAGTAAATTGACTAGTTGGCTTGCAACCACTAGTTTGGCCAATTGTGGAGGAATAAGGGGGAGTGAGTGGATACGAATCGCAAGTCTTGGTTGGTATTTAATTACGTGTGATATATGTGTGTTTGTATAAAAAGGTTTTATTTAATTGGATTCTTGGCAAGTTTCAACTGACAGGGATTTTCTCACTGGACCATTAGGTCTAACCCTCATTTTTCTGTTTTAAAAATATGTATTCCAGGTGGTGGATCGGGTAAGGGCAAGTGAAAGTTTATACCGTGGATATCTCTTGTGAAGACTTTTGTGTTGATGACATAACTATGTTTTGAACCCATGACTTTGTTATTAATCAACCTGTATTGTATTCCGCGAAAAATTTGTACTCGTTTATTTTTATGTTACCTAGACTTTGGGACCGAATGTGTTATATATAATGTACCTTTTGATGATATTATGGCATGAATATATGTTATTTGTATATTTGGAAATCGGGGACGTTACAGTAAATTTGAGCACTGCGTACCATCCACAAACGAACGGGCAAAGTGAAAGAACCATTCAGACTCTAGAAGATATGCTCAGGTCATGTGTGTTAGACTTTGGAGGTAACTGGGATACGTATTTACCTTTGGTAGAGTTTGCGTATAACAATAGTTATCATTCCAGTATTGGAAGAGCACCTTTTGAAGCTCTGTATGGATGGAAATGTTGAACTCGAGTATGTTGGTTAGAAGCTGGAGAAAAACAATTTGCTGGTCCTGAACTTGTTCAACAAACGGCTGATAAAGTGAAAGAGATTCGGAAGCACATGAAAGCGGCTCAAGATCGACAGAAGAGTTACACCGATCCGAAAAAGAAGGCCGAAAGAGTTCTAAGTTGGGGAGCGTGTGATGCTTAAGGTATCCCTGTGGAAAGGTGTGATAAGGTTTGGTAAACGTGGAAAGTTGAGTCCTCGTTTTCTAGGACCTTTCACCATAACTAAGAAAGTTGGACTTCAAGCTTATCAGTTGGATCTTCCACCAGAATTGGAAGGAATCCACAATACCTTTCATGTATGCTATCTTCGGAAATGTTTAGCCGAAGAGAATGATGTAATTCCACTTACTGAAGTAAGAGTGGATGAGAAGAGTCGCTGTGTGGAGAAACCAAAAGCGATTTTAGAAAGATCGATTAAGAAGCTACGACATAAGGATGTGGTTACGTTAAAAGTACAATGGAAACATCACATAGGTGCTAACGTGACGTTAGAAGCGGAAGAGGATATGACGATTAGATATCCTCATTTGTTTACCTAACTTTGATTTCGGGGACAAAATCATTCTCAAGTTGGGGAGATTTGTAACACCTCGAATTTCCATTATATTTTATTTAATATAAATGGGGTCTAAGTGTATTTGAGTTTATGCTTTTGCATTTTTTGTAAAATACTTAATTCAAAGGGGTTAAAATTCAAGTGACCAAAGTTTAAAGTTAATTATGGAAATTTGGAACTTGAGGGTATGTTTGATAATTCTTGAAAGTTGGGTTAGATAAGGTGAGGAAGTCTGAAATTGAGCAAATATCTCAATTATCAGATCTTGGAGTCGGTCTAGAGCAAAACAGAGAGAAAGAGAAAGAAGAAAAAAAAGCAAACTGAAATTTTGGTAAGAAATTCAAGGGATTCTGCAATTTGATTCCAGTTTGTGAGTAAATATCTACAAATTAATCTGATTTCATCTAGGTACAGCTTGATTGTAATATTGGATTTGGAGTTTGAATTGTGCAGAAGAAGTGGGTTTAAAGTTCAGGTGAGTTCATTCACTCTTTTTGTTTAAATCCTTGTTTTCTGTCAAATTAAGTATTAAGATGATTGTATAAATTGTTTTGGGGCTGAATGAATGTGTTTAAAATAAGCTGGATGGAACAAACATGGGTCTGGATGGAATTTTAGTGTGCAGGCCGAAGTTATCGGACAAAATGATAAGTGTTCGATAGTTTTATCAGTGGTGTCCGATAGTGAATTATCCGGTAACCCCTGCTCGAAGTGTCCGGACGTGCCATAACATCCGGGTAAGTTTTATTTCATGTAGTGTCCGGTAAGGGATAAGTCCCCGGAAGTACCCGGTACTCGCTATTTCCGGATTCGTTGTTATCCGGATAGTTTTGAGTTTTCGGTTACTTTCGTGTCCGGATAGTAGGTGTTACCCGAGAAGTTTTGGGTTTACGGTAATTTTCATTGTCCGGATAGTATATGTTATCCGGGAAGTTTGGGGTCTCCGGTAACTTTTGAGTTTCCGGTAACCAGTACATTTTGGGATAAATTCTGTTAGGGAATGATTATGATTAATTGGAAGTTATCCTAGCCGTATGATATGCATGGTAGTATGTTGGGTCGATACAAACTTATACTAGGAAGTGTAATGGATCCATAGGCACTAATTTTGTATGAACACGTGGAATAAGCGTGGATTAATCGTAATTCCCGTGTGTTTGATAAACGTGGAATAGGCGTGGACTAATCGTAATTTCCGTTTATGTGAAACGAGGAATAGGCGTGGACTAATCGTAATTCCCATTTCATTTTGAGATGTGAAATCGTGGGATAGGCGTGGACTAATCGTAATTCCCGATTTCTATAGGAAGGAAAGAGATAGGCATGGCTTAATTGTAATCTCTACTTCCTCTCCAAGAAATAGGCATGGACTAAATGTAATTTCTTGGATAAGAGCAATGATCTAGAATCCGTGGAGATTCGTAGTGGGCTCTTGTACATGATATTATGATTGACTTAGTGTTTGTTATATTCATGGAATCGGGTATGATCCCGTCATCTCAAGGTGTTTATACGTATGGTAAGAATGATGGTAAACCAGGTTTGTCATACGCCTTGTTTACATTGAATTCTTAAATTTATAAAGCTTTATTTTAAAATTGGATGTTCTCACTAGGCGTAAGCCTAATTGTTTTAAATCCAATTTTCTTACCAGGTACTAGCATGGGACGGGATAAACAAGGATGAGTGTCGAGGAGTCCCAGAGTTACGCTTTTGGAGCTAGATTGGAGAATTTAGTAGAACAAGGATCATTGTTAGAGATATTAAAGACAATCAGTCTAATATGATATTATTAGTTATGATTTAGATTAGTTGGTTGTTTACGATAGATCAGTTGTATATAATAACCTTGTCTTAAATCCTCCATTTTGTATGGAAGTTATGGGAAGAAATTGTTATGAATCTAGTTTATCAAAGGTTTAAATTCACTATGATTTTAGGGTGTTACAAGGCCCAACACACTTAAGGGCTAACTACAAGGCATTACCTCAAGTGGCATAGATTATAGTGCCTACCTCCAAGGTGGCACCACAAAACTAAAACATCCTAGTGCCTAACTGGAAAGTTCATCCACCAATACCATAGCAAAAAGGAATATTCGTTTAATCCAAATAAGAGTGTGCATTTCACAACTTGTAATAACCAAAAATCCAACATTTCGAATAACATAAACAATAAGCCCAAACGGGTCCCAATACATCACGGTTTACAGAGTTACAAAATTTGGCAGCGGAACATCAACTACCACAATCGAGTATTTGACTACACAAAAAAAACTAAATAAGTAGCAGTCTACGGTGCTCTACTCCTGGTGTCTTCGTCTCTACCTTCAAGCCTTCTCCTTTCCTTTGGAAGAAGTTCCACTAACACGGTTCCTTGAAAATGGTTTTGGTTTTGAAAGCGAGGGTTAGACCATGAGGTCTAGTGAGTTCCCTCTCAGAAATATTTCAAACAATATCATCAAAATAACTGTTTATAAACTTCAAAACAACCAATACATTTATAATCATCTTCATATAGGGGCATTTGCACAGTGGTCTTCCACATCCGCCACCTTTAGGCGACGATCACGATCGGGGCCCCCAGTAGATCCCCATGGCCATGCCATACCCGTGTGCACGAGAAACAGATTCAAGGCACACGACTCACCACAACTCCCAAGAGTCTGAAAGACTTAAGGTACAACTCAACCGCCACTGTGCAACCCGACTCCCACATAGGCATATAGAACTAAGCTATAAATAACTCAGTAGTGCATGCATCTTAGACAACAGTTCATAGCATGCAATTATAAAGATTTCCAAAACAGGTTGTTCATACGATTTATTAATATTTAAAAGCAAAGCATGTATGTACTCGTACCATATTTAGTAATGATCAAAACGTTTAACACATACTCCATGTAAAAAGGCGTAAGGGAACTCACCTGATCAACGAGATGGAGTACCACGCGTCTCACTTCTGAGCTACCCGAACCGCACCTAAGCAAAACAAAAAGTTCGACATCAGGCTACAAAGTCCGGATAACACCATCCAGATTTCCTCTCTTGTCCGGATACCCACTGTCCGGAGATTATCCAGAAAACCTTTCCCGGAAATCTTACCCGAAAAACCATTTACCGGAAACCTTATCCGGAAAACCTTTTACCGGAAACCTTATCCGGAAAACCCTAGTTTGTCCAAACCAGGCGATGTCCGGATACTATGAACTGCAAAACCCCAAAACTTCCTAAATCGATTAGAATAGGCGATTAAGTCCAAAACTGAGTTAGATACTTGTTTGGGTTCTAATCTCCTACTTAAAACACTCTCATTTACACTCATTAGGCCTCTAATCGGTCCAAAATCAAGAACTTCAATAAATTTTTTGCAACAAGTAACCCAGTGAGAACTATAATGTTCCTCCAAATTGCAACCCAAATCATTGTAGAAAACGATAAACAATAACCAAAACAAAGGGAGAGAATCGAAGTTTACCTTATGAAGGCTCCTAAGCCGATTTCTCGATTTTGCTCTTCTCCACACTTCTCGATTTCAGCCGCAATAATGAAACAATGATCTCTTCTTAGGGATTGCTTCCCTTTTATATCTTTCAAAAACATATCCCTTTGGTCCCTTTCTTTACTGGTTTCACGATTTAGCCACCATTCCCATTAATTTAATAAAAATCGGAATCCAGTTGTAACATCCCACATATCCAAAAGTACATATAATCATATATTTCATTACATGCTTACAACAAAGTACTTCATATTTCACATTTGGTCCCATCTAAAGTCTGAACATAAAAATTCAATACAACTCGATCCACTTTAAGTTACATAGTAATAACAATAAAATTATAAATACAAAAGCATCCATAGTATCATGTTGATCATCTTCTCATAAGCTAGTCAACCGGTACTCTATTTACTTGTTCTTACTGGAACCATCACCTGGAATACATAATTTTTGAAACAGAAAATGAGGGTTAGACCTAAGGGTCTAGTGAGTAAATCCCTGACATTTGTAAATCATTAAAAATTCATTTACATAAATCACTCTTCGTATAAATACACATACATCACACGTAAATTAATACCAACTAAGATTTATACATTATGCCTGTCTCATTCCACCTTATCCCTCCACCAATGGCCAATATCAATTGGTTGCGAGCCAATTTATCACACCGGTCCAAAGCCCGGCCACGTATTATATTTTCATATAATACTCACGTAATCATAATATCTCAATATATTATAATCACCCACGTATGACATATTCATACACTTTATCAAACATTCGTTATTCACATAATGCATTCCAGTAAAATACTCTTTAAAGAAAAACTCACCTGATATGTTTATCACAAAAGTCTTCCCAAGTTAATATCACGTATGTCGATCCTTCACAGAATCTGAAATCATATAAAATACCAAATATCTCTTTTAAAACTAAACTTACGAAATCCTCGACTCAAGTCGCAACCCACTAAATAGTAAATTAAAATCGCAATGAATAGTACCAAGTCGCAACCATCTACTGCGACTTCACCCCGAAATCGCAACCCACTATTGCGACTTCAATCCTAAGTCGCAATCAACTACTGCGATTCCAAACCCAAATCGCAATCAACTACTGCGATTCCAAGCCAAGTCGCAAACGACCATTGCGACTTCATAACCAAGTCGCAACCAACCATTGCGACTTCGATGAATGTCGCAGTCGTCCATTGCGACTTCGATGAATGTCGCAGTCGTCCATTGCGACTTCGATGAATGTCTCAGTCCACTGTTCATCCTAAAACCCAGATTTTTGCAGCTTTATACTATGCATGTTACTGATAATTTGCAGATATGTTTAAGACTAATAACATAACCTAACCATAAGCTCAGATTCCTCAAAACACCCTTTATTTTAACCAAAACCCACCTAAAACTTATCTTGCAAACTCAAGAACACTTTTAAGAATTAAAACACTTACAAATATGAATTGTGCAGAATTGTTACCTTGATTTCTTCAGTTGTTTTAGTAATTCCAGCAGCAATTCTAAGCTTTCCTTCTTCCTCTTCTTAATTTCTTCTTCGATTTCCTTCTCTCTCTCTCTCTAAACCAAACTTTCACACACACGACACACTTAGATAAGCTTTCTTCTTTCAAGAAGATGCCACCTCCAGCCTCTAAGCTGGAATATGGCGGTGGTGGCAATTGGTTTGGCAAAAATTACCTAACAAACCCCATACTTAACCCAATTTGCAAGATTTACCCCCAAATTTCCAAATTAAAGTTGAAACTTATCCCTTGACTCCTAACTCCATAAAATACTAAAATAAATACTTATAAAATTTCTCAAATTTAAATTAGATAAAATACCTGGTTATTACACCAGTCATTACAACAGTCCCCACTTTAAAAGAATTCCGTCCCCGGAATTCCTTGGTCGAATAGATGCGAGTACTTGTCCCTCATCTCGGTCTCCACTTCCCAAGTCGCTTCCCGACCCTTGTGAAAACGCCTCTGAACTTTCACGAGGCTGATCTCCTTGTTTCTCAATTTCCTTACCTTACGATCAAATATAGCTTCGAGCTCTTCAACGAATTTCAACTTTTCGTCCACTTGCACATCTCGCACTGACACCCTTTTATCCACCCCAGCCAAACATTTCCTTATGTTGGAGACGTGAAACATATCGTGGATGCGTTGCAACTCGGCGGGTAAGTCCAACCTATACACCACTTCCCCAACCCTTTCAACAATCTCAAACGGCCTAATATAGCGTGGGCTTAACTTACCCCTCTTCCCGAAACGTATCACCCCTTTCCACGGTGATATCTTTAACATACGTGATCCCGGATTGGAACTCGATGTTGTTCCATCTCTTATCTGCATAACTCTTCTGACGATCACGTGCTACTTTCAACCTTTCCCGCACTTGGACTATCTTATCCGCGGTCATTTGCACGATCTCAGGTCCTGCCAGTTGTTTTTCCCCAACTTCATTCCAACACAAAGGTGTCCGACACTTTCTACCATACATTACTTCGTAAGGAGCTGCCTTGATGCTCGTATGGTACCTATTGTTGTAGGCAAACTCGACCAGAGGTAAGTGGCTCTCCCACGACCCCTGAAAATCTATGGCACAAGGTGTTTGGGCAAAATTTCACCAGTCTCGACCACGACCAAGGTAAGGAAAACACTTATTTTACTTCCCCATAGTAAGGTAAAATTATAGTACTTTGTCCCTTGGTTAAAAGTCAAATCGTATGTTATCTACCTCACGACACTCGACCACGATGTCGCCTAGTTCTCACCACCGTCGCATAAGACCATGCGACCTCGACCAACTAATGTTCATTATGACTGTTACGTTTGTTCAGTGTTTAATGCAGGAGTCAACGTCATTAATGACCAACGACTACAACCAGTAAAGGGCCATTAACAGCATTAAAAGACAACGTCCGTTACGACAGTTACGTAAAGCATTCAAGAAATCCATCAAAGCACCCGAAGACTACAAATATAGAGTTCCATCACCATTGAAAGACACATTGCACCGCATCCAAGAATCACACTGCGTACGCAAGGACATCGAAGAACAACGCATAACACTCTTAGAACTCTCTCTCGAAGAATCGCTCTCGACGCACGACATTCGCACACGACACGTTATTTTACACACGACTCACATTGTTTTTACATTCGAAACACTTGTTACTTTACATTTCGAAGTCTTTCCTTCATTTGTATTGTAATCTCTGTACGATCGACACCTGAAACATAAGAACATCGCCCCTGTTTGGCGACCATAGTGCAGCGACGACTTTCACAGTCGTCCGCGGGTTTTTTCCTCGTTGAGGTTTTTCCCGCGTCACCAAATTCTCTGTCTCATTTACATTTTTTATCTTAATCGCACGCTTTGTCGAGAGATTCTTTTCTTTAGTTGTTAAGCACCACAATCAACCTCAAGTTGTACTTGTGTGCGATTTTTGGCATTAACAGTTTGGCGCCCACAGTGGGGCCCCATCTAGAGAAAATCTTCGACAAATGTGCGTCCTACTAACGGTTTCTTGTAGTCTCCTCTGTTTTCTGTTTCAAGAAAATGGCAGCTCCTGGAAATCAAGAGCATGTCATCGCCCAGATGTATCAGGAGTTGGAGGTCGCGGGAAATCAAATCAATGCCATGGCCGAGCAGAGTCGAAGAGCAGCTGAGGAGATCGCGCGGCTGAGGAATCCCTTTGGATCCCAGAATGGTCCTAGGCCATTCGTTCAGAATCCAGGCCAAGGATCGTTCGGCCAGAATGGTCCTAGACAATTCGCGCATAATCCAGGTCCAGGGTCGGGTCCGTTCGCTCAGAATCAGCATCCGGGTCCGTTCGCTCAGAATCAGCATCTAGGTCCGTTCATGCAGAACTAGCAGCCGGGGCCATTCAACCCAAATCCGCAGTTCGGGACGATTCCTCTTCAGCATATAAGGCCACCGCCCAAGCAGAATGGATCGCAGCCGTTGCAGAATGGATCGCAGCCGATTCAGAATGGATCACATCCATTTCAGAATGGGTCACAGCTGTATTTTGTCCCTTTCAATGGGGAAGCCAATGGCTCGTCGCACGGCAATGACACCAGTTCAGGAGTCAATCCGCAGACAGGTGCGAATCCTGATCCTAATGACCCCGTCGCCCAACGGCTGAAAATGTTAGAAGATCAGAACGAGAGTGTCCTGTCTTTGCTCGCCAAGCTACCCGGGGCAGCCGTGCCCGTCGATGTCGAGCCTCGATCAGGATTTCAGGTGTCACCCTTCATCGATGAAATTGCGACCGTCGAGGTCCCGAAGAAATACAACGTCCCTGCCTTCACGCCCAAGTATTCAGGAGTGACCGATCCGACAGAGCACGTCGCGCAATATAAGCAACTCATGTGGACGATCTCGATCCCACACATGTACCAAGAAGTATGCATGTGCAAGAGTTTTGGAGCAACCCTCACTGGTCCCGCCCTCCAATGGTTGATCAACCTCAAACCCAAATCCATCGGGTTGTTCGCTGAGTTGGTCAATCAATTCTCTCAGCAGTTCGCCAACAGTCGCAAGATGGAGAAGCAGACCAGTGACCTATATTATGTCGTACAGAAGACCAATGAGTCTATTCGAAGCTACTTCAATAGGTTAAATGCAGAGATGATTAGTGTCCGCAACTGTGACATCAAGACCGCAATCGAAGCTTATAAGCGTGGTCTGGACGACAGTTCGGGTTTGTACACTGATCTAACCAAGTATCCTCCGAAGAATTTTGAGGATGTCCGAGCTCGAACCCTAGCATATATGAGGGTAGAAGACGACATTGCCTTTCGTCAAAAGCATACCGACAACAAGAGGTCGTTAGGTGTGAAGAAGCCAGAGTTCAAGACAAAGGCAATTCCCAAAGTAGAGCCCGTGCGCCAGATTTCGAACGTCCGGTTCAAGATAAAAGCAGAGGCCAAGACTGCGGCCAAACTTCCTCAGTACCCCAAGATATCCTCTTATGGATTCAAAGGGTCCACTAAGGACTTGGTCGAAGCTCTGAAGACTGCCCAAGTAACCATCCGGTGGCCAAAAAAGTCCGATCAGGACGACGCCAAGAAAGATAAGTAAAAGTGGTGCGACTTCCATGTCGACCATGGTCACACGACATATGATTGCATAGCTCTCAAAAAGGAGTTAGCATATCATGTCCCAAAAGGAAATCTCAAAGATATCGTCGTTGCTCCAACTAGCGACGATCGACCGCCAACCCCCGAGCATGCGAAGGTCGTCAATTGCATCACTAGTTGTTCCGACGTGTGTGGTCTGACGTACTCCGCAGCTAAGCGTCACGCCAGCTAAGCGTCACGCCAGTCAAGCATCTGGAACTAGAAGCTATGAAGATTGTGTTCGATCAAGATGACCTCGACGACTCCAATCAGAAACATCATGACGGGTTGATCATTCAAATCACGATTGGCAATTGTTTAACCCGACGAGTCTTGATCGATGGGGGCAGTTCAGCAAACGTCATTTTCCTTGACACCGTCAAGGCCATGGGAATCGATCGCTCGGAAATCACTCGACGTTCGACAACCTTGGTCGGTTTCAACGGAGAAGCAACGAGCACCTATGGAGAGATCATCCTGCCGGTCTATGCCAGAGGAATCAACAAGCAGACTAAGTTCAGTGTCATCGATTGTTCGTCGGCCTATAACATCATCTTAGGTCGACCGTGGGTCCATGAAATGAAAACCATCCCCTCGACGTATCATCAGACCCTGAAATTCCCTACGCCGTGGGGAATCCAAGAAATCAAAAGTGAGCCGAAAGTCGCCCGTGACTGCTATAAGACCACCCTGAAGCCGCGAAAATAAGCTGTTTGACAGTCACAGGTCAAAGAAATCGTCCTAGATAAAGGCAAACTTGACCATAAGGTCTCGACAAATACGTCTCTCTATCTCTGATCTTATAGACAAACTAATGCCATTTTTACAGGAATATGCCGACTATTCTGCCCTGTCGCACGAAAACACGGTCGACATAGACATTGATGTTAATCCTCAAAAACTCAGTGTCGATCCGTCATTTAAAACCTATTTTTTCCTGGAAAAAATAGGATAGTAAATGACGGGGGGCAAATCCCCCATCAAGTAAAAAAGAATCTGAGAAGGTACGTTTTCTAAATTCTTTTCTCTTCTTTCATACGATTTTTTATCACAAGCGACTACTAACTTAAACATCGGAGGGTCGTTGGTTAGCCAACGACCAACCATTGATAGTATTATACCGCAAGATCGCACGTCATGAGTCCATCGCATGACTCTCGCAAGATTGTATAGCATAAGTATTCAAGCCAAAGTACATGATTTGACGTATGATCTAAATTCATCGTACAGTTTAATTATACAAACGACATGCAATCTAAGTGTTCTTAGAAGCATCTCATATATGCTTTGAACATACGATTGTTTACACGACTTGAATTTTAAATTGATGTTTATCAATTAAGAAGCCTTTGTTGCACGTATCTATGGTTATATACGATTTACAAGTGTTTTCTTACGATCGACATTATACTCGATGATTGCTTGTAATAAACAGTGGAAAATCTCACGATCAAAAGAAATTTCATTGAAATACGATTACAGGAACTCGACCACCAACGGTCGATCGGTAAAAACAAACACAAAGAATTTTTTAAATTTGAGGAGGGACATCAGTCGCATCCTTGCCCAAGGCCTCGCCTTGAAGACCCTCGCCTACTACCTCCTCCTCGACGTCCTTCTCATCATCCGAATCGAGGTCTCTCTCAGACCCGACGCCCTTCAAGTAGACGTCAAGCTCCTCTGACGCCGAGGCAAGGGGATCCTTCCCCAACAGATGTCGCCTCATTATTGCTGCCATGGCAGTCAGACGAGCTATGGCAAAAACAGACTTACCCGTGTCTTTAAGATCCTGCACCTCTTTCTCCAGTTCCGCCACTCGAGACTTGGAATCCTCAGCTTCCTTTACGGTCTTAGCCAAATATTCTCTAACCTTGTCCATCTCCTCCCTCTGATCAGCGATCATGGACATGGACTGCGTCAGACGATGGTTGACATTATCCTTGGCACGACCGACAACCTCTATTGTTTCAGGGCATCGCCAAGACGTGTTGACATAGTCTTTTCATGCTCTACGACAGCATTTGCCCTAGCCATCGCCGCATTCCCCCTCTCATGGGCAGCGGATACCAGATCCTTGATCTTCGTCGTCTCGGCACGTAAGGCCAAAGAAGCTTGGAACGCCTGTAGAAACATAAAACAAGCAATGTTAATAAGCGTACGACAACGTAAACACCGACAAAATAAAATAAGGTCTTGAAAGAAAGACTTGCCATGAACGCCAATCCGGCAACATGGGCTCCCGTCTCCTCGATAGGAAACCCCTCAAAACGCTCCCTGAAAGACGGGAGCAGATATTTCCCCAGATGAGGAAAGAGATTCGTCCCGTCTAGGACATTCTCGATCATAAAGTCCGACGGCAATGTAAAATTAACCGTCGTGACCTTAGCCCCTCCCGTCAGGTGATCCTTGCCCCTGCCGCCTGACAAAGGGCCCGACGTGGCAGGCGGGGACTTCGCTGTTTCCGCCGGAGGCGCAGAACTAAGAGGTGTCGCAACATTCAATCTAGGAGACGTCCTCCTAGGCGATGCGACCTTCGCCTTTTCGGGTGTAACGACTCTCGACGAGTCATCAACCCCTAGAGACGATTCCCTCGGGATCATCGTCCTCGTTTTCTTGGGAACTTCAGGACCTGCAGACAAGGTTCTTTGTCTCCTTTCTGTGCCCTTCCGGGCAAGCTCGAGCTCGGCTGCTCTTTTAGCAGAGACAGTCGGCACCTTCGGTTGAGACTCTCCTGGAAACCAGAAAAAGGAAGAAATGTTATAAGAGAAGAAGATTCGACAGAAAGAAAAATGAAAGTACACTTACCAGTCATCTCTCTTTTTTCTTTCGACTCCGCTTCTTCCTCTTCCTCCTCCTCCTCACGTTTCTCCCCCCGGTTCTCTCCTAAGTATACCAAATCTTCGTCGTCGTCCACCAAGTGTCGTACGACAAACGACCGTTCTGCGGCACTAAACTCTAAAAACGCGTCAATCTTTGCCTGAGAGTTGGCGTAAGGCTTCACGTCCTTGAATCTTATGGTTGTTGACATGTAAAAAGCAAGTTAAAGATCAAGCAAAAAACGCGGACGACATACGACAATGAAATTTCAAAGCTCACCCGACGTATTCCAGCCAGTCCTAATCCAATCACTCTCGGAGTCGAGGGTCGACTTACGCACAAATACGTACTGAGTCTTCCATTTACGATCGTTCACAGCGGTCTTTAGGACCAAAACGCGATCGCCTTTAAGCCTAGAGTACAAACTACAGCGATGACATCCGTCCTTCTTGGCTTGATAAGCCAAAAGGAGGTCACGTACATTCATGGGCGATTCCCATTTTTTAGTGAGGCGCTCGATCACTTGTACGACTCGCCAAAACTGGGGCATTAGCAGACTTGGTGCTAAGTCGAATTCTAGCATAAAAGCCTTAGCTAAAGGAGAGTAGGGCCATTCGAAACCTATCTTAAAAGGGTATTCGTATATCACGATATACCCCTCGGGACATTCATTTGATCGGATCTGACCTACGCAGATCAATTCGACCCACGCAGGGATTTTTGCTAAACTTCTAAGGTCATCAAGGTCTGATTGTTCTTGAATTGTGCTTTCGGGGTCCATCGACATTTCTAAACCAGATTTAAGAAAGCAAAGAAATCGTACCTTATATATATAAGCGCTCTAGACCTCGAAAATCCTAACTGAGTCGAAGATTCTTGCAGAATTAGAAAAGATCGGACGAAGAATAGCAAAGAAATCAAGAAGAAATCTCTTGGTAAAACCGTTTGAAATCGTAAACGAAAATAAACCCATAGTGGCTTCTATTTATGTAAACGATCGTGTCAGATCGAGTCCCTCGATGGTCGACACGCGCCCCTGTCTTTTCGAATAACTAAACAAATCGTCGACACCTGTCTGGGACAGCTGCTAAGCATCATCGTGCGTCAGCGTGACGTCACGACTTTACCCTCTTTTCGACTTCCCTCTATAGTTTGAATTAAACCGATTCGGTCCCAAGACAACCAAGGTAACTTTCGACACGTGTCATAACCTCGAACCTCCGGCAAGCAAAATTTAAAAAACTTCTTTTTTGCCACTCCACTTTTTCAAATTTTGGGGGCAAACTGTTTGGGCAAACTTTCACCAGCCTCGACCACGACCAAGGTAAGGAAAACACTTATTTTACTTCCCCATAGTAAGGTAAAATTATAGTACTTTGTCCCTTGGTTAAAAGTCAAATCGTATGTTATCTACCTCACGACACTCGACCACGATGTTGCCTAGTTCTCACGACCGTCGCATAAGACCATGCGACCTCGACCAACTAACGTTCATTATGACTGTTACGTTTGTTCAGTGTTTAATGCAGGAGTCAACGTCATTAATGACCAACGACTACAACCAGTAAAGGGCCATTAACAGCATTAAAAGACAACGTCCGTTACGACAGTTACGTAAAGCATTCAAGAAATCCATCAAAGCACCCGAAGACTACAAATATAGAGTTCCATCACCATTGAAAGACACATTGCACCGCATCCAAGAATCACACTGCGTACGCAAGGACATCGAAGAACAACGCACAACACTCTCAGAACTCTCTCTCGAAGAATCGCTCTCGACGCACGACATTCGCACACGACGCGTTATTTTACACACGACTCACATTGTTTTTACATTCGAAATACTTGTTACTTTACATTTTGAAGTCTTTCCTTCATTTGTATTGTAATCTCTGTACTATCGACACCTGAAACATAAGGACATCGCCCCTGTTTGGCGACCATAGTGCAGCGACGACTTCCAAAGTCGTCCGCGGGTTTTTTCCTCGTTGAGGTTTTTCCCGCATCACCAAATTCTCTGTCTCATTTACATTTTTTATCTTAATCGCACACTTTGCCGAGAGATTCTTTTATTTAGTTGTTAATCTCCACAATCAAACTCAAGTTGTACTTGTGTGTGATTTTTGGCATTAACACAAGCCCTCAGCATATCTTCCAAGGTCTTAATCGTCCGCTCACTCTGACCATCCGTCTGGGGATGGTAAGCGGTACTCATTTTAAGTCGTGATACCATTTCTCTTTGGAAACTTCTCCAAAACGTCGACGTGAAACGGCTATCCCGATCCGATACGATTGACGACGGTACTCAATGATGCATCACTATTTCGTCAATATAGAGTTTAGCTAGCTTTTCCAACGAACAATCTTTCTTTATCGGCAGGAAGTGCACTGATTTAGTAAGTCAGTCCACTATTACCCAGATAGTATCGTTCCCCTTCGGAGATCTCGGCAATCCGATTATGAAGTCCATTGTGATCTGATCCCATTTCCATATCGAAATGTCTAATGGTTGAAGTTTCCCATACGGACGCTGGTGCTCCACCTTCACTCGCAGACACGTCCCACATCTTTCCACAAAATACGCTATATCCTTCTTCATACCCGATCACCAATAGTTTTGCCGCAAATCTCCAGACATCTTATTCGTCCCCGGATGGATGGAATACTTCGACCTATGCGCCTCTTCCAGAATAGCCTTTCTAATCTCACCCAACTTCGGTACCCAGATCCTCCCGTTGAAACACTTTAGTCCACGACTATCCTCCATTAAGGAGGTCGCATTACCCACAATTCGTTCCCCTTTAATGTTTTCTGGAGTCAATGCTTCTAATTGCCACTTGTAACGACCCGGATTTCCAAACAAGCATCAAGTAACATACATTGCATAACATCGTTACATAACAAGATACATCATATAACAAATACGGTCCCTTTAGTCTTTACAATCCAAAATAGGGTATTTCATTACAAACTTTTCGCTAACTAAATACATGATATCTGATAACGAGGTTATAACTACAAAACACATTTTAATATTCATGACATAAGTCTTCACAAAAGCTATCCCCTGACTATCCTTGTCATTTGCTCTTACCTGATCCACGCCCTGGAATACATATTTTAAAACAAAATGAGGGTTAGACCTAGAGGTCTAAGTGAGAAAACCCCTGTTAGTTTTAAAACCATTTGCACAACCATCATATACATAACACAAATACAAATACCAGTTATGACTCATGCATCATATACTTTTCTGTCTCATTCTCTTGGCCATATTAATTGGTTGCAAGCCAACTAATAAATTAACTCCGTTGTACGACAATTACAGCCAACACCGCTGTACGAATATTACAGCCAACACCACCGGTCCTAAGCCCGGCCAACGTATTCTCGTATAGTGTAATGCTCATGTAAATACAATATCTCAATATATTATATTTCAAACATAAACACATAATCACACCATCTATCACATTCCCAATCCACACATATATGTATTCCAGTTTAAAAACGTTTTAAAGTAAAACTCACATGTTTGCCTATCAAAACGCTTCCAACCCTTTCTCAAAAACAGTTCAGCTTTCACCCCAAATCCACAGAATCTGAAACAATTAGATACAAGTATTCTTTACCATATAGAACACATAAGACTTACTAAAGTTAAAGGCTCTAGATAACTCTATCCTCAAATGTTACCCCCAAACCCGAACTTAAGTCGAGTTCACAGTATATTCAATCCTCATTCTTTCCCTATCCAAGAGTCAACAAAACACAGGCTACTTGATACTCAAAAGTATCTGAATTCTCAAAAATGACCAAACAACTAAAGTATCCGGATACTGCAAAACTATCCTGACAATCCTAACCAATCCGGACAACACATCTTCCCGGACAGCATAAACAATCCGGATAACATGACGTTTCCGGATAACATGACGTTTCCGGACAACACCACAATCCGGACGATATCCGGAAACCAAGGTAACCTGGATACCACCCGGTATCTTATTTTATCCGGAAACTATTAAAAAGAGAGACTTACCCGGATAATCGATTCGTCCGGATACCTGCAAGGAAGAACTACCGGACACTAACAACAAAACTACCGGACACTATCAACATTATCCGGAAACCTCTGTCGGTTTGTTCAAAATTTACCCAGAATCGACTGAAATTGCTACCAGCTACGAAATCAACTATTCTAATCCGATAGGAACCATCTAATAGCAATTACAAACATAAATTACAAAGCAACATACCTCAATTTCACTTCCAAAGGCACCAATTTGAATCCCTAGCTTTATATTTCTTCTTTCTCTCTTTGTCTAAAAAACACACACTTACACACACTGAATTTCTGCTTTTATGAAAATATCTGGACTCAAAATGGTAATATCAAACCAACTTTACCATTTAAACCCTAACCTATTCAATAATGACACAAACACCCTTTAAACTTATAAATTCACCTAAACTTACCTTAAACTTCTATTGTAAAGTTAATTAAAATTTAACGGACATAGACTTTAACTAACGAACTTACACGGGGTATTACACCACTTCTTTATGTCGTCTAACATGTTAAACGTCACTTCGGCCCTTATGCTGCGTTTGGTACACTGGACAGGACAGGATAGAACAAAACAAAACAGGTTCCACTGTCAAATGAAGAAAGCATATTAAACTGAAGCATAATAATCTGAAAACAGTCAAATGAAGAAAGCATATCTCGATTGGTGGAAACAAAGTAAACCAAAGTTGAAACAATCTGAATTGATTAAATCCTTCAAATGAAATATACTGAAATTTTAAAGCCCCACCTGAGAAGAGAGGAGAACGAGTGAGGCAGAGCATAGAACCGCTCTGCGGCGGAGGAGGGAGGCCGGAGTGGTTATCAGATTAATTTTATGAAGTCTGATAGGATTAAATTGTTATTTGTTATTGGAAAGAGATAAAGTGATGATTTTTATTATAATAATAAGATTAAATTGTTGTATAAGAACATCAAGAAGTCGACCGTTTTAGTAAATATGCTCATTTCATTGGCCTCAAGCACCCCTTTGACGCTCAATCAGTAGCCGACGTTTTTGTTAAGGAAATCGTCAAGTTACATGGAATTCCTCAATCTATAGTTTCTGACCGAGATAAGGTATTTATGAGCGGGTTTTGGAAGGAGCTATTTAAGTTGCAAGGCTCTAAGCTGAGTTTTAGCACTGCTTACCACCCACAGTCGGACGGTCAAACTGAAGTGGTCAACAAATGCTTGGAACAGTACCTACGGTGTTGGGTGTCGGACATGCCAAAACTGTGGAGTAAGTGGTTGGCATGGGCAGAATTATCCTATCATACATCTCTCAAATGATCTCCTTTTAAGGTGCTCTATGGGAGGGATCCTCCCCCATTGCTGCGTTACAAACCAACAGCTTCGAATTTGCAATCTGTGGAACAAGAATTAATGACTCGAGATGAGATATGGGATGAAGCTAGAATGCATCTCTTGAAAGCCCAGTGCAAAATGAAACCAAACACTTTCGAAAATTCGATACGTGAAAGGCGTTGTGTATACGGCTTAATTCTGGCGGGAGATCTAACCGGTAAGCTACTTCCCCGATTCTTTCTGTAATTGCAAACGGTCCAATGTACCTCGGACTAAGTTTACCTTGCTTTCCAAATCGAATGACTCTTTTCCAAGGTGAGACTTTCAGCATTACAAAATCTCCAACTTGAAACTCTAGCGGTTTTCGGCGTCGGTCAACGTAACTTTTCTGTCTGTCTTGAGCCACCTTCAATCGTTCCCGAATCTGAGTAATCTTATCCGCGGTTAACTGAACTATATCTGGTCCCGCTAACTGTTTCTCTCCCACTTCATTCCAACACAGAGGCGTTCGGCATTTTCTACCATACATAACTTCAAACGGTGCCGCTTGTATGCTGGAATGATAACTGTTGTTGTAGGCAAATTCGATCAACGGCAAATGCTTATCCCACGATCCCCCAAAATCAACAATGCAGGCCCGTAACATATCTTCTAAAGTCTGGATTGTTCGTTCACTCTGACCATCGGTTTGAGGATGATATCCTGTACTTAGTTTTATTTGCGTTCCCATTTCCTTTTGAAAACTCCTCCATAATCTTGAAGTAAAACGACTATCCCGATCAGAAATAATCGAGATTGGAACTCCATGTCGAGTTACTATTTCGTCGATGTACAACTTGGCTAACTTTTCCAACGAATAAGTTTCTTTTATTGGCAGGAAGTGAGCAGACTTCGTCAATCTGTCAACAATCACCCAAATGGCATCGAATCCCTTCGGAGTCCTTGGTAACTTCGTGATGAAATCCATAGTAATCTGCTCCCATTTCCACATAGGTATTTCTAACCGTTGCAACTGACCAAACGACTTTTGATGTTCAATCTTTACCTTCTTACAAGTAGTACAACCTTCCACATGTTGAGCAATGCTTCTTTTTATTCCCGGCAACCAATAAAATTGTTTTAAATCTTTATACATCTTATTCGTACCTGGATGAATAGAGAAACGAGATTGATGAGCTTCTTGTAGTACTCGATCACGTAAATCACCCAAACGAGGCACCCATATTCTGTTTCCCAGACACAGTAACCCACGATCATCTTTTACGAGTGATGCTGATATCCCCACTAACCGTTCTGATTTCAAATGTTCTTCTTGAAAAGCTTCCACTTGACACTTCTTTAATTCATCAAAGATGTTAGGTAGAAGTTCAGCTCGTAGTGCAATGGCTTTTATTGTTCCACTTCTTTCTTGACGACTCAGTGCATCAACTACCACATTCGCCTTTCCTGGATGATAAAGAATTTCACAGTCATAATCATTCACCAGCTCTAGCCATCTTATTTGCCTCATATTCAATTCCCGCTGATGGAAAAGATGTTGGAGACTCTTATGATCGGTAAAAATTTGACATTTAGAACCGTAGAGATAGTGTCTCCAATTCTTTAGCGCGAACACAACTGCTGCAAGTTCCATGTCGTGTGTAGGATACTGCCGTTCATGATCCTTTAGTTGACGAGAAGCATAAGCGATGACCTTCCCACGCTGCATTAGTACACAACCCAATCCCAGTTTGGAAGCATCACTGTAAACAACAAAATCATCGGAACCTTCAGGTAATGCTAGTATCGGCGCGCTACAGAGTTTCTCTTTCAAAATTCGGAATGCTTCATCCTGTTCTGCCTTCCATTCGAACTTTAGATTCTTTCGGGTCAGCTTAGTGAGAGGCGTAGCGATACGAGAAGAATCTTTTATAAACTTTCGATAGTAACCGGCTAAACCCATAAAACTTCGTACTTCGGTTGGCGTCTTCGGCGGTTCCCACTTCTCAATTGCCTCTACTTTCATCGGATCAACTTGAATACCTTTCTCGGAAACTACATGTCCGAGAAACTGAACTTCCCGTAGCCAGAATTCACATTTTGAAAATTTAGCATACAACTTTTCTTTCTTCAGCAATTCCAGAATCAAACGAAGATGTTGTGCGTGATCCTCTTTGGATCGGGAATAGATAAGGATATCATCGATAAATACAATAACAAATTTATCGAGATATGGCTTACATACCCGATTCATTAGATCCATAAAAGCAGCTGGAGCATTCGCCAGTCCGAACGGTATTACTAAAAACTCATAATGACCGTACCTTGTGCGAAAAGCAGTTTTCAGAACGTCTTCTTCTTTAACCTTCAGTTGGTGATAACCGGATCTTAGATCAATCTTGGAGAAATAGCAAGCTCCAACCAATTGGTCGAAGAGGTCATCAATTCTGGGAAGCGGGTACTTGTTCTTGATCGTGCGCTTATTCAATTCTCGGTAATCAATACACATTCTCATCGAACCATCCTTCTTTTTCACAAACAATACTGGTGCACCCCATGGCGAAGAACTGGGTCTGATGAAACCTTTATCGGATAGGTCTTGTAGTTGTGCCATCATTTCTTTCATCTCTGGAGGTGCCATACGATACAGTGCACGGGCTACCAGAGCGGCTCCAGGAATCAGATCTATACCAAACTCTACTTGTCTAAGGGGAGGAAGACTATTCAAGTCTTCGGGGGAAACTTCTGGAAATTCACTGACAACAGGAATATCTTCCAACTTATTCTTTTCTGGCTTAATATCTATCACATAAGCTAAGTAACTCGGGTAACCTTT
Organism: Saussurea involucrata; assembly: GCA_033807775.1. Taxonomy (NCBI): domain Eukaryota; kingdom Viridiplantae; phylum Streptophyta; class Magnoliopsida; order Asterales; family Asteraceae; genus Saussurea; species Saussurea involucrata. The sequence continues at coordinate 40,085,403 of CM066325.1, forward strand.
GCTAACACACTTACGAGCTTTTAACATAGATATAAGGCAAGACTGATAAATTCTACGATCACCATAAATCACTACCGGTCCCCTCTCAGGTAAGACAACATTGATCAACTTCTTATCACAAACTATGTTAGCCTGATTCTCGGCTAACCAATCCATCCCCACTACTACATCAAACTCAATCAAGGCTATAGGAAATAATTGAATAGGTACTCCACACCCCTCTATATTTATCACACAACTATCAAAAACCTCTTTAACGGATACTTGATTATCATTTGCAGTATCTACCATTAAAGCATGATCTAACACTTTAGGCTTTAAATGCATATAAGCAGCAAATGAAGGAGACACAAATGGTCGGTTTGCACCTGAGTCAAATAGCACTTTAGCACGTGTAGAGTTTATTAAAAATGTACCTGTAACCACATCCGGAGTTTCCTCCGCTTCTTGTGCTGTCATCTGAAATGCACGGCCCCTGGCTCTTGGTTGCTCTGGCCTTTGTACTACTGGTCTAACACCCGCTGGTCTCCCCGATGTACCCCCTTGCTGTACTCTTCCCTTCAGACAATTAGACTGAATGTGATCCGGAGAATTACATGAAAAACAAAACCGCGTTACTCGACAGTCTTTAGCAACATGTCCGGTCTTCCCACACCTATAACAAACCCGAGGATCAACTTGACAATTTCCTTGGTGGATACGGTTGTATTTCGAACAAGGTCTTTCCGCTGGTCGGAAAGGCGGACGGTTATCAAACCTTTGAAACCTGGACTTCTTTGGATCATATTGTGGTCCTTCCCACTTCCTTTTTCCCATACCTTTATCACTAGCGTTTCTCCCTTTATCCTGTTCCACGGTTTCCGCGACGTCTACTGCGGCTGAGAAGGTTTCTGGTCCTTTAGCAATCACCAGGCTTCTAACTTCTGAATTCAACCCAAAGATAAACCTCTCAATCTTCATTGCCTCCGTGGCAACGTAGTATTCGGCAAAACGAGACTTTTCCAGAAAACGAGCGGTGTAGTCTCGAACTGATAAATTCTCTTGCTACAAGTTCATAAACTCCCCTTCCAATTGTTTAACTGCTGCTTGGGGACAAAACTGTTTCCTGAAAACTATAACGAATTCTTCCCAAGAGAAAGTAGAATATATGTCAGATCCTCCAGAAGAAATAAGAGCTTCCCACCAGTATAGAGCATCGGCTTTTAGCATTGCAGTCCCATATAGTACTCTATCCTCTTCGGCACACTTACTAGTTTTGAAGATATCTTCTATTTCTTTCAGCCACCTCATAGCTTTCACTGGTTCCCTTTCTCCTGAGTAGGTCGGAGGTTTACAACTTAGGAACATTTTATAATCACACTTCTTCGTCACTGGTAAGACAGTAGGTGTAATAGGCATCTCGTCTTCATGAGTAGGATCTGGTATTTCTGTTTCAGTATTATGAGTTCGGTTGAACATAGCTTGGATATTTGCCTGTAATCTTCCCATTTCAGCCGCTAAGTCGTCTCTCGTAACAAATTCTGCACCTCGCGGTTGAACTCTGCCGCCTGTTCTGCCTCTACCTCTTTCTCCCCCTCTTCCCCTTGTCCCAACTGTTGGATTCGTTCTATTAGGATTTCCTCATCCCTCTCGATTCGTTTGTCGAGTACCACTTGCCATTCTGTAGATTCAAACAAGGTTAATATACACATAAGCACATACCCCATATAACAAGGTATTTCAGTTCAAACATGTACCTGTAAGGTCATAATTACACTGGCCAGGTGTAATCTGAAATTACCTTACATGATGTTCCTTCTACCTTTTTATATTTAACATCCCAAGGTTCTACAATAATAGGGACATCCTACTTCACATGCAGTTTAAGTCTAGGTACAAATACGAATACCTAAATCCCTTAAACTAATGCTCTGATACCATCTGTAACGACCCGGATTCCCAAACAAGCATCAAGTAACATACATTGCATAACATCGTTACATAACAAGATACATCATATAACAAATACGGTCCCTTTAGTCTTTACAATCCAAAATAGGGTATTTCATTACAAACCTTTCGCTAACTAAATACATGATATCTGATAACGAGGTTATAACTACAAAACACATTTTAATCTTCATGACATAAGTCTTCACAAAAGCTATCCCCTGACTATCCTTGTCATTGGATCTTACCTGATCCACGCCCTGGAATACATATTTTAAAACAAAATGAGGGTTAGACCTAGAGGTCTAAGTGAGAAAATCCCTGTTAGTTTTAAAACCATTTGCACAACCATCATATACATAACACAAATACAAATACCAGTTATGACTCATGCATCATATACTTTCCTGTCTCATTCTCTTGGCCATATTAATTGGTTGCAAGCCAACTAATAAATTAACTCCGCTGTACGACAATTACAGCCAACACCGCTGTACGAATATTACAGCCAACACCACCAGTCCTAAGCCCGGCCAACGTATTCTCGTATAGTGTAATGCTCATGTAAATACAATATCTCAATATATTATATTTCAAACATAAACACATAATCACACCATCTATCACATTCCCAATCCACACATATATGTATTCCAGTTTAAAAACGTTTTAAAGTAAAACTCACATGTTTGCCTATCAAAACGCTTCCAATCCTTTCTCAAAAACAGTTCAGCTTTCACCCCAAATCCACAGAATCTGAAACAATTAGATACAAGTATTCTTTACCATATAGAACACATAAGACTTACTAAAGTTAAAGGCTCTAGATAACTCTATCCTCAAATGTTACCCCCAAACCCGAACTTAAGTCGAGTTCACAGTATATTCAATCCTCATTCTTTCCCTATCCAAGAGTCAACAAAACACAGGCTACTTGATACTCAAAAGTATCTGAATTCTCAAAAATGACCAAACAACTAAAGTATCCGGATACTGCAGAACTATCCTGACAATCCTAACCAATCCGGACAACACATCTCCCCGGACAGCATAAACAATCCGGATAACATGACGTTTCCGGATAACATGACGTTTCCGGACAACACCACAATCCGGACGATATCCGGAAACCAAGGTAACCTGGATACCACCCGGTATCTTATTTTATCCGGAAACTATTAAAAAGAGAGACTTACCCGGATAATCGATTCGTCCGGATACCTGCAAGGAAGAACTACCGGACACTAACAACAAAACTACCGGACACTATCAACATTATCCGGAAACCTCTGTCGGTTTGTTCAAAATTTACCCAGAATCGACTGAAATTGCTACCAGCTACGAAATCAACTATTCTAATCCGATAGGAACCATCTAATAGCAATTACAAACATAAATTACAAAGCAACATACCTCAATTTCACTTCCAAAGGCACCAATTTGAATCCCTGGCTTTATATTTCTTCTTTCTCTCTTTGTCTCAAAAACACACACTTACACACACTGAATTTCTGCTTTTATGAAAATATCTGGACTCAAAATGGTAATATCAAACCAACTTTACCATTTAAACCCTAACCTATTCAATAATGACCCAAACACCCTTTAAACTTATAAATTCACCTAAACTTACCTTAAACTTCTATTGTAAAGTTAATTAAAATTTAACGGACATAGACTTTAACTAACGAACTTACACGGGGTATTACACCACTTCTTTATGTCGTCTAACATGTTAAACGTCACTTCGGCCCTTATGCTGCGTTTGGTACACTGGACAGGACATGATAGAACAAAACAAAACAGGTTCCACTGTCAAATGAAGAAAGCATATTAAACTGAAGCATAATAATCTGAAAACAGTCAAATAAAGAAAGCATATCTCGATTGGTGGAAACAAAGTAAACCAAAGTTGAAACAATCTGAATTGATTAAATCCTTCAAATGAAATATACTGAAATCTGAAAGCCCCACCTGAGAAGAGAGGAGAACGAGTGAGGCAGAGCATAGAACTGCTCTGCGACGGAGGAGGGAGGCTGGAGTGGTTATCAGATTAATTTTATGAAGTCTGATAGGATTAAATTGTTATTTGTTATTGGAAAGAGATAAAGTGATGATTTTTATTATAATAATAAGATTAAATTGTTGCATAAGAACATCAAGAAGTCGACCGTTTTAGTAAATATGCTCATTTCATCGGCCTCAAGCACCCCTTTGACGCTCAATCAGTAGCCGACGTTTTTGTTAAGGAAATCATCAGGTTACATGGAATTCCTCAATCTATAGTTTCTGACCGAGATAAGGTATTTATGAGCGGGTTTTGGAATGAGCTATTTAAGTTGCAAGGCTCTAAGCTGAGTTTTAGCACTGCTTACCACCCACAGTCGGACGGTCAAACTGAAGTGGTCAACAAATGCTTGGAACAGTACCTACGGTGTTGGGTGTCGGACATGCCAAAACTGTGGAGTAAGTGGTTGGCATGGGCAAAATTATCCTATCATACGTCTCTCAAATGCTCTCCTTTTAAGGTGCTCTATGGGAGGGATCCTCCCCCATTGCTGCGTTACAAACCAACAGCTTCGAATTTGCAATCTGTGGAACAAGAATTAATGACTCGAGATGAGATATGGGATGAAGCTAGAATGCATCTCTTGAAAGCCCAGTGCAAAATGAAACAACAAAAAGACCTCCATCGTAAAGAAGTTGTATTTGAGGTTGGAGATTGTGTTTTTTTGAAATTGAGGCCCTATCGTGTGAAGTCTTTGGTTAAGGGGAATAATCCGAAGCTATTAGCCAGATTCTACGACCCTTATAGAATTACAAAAAAATAGGAATGGTGGCTTATAGATTAGCATTACCGGATGGAGTAAAGATCCATCCTGTCTTTCACGTGTCTTAATTAAGACATGCAGTGGGGAGTTGTGTGTCTGCTAAAGACATTCCTGCACAAATTTCAGACGATATGGTGTTTCAGGCAGAACTGGAGGACTTGTTAGATGTGTGTGTACTGCCAAATGGAGATCCGGGTCAGTTGGAGGTCTTAGTCAAATGGAAGGGCCTATAAGATTTCGAATCGTCGTGGGAATTATTAGACCCCTTGTTGCAGCAATATCCTGATAAGCACCTTGAGGACAAGGTGCTTTCTTTAGGGGGAAGTATTGGTATACCACCGTTAAGATTTACATATAAAAGAAAGGGTAAATAGGTTGGGCTAATTTTTGTCTTAATGTTTACTGTTTAGAATAAGGCCCAGGTGTGTTTTGGGCTTTTACTTTTCCAATAATGAGCGGAAACCTCTTTTTGTTGGGAGGGGAGCGTATTCGGTTAGTCATTCAATTTTTGTGTCAATTGTAATCTGAGCAATTGCTCTAGGAGAGACCATGGCCTCTCGAATGCCATTGGAGTGATTTTGTTTCCCTTAATTCAATACAAGCCAGCCATTCAACCCTAGTGTATAACACAATGACCATAACGGCAATCAGGGGCGGATGCAGAGGGTAGAAGGTGGGGCCATGGGGGGAAAGGACCTAAGTGAAAAATCCAAAAACCAATTTTTATAGGTTAAAAACAATTCTTTTTGAAATTTCTACCATAGCTTCCCCTACTGATTTTTCGTATGGGACCCCAGCAACCAAACAATTATCTCGAAATCAACAAAAAATCAAAAAATGATCGCGAAATCAACCATAAAAACCGAAAAGGTACCTCAAAATCGCTAAAAACACTTACAATTCCCTTGAAATCAACGAAGAAAACTTTAAAATCCCTCGAAATAGTGGAATTAAGTTAAAAATATATTGGACGACTTTGCAAGCCTTTAAGCTATCTTAAAGGTGCCCCCACCAGGAAAAAATCCTAGATTCGCCACTGACGGCAATCAATATATTAGGGCTATCTTTCACAACCTAGAATGCAACCCCCCCCCCCCCCCCCAAGAAAGATTCAACCATCAGTACGTATGTGAGGTTTTGATAAGTTTTGTGGAACAACCATGACAATGTATAAACTATAAAGGAACTGAAAGTAATCATTTATCCATCTAAAACAATAATATCTATGTTTTTTAGTGAAGTATATATACAATATTATCTATGTTAATAGGTTTACCGTCTAAAGCAATACTATCTATGTTGGCCAAGTAGTAATTAATCTCAGTCCATTTCTCTTGTTAGCTGTTCTTCCGTGTGTCCTTAAGAATTAAGATGCGTATTTGAACAATTAAATTGAAGCATAATAATCTGAAAACAGTCAAATGAAGAAAGCATATCTCGATTGGTGGAAACAATCTGAATTGATTAATTCCTTCAAATGAAATATACTGAAATTTGAAAGCCCCACCTGAGAAGAGAGGAGAGCGAGTGAGGCAGAGCATAGAACCTCTCTACGGCAGAGGGGGGAGGCCGGAGTGGTTATCGGATTAATTCTATGAAGCATGATAGGATTAAATTGTTATTTGTTATTGGAAAGAGATAAAGTGATGATTTTTATTATAATAATAAGATAAATTGTTGTATAAGAACATCAAGTGGTCGTGCCGGAGTGGTTATCGGGCATGACTAGAAATCATGTGGGCTCTGCCCGCGCAGGTTCGAATCCTGCCGACCACGATTTTTTCTATTTCTCTTGTAAACTAAATTATAGATTTAGTCCCTATAGTTTTGGTATTTTTATGGATTTTGTCCCTAAATTTTCATTTATAGCATAAAAAACATGGTTTATGTTTTTTGTTGGATTTGTCTTTTTACCTAATATCAATTATTCTCTAGGGTAAATTTGTCCTTTTGTCATATCCCACATTTTAAAGGGTTTTTCTTTTGCAAATAACACCCTATATCCTTCTCCATATTATCTCTGCTTCTCTCAACCCTAGGTCGTTTTTTTACAAAGAACATGTATGAGATTTCTTCTTCCTACGTTTTCTTCTTTATCATTGTATTGATGCACCGCAACTTACTTCGTCCTTCTTCCCCTCTAGCTCGTGATACCGAATTCCACCCCCAACTTGTGGTGTTCTCCTTTCCCTCTAGTGTCTCCCTAGTTTCGGCACCATTGTTTAAGATAGCCACAAGATGATTTACGATTTGGTTTTGAGCTTAAACAAGGTTTTTGATTTTAGGGTTTGTATCACATAAGTGTTGTTTATGTAACAACCCAAATTCCATAAAAAGTATTCTCAACATTACAACCAAAATCGGCCCCAAAGTATACAAATTACATCAATTCTAACTCTAGGTACACAACGGATAAACACCTTCACAACTGAGATGGTACAGGAAGCCCGACGGTGAACTACTAGCCTCCACTAGACTATACCTCTTCTACAGCGTCGCCTCTTTCCATCTTCTTCAGATGAAACCCCAAACAAAACTCTTACCTGAAAATGGTTTTAGTTTTGGAAAAGCGAGGGTTAGACCATGAGGTCTAGTGAATTCCCTCTCGAAAATAGTTTAACAAACCACATTTAGCATTATACAAACCTCCATAAAGGCCCATCAAAGTCATTTCTACCAATCAGCATCACTTGGGTATTTGCACAGTGTTAATAGCCACCCATCACCTCACCGTGATGTCCGCAATCAGGCCCCCAGTAGATGCCCATGGTCCCTAGTAGATGACAGTCCCGTGTGCACATGAAACGGATTCAAGGCACTCATCACAACTAAACTCTCAAGGGATGTAAACGATCCCAAGGTACACTAATCCCACTGTGCAACCCGACTCCAAATCAATATACCACTTAATAAAGAACATGTAAACAACTTGCATGCATTAATAAACATTTACACATCATATAATAATAAAGGGTTTCAAAGTGTTTAATCATGCCATCATGCTCAATACCATATTCAGTTATGAAAACTTTAGCAAAACATTTCATTTGCACAAAAGAGTTAAGGGAACTCACCTGAGCTTTAGCAAATCGAAACACGCCTTGAAACACACTTTAGCTCAAACCGAACACCTGAATTGGACGTCATAAGAATGATGTTAAACCATCTAATTACATCCCAAAACATCTCTACTAAGTCCCTAAAGCAACCCCCTAATCGACGTCTCGATTCTAGACACGAAAAACGAAGCAAACCGAAGAAGGCGCGTAAACAGAGACTTGCGCCACTTACCACGTGGCTTCAAAATCGATAGTTTTTGATACCCAAACCTTTAGGAACCAAAAACCAACATCCAAAACACATTTTACCCACCAAAGTCCATCCATTGATTCATGATTTCAAACCCCCAAAACTCTAAAACCCAACCATTGCCTTTCATATAGATTACCATGAAAAATGATGAGGTTTCTCAATGGTTTAACCAAAACTCATGAGGAATCAATCCCAAACTCTTTTGCCTTCTTTCTTATGGATTAAAACTCAATTATCAAGTGGATTATCAAATCCCCAAGCCATAAGCTAGTCTAGCCAAACATAGAGAAGAAAAAGAAGAATAAGAAGAATGAGAGATCATACCTTGGAGATGATGACTCAAATCATTTGTTGCAACTTTTTCCACCACACTTCCAATTAGGGTTCTCCTCCTCTCTCAATTTCTTCTCTCAAATCGTATGAACCAAATGAAAGGGTTTAGGGTTTTACCCCTTCTTATTCCTTCAATGTTAGCTTTAGGTCCCCAATGCTCACAAATTGCAAATTAGTCCCTAACTTCCAAAGATTCATATTTTGTGGACATGAGGTGTTACAATACCTCCCCCTCAAAAGAATTCCGTCCTCGGAATTCCATTGCCGAACAAATGCGGGTATTTGGAATTAGCTTCTGATTCCAAATCTCGCATTGTCTACTAACTCTTAAGGAGTTGCAATTGCACTCCCACAAGACCAACTTCTTTGCCTCTCAACTTCTCGACTTTCCAGTCCAATGATCGTTTCCGACACTACAACAAAATCCAACTCCTCATCCATTCGCATTGTTTGCAAAGGTAACACCGTACCGAAATTCCAACCAACACTCTCCAAAATAGAGACGTGAAACACACCATGAATGTTCCATAACTTCACCGAGTACATTTAATTCATACATTATCTCTCCAATTATTTCGATAATTGCCACTGATCCAATAAAACGTGGTCCAACTTCACTTTCCTCACGAAACGCACTACTCCGTTCTTTGGGGATGTCTTCCGCATCCAGCTATCCCCCGACTTGAGATTCAAAATACTCATGTTTCTCAATCTAATCAACTTAATTCCAATAAATTACCTAGACATTCCTGATCAAAATCAACAACGTACAATATCTTCCATAATCGCCCCACGATTATCCACGACATTCTTATGTCGGTAAATTGCAAAATATGAATACTTGTAATCTCCTCGATCAACTATATCAAACGCACCAAGTATCGACCGCTTTGTCCACGCCTGGACTCACGATTTTAAAACGCGTCTAATTTAAGGGCTTCACGCGCCAATTTAGTTCTCTAACAACACTTCCCCGACCAAAGAATAACCACTCAATTCGCCACCATAACACAAAGGCATCCTTGGATCGTCACTTTGAATTCACAATCATGAGTTCCTTTATCGGACAACATTCTCTTCAAAAATTTGCATCCCTCCAATATAGCGTACGTCTGACACCAATAGCCCTTCACTCCTCTGAAACCCCACACCCTAATGTTAGCCAATCCAGCTGAATTATTCCCACATCAACCAACACACCATTACCCGCTTTGCAAGCATAATTATAAGAATAAAGCTTTCACAATCTAACATCTGAATGATCCACCCACAATTTTGAAATAAATTCCAACTTTACTTGTCCTACAAGGAAGAGCGGCCACGCTCACACAAAACTGTTCCAAATAATCTAACATTCGAAGCCAAGTTCACTCGAAACATTTTTCTCCAACGATACTAAGACTAATCTAATGGTCTTTCATCTAGAGTACTACATTCGACCACATATTTCTACTTCTTCTCGAAAACACAAAATATTTGTTTTTCAAAGATCGGCTCACTATTAGGTGCAAGCTTTAGACCAATCGCACAAAATAAGTTTCCCACACTTGAACCATAACATATACCCTGATCCTTTTTATCATACCCTAGCTAAGAGTTCATATGCATGCCAATGACATAGCTTTAGATATTGCTCCACGTTTTCGGTGTCATTTACCAATCTTCCTACTTTCGGTTTACCCACTTACTCAGACATACTGTCTTCACCTCTTTACGCTAGCATGAAACATCGTCCACCCAACAACACCTACTCCATTTTCCGACCATTTCAAGTGTGCCGATAGTACGTTTACATTATTATGCCTAACCAAACGGTTGCCACAAATCTCACCCGAGATGACCAGTCAGTCATCCTTCAAACAACACCCAATGCTCGAAAGCACCACAGGTTTTCCTGTTCCCCAACAGAGTTAATCTACTCACCATAATTTCTTTATACACCAGGAATATTTCAACCTTCCCAAAGAATTTTAAATCTACAACACTGCACCCCAAACTAATCGAATATGGCATTCTCATTGATATCCACTCGAAAATAGATGAACTCGCCCAATATTCAAAAGAACCATGAAGAATACATGCTCTTCTTTAAGGTAATCACCAATTACCACTCAATCTTTTGTTCTCAAAAAATAAAAGCACAATACCGCCTACAAATCCATACACTTCAATTAAGCATACTTGTCATCCTTGATTACCTCCCACAAATCTCCAAACCAGGATTCACGCCTAAACTTATCCCACATTACCACACAAGTCCACCACCCAACATAGCGACAACTCATTATCACAACAAGGACTTACACAACTCCCTTAGCATGAAATGCCACCAACTTGCCCACACAACTATCACGTTGCAACAATTTCTTCACGATCCCCTTTTTACACATAACAGATACCGCCTTTTTCATGCCAATCAAAACACCAATATATATGAAGTAAAGTCATTTCATAACTTTGTCTTTCTTGAGTCTAGATGAACCACAAAAATCATGATCATCTAATTTACTCAAACAAGTTCTCGTTTCTTGTCGAATCATTGCGATCTATGTCTGTTATGCTAAACACTTCACGCATATATGAATAATCAAAACCTCATAAGAAATCACCTATCCACACTGGTGATCTTCCGTTGGCCCAACGTCATGGCAATATACACCTTTCCCCAAACGGCCTATTACATCCACACACAACAAAGTTATTTCTCAAGTTTCAATCTCCTGGAAATGCCTTCAACTTGGGATATTTCAAACAGTCGCAGACTTCAATATCAATAGAAAACATGATGATGTTTCCATAATATCCCCGACAAACCAGGATTCCCAACGGAACCCACTTCATCTAATGCATCATAACCAACTTTATACCCCACCATTCTCACTTGAGGAAAACACAAGACTCTCTTAGCGCAAAATCTAATTACAAGACCACCTCAATACTCAGGCTCAGAGCCGATAACATTTCATCAAGTACGTACACCACTTATTAACCTGCTACCATCAGAAGCACTTCGACAACTTCGAACTTCACCCCGAACATAACCATTCTCAATTACCCAAACAAGAGTCTAAACTACAATCATACTAACATTTCCGAATTCATTGCCCGAGACTCTCGGTATTAACCGTCCTCCTCTAACGGAAACACCAAAATCGTAACTCGACCATATACTGCTCAACCGACAATTTCAACTCCCGGGGCCTTTCCTTATCCTCAATTAGAATATCCTCCCCGACCTAGCGAGTTCATAGCCTTCATGCATGATGACACAACGATTGAAATCATTTTGCACATTTGAAAATTCAATAGATACAATATCACGAAACAAACTTGAGTATGTATGATACAACACTACTCAAGTTGAATAGTAAAACACAGCGACCTTAAGAATCGCTCACATGCGACCCCACGATAAATCACAACTTTGTCCAACCAAATCGATGTTGGCACAACATGATGTATCCAATGAAACTTTTTCAATATGACTAGAAAAGTTCTGAACGAGATCATTTACACAAAGTCAGACAGTCGACTCCTACACTCGTTTATATGTGATAACAACGTGTCAATACTCATTTTGGTTATAAAAACTTTGTAATTAGACGTTTCCTTGATTTTCGCAACGAAGATTCTCTCAACATGAAAAAACGTGAAATAATTCACAAATCACTAAGTTCAAAATTTATCGTGCAACGTAAACAAGTTTGTCTTTTTCTTTAAACACATGCTTGCACACATTGGCTTATTTCCAAAACAATAAATTTATCATGCACGTACATACTTTTAACATGAAAGAACTCATGTAACACATTTAATGACATAATGCATGAAACTCAACATGCACTTGAAGGTTATTCGCTCTAACAAGATCAACCATTGTACTCACATCAACTTGTCATTGCCACTCTACCTTGACCAACAGTCCCTACGTCACCCTTGCAACAACTTGCTATACAAGTGCTTCACATCCCACCTGTTCGACCACTCCACATGGTTTCCAAACTGACCTATTACCTCGCCTTTTACTCTTATGCATACTTCAATCCAACACTGATATATTTCCTTCATTATCCTTGCCACTAAACCGCTTGACTAAAGAGTCAAAGGCTAGATTCCCTCACTCGATCTTGAATTGAAGCTTTCAAGATTCCAACATAGTCCTCACTTCCTATCCCAACTGGTCGACACATCAATACCAAAAATAAAGACTCACTAGAAACTAGGAGTTTACCCTTAATCTGTCATTCATCCCTTTGGAATCCCAAGAATTATATCCCTAGCCGGCTCATTAACATATCGAACAACACATCTTTTAGAAGGTAAAAGCATCACGTCATAAGCGATCTCTCACGACACATCAATCCTTTGATATCAATTGCAAGGTTAGAACTTTCTACATACTGTCACACTCAACTATCATCCCAACAGTAGAGGTCGAGTACACCCATGCACCTGTAAATTCATTATAACATTGGCCAGATGCGATTTTGAATTTACCTTACATGAGGGTCCTCACTACTATTGTCGCAATTCTCCATGATTAAGGTCTTTCCTATTGGCTTCCTATATCTCAGTTGTGTCTTTCTTACTTTACAATTTAAGTTTAGGCCCATCCAATCACCTAAATCTATTAAACTATGGCTCTGATACCATCTATAACATCACAGGCCAACCGTACCAGATATTGTCCGCTTTGTCCACACACCTGGACTCACGGTTTTAAAACGCGTCTAATAGAGGAGGTATCAAGTTCCTTATAAGGCAACATTTGTTCCCATCCCCAATCAATGTGGGATCTTATAGTTTATGTCAATGTTTGTGATTGTATATTGATGTAAATGTTCTTGATAACTTATTGTATATTTTGTTAAATTGGTCGGTGGTCATTGGTGGTGAATAGTGGTCTATAATAGGCAATAATAGTGGAAAAGGAAAAGAAAAAAATGTAATGCCACATTATTGGCACATCACACTACGAGTGTAACATAAAAAAATGGTAAATTGACCACTTTGCCTTCAAACTCACGAGTTATTAAGAGGATCTCCAACAATTTCTTCAAAATTTCTTTAAAATGGAGAACTAAAAGTTATAATCTCAAAAAAAAAATTACTTGCATCTTCAACAGATTCTCCATTTTGAAGAAAAAATATTGATTATAATATTAAAATATTTCATTCATCTATTAAAATATTATTTCTCTCTCCAAATAATGTTTTTCAAAGAATTCTATTGCTTCTTTCATTTAGTAATCATTTTTGGGGTCATCCCCATATTTAGAGAAAAACGCTTTTTCTTTCCTACTTTCTCCATTTTAGGGATAGTTTTGAGGAAGCTGTTGGAGCAAAAAAAAAAAAAAAACCCAAAATCCCTATATTCTTCATTTTCTCTAAAATGAAGATTCTGTCGGAGATGCTCTGATTCCCACAGATTTTTTACGTTGTAAATGAAATTTAGAAACCAGTTTCTTAAAAAATAAACCGCTGGGACTAAACCCATAATTTACTCTTCTTTCTGTGAAGCCCCAAACCAGTTTCTTCAAGTTTTCAAGGGGTTTTATAACTCTCACAACAATCAACTCCCAACTCCTTTATTTTATTTCACTGTAATGAAGATGACGGAGAGATTGCAGCAATGGGGTGGCAGGGCGATGCCAAGATTCTCCTTTAGAAATGCTACAATCATCGTCTGTTTCTTCAATTTGATCACTGCCCTATTCTTGATCAACGGATTTCTTTCTCCTTCCACCTCCAATCCATCCGATTCAGGTGCATTTCACTTACTTTACTACTATTTAATTAATATAGGGTTTACTTTGAATTCAGATAGCTGTGTGTTAGAAATTGCTCACTTTTGATTGTTCCCATTACCGTGTTCTTTATGATATCTCAAAAGCCCCAATTTTATTCCGCTTAGATTTTGGGTTTTTAGTTACATGCTGTAGTTTTTGTTGTCTTCGTTACTTTTAGGTGAACTTGAAGGATTACGCTGTTATTTCGATTTGATTTCTTTACGTTTCATCATTTCCCTCGTTTCACTAAATCTGATCACCACCAAACAGCACCCAACTACTTCGTTTGAGCATTCAAATGCTTGCAAGTTTTATTCTTTGAAACTAAAAACCCTTAAACATCACATGTATTACTTGGAAACTTTAAAATTTCACTCAAAATTTGAACAAAATGGCAAGTTTTCGTATAAGTAACTTGAAGTTGGTATAAAACTTGTACCACCCGATAAAAGTTGGTACCAAGTACAGTTGGTGGCTTGGTGCATGATTTTACGTACCAATTATAATTGGTTGGTACATGATGGGAGAAAAAAAACTTGGTGTCGAGTCCGCTCCTACTATTAGAGGTCATGTCCTCATAAAACTAAGGGTCTGTTTGTTAGTAGCTTAAGGAGTTTAATGGGACCCACATCTTATTTGGTTAGCTATTCATGACTGTTTGGTAGTGGGTCTAGTGGCTTAATGATATAGAAAGTGGCTTATTCAGTAAGCTTCCAAGGGGAGCTTTATGCAGAAAGCTAAGTTTTTTTCAAACCTACCCCTCCCAATTAAAAACACGCTTCTTAAAAAATCCTCCCAAAATAAAAACCTTCCCAATCTATACAGACGGATTAATCCACACAAACAGTTTTACCCATACAGGACTTGGTGGAAAACCAACCAAACAGCCCATGAGGCTTCCATGTCTACCATAGGTTGTTCTTGTTACTTTGTTCTCAACTCCCCTAAACTCTTTTTCTTTATTTTATTTCATTTCTCTTTACTTTATACCAAACTTTTGAAGCATATTTTTTTTCACAAAACCATTTTACAAGTCGGATAAACCGATGCATTGGTGAACCATGAACACAACATATGTTTTACATTTCATGGTGATATTGGATTGCTTGCGGGACTCGATGGAATTACATAATATTTTGTATGGTGTAATGAACTTATGATGTTTGTTGCATATCTTAGTATTAATTTGTTAGTTTGTGTTAATGGTTCTTCATTGAGAACATACTATTAGATCATCTGATAACAATCTCTCTACCCTTGACCCTACATCTGCATGAGATTTACTGGGTTCGTTTGGTTTGGTTTGGTTTCTTGATTCCATCTACCAATCTTGTTTTCCTAAATTTAAATTTATGTTTGCCTCTTGTGATAGTTCTTCTCAATTATATCATGGAATCTGAGGAACTACGTCATGCCATGGAACCCGTAGAACTTGTAAAAAGAGTAAGTTGGATTAGATATTTACTAATCTTGACTCGAACTACATGCATTGTCCATATAAGAACATCCACAATGATAAGCTTTTTATTTAAGCACTTTTCAAAAAAAATGGGACCCACAAGCTTAGGTGGCCGAGCAAAACAAGCATATTTGAGAGCTTACGCAGTTACAAAGCAAAAGGTAGCTTTTTTTGTCAGGAGCTTTTTCACTATCCTATGTGGCCAAAAAAGCTCTCCAAAAAGCTCTATTGTGGATGCTCTAAGATGATTTCGGATCTCTAGAGCTCTGTTTAACAATAGAAGTGAGACATTTTAGATTCGTGTTCAGTAATGTGAATGTTTTTTTAATGGGATATAGGTTAGAGAAATCGAGCGAGAAACACAAGAAGAAGTTGAAACTGTGCAAGAGAAAGATGCAAAACAATCGGTTGCACTTGACTTGATATCAAGATTGAATAACCATCGCTCCTATTCAGATGCCGACACCCAGAAAGGTAATAACTTTCTTGAATTTACATTCAGGGTGACAAAAACTTGCGAGTCCCATGTTTAGCGTGACATTACATTAAGACACGACAAAACCCAAGTTATATAAAAATGCCATTTTTCTGCCCCACCAAAATAGGTGGAACAAAAAATAAGGGAGATGGGACAATATTCGTAAATTACCAAACTACCCGTGTCAAATTAAAATCCAAAAACCTTCCAGAATTCTCACTTGCCTACCTCACTTTCGCCTGCATGACACCACAAATCAATTTTGAATTATGTTATTTTTAACACATAGTTTTTCATTTTATTGTGAAGTTCAATTAGTCATTGTACTCTTCTTAAAGATTTCAAGAATCCATATCAATTTTAAAGTTCAAAATGTTGTTGTTTGACCTGAAAAGTCAAAGAACGGAACGGTGGGAGTATGTTTGCGCTCACCTATATCTTGTTGGCTCTTGTCAGCTCTAGAGGAATGGCGTAAACGAAAGATGGAACGAGCAAGACGGTGTGGCCTCGGTAGAAATGGAACGATTATCTCTCAAGAATGAAATCTCCGTTCCAACTCCATTCGTAACAAGTATTTTTTTAGTACAGTTTCTGCATAGCCAACCTCTTGTGGGAAGGGCTTTACCTAGACCACGTCGACTAGTAGCGCCTTCAGATTGCTGATACAACTTTCTGAAGAAAAAAAACTTTGGTTGAGATTGAAAATATGAATGTAATATATCTATACGTACAAGTAACGAGTGTGTTTTGTTTGTATGCTTACATGTGTGTGTATACAAGGGAGTATCAAACAAGAACATGGTCAAAATCACAACGGTCAAATTGCATATGATTTTGTACTGAAATCACATGCAATTACGGAATATGGTCAACACAAGGGTATGTGGGAGACTTGGCTATCCTATGTCGCATGATAATTACACAATTTTACATGTGATTTTAATGTTCACGTGTTCTCTTATTTGGTCACGGTTATCGTTTGGACCGTCTCTCTCTCTCTCTCTCTGTGTATATATATATATATATATATATATATACAGAAGTGTGTGTATATATATATATATACAGAAGTGGGTTTAAACGAGAACGCTAACTATTTAAGAAAACATGAGAACGGTTGTTAATGTATAAAATCATACATGATTCTAGTACAAAATCATATATGATTCACGCGACTTTGCCTCGCGACTTAAGTCGCGGCCAAAGTCCCCGCGTCCAATTTTTTGCCGTTAATGTAAAATCACATGTGATTTTGCACACGATGTGTTGTTCTCGTGTTTTCTTAAATAGTTAGTGTTCTCGTTTGAACCTTTCTGTAAGAATAGTGGTTACCGGGAGAAGAGTAAGAAAGATCCCACCCTTGGATCAATCCTAATTGAAAATACTCTTCTAAGCTAAGTCATGGGTTATTTTAGGACTTAAATGGACCATTAGATCGACACAAATTAAGATTGATTAAAGTTCCAAGCCCATCCTTACATTTACATTTTTGACATTAAATGAAAGAATATTGAAACAAATTGTGATTTATTTTTGGAATTAAATTCCATTTTTTATCCCTTAAATTTCGTTTTATTCTATTTATCCCTTTATAAAGATCATATCACTTTATTCTATTTATCCCTTAAAAGCATGTAATAAAAATCATCACTTTATCTCTTTCCAATAACAAATAACAATTTAATCCTATCAGGCTTCATAGAACTAATCCGATAACCACTCCGGCCTCCCCCTTCCGCTGCAGAGCGGTTCTATGCTCTGCCTCACTCGCTCTCCTCTCTTCTCAGGTGGGGCTTCCAAATTTCAGTATATTTCATTTGAAGGAATTAATCAATTCAGATTGTTTCAACTTTGGTTTACTTTGTTTCCACCAATCGAGATATGCTTTCTTCATTTGACTGTTTTCAGATTATTATGCTTCAGTTTAATTGTTCAAATACGCATCTTAATTCTTAATAAGGACGCACGGAAGAACAGCTAACAGGAGAAATGGACTGAGATTAATTACTACTTGGCCAACATAGATTGTATTGCTTTAGACGTTAAACCTATTAACATAGATAATATTGTATATATACTTCACCAAAAAACATAGATATTATTGTTTTAGATGGATAAATGATTACTTTCAGTTCCTTCATAGTTTATACATTGTCACAGTTGTTCCACAAAACTTATCAAAACCTCACATTTCCGTACCGAGTCGATGATATCTTTTCTCATGCCTACCCAAAAAACCTCAGCAGTGATACGCTGATACGTGCGATCCTCTCCACCATGACCGCCAATAGGTGATCCATGAAATTCCTCGATCAACAAGGGAATCGGCTTCGACTTTCTCGGTATAACCAATTTGTCCCTATATAATAATAAATCTTGCTTAACATCAAATCCTCTGTGGGCTATCGCATTGATTAGCAAATCCGCTTTGATTTTCTTTAACAACTCATCCTCCTCAATCTCTTGTTTCAAGTGATCACACTGCCTCCATTGTGGTCCCCCTATGTTTGAGCACTCAACCAATTCTATTTTTCGAGACAAAGCATCCGCTGCTCGGTTAGCACTACCCGACTTATACACTATTGAAAAATCATAGCCCAATAGTTTACTGACCCACTTATGATATTCCGGTTCGACAACACGTTGTTCCAGCAAAAATCAGAGGTTTTTCTGATCACTACGGACTGTAAAGTGTCTCCCGAGCAAATACGGCCTCTACTTTCGAATGGCGAAGACAATCGCCATCAATTCTTTTTCGTATACAGACTTTTGCTTGGCGCGAAGCCCCAAGGCTTGGCTGAAATAAGCAATCGGTTTATCCTGTTGCATCAATACAACCCCTAAATCGTATCCTGAAGCATTAGTCTCGATAACGAAATCTAACGTAAAATTGGTTAACTTCAAAACCGGGGCTGTGGACAACAACCTCTTCAATTCCTCGAATGCAATTTGGGCCGAATCCGTCCACTAGAACTGGTTTTTCTTGAGCAGATCAGTAAGAGGAGCGGCTACCATTCCATTCCCTTTTATAAATTTTCGGTAATAACCGGACAACCCCAAGAACCCCTTAGTTCCGTGATTGATGTGGGTACCTTCCAGCCGGTTATAGCCTAGATTTTGGATCCATCAACCTCCACCCCTTCACCTGAGATTATGTGACCCAAATAACCTAATTTATCACGACCGAAATCACATTTTTTTCTATTAGCGTACAAGTGGTGACGAGATAAAATATCCAAAACCACTCTAAGGTGCTATATATGCTCATCAACGGATTTGTTTTACACCAATATATCGTCGAAGAATACCAACACGAATTTTTTCAATACCTCGTGGAAAACTTTATTCATCAACCCTTGAAAAGTGGCCGGTGCGTTGACCAATCCGAAGGGCATTACCAGAAATTCGTAATGCCCTTGATGAGTACGAAATGTCATCTTCTGAATATCTTTTTCTTCCATTCTTATTTGGTGGTAACCAGATTTCAGATCCAATTTCGAAAACACCCGAGCGTCGTGGAGTTCGTCCAACAACTCATCTATGACTGATATTGGAAATTTATCGACCACTGTGACTTTATTAAGTGCTCTATAGTCTATACAAAATCTCCAGCTACCGTCCTTTTTCTTCACTAGCAGAATTGGGCTCATAAATGGGCTGGAACTAGGCCGAATAACTCCAGCCTCCAACATTTCTTTTGCCAACTTCTCAATTTCGTCCTTTTGATAATGTGGATATCTATACGGTCGTACATTCACCGGTTCTGTCCCCTCCTTTAATACTATTCCATGTTCTCTTCCTTGAATCGGAGGTAATTTTGGAGGCATGTTAAACACACGATCGAACTCTTTCAATAACGGCTCCCACATCGATCCTTCTTCTTTTTCAGTCTCATCTCCAGCCTCACACGACCCTAACTCCACCAACACACCATGACCCTCCTATTGGATTACTTTTCCTATGGTCTTAAGTGACACTTTTGATCTGCCCAACGAGGGATCTCCTTTCAACGATACCGATTTTCCCCCAATAGTGAACTTCATAAGTTGCTGTTTCCAATTAACATAAGTCGCACCGAGAGACTCCAACCACTGCATTCCCAAAATAACATCGTCATTTCCCAATTGTATGGGTAAGAAGTCCTCTATAACATCCATCCCCTGTATCATAAGGGTCACGTGCTTGCATATGCCTTCTCCTATTACCGTTTTCCCGGTTCCCATATTAATCGTATACTCCCTCGTCTTCTCCACTTTCAGATTCAATTTCCCCACCATATCCTTGGAAATAAAATTGTGAGTGGCTCCACTATCGATGAGAACCACCACTTTTTGCTCACCAACGATTCCTTCCATTTTCATTGTCTTAGGATTTGTCAATCCTATCACAGAATTCAAATGCACTTCCACCTTCTGGCCTAAATCGACCACATCGGCCGTATTCAACGATTTCTCTTCGGTATCTGCATTTTCCTCCTCACACACTTCTTCCTGGACTAGTATCACATTCATCTCCTTCTTCTTACATCTGTGTCCTAGTGAATACTTCTCATCGCAGCGATAATAGAGACCCAATGCTCGTTTCTGCTGAACCTCTTGATCATACAACCTTCTGAACTCATTTTCTGCCTTCGTTGTGGAATTGGAGGATATCACCGATTGAGCATGTGTATTACGAGTCTTCGTACCAAAACTCGAGCTCTTCCTGTTGGGAAACGAGATTCGATCTCTACCGATTAACTTGCTCTTAACTTCGATCTTCGACGCTATCTCCATCGCATCACTTAGTGAAATTGGATTCATTAGATGTACCTCCGCTTTGATCGTATTTTCTAAGCCATTAATGAATTGGCTTAAGAAAATCTCTTCTGGTATTCCATCTAAGGGAGCAGCAAACTCCACGAATTTGCGTCGATACTCATCAATTGTCCCCTCTTGTTTAATCGCCAGAAATTGCTCACATAACGACCCAACCACCAATGACCTGAACTGACGCAGCATCATACGCTTCAAATCTTCCCATCTAGTTATCGGATGTCGCTTGTTTTCCCACTGGAACCATTTAAGGGCGTCTCCTTTGAAGGCAATGAAAGACACGTCGATTTGCTCCTCTTTTCAGACGATTCAGTGAGAAGTATCGTTCTGCTCTGAGAATCCATCCATCTGGATCGGTCACATCGAAGGCTGGTATTTCGAGCTTTCTTCCTTTCACAACGAGGAAACGGTTCGAATCGTAGCCCTCTGATTCATTCTTCTTCACGTTCGTTCCCGAAAAATCCCCTCATTCAGAAGTCGGAATTGAACTCAATTTACTGGCTACTTCATCTTGTTGCTTCAGAATTTTCTCCATCTGACCAAGTATCGTTTGCATCCCCTTCTCTAAAGATCCGACGCTGCTTTCCAAATCATCCACTCTAGACGCTACACTTCGGGTTGCCATATCAGAACCATGACTGCTCTGATACCAATTTGGTATACACTAGGGTTGAATGGCTGGCTTGTATTGAATTAAGGGAAAAGAAATCACTCCAATGGCATTCGAGAGGCCATGGTCTCTCCCAGAGCAATTGCTCAGATTACAATTGACACAAAAACTGAATGACTAACCGAATACGCTCCCCTCCTAACAAAAAGAGGTTCCCGCTCATTATTGGAAAAGTAAAAGCCCAAAACACACATGGGCCTTATTCTAAACAGTAAACATTAAGACATAAATTAGCCCAACCTATTTACCCTTTCTTTTATATGTAAATCTTAACGGAGGTGTACCAATTACACTCTTACTGGCTTGATACTTACCCAATTTGTGTCGGTAACAACATTTTTAGTTACAAAAGAGGAATAAAAAAGATATATAAACAGAACTATGAGCAAAAGACAAGTAAGAACCCTCAACTATACATATTTACATATACATACGTATATAGCTAGCTAACAATCCCAAGAAGCCTAGGACCACTGACAAGCTATTGTTTACCAAACACTTACCGAGTGAGCATGACAAGGATCGAGAATCATACCCGATAAGAGGCATAACAAGGACCAATAATCTTAACTGACAAGCCGGTAAGAGTGTAATTGGTACACCTCCGTTAAGATTTACATATAAAAGAAAGGGTAAATAGGCTGCACTAATTTTTGTTTTAATGTCTACTGTTTAGAATAAGGCCCATGTGTGTTTTGGGCTTTTACTTTTCCAATAATGAGTGGGAACCTCTTTTTGTTGGGAGGGGAGTGTATTCGGTTAGTCATTCAGTTTTTGTGTCAATTGTAATATGAGCAATTGCTTTGGGAGGGACCATGGCCTCTCGAATGCCATTGGAGTGATTTCGTTCCCCTTAATTCAATACAAGCCAGCCATTCAACCCTATTCAACCCTAGTGTATACCAAATTGGTATCAGAGCAGTCACGATTCTGATATGGCAACCCGAAGTGTAGCGTCCAGAGTGGATGATTTGGAAAGCAGCTAGAGAAGGGGATGCAAACGATACTTGGTTAGATGGAGAAAATTCTGATGCAACAAGATGAAGTAGCCAGTAATTTGAGCTCAATTCCGACTTCTGAAGGAGGGAATTTTTCGGGAACGAACGTGAAGAAGAAGGAATCAGAGGGCTATGATCCGAACCGTTTCCTCTCTGTGAAAGGAAGAAAGCTCGAAATACTAGCCTTCGATGGGACCGATCCAGATGGATGGATTCTCAGAGCAGAACGATACTTCTTAGTGAATCGTCTGAATCAAGAGGAGCAAATCGACGTCTCTTTCATTGCCTTCGAAGGAGACGCCCTTAAATGGTTCCACTGGGAAAACAAGCGACATCCGATAACTAGATGGGAATATTTGAAGCGTATGATGTTGCGTTAGTTCAGGTTATTGGTGGCTGGGTCGTTATATGAGCAATTTCTGGCGATTAAACAAGAGGGGACAATTGATGAGTATCGACGCATATTCTTGGAGTTTGCTGCTCCCCTAAATGGAATACCATAAGAGATTTTCTTAAGCCAATTCATTAATGGCTTAGAATACGATCAAAGCGGAGGTACAGCTGCTGAATCCAATTTCACTGAGTGATGCGATGGAGATGGCGTCGAAGATCGAAGTTAAGAACAAGTTAATTGGCAGAGATCGAATCTCGTTTTCCAACAGGAAGAGCTCGAGTTTTGGTACTGAGACTCGTAATACACATGTGAGTTCAGAAGGTTGTCTGATCAAGAGATCCAGCAGAAACGAGCATTGGCCTCTATTATCGCTGCGATAAGAAGTATTCATCATGACACAGATGTAAGAAGAAGGAGATGAATGTGATACTAGTCTAGGAAGAAGTGTGTAAGGAGGAAAATGCAGATACCGAAGAGAAATCGTTGAATACGGTCGATGTGGTCGATTTAGGCCAGAAGGTGGAAGTGCATTTGAACTCTGTGGTAGGATTGACAAATCCTAAGACGATGAAAATGGAAGGAATCATTGGTGAGCAAAAAGTGGTGGTTCTCATCGATAGTGCAACCACTCACAATTTTATTTCCAAGAATGTGGTGGGGAAATTGAATCTGAAAGTGGAGAAGACGAGGGAGTATACGATTACTATAGGAACCTGGAAAACGGTAATGGGAGAAGGCATATGCAGGCACGTGATCCTTATGATACAGGGGTTGGATGTTATAGAGGACTTCTTACCCATACAATTGGGAAATAGCAATGTCATTTTGGGAATGCAGTGGTTGGAGTCTCTCGGTGCGACTTATGTTAATTGGAAACAACAACTTATGAAGTTCACTATTGGGGGAAAATCGGTATCGTTGAAAGGAGATCCCTCGTTGGGCAGATCAAAAGTGTCACTTAAGACCATGAGAAAAGTAATCGAGCAGGAGGGTCATGGTGTTTTTGGAGTTAGGGTCATGTGAGGCTGGAGATGAGACTGAAAAAGAAGAAGGATCGATGTTGGAGCTGTTATTGAAAGAATTCGATCGTGTGTTTAAATTGCCTCCAAAATTACCTCCGATTCGAGGAAGAATTGATGGCGATTGTCTTCGCCATTTGAAAGTGGAGGCCGTATTTGCTCGGGAGACACTTTACAGTCCATAGTGATCAGAAAAGCCTCCGATTTTTGCTGGAACAACGTGTTGTCGAACCAGAATATCAGAAGTGGGTCAGTAAACTATTGGGCTATGATTTTTCAATAGTGTATAAGCCGGGTAGTGCTACGTTGGTTTTGTGGGAATGTGTGACGAACGGAACTCGTGTGTGTAGTTCTGTTGGAGTTCAAAGCTTGGTAGTATGACTAGGTGTCGACTCTTCGGATTTTGAGGCCATGAACCATCAGTGTATTTGGAGTGTTGTAGTCCAATCTTAAGGGACAATCGTATCGCTTGTGGTGATTTTAAGAAGCTCATATTGTGATAATTGGACTTGGTAGGATGACTTTCCTTGAATGGTAACAGAATCTGCAGATTAGATGGTTGGTAATTGGGCGTATTCTAGGAGTTGTATAACCTTTGGGTCGAGGATGGCCGTCCGTTTGGTGACTAGAGGTACTCGTTAAAGTAAAGAGCATTTCGGTAGCAGGAACATTTGGATTCGGAGATTTGGTTGGTTTCAGAGTGATCAACCTTGGACTGATTGGGAGTTGGAATCTGTCGTTGGGGAAGTATGGAACACCTGAGGTTGGGAGACAACCGAATCCATGTGGTTAGAAATTACTCTAGCAAGTTGAACATACATTCGGATGTGAGGGTGACGTATATGGGTTGACCTTGGCTGTAAGGGAACTAGATTTCGAGGACGAAATCTCTTTAAGGTTGGGAGGATTGTAACACCCCGATTTTTGGAAGGTATCAGTCTTTTATGATAAATAAGAAAAATAGGATTTTGGATTGAATCTTAGATTTTATGGTCTTGTTGGATGGGAAATTCAAAATCGAATCCAACGAGCCTTTCCGGAGCGAAAACGGAGCTAAAACGAAGAAGTTATGACCAAAACAGTGATCGGGAAATAAATCGGGAAACCAGGGTTATGTGGACGTCCGCGTGATGCATGTGGACGTCCGCAATGAGTGGAAGTCCGCGTGTGCTTCCGCGGAAGCAGCTGAAAGTTGGCTGGGTGCACGTGGACGTCCGCATACTCCACGCGGACGTCCGTATCGCGTCTGATGAGCATAAATACGGGATTTTAGCCTTAAACTTCATTTCCTCATATCTCACTCATTTCACCTCCGTTTTTGGCGATTCAAATTGCCATGGTTTCGAATTTTAGAGATTTTCAAGGATAAAGTGTTAGCTTTGAAGTTCATTGGAAGATTCAAGGGTGTTTGGTGGTGGTAAGTCTCTCATTTCTCGCTCTCGAATCTCTTTCTCTTATCTCCAAATCGTTTCCCCTCTTTCCCTCACAAACCCTAACTGATTTTGGGGCTTTTTATTGGAGATTAATGTGTTCCTTCTCCATTTTATGCTAGTGATTTCATTTATTGATGCAAGATCAAGTTTCATCCATAACACTAGAGATTTTTGGGGTTTTCTAGGTTTTCATCAAAACCTAAGTGGTGAGTTCATCCTCCCAGCTTCTATACTTTCATATGAGCTATAAATCTTGGTTTGGATGATTTTGGGGAAGTTAGGTTAATATTGGGGTTTTGGTCAAAATGGAGATTTTTATATAAGATGTTTGGGGAATGGTTTTAAAGTGGTTGAATATGAATATTCATGGTTGGAAACTTATGGATCTACGTTCTTGGAAGTTTTGGCTTGAGGATTCGTGTTTCTTCAAAGGAGCTTACGTTTGGGGAAAATCTAGATTTAGCCTAAATCTAGCAAGGTGAGTTCAAGTTGCTTTGTGAAAACTTTGTACATGCCAAAAATGTTATTTTTCCAAGTACTTATGTGTTTACATGAAAATTATCAATTGTTGGGTTATTTGGTGGGTTTTGACTTTTGAAACATTTAACTTTGTAAATATGGTAAAATGCCTATATTTGGGATTTTTGGGAAACTTGATGGTAAATCATAAATAAAAATGTTTTGATGATTTATTTTATAAGTGAAGTCTATTTGATACGAAAATGCATCTTAGTGTATGTCTTGGAAATATGTATATAGTACGTTACGGGACGATTTGAAAATATAACGGTGTGAGTTCCTTGGAAAAGAGGGTTGTCCTAACCCAATGTTTGTTTCGGGTTTTTCATGAATTTGAAATATGTTTTGGTAAAAGCGTGTGTTGCTACGTTTAGTTTCATTTTATGACTTTTCATGAATTATCTTTTGAGTCATTTGAGCTTATGGCTCGGTAATGGTTTTGTTAAGTCTTGGGGACAATTGTCCAGTTTTTGATAGCTCAAAGTCGAGTTTTGATCATGATTTACGTTATTGGGGAATTGAATGTATTGAATGCACTTGTTTATTCGTTTGGGGTCGTGTAATGTTTTAGACCTTATTAGCTATGGATCCATAGGCTCTTGAGTTTTACGTTCGATGATGAGACGCTAGTTTATCTCATTGTAGCACAGAATAGGCATCGGGTTCCATGAGAAGTAAGACGTGGGCCTATATGGTCGGGCGTCGTCTCATAGGCAATAAGGTGTAATTCCATATGTGCTTGGCACG
Organism: Saussurea involucrata; assembly: GCA_033807775.1. NCBI lineage: Eukaryota > Viridiplantae > Streptophyta > Magnoliopsida > Asterales > Asteraceae > Saussurea > Saussurea involucrata. The sequence goes on from CM066325.1 coordinate 40,112,128, forward strand.
GGATAGGCATCGGGTTCCATGGTAAGTAAGGTGTGGACCTATATGATCGGGCAACGTCTCATGGGCAGTAAGGTGTAATCCCAAATGTGCTTGTTTTGTGGATTTGGAGTGACCCAATGTATAGACCTGGAGTGGTTGAAATTGGGGGCTCCCAAGTCTCGCGGGCAATAGACCTGGAGTGATTGAGCTCAGTTTACGAGAGTAATCCACGTGTTTGTTTTGTTGCATAATACGTGACCCACTTTTGTGTTCCGTCACGTGCAATGTAAATAGGCATCCCCCGTCACCGAAAGGTGTTGCTTTGGGTACTTGTTTTTATCCATGTTTTCGGTGACGTATCATATTTATATGCATTGTTTTCCACGTTATGTGAGTTATGGGTTATGCTTCATCCATGTTTGGGATATTTGGAATAATGACGATTTATTTATGAATCCAATCGTTTTGAGAATCAAATGCTATTTCACCTTTCATGTTGGTTTTGGGGATGAGTCCATTTTGGGAATCATTTTATATTAAAGTTTTCAGCACGGGATTTGTGTGAGTTGGAAAATGGGTGATTTGCATCTAAAGTAAATTCTTTTGAACTCATGACTTAAATTGCACCTCTTTCGATTTATGAATTTATATGGTCATGATAAAACTCTTGAACTCACTAGGCGTTAGCCTAACCCTTTTTATTTGTCGGCATGTGCAACAGGTTCCGGTTGGGAAGTAGTCCTAGTGACACGGTGATGAGACGAGTGTTTGTAGTGTGCTTGAGAAGCGAATTGCTTAGTGAAGTCTTCCGCACTTATTTGGAAATAGCAACTTATACTTGTGTTAAGTAACACCCGGTGTGAATTTAGTCTTTGTAATAAGACTTGAGTGATAATTGTTTGAGGGTAAATCATAGATTTTAATTTGAGGTAATTTCCGTATTGCCTTATAAGGAGAAATTCTATTCTTTTAGGATGTGTTATTGAAAATTTTATTTAGTTGCTCTTTCCAAAATTTGAGGGTGTTACACATTATGGTTGTCCCGGTATTGCACAGGTAAACCTTATTAGCTGAACTCTAAAAGTGTGGGTATTGTGGGTTTGATGTTTTAACCCTTATCATGAGGGTTAAACATCTTGGCTTATCGAGTAGGAAGTTTGATATTCTTATTTTGAATGCTAGTGAGTATACACTAAATGTCGAATGATGTTGGAACTCAACTAGAGAATGAAGGGGTACTAGGATTCGATATTCTTGAGGCGACACTCAAAAAAAGTGGGCACTAAAAATATTGTGGTCTTAAGGTGATGCTTGATGGAGTAGACACTAAAGGTATTGAGGGCTTAAAATGACACTTGTTATAGTGAGCACTAAAGTTAAAGAATCTGATATGCAGTTCGATAACGTTGATACTTGGCCTACTTTTATGTTATGTTGCGTCCGTTGGAATCGGGTTCCCCTCGTCACTGGAAGGTGTTAATTTAGATATTGTAATATCCATGTTTTCTATGTTGTTTGGGTTTGGAGAGTATCCATAATATATGGCTTTGGTATAATGCAACTTACCCACGTTTTTTGTGATATGGATAATAGAGTTTTACCCATGTTTCAGTATTTAAATATTAAGCCTTATTCGTTTTTTTTGTGAGTATTGGGTTTCGAGTCCATGTTAACTAGGTGTTTTGTCTTATGGGTTTTCATCATGGGAAAGATGTCACTTTTATATCTAATACATTTCATTTTGGAAATTATGATTTAAATAACATCTTTTCAGTTTATCATTTTATACTAAATAATGAAAACTATCTGAACTCACTAGGCGTTAAGTCTAACCCTTTTTATGTGTTGGCATGTGAATCAGGTCCTCGTTTAGGTTTGGTACTAGCGACACTGTGAAGAATTGAGTACTAGTTAGAGGTATTGGAAAGATTTAGAGAGTTGGGAACGTCTTCCGTACTTTGGAGATTGTGACTATTATGGAGTTTTAATAGCACCCGTTCTAGACTTTGAGTAAGTTTTGGATTGTCTTTTTATTGATGTTAAACCATCGTTTGCCACTTTAGGTAATCAAGGGTTGGGCGTTAGAAGTGAATTTAATTCTTAATTGATGTGTTATGAAAGTTTTAATTAGCTACTATTTTCCAGATTTTGGGATGTTTCACATGTCTCCTACTCCGCTTTTTGGCCTTCACACTAAAATCGAACAACACGACTACATTTGTGGCTTAAGCCACAAGCCTAGGCGTGGGACACTCTATTTGAGCTGCTCCTTGGTGCCAACAATAGTGGGTTGTGTGACCTTGGCCACCCCTAGGTCGAGGGCCAAGTTGCTTGGGGCTGTATTTTAGCCAAAAACCCTTGTTTTTACATCTAATTGACACCATAACTAGATGGGTGAATTACTTAACATTGAAACTCCTTTAAACACTTGAAACCCATGGGTTTTACATTATCCTTGCATCAGGTAGATAAGTCCCACACTCACATCTTCTTCTGTCTTACATTGTATAAATTGGTGCCACAATAAGTTAAGATTTGTCCGATTCACTTCGACTATTACTCATTGTTGATCCAAGCTCTCTCAGTGATTTGATGATGACTCTTTCTACTTAGTCATAATTACATTAAGCTTTTGTATGTGTTAGTGTTTCACCATCAACAATCATATGTTGAAGTACATTAAACTTATGTATGTATTAGTGTTTCGCTATTAGCGATCATAAGCTGAGTCTGTTCAGTGATCGTTGAGCACTTCATGTGTAAACAGTTTATGTAATACCTGAAGACATGCTTCACGTCGAAAAGAACTCATCGCTGAAGTCAAAGACCAAGTTGATGAATAAAGACAAGCCTACTCATGATCTAAAGCGGTATTCAGTAAAACCAAGGTCAGTCTACAACGCGCGACAAATCAATGATAAAGCTTCAGCAATAATTGAGAACTCCATCAGTGTATCACTGAGAAATGAGATATGATTGTCTTTTTTACTTGATGCAAGAAGATGCATAGGACTCATAAATTGGAGAATAGTGAATGGAGGTAAATGGTATCAACGAAATGTCAATCAATTCTAGAAATTATCTTTTCCCTCTGGTGTCTAATTAAATAAGATCAATACTGATTTTATATCTGCATATAAGAAGGATTTTATGGCTTAGTTGCACAAGTTTTTTATACCGGAGATGTATACCTTTGATTGACGATAATATTATTTTCATATTTCACACACACACATACAACTAACATATCATGTGTCTATATCGAAAGAGGTGGACAAAATCCAGTCCTAATCAAAGTATATTTTGTGTTCTGTGTTTAAAAATGTCCTTTTAATCCTGTTGGAATCGATATAATATTCTTAAAATAATAAATGTGTTAGACTTTTTGGTTTATATAGTTTCAACGAGACCTTATTTGTATAAATTTGAGATAATGGACAACTCTATTTTTTATGATATTTAACATCGAGTAATAATTGCCATTTATTTATGTGGATGATGTTTTAACAATATTTGGACTACATGTTTTGTATTAACTAAAAGGGAAATTAATTAAAATACCCAAAATTTGACTTTGACTTACAAAAATATTCAAATTCTCGTTGATTTTACTAAAATACCCAAAACTTCCGCGGTGGACCTGCGATCGCGGGATGGGGCTTACGTGGCACCCCCTGTTGGGCCAAAGTGTCCCGCGGAGCCCCCCAACTATGCCCGCGGTGACACTTTTGGTCCCTGCCCGCGGTGGTTGCCCGCGATGGGCAAAAATTACGTTTTGTGTCCTTTTTTGGGCAATTTTTTTATTTTTGGTCCTTTTTTGCACGAATCTTTGCATGCTTTTACTGTTTGTTTCTGTTTTTTCCACAATTATCGTACTTTGAAGACCAATTTGTGGTTGAAATTCACTGGCATGTTTGATATTTCATCCATAAATATCAGTAAAATGCAATTCATAATTCACACCAATCCATCCTTCTTTCTTGCTTTCTTTCTTTCACTTGCTTTCTTTCTTCAGTAAACAAATGGAATCGTCATCTAACCCATCGTCTACACCTGAAGGAATGCCACCTAAACTACAGAAGGCGGTAGCAGCAAAGGAAAAGAAGATAGACCAACTGACAGAAGAGTGGAAACAGATTATCGCCAGGAAGAATGTCCACTTGAAAAGGATCGAAGTGGAAGAAAAGGAGATCAAAAGGATGAAGGGGATATAAAAGATAGGGAGGCTCGTATTCGTCGATAAAAAGAAGAAATTCACCACTGTACGCAAGACTTCGCAATTCTTCAAGCGAAGATAAGCGACAAGCAAAGTTGGATTGATCAAATTAAAGCAACTTTTCAGTAGGTGGTGGTACGAGTGTTGCTTTAGTACTTTGTTGTTTTGTACTTTTCCAGTTCGACATTGTTGTTTCGTTCCTTTCCTGTTTGTATGTTGTTGTTTAATTTGTCATGAATAAAGGTCTTTAATTTGTCTGAAAAGTAGTGTTTAAGTAGTCTGAAATTTGTCTAAAAAGTGGTTCATATTAAAAATACAACTCATAGATGTTATACAACATTATTTCATAACAAACACATACTAATCAATACAGTACAAAATTATCCAAATTTGAGGCTACGGCTAGACGATGGTTTGGTTTTTGACAATCCGGGTCGACTTCTTACTAGCTCTGGCGAGACGAGTCTCAAAGTGTTAAGCTCAACTTTCTCGATGTACACTTCAATGACAGTATGGCCGTCAACATACTGGCGTATGTTGGCTACATCTTCGTCGGTACTCAATTCTACCAGTCCAGTCAAGAAGTCTGCATTCGGCCTCTTAAAATACAACCTATTATATTTTGGTTCTTCATAGTCCAGCTCTTTCATGATCTGTTCAAGCAGTTGCATAGAAAGATCCTCCACATCTAACATGTCAACATAAATTTCTAGACCACGGAAATAATGTCTTTTGGGTGGTTCCGTGAAGTACCCACCATGGTGGACTTTCATGGTGAACAACTGTGGATATGCATCTGTTGATGAACATTAATTAATATAGTTAGTTCGTAGAACAACGGTAGTAACAAGCAAAACTCAATGAAACATGCACACTAACCATATAACTCTTTGCCAGTGTCTGAAAGCGATTCAGATAAACGCCTAAAGCACCAAACATGAAGGTTTGGGGATGCCATGTAAGAATACGTTAACGAATAATATGTTCTCGTATATGTGTTTTATGACTAATCTAGCGTGGGTTATTTATAGGCAAATGTGGACAGGGACCACTTTTGAAAAATCTTCTCCCGCTATTGAATGATTTTAATTGTTTTGATTTGCAATTTACACTTTCAACCCCTATACTTATTTACTTATTTTACTTTCATAATTTTAATTTTACATTTAACACATATAATCGTTTATTAACTAAAATACGTTAAAAAATACGTTTTAATTTTAACAAGTTACACCATTATAATCGTTTCTTCGATACGTTCGAAATGAGCCAAATATTGAATATTTTTTGATTTATATATTTTAATATATATCATTATAATCGTCTCTATATAACCATTATTATTCTCTTCATTTAGACTACTACCATTATGATTTATATATTTTAATATTTTTTGATTTATATATTTTAATATATATCAACGTACATAAATTATGTTTGATAAATTACAACGGGCTGATAAAGTAGATAAAATCATGTTATATATAAACAAGCGCACTAAACATACAATATTTATCGTCCCAATCAAGGGAAATCAACGTTCAGATCAACGGTATCATATGATGGGCCATGCGTGTTACTTACTTGGCTGACTGAACGTCTACTCGGCACGGTTAAAGGGGCGGGATTCAGACACTCTCCACGAGTATGTCCTACTGCTTGGCACCGAGTACATTTTCGTTGTATTGAACCTTCACCACGTGATGGACGTCAGTTGTTCTTTCTCGGTCTCCCGACTCTGTCTTATCGTTTAACGGTGGATAGCATGGAGGAAGGGGGTCGGGTGGATACACCCATGCTTCAGGGGGTCCAACTGGATTTATTACCTCTGCGTATGTTCTCCGGTAAGTTTTGGACGTGAAGAAAGTTACAGCCAATTCGCTGCAATCTCTACGAGCCATATGTCTTGCCGCAACGATGGCATGGCCGCACGGTAACCCAGATTTTTGCCATTGGAAACACGAACAAACATGGTCGGTCATATGGACAGTCGCGTGAAGATGGTTATCCCGAACCTCGTACCTCCCATACCCGATTGCGCTTACATTCCATGTCGACGCGTGACGCGCCCTGAAGAGAACTATCTCCTCTGCCGCTGGTGTGTGACTATTTTGCAGCTCAGCTCCTTTTCGGCGTCGAAGTTGGTACCACTCTTGTTGAAAGGTCCGAAAGTAGTCCATAAGATTAACAATCGGACATCTACGCGCAAAACGGGAGAGTGCATTCACCGACTCTACACTATTGGAGGTCAGAATGTCATACCGTTGTGCAGGAAAATGGGCCGCGGACCACCTCTCCGGTCCAACATCATCCATGACTTTGGCTGCTTTGTCTGCACTAACTCGTAGAATATTCATGTACCGGTTAAACTCCCGATCCGTATATGCTCTGCATGCCGCCCAGTAGACATCCTTGTTGGTGGTAATACGTTTGTCTTGGGTTTTGGCGTTCATCTCCAAATGTCGACAACAATATGCGTGAGGGGCGTTTGGGTACATGGCAGAGATTGCGGCGCTTATGGAAGGAGCCCTGTCGGACATAAACACCAACCCTTCCGGGTCTCCGATAGCTTGTCTCAACATGGACAGAAACCAAGTCCACTCGTCCCCGGTTTCGAACTTGCCTACTCCGAAAGCTACTGGAACGATGGAGTTATCCCCGTCCATGGCAACCGCCAGGAACATCATACCCAAGTAACGGCCCTTTAAATGGACAGCGTCTATTACCAGGACACGACGCAGATTTGCCAGAAATGTGCGGATCTGCAAAAACGTAGGTGGTTTCCCTTTGTAAATGTTATAGTTTATAATGTGTAAACATATGACGTGTTAAAATACGTACCGCGGGTCCAAGGGCAGCAAAGCACATCTCAAACCGTCCATGTGAATCGGTCCTTAGCTGGGTGACAGTACCTGGATTCTGCAGCTGCAAATTATATAAATATGCTGGGAGTCGTTCATACGACTCCTCGAACGTGCCTCTCACCAATAGCAGTTCCCTGCATCGCGCACGCCAAGCTTGGTGGTAACCAATCGTGACGTCGTACTGCTGGTGTACATCGCTCACGATGTCCTTTGGACGCAATGACCTGCTAGCATCAAGAAATTTTCCTTTCAGTATCGCACCCAATGTCCTTTTGGTGGCTTGTTTGTGTTTGGGATTCAGTTGCGTCCTCGTACAAGTGTGTACGTCGTGCAACTTTCTAATAAGTAACGCCCCTCCTTTCTCTCCCGCGGGAATCGCGTATATCCTCCACTTACAGTTTTCTCTCGTACATTCAACTACGTATTTGCCTTTGTCGAATCTCTACTTGTGACTTGCCTTTGTCGAAACCCTCTTCCATGAACTTAAGTCCGACCTGACTTGCCAAGTGATCCTTTGAACCAAATATCTGACCTACTTTTAACCTTAAACTACGATTATAAGGTGTAGGTTCGTAGGTTTGTGTATGGGTATTCTGGTCTAGAAGAATAGGGGGCATATCAAAATAGTCATTTAACTGACTAAATGATTTATTACTAGGGGTATATTCTTCGTGATCATCACTATCGGTATCTGATGTGTCTATATAAGCATTACCCGTTTTGAAAACATAGGTTTCGTCATCAGCAACTCCAGCACAGCGTCCTTCTTGTGGTTGTTGTTGTTGCGTCTCCGGAACATAATCAGGAACACAGTCGTCAGGCTGAAATTGAGAATCAGGCTGCTCCATTTGGAGGCCTTCGTCTTCAGCGTCGTCATCACCTTCGTCGTCACCGTCGTCATCACCTTCGTCGCACACCGATGAATCGGCATACATAAAAAGTAATGGCAGTCTTTCTGATTCGGCTGCAAAGTGCAGAAAACCAGAGATATCCCCATCGTTGGATAACTCCACAATTGACCCATCACCATTTTTAAACACTAACTTGCAAACAGCAGAAGGGTCGATTCCACATTTTTGCATTGCGTATGCAACAAACTTCTTATGAGTAAAGTTTACTGACAATTTTACACCATGCTTAGATTTATAAGCAAAATTCCACTCATTGTTGTCTTGCACCCATTCTCCATCGAAACAAAAAAAATAACTTAGCTTTTGCAACAAATGAACTCATTTTTTCAGTAGATCAAAAACAAAATACTGAAGAAAGAAAGCAAGAAAGAAGGATGGAATGGGTGTGAATTATGGATTGCATTATATTGATATTTATGGATGAAACAACCAACATTGATGAAACAACCAACATGAATTGCAACCACAAATTGATATTCCAAGTACAATAATTCAACATTGATGAAACAAGCCAGTGAATTTGAACCACAAATTCGTCTTCCAAGTATAATATTTGTGGAAAAAAACAAAAATAAATAGTAAAACCCTAAAAGCATGCAAAGATTCGTGCAAAAAGGGCCAAAAATGAAAAAAAATTTGCCCATCGCGGGCAACCACCGCGGGCAGGGACCAAAAGTGTCACCGCGGGCATAGTTGGGGGGCTCCGCGGGACACTTTGGCCCAACAGGGGGTGCCACGTAAGCCCTATCCCTCGATCGCGGGGTCCACCGCGGAAGTTTTGGGTATTTTGGTAAAATCAGCAAGAATTTGGGTATTTTGGTAAGTCAAAGTCAAACTTTGGGTATTTTAATTAAATTCCCTAATTAAAACTAGTCTTGGGCATCAAACCCCCTGGTAAAAGTGCAGTTTCTTGTAGTGACTATTACATACCATTATTTTTCAATCTATCATCCCTCCTTTAATATGCACACCACCATTTGTCATTCAAGCATTTCTTCTCCGAAGTGGAATAACCAATTCCAACATTATGATTTAAGACTTTTGTCGTACAAAAAATTTATGGTATCACCTCATCTGCTTGAATTTTTATGTTATATATATAAAGATATATTGTTTTTGAAAATTTGGGTCAGACAAATAAAAATCAAATCTCGAAGTTGCAAAAATCATTTTAATTCTATAAGACATTCCTACTCATTTGACATGCTTATCTCTTTCTCTCAAGTTATCATCTACAGAAAATAACCAAGCCAACACCACAGTTCAAAATTTTAGAATACTACAAATTTATGGTTTCACCTCATTATTCTTAGTTTTTTTCTTTTACATATATAAAGATAAAAGGATAAAGTTTAATTTCTAAACGGATATAGTTTTTGTTAAAAGTGAGTCGGCCAAAAAAAGTTAACTATTTATGTTGACATTAACCCTTTCAATTTTGTAAGACATCTCTACTCCTTCATATACTTACCTCCATTTACAAAGTTATCATTTTCGCACCTCAAATCAATACCACGATTAAATATTTTAGAATACTAAAGAAGTATGGAGTCATCTCATTCTTCTTGGTTTTTTTTCTTTTAAATGTAAAAAAATGTTTAACAAAATATTATATCATTAATCATGAAGACATTTTATATAAACTAAAGTTAACTATTTAAACCAAAATGTATTAAAGTAGCTTAAAATCATATAAAAAAGTTGACATTCTTCTACTTTTAATTTCATGTTTCAACATGTAATCTTTATATCAATGTCGAATACTGAAAGATAAGTACAATTCAATATTTTAGAATTCTTAATCCACATTTTGACATGTCATTTTTCTTGGGTCTTACTTTTATGTATATAAAGAGGAAATATATAAAAATAAACAACATGAAATGAAATAAATGTATCTTATTAATTGTAATACAAAATGTAATAGTTATTCAACATTAATAAATTTGTAACTAAAATTAACTCTTTCATTCAAAATGGATTAAAATAGGTCGTAAATCATGTAAAAGAAGTTGATATCTTTATCTTTATATAATCAACTTCATGTTCCAATATTTCATCTTTTTATCATTGTGAGATGGTCAAATTTAATCACAATTCAACATTCTAGAATTCTCAATCCACACTGTGTCATGTCATTTCTCTTAGGTTTTTCTTTTATATATATATATATATATTATAAAGATATAGATATAGACAGATATATTGATTATCAAAGAAAATGTTTTATTGAAATAACGATATGTTTCTTCAATTAATTAGAGAAATACTCTAAAATGTGTTTCAACACAATATTAGTAGTTTTGGTTACATATTTGTCACCGAAATAAAAGATAATAAAAATGATTTTTTATTGTTATGTAATAAAAAATAAAAAATAAAAGGTTTAGAAATTAATGTGTTCGGTTTACATTAAAAATAAGTTAAATTGACAAAAAAAAATATAAATGTAATTGAACATTCTCATTAATTTCTTTTATTTTGTATATTGAAATGTATTAAATTGTCATAAGTATTTCATATATTAAAAGAAGTATATGAAAAGTTAGGTCAATTAATGAGGTTTATTGATATACAATAATTACAAAAATATATGAAATATTTGATCAATTAATGAGATATAAATGTATAAGCTTAAAAAACTAAAAAATGGATAAATAATATAAACAATAATTCAAACATTCTCAAAATTTCAACATACATTCCTTTAGCTTTTTTTGTAATAATCTATTTCTTATTGTTTAAATAAAACATGAATAGTAAAAATATCATATTAAAATGTAATAAGTTTTCATAACTATTTCATTTATGTATATTGGTTGATAATAATTAAGAGAAGAATATAAAACATTAGATCAATTAATGAGGTACATTAATATATAATACTTTACTTGTATTGCATTCAATTATAGTAAATATTTCATTTATGTATATTGATTGCAATAAGATTTTTTTACATGTAAACTAAAAGATAGGTTATTGGCTTGAATAAGTGTTATCTTTCTTTTCTTTATATTCATTATAATCCGTTTATTATTATGTATATATATATATTATATTAAGTATCACGTAAATCAAAATTTACATATTGATCGTAATTTTATTTATGTAATGAGTTTTTAAATATATTAATTATATATATCATTAATTGTTATGTAAATAAAAAGTGGTCATGTGAAATAAAAGAAATAAATAAATTTGGGTGTAATGAAGAAGATGAATGATCTAATTACTTAAATGTTTGATAATGGTAAAATTGAGAAAATAGAAATTTGGGATTTAGATATTTAGAAGAGACAACGTCATTGTTGGTGGTTCATCCTTTAATATACATACAAAATTGCAATTAATCTTCTTATATTCCACCATCCAATAATTATCAACTCCCCTCCCTCCAAAGAATAGACAAAACCAAAGTCATGAAATTTGGTGATTATATCTAAAAATATACACATGATATACAAAAGTAACTAAAAATAACAACATCAAATACCATTCTTCTCTAGCAAAGATCTTTGGCTTCAACTTTGTAATTCGAATTCATTTAATTTCAACATGCATCCCCAGAGATTACTATACCTTAATATATAAGGGGATAATTTCAACATGCACCCAAAAGATAATTATCATGGACAATGATAATTACAATCCAATAGTAGGATAACTCTATAATAGTAATTGAAAAGCTCAATTTATCATAATTCTACAACTCCAATAATCAAATCATAACTCCATAATAGAAAGTAAATACATATTGAACTTATTATCATAGAGTAAATAAATCAAATTACGATAACATTTGAGAGGACATGTAAAGTTATAAATACATATTGGTAAACAACATAGAATGATGAAAATGGGAAAAATACCATAGATTGAGAAAAAAGAAAGGAGTGATTATCATGTTTAGAGCTTCCACCTCATTCCTTGTGGTGGTGGTTTATATAGATATATAGATTGGGAGATAAAGAGTAGTTAGGAAAAATGAAGAGAACAAAGTTAAATACAAACATAATGTATAATCAATGTTCATGTAAAATTAATGTAAAAAATTAAAGAAAAAAGGTTTAATAGAAGGATGAAGGAGAAAAAAAGGATTATTGGCTTAAGGAGGTTCCACGTCATCACACGTGGTTTTTGTTTTAATATATATATATATATATATATATATATATATATATATATATATATATATATATATATATATATATATATATATATATTGATTATAGCACTTTTCATTTTCAACATAAAAAGGAAATTAAAAATACGTAACATTTACAACCTTAAAAAATAAAAATAAGGTTTATTATATATTTTTAATTTAATTTGATAGTGTTTATTGTTTTTAGACTAATATTTTTATCATTATATGCTATAAATATATGATAACTTTTAATTAACTAAACAACTGTAACATCTTTAAATTTTTATGTAAAGCAATACATAAGAAATAATTAAAAAGTTTATCAAAAATGTAAGTGGAAACGAACTTAAATCTTAATTGGTCACGCCATTAACCAAACAACTATAAAAAGTTTGGGATCATTGAACTTAACATGGCTTATTATCGATTCAAGGATGATCTTAAAAGAGAAACTAATTAATAATGGGTCGTTTATTAAACGTTTACCTGATAAGTGTATACCACCGGGTCACTTTACCTTATTAGATTAACCTGACATCGATTAAGATCGATGACAATGGTTGATATTCTTACCCAGCAAGAGAGAGTGATGACTCTTCTTCGATAAACGCTTATCAGATAAAGTATTGCATACGATGACGTTTTATTAATAGGTTAACATCTTACTCGATAAGTTAAGTGAAAGTATTAACTTGATTCTTACTGATAAAAACTTATCAGATAAGCATCTATAAGGTAAACATTAGGTAAATGACTCGTACTGTCATACATAAGCTAATTGATATACAATTATTATGTCATTATCATATATACTTCCCCTTTTTTCTTGGAATCTTGTTTTATTTTGTACTCATGTGACACATTTTGGTTATTAAACAAGCCATCTAGAAACACTTTGAATTTAGTGCTCTATTCCATGCTTCATTTTTCTTTGGATTTGACTCAACAACATAAATAAAACATCAGTCATGACTCATGACTCATTAATGTCACTTCTTTTTTATCCATCTTTGTTTCAGATTTTATGAAACAATTGGATCATCATCAATTGAAAGGTTGAGTCGTTTCATACGTGCAATTATCACCTAGGATATATATATATATATATATATATATATATATATATATATATATATATATATATACACCGCATTTACCCTTTTGTTTGAAAATACGTCTTGTTAATTATCAATCAACATTCGTTTTTGAGAAAGTCATTGAATACTGATAATAGACGAACATGTCAAGTTACGGTGTATAGTAATGATAATTATGTGTTGTTTCTATCGGTACGTTGAGATTAATTTAAAAAACAATTGATTCTTTGAATTGACATAGACAAGCACTATACATATAATCCCCAATCTTATTGCTTAAATGGTCACAATCGATGTCCACTTGTTGATTATAATATTTAACAAGAAAACGTTACCATATTTTGTGTAACATCTAAACGCTTATCAAATTTGGGTACCAATGTCCATAAAAATGTTATATATATTGTAGTGTATTATTATTATTATAATTAAAGTGAATACCCAAGTTTTGCAAATAATGCATGAGACGAAGGATCGTGTGAGAAGTTGAGGTTAACGTGAGAAGCGTGAGAATTGGATCTGAAACGTTGATCGCTTTTAATCAAATGCCCTCCCATGAATTAGACTTAGAATTGATCCGGTGCATCTCAATGATCTTACGGTGCATCTCGTGCGAACATTTCTCATCCAACGGCTGATAACCATTTCTCACGTTAACCTCAACTTTTTATCGGAATACAACCCTAAGTAAATGTGAAGTCGATCTTGAACACGTAATAAAACTCGTTTAACTTAAGACAGTGCTATAAAGTTTTAAGAGAAAGGGTTGCATGTTAAGAACTATTGACTGTAAACGATACCCCACCCCAAGCAACCAAATAAAGAATTCATCCTATATATTAATCCCGTCTATACAGAATATTGCAAGTGTTTCAACTTAATTTTCTTTATTTAACAGTAAAATTAAATTGAGTTATACTAATTAGTATTTCAGTTTACGGTTTATAAATTATAAACATATCAAACTACGAAGAGATAATGAGTACGTGAACATGAATATTTAGGTATATAAAGCGAAATCATGCAAAACTTTCGTCTAATGCTTTGATGATGTAAAACTTTCCTCTACAAATGAAACACGCATAGCAAGTTATAATAGGAATGAGCATCGAGGACCGTTTTCCCGAACCGAATCGGGACCGGACCGAACCCGAACCGATACCATATTTTCGGTCCGGTATTCGGTTCCAAACATTCATCAAAATCGGTATTCGGTATTTAGTCCCAAAAAAATTCGGTACCAACCGGTCCGGTCCCGATCTCATCCCTAAGTTATATTTACTTTTATCTGAACGTTTGTTGTATATAAGTACAAAATTTTATGTTTCTTGTCATGTTATAATCAGAACACTATATTTTTTATATGATTATATGAAATATTTTAGAGAAATTAACTAAAATACCCAAAGTGTGATTTTGATTTGCAGAAATACCCAAAAGCTCAACCCATTTTGAAAAAATACCCACTTTTTTCCCGATGAAACCCGCGATCGCGGAACCAAAAGAATTGGCGCGGATGGGAGGCCGCGATGGGCCCAAAGTCCCGCGATACTCACAAATTTCACATTTTGATTTCAAATTTACATTTTCAACCCTTATATTTATTTAGTTAA